>CM066325.1:16881300-18081300 GCA_033807775.1 Saussurea involucrata
TAGCTTCGACTAGCTCTTGATAAGTAAAACGAGGCAGATTGGTTTCAACAGCGTTACTACTTAGATATGGATTTGTGGGTTTCTTCTTGTAGATTAGAAAGAACCCCAGGCAAATCACACCGATCAATACGAAAATTACAAAAACAGACGTACTTAAGAGGACTGATCCCACAAGTATCAGACTTTTCCGATCATTATCTTTATCTTCTGTTGAAAACCTAGGATGGCTTCTTGGAGGAGGAAGTTCACCTTTCGGGTATTTCAGAAATGTATTCACATATTCTGAAGTCTTCTTTCCGTTGGAGAGTGGAAGCGCTTTCTTCCAACATTGGCTGTCCCTGAAAATTGCAACGCCACAGAAACAATCTTCCCTACAGGAATTTTTGCAGCTTTGTTCATCAGTTGGTCCGATGATGTGCGAATAGTCAGATCCTGGCCAATCAGTATTATTAAGCTCGATGTAATCAAACAGATCTCCCACATAACCTTCATCACATCTTGGACTAAAATCACGGTTGCAGTCACCATTTGTATCATTGGAATCAAGCAACGAAAACCCCTGTGGGCATTCACACTTTGGCCGGAAACCATCAAGGCTGCAAACATTGTTAAGCCCACAAGGTCCGCTATTGCCTCTCGCACTGGTACATATGTTTTCTGGTGTGTACCATGCGTCTGCCCAACTTGCACTGCCAGTGGGATTCTTGGGGTAGTGGTATTGAGTAAAAACGCCATCAGAATCTAGAGTAGCTCTGTGATAATAATCTCCAGAAGGAATCGTGTTAGTAAGATAAGATCTTTGGCCATTTTGTCTCAATATATACATGTATCCCTCGGAATCAAAGATCAATTGGTGACCAGAATTCGTTGAATTATCAGCATCAGAAGTGCCACTGCTATAGTAAGGTGCAAGAGGATTATTGGAATTTTTATCTCGAGGATTAAGAACAAGATTCCCATTTGGAATCAGACGTAACTGAAATCTTCCACGAGAGAAGTTTGTTTTGCTTTTTCTCGAATTGATCACTCCACCTATCTCCATAACCTGAGTAGGCAAAAAGGCATCTGCTGGAAATTTAAAACTCTCCCATATCTTGCGTGAATCATTGCCAAGAATCACAAAGTTACCGGTATCATTCATAAAACCACACGCAAGATCAGAATCGGATATGGAAGTACTCCATACCTCTCCACCTTGAGGATCTCTGAGTACGAGCCCACGCCCATTGATTAGCTCGACTCTCGATCCTCTAGACACCGTAGGATTTGTTTCTGGATACCAGATGATGGTTCTGTCAGGTATCTTGTCATACCATATGCATAACAAGAAACCATCGTTCCCTTGAAGTTGTTGGAACCCAAAGGCGAAATCGCCAGAAGGTGAGAGCCATGGTGTGACATTATCTGTTGCTGTGAGGGATGAACCAACTGGTACAGAACAGTTGGTCTGCTGTGCAGCTACAAAACCCAGGAAAGTAGTTAGGAAGATGAGAAGCAGTAGGATTAGGGCCATAGGAATTAAAATTGGTAGAATGAGAGACAAAAATAAAGTATTAGGAGTGTATATATATATATATATATATATATATATATATATATATATATATATATATATATATATATATATATATATATATATCGACAGATTGACGATTGGGACATAGTATTATGTACGAGGAACTTCAAATATCTTTTTTGGTAAGGGTGTACTAAGGTATGCCTAGACTAATCCCTTGGCAAATTATGACCGTAAGACATCAGTTCTGATTAAACCTCAGTGGCCACAATTGTTGTGTACGATTGGATTAGAACCCTGGGCAGATGGGATATTCCACCACATCACATCCCCGCCTTAGCCAGTACGCCAGAACCCTTGTGGTTAACTTCAAATATCTTGACCATTTGGCCTAAATTTTAATTAAGTAAACCCAAATTGTGATAGACGGCAGGGCAGGTATGTGGAAAACAATAGCAGATAGAGACCCATATATCAGAATTAGTTGGAAGATTCTAAAGGAGTGAGGTGAGCTGTAGAAAAGTAATAAGAGACTCAAAAGTCAAAACAAAGTTGGTCAAACACGGTAACGAAGAAAAATAAAAATCTACATGGATGGTGTGTCTTTCTCGAAGATCTGTCTGAAAAAGTCCAGATATATTAATGAAATAAGACAGAAGCACAACTTTATTAAGGTTACGAATGAAAAAAAGTACTTCCAAGTACAATAACAATTTAAATTAATAAGCATTTTATTTCTTTTTCAATTGATATTTATATTATTATATCTTTATGGAGTTTTTCTAACCATTGCAATTTTCATTACTTCACTAATTTTATATGATTGAACGGCATTTTCTTCCTTAAACAATCCAAAATAAATGAAAAGGTTACATTTTTAAATAAATTTAATATGATTTATCAATAATAGTTGGGAAAAGTCTAAAAAAACCAATGGACTTTAGTGTTTGAAGTGATTAAGGGGCTGTTTGGCAGTTGCTGAATGGTTTGGTGCATAATGATTAAGTGGTCAGAATGATTAAGAGGCTTTTATGATATAGTGCAAAATGAAATATGGTTGTTTGGTAATTGTTTAAAATGAAATCAGGGTGAAGAGAGTTTTAGAACCATTAAGAGGCAGACATTTTTTTTGCCAAACAGGATTTACCTCTTAGTGATTCAGAGGTTGCCTCTTAATGGAACTATTAAGAGGTAAACAAACAGCCCCTACGGACAATTTTTTGGAACAAATAAGTTCTTGGAGATTTCAAAATCTCTAAATAAATCATTAGACTTTAAAAACCTACTAAATATATCCTTATTAGTAACAATTGTAACCTATAACCTACACAGCAAGCAAAACTACAAGTTAAAAAAAAAACTCAAATATTTATCATCTTCTTCTTCTTTCCACACACCAGGTGAGGGCCCTTTTTTGTTTGCATTTTCTGGAATTTTTTCCATTACCACAAATTTGGTGAGGGCTTAATCACCAACAAATTAAAAGTTGTTGTTGGGCTGTCTTGGAACAACACAAATAGAATAATACAAACACGAGTTTTGACCAGAGATGGTTATAGAGATGGTTATAGGAAGGAGGGAGAGGGCGGAGATTTGGGTTGTGTGCGTTATGCCAGGGATGAAGGCGACGAGGATGCCGGAGATGGAGGGGGGGGGGTCATCGGCGGAGACAGGTTTTTATGTGTTGAGGGAGGTCGGAGATGCGGTCTCGTCTCCGTGCATTGGAGATGCCGAGATGGGATGGGTTTCTTTGGTGTGGGAGGCGGAGGTTTGCAGTGTAATAACCGTGATCTTAATTGAACAAATTAAAGTTTTGTGGGATAAATTCAGTAAAGTTGTAAAACCAGGGGCTGAAGTGTATTGAAGAAAGTATATAAACTCCTAAGATGGGCTAAAAACCCTAGTTTCCAATCATTTTGGTGTGGGTGGCGGCTGAGCAAAGAAGAGAGAAGGAGAGAGAGCAAGAAGGAAGAAAGGGTTCTTCAATTTTCTAGTTGGAGGAAGAGAAAGATTTCAACATCATCAAGTTACCAGGTAATCTCTCCTCTACCATCCCTAGCCTTTGAATTTGCTGCTGAACTAGTTATAATTGGGGTTCTTGTTTGAAAGTTGAGTTTGAAGCTTAATGGAAGTTGTTAGGTGTCATATTGTGTTTTTGCAGCTAAGAGTTTGGTATTAAATGAACCAAGTAAGTCAGAATACTGTTGTTAATCTAAGATTTGTTGGAATAAGAGCTTATCAGTGATTTTCGGTTCCTAATGGGTTCGGGGTCGACGTCCGGAAAGTCCCTGTGGATGTCCGGACACGGTGACCGAATGAGAAAAGTATCCGGATGGGATGACTGTCCGGGTAGGAAAGTATTCGGTAAGTCGTAAGAAGTACCCGGACAAAGTGTCCGGATAGGGTATGTACCCGGACAGTGTTACCGGGTAAGTCCTGGTTAGCGTGTTTCCGGATAGTAGTATCGTCCAGAAAGTCAAGGAGTCCGGAAAGTTGGGTTGTCCGGAAAGCAATTCGGTACCCGGTAAGTTAATACCCGGACCTCGTGTCCGGTAAGTTCCAATATACTAGTATCCGGTAAGTTGAGTCATCCGGTAAGTCGAGTTGTCCAGTAAGCTAGTGTCCGGAAAGTGGTTAGTCAACTTATATTTTTATCCATGTATTAAGGTAATTCACTTGAAGGTCAGAAGTAAAGTAAGGAAGGATAGTAAACGGCAGGTGAGTTTTTCTAACTAAAATACGTGTCTTTTCAACGTGTTTTCTAAAGTAAGTACATGATGAGAAATGTCATGCTTTATTTATATGCTTTTAACTGCATGGAAGATTGTTTAAAGTTTTATGTGAGATGTATGCATACATTGTGTTAGACGTAAACTGGCTAAGACGGGAGGTAGACCCGCCAATGCTCATGCCGGGAAGGTGACCCGTTTATGCCATGGAAGGGAGTATCCAGCAAGGCAGTGTGAGACTGACTCGTTGTCACTTTTGGGTGACTTCAGGGTGCCGTTTACGAGTGCGGATTTATCCGCGAGAGAGTTTTATGGAAAGATATGTGAAAGTTTTATGAAAAGATGTTTGAAGTTATAAAGTGTTTTTAAATGATTTTGAGAACAGTCAGGAGGGAGCTCACTAGACCTCATGGTCTAACCCTCGCATTTTCCAAACTAAACCTTTTCAGGTAAGCAGATAGTAGGAGGCTCAGGTAAGTGAGCAAGAGCAGGATAGCGTACAAATGCAGATAGAGACAATGCCACTGATACTTTTAGAACCAGTATATTCTCAGTTGTGTATATGTTGTTTCCGCCAACCTAAGCTTTGAGACGGATGTAAAGAAATTTTGGGACCCATTATTGAGATGCTTTATATTATATGTTTTGCATGCTTTATTTTAGAATGCGTTGTTACATGCAGGTGGGTTAGGGGTGTTTGGGATTGCTTCTTTTTTTGACTTATTTGCTTATTGCTTTTCCTCACCGCAAATAAGCTATTTTTAGTGTTTGGATTGAAAAAAAGAAGAGTGCTTATGACTTTTCTCCATCACAAATAAGTTGTTTTTGATAAGTTAATCCATTCTAACTTATTTGAAATTATAACTTATTTGTCCAAATTACAATTTTACCCCCAACTCTTTTTTATTACGACATAAGTTGATAAACACTTTTAAAAATAAGCATAAGTTGTTTTAAATAAGCAATCCCAAACACCCCCTAATATGTTACAATATAATAAGATTCTATAAATTTTTTGGGATGGGCTTCTTTGGTGTGGGAGGCGGACCTAGAGAAGGTTGAGAGGTGGGTTAATGACTTGATGTGTATAATTATTACAATATAATAATGTTATATAAAAATATATATATTTTTTGGGTCTGTTTACTAATTGCAAATATTTTTTGGCAAAATTTAATATTATCACCTACTTATCGGGTAAGATTTTAGTCCACTAAAACGGTATTATATGCAACAATTTATTCGGTAGACGCTAACCGTGGTAAATGTCATAGCTCTCGTTACCGGTTAAGACTCATTATCTTCACTCTTATCGGGTAATATCTATACTATTTTATAAAGCAAATCCATAAAAGTCTTAAAAATGCACTATATATACTATTGATTTATACATGAAGACTAAAAAAAACCTATAAAGCTCGACTTATATTGTAACACCCTCAATTTTGGAACGAGCAACTAACTTTAAAATTCAATAAATTAACCATAATAGGTAAAACCATTGCTATAATTCCTTCATCTAAATACCTCGGAATTTAAAACAATTTAATTCCCACAATAAATTAACTTAAATGGGTGCTACTTAACATAATACAATTTGCTAATTCCAAATAAGTGCGGGAGTCTTCACTAAACAAGTCACCTCACGTGCACACTACTAGCACACGCCACTTCACAATGTAGCTAGAGCTACCCCAACCTGAGTCTGTTGCACATGCCGACAAATAAAAAGGGTTAGGCTTACGCCTAGTGAGTTCAATTATTTTATCATGACTACATAAAAACATAAATCGAAAGAGTAATAGTTTTAGTTATGATTTCTAAAGGGTTTACTTTAATTGCAAATCACCAATTTTCCAACTCACACATTTCCCATGCTAAAATCTTTGTTATAACATGATTTTTCAAAAATAGACTTATTCACAAAGTCCACGAAAAGAATGAAATAGCATTTGATACTTAAAACGATTAAGCTCATACTTATTTGCCATTGTCCCAAAACATCCCAAAACATGGATGAAACATAATCCACAATTTATATAACGTGGAAACGGAATTTTCATAAATATGATGTATTACCGAAAATATGGATAAATACAATTACCCGAAACATCACTCACGGGTGGGACATAAACCATAACTTACGTACCATAGAAAAACAATCCATATAAATATATCACGTCACCGAAAACATGAGTAGTAACAAATACCAAAAACAACACCTTTCGGTGACGGGGGAGACCCGTATACATCGCACGTGACGGAACACCAAAGTGGGTCACTTACTATGTAATAAAAACACCCACGTGGCTAATCTCGTAAACTAGGCTCAATCACTCCAGATCTATTGCCCGCGAGACTAGGGAGCTCCCCAACTTCAACCACTCCAGGTCTATACATTGGGTCACTCCAAATCCACAACAGCATATTGGGATTACACCTTACTGCCCGTGAGACGACGCCCGACCATATAGGCCCACGCCTTACTTATCACAGATCCTGATGCCTATCCTGTGCGACATGGTTCAATCACTCCAGATCTATTGCCATTACTATGCCTATGGATCCGTGGCTAACAAGGTCTAACACATTGCACGACTCCAAACATATAAACAAATGCATTCAAACATGCAATTCCCAAAAACATAAATCTTAAATCAAAACTCAACTCTGATGCTATCGACACGGACAATTGTTCTCAAGTCGTAATAAAACCCAATACCGAGCCACAAGCTCAACCAATTCGAAAGATAATTTATAAAAGTCATAAAATGATATTAAGTACAACAACACACACCGGTTGCCGGTAAATACTTCAAATCCATGAAAACCCGAAATAAAACCTTGGATCGGGAAGTCCCTCATTTCCAAAAGGACTTACACCTTTACCTTTTCAAAACATCTCATGATGTGCTTATATGCATATTTCCAATATCCACAAAAATGCATTTTCATAACAAATAGACTCCATTTAGCACATGAATCATTAACCCATTTTTATATAGGATTTATCTATCATATTTTCCCAAAATTACAAATACAAGTGTTTTACCATATTTACAACCATAAATATTTCAAAGGTTAAAACTCATCAAATAACCCAATGTTGATACTTTTCATGTAAAACACATAATCAATTTGGAAAATAACATTTTGGCATGTACAACGTTTTCGCAAAGTAACTTGAACTCACCTTGCTAGATTTAAGCTAAATCTAGAGTTTCTCCAAACGTAAGCTCCTTTTGAGAAAACTGAATCCTCAAGCCAAATCTTCCATAAACCTAGATCCACAAGTTTTCAACCATCAATACCCAGATCTAACCATAAGAAATCATCATCCAACCATAAATAATCATCCCCAAACACTTATATATGTTTCCCCTAACATAAAACATCCAAAAATCACTAAAACACCAAAACCCTAACTTTTAGGTGGAGAAAAGTGAGAAGTTTACCTCAACCACCACCAAATACTCTTGGATCATTCATCATACTTCAAAACTCTTTCTAGATCCTTGAAGATCTCTAAAAAACGAAACCGTAGCAACTTGAATCATCAAAATCGGAGTTGTGGTGAGAAAGTTATGAAGGTTTGAAGTTTGGGCTGAAAGTTCGCGTCTTAATACATCAGACGATCCCGCGGTTTGTCCCGCGTCTTGTAAGCCGCGTGGAAAGCCGCGCGTCTTTCTGTTTGGTCGATTGGGTCGGATACTGTTTCGGCCGTAACTTCTTCGTTATAGCTCCGTTTTTGCTCCGGAAAGAACCGTTG
Source organism: Saussurea involucrata (assembly GCA_033807775.1). Lineage (NCBI taxonomy): Eukaryota > Viridiplantae > Streptophyta > Magnoliopsida > Asterales > Asteraceae > Saussurea > Saussurea involucrata. The sequence continues at coordinate 16,889,315 of CM066325.1, forward strand.
GACTCGTATTCGAATTCCCCATCCAACAAGACCATAAAATCTAGGATTTAACCCCAAAACTTATTTTTCATATTTTTCTTAAAGATCGGTTCCACACTGATTCGAAGTTGTGCTTATCTGAAAATCACGGGTGTTACAATCCTCCCAACCTTAGAATGATTTCGTCCTCGAAATCTAGTTCTCTTACAACAAAGGCTAACCGCCTTAACTCCGACCATAATTTATCAGTTCCTAACTGGAATCTAAATTCTCTCCACACAGTCTATAAAGACAAATCCTCGAACAATTGCTTATCAATAAAGCCCCTTCACGTACACTGTACTTATGTCCGGTAGAACACTCCGACAACCGGGATAACTCCTAGTCAGACGACTTTGGTTGTCTCCCAACCTTAGATGTTCCATACATCTCGATTTTCGGTTTCAAGCTCTAACCACTCCAAGGTTGATCACTAACGTGCCCAACAACATTCCTCAATTCCGATCATTCCCACCAACACCCGTCGGTTAACTCCAACGAGTTCTAAAAGACTCCAAAATCCACCTCAACATTAATCATTAAACCGACAGGTTCTGAACCATACACGAAGGTTATTCCACCAAAGTCACTCGTCACAATCGAGCATCTTAAGGTTACTACAACCGTTACCATCTTTCATTTAAAATCGGACTACAATTCCCCGATTACACTAAAGGTGCTTGGCCTCAAGCCCAAAAGTTGACACTTAGTCATACCATTAAGTTGAATCACCACAGACCCTACACACGAGCTTCACTCGTCGAGCCTTCTTACAAAACCAAGGTTATCGGTATGGTGTCTAAAGGGTCCCACATACGAAAGTTGACCAAAACCACAAAATAAAATTCCCAACAAGAAAGGTCACCACTACCCTCAATATAAGATACCGCGAATTAGATCTCTTAGTTACAAAAGTGCATCATCCCCGCACCCAACACCATTCGGCCTACAATGCTAACACGCGTGGAATGCTCAAACCTTCCACCAACAAAGTGCTACACGCATTCACTCTTAACTGGGTCACTTACCCTTTCCAAGGTCCTAATGAGTTCAAGGTTTTCAAGTGTGTTATTCATTAAATATGCCAATTAGTCAAAACCATTCACAAAAGATTTCCAACACAAAGATTTTCATCTCAAATAACTCGTACGCAATAAAACTACTACTATCAGTTCGGTAGTATGCAAAAAAATGGACACGCTCGTCCCACATATGAAAATCATGTTAAAAATCATTTAATTGCAATTCAGTTTACCCACAAAACGCAAAAGCGTAGTAAACAATTTCTTTAAAACGAACCGCCATGGCTCTAGTATGGATTGACTCATGACATGCATGTAAAGTGACTGTTCGACCTTAAACGGGGTGCAACACAAAGTGTGCACGAAATTCAAAAGAGGTCCAAACGACATTTGACTCCAAAATTTCCTTGTCAACCAGGAAACGACATGAAACAAGATTTACCAATCAAATTTTGCACGCGTCAGTTTAATATACAAAACGATGAAACGGTTTACAAATACACCTTAGTCAACACAAGATAACTTGTGCAAATTCCATATTTAAAACAACCCATACAATTTCATTCTTTGAAAATATATCGACTAAAACATTATAACACCTCAAACTGGGGTAGACATGCAAGCTTGTAACACTTCCTTCAGAAATTTTCTTGAAACAAAATAACATGCATCGAATGGTTCGCGACCAAATTTCAAAAGATGAACCTATTTAAATCAATTTTCCGAAATTTCTCATCCGGTCCTATTATGACATTTGAATAAAACGTTTTGGCAAACCTGCACACAACAATGCGTTTTTTTTTCCAAAACATACGAGGAAATAAGTGTTAATAATTTATTGACACCAAAAAGGGTTCAAACTTATTTTCAACTTCCAAGTTGCACCAATGGTGCGCATCAATGTTCAAAACATTAGAATTCCACACATCATAATTTTATACAAACAAGTTTTCTAAAATCTTTATCACGAAGCACTTTTCTCAAAATTTCGTACTTGGAACATAAAACGTCGAAACGTCGTTGCTTAAAATGTATTTGTTAAAAATTCTCCCAATACACATTTTCATTTTCAGAATGTAAAGCATTGCGAACTATACATGATTTCTACAATACCAAAACACCGATTGACCGAATGGTCATCATTTAAACAAGAGTCTATAAAATCTTTTCATGTACGACTCATTTATCCAAGTATCGATAAACAACGGTTACCAAGCTTATGCATACCCCCAAGTTGATATAACATATTCTTCATAAAAATGATAATAAAACATTTAACTGACCAAAAACGCACCAAGTAAATTATTATAAAATGTCACAAAATGTTCTTTCATGCATCACTTAGGTCACGTACAAGTCAATCCACACACTGAACTATTTGCAACAAAATTCTTAATAACACAAACCCTTGAAAGAATAGTTACGCGACACTAGAGTTCCGAACTCATCTCTTTTTAGTCGCCTTATGGCATAAAATTACTTTTCTCAACAAAACTCGAGTGAGACCAAATGCCCAACACAACTTATAAACCTTTCACAAAAATAATTAAAGTATGCACCTTGTGAAATTATACTCACACGACTCAACATGTCGTAAAACTAAAACTCCATGAATTTTCACCTAGATACATGGAGTATACACCTCGTAAACTGTACTCACGCGACACAAACGTCATAACCCAACTCCATGAAATTCAACAAACTCAAATGACTCCAAGTCAACAAAATAGCACTCAACATTGTGCTCACAACGTCAAACTGTTAAAAGCAAAATCATTACTAAATTGCCAAAACTCCAAAAATCCCATTCTTGTTGTAATACCATATAAACCACATCGTTTAACTCACTCATAATTAACAAATTCCCAATATGACTTTACATAGATATAATGGAAGATAACATTCCGTCCAAACTCTAACATATGTGGAGGAGATCCAATGTTAAAGTCACAAGCCGTAGTTATTTGCCCAACATCTTAAACATCATAAAATATGGATATCATTATACCCAAAACAATTGTTGAACAACGGATGAATAACGCAAAACATATCCCGGCGGAGTTTGCAACTCCCGCAATAAAATAGTTTCATGCACGTTCAAAACCATGATTCAAAATCTTGTGTGTGTACTAAACATTTCCCAAAATTCATAACACAATCCATATAAGGATTGGAAACACAAGAAATAGTTGATGCAATTTTTTTTCTTCCAAAAATAATTTTGTGCATAACTTAGTCGGCATGCAACGTCTCAACTCATACCCTTATCAAATCCTTCCGGTCCACTATTGTCATCTGGGTATTCAAACCTCTTAAGGCAAGTTAGGAAATACATCAATTAACCTTATGGTTTTTCCTCAAATCAAAGTCGGCTCAATAAGCCTATGGTTCTAGTCCAACCATCAATCTTGACCCGAAACGGTCTTTTTAAAGCAAACATCATGCTTATCGTCGCTCTAAGTGACTAATACTAAAATCGTTCATCTATTCCAACGACTACTAGCTTAGTACATCCTTTACTACCCCAACGATCATCACATTAAAGTAATTAAAGTATGCACATGTACTAGTAGGTTCACCATGACACTGGCCAGGTGTCACTATGAACGCACCGCACATGATTATCTTTGTTACTCTCGACGTGATTCTCATTTCTGACAACATCCATCAACTTCCAAACATCCTATCTTAAAGTGCCTAATGGTGACTTTCACTCTCTTTTACTTAAACAAACGCTAGTTTGAGTCTAGGTATTCAAAATTCAACACCTAAATCTCTCAAACTTATGCTCTGATACCAACTTGTAACACCCTCAAATTTGGAACGAGCAACTAACTTTAAAATTCAATAAATTAACCATAATAGGTAAAACCATTGCTATAATTCCTTCATCTAAATACCTCGGAATTTAAAACAATTTAATTCCAACAATAAATTAACTTAAATGGGTGCTACTTAACATAATACAATTTGCTAATTCCAAATAAGTGCGGGAGTCTTCACTAAACAAGTCACCTCACGTGCACACTACTAGCACACGCCACTTCACAATGTAGCTAGAGCTACCCCAACCTGAGCCTGTTGCACATGCCGACAAATAAAAAGGGTTAGGCTTACGCCTAGTGAGTTCAATTATTTTATCATGACTACATAAAAACATAAATCGAAAGAGTAATAGTTTTAGTCATGATTTCTAAAGGGTTTACTTTAATTGCAAATCACCCATTTTCCAACTCACACATTTCCCATGCTAAAATCTTTGTTATAACATGATTTTCCAAAAATAGCCTTATTCACAAAGTCCACGAAAAGAATGAAATAGCATTTGATACTTAAAACGATTAAGCTCATACTTATTTGCCATTGTCCCAAAACATCCCAAAACATGGATGAAACATAATCCACAATTTATATAACGTGGAAACGGAATTTTCATAAATATGATGTATTACCGAAAATATGGATAAATACAATTACCCGAAACATCACTCACGGGTGGGACATAAACCATAACTTACGTACCATAGAAAAACAATCCATATAAATATATCACGTCACCGAAAACATGAGTAGTAACAAATACCCAAAACAACACCTTTCGGTGACGGGGGAGACCCGTATACATCGTACGTGACGGAACACCAAAGTGGCTCACTTACTATGTAATAAAAACACCCACGTGGCTAATCTCGTAAACTAGGCTCAATCACTCCAGATCTATTGCCCGCGAGACTAGGGAGCTCCCCAACTTCAACCACTCCAGGTCTATACATTGGGTCACTCCAAATCCACAACAGCACATTGGGATTACACCTTACTGCCCGTGAGACGACGCCCGACCATATAGGCCCACGCCTTACTTATCACGGATCCTGATGCCTATCCTGTGCGACATGGTTCAATCACTCCAGATCTATTGCCATTACTATGCCTATGGATCCATGGCTAACAAGGTCTAACACATTGCACGACTCCAAACATATAAACAAATGCATTCAAACATGCAATTCCCAAAAACATAAATCTTAAATCAAAACTCAACTCTGATGCTATCGACACGGACAATTGTTCTCAAGTCGTAATAAAACCCAATACCGAGCCACAAGCTCAACCAATTCGAAAGATAATTTATAAAAGTCATAAAATGATATTAAGTACAACAACACACACCGGTTGCCGGTAAATACTTCAAATCCATGAAAACCCGAAATAAAACCTTGGATCGGGAAGTCCCTCATTTCCAAAAGGACTTACACCTTTACCTTTTCAAAACATCTCATGATGTGCTTATATGCATATTTCCAATATCCACAAAAATGCATTTTCATAACAAATAGACTCCATTTAGCACATGAATCATTAACCCATTTTTATATAGGATTTATCTATCATATTTTCCCAAAATTACAAATACAAGTGTTTTACCATATTTACAACCATAAATATTTCAAAGGTTAAAACTCATCAAATAACCCAATGTTGATACTTTTCATGTAAAACACATAATCAATTTGGAAAATAACATTTTGGCATGTACAACGTTTTCGCAAAGTAACTTGAACTCACCTTGCTAGATTTAAGCTAAATCTAGAGTTTCTCCAAACGTAAGCTCCTTTTGAGAAAACTGAATCCTCAAGCCAAATCTTCCATAAACCTAGATCCACAAGTTTTCAACCATCAATACCCAGATCTAACCATAAGAAATCATCATCCAACCATAAATAATCATCCCCAAACACTTATATATGTTTCCCCTAACATAAAACATCCAAAAATCACTAAAACACCAAAACCCTAACTTTTAGGTGGAGAAAAGTGAGAAGTTTACCTCAACCACCACCAAATACTCTTGGATCATTCATCATACTTCAAAACTCTTTCTAGATCCTTGAAGATCTCTAAAAAACGAAACCGTAGCAACTTGAATCATCAAAATCGGAGTTGTGGTGAGAAAGTTATGAAGGTTTGAAGTTTGGGCTGAAAGTTCGCGTCTTAATACATCAGACGATCCCGCGGTTTGTCCCGCGTCTTGTAAGCCGCGTGGAAAGCCGCGCGTCTTTCTGTTTGGTCGATTGGGTCGGATATTGTTTATACGTGGTTTGAGTGTTCTTCAGAAGAAATCTCTAAGGACTTGTTTTTGCTATACGTGGTTTGAGTGTTCTTCAGAAGAAATCTCTCATAACTATTTCTAGAGATGATATGCATGACCATATAGAAGAAATGGGGAGGTACATTGTTCGTCGTTTAAACCTTGATGAGCCTAGAAGACACACCCGATTGTGGATTGCAGACGAAATTAAAGATATAATCGTTCACAATTTGGTAAGAATCAAATTTATGTGTGAAGTTGTAAAAAATGACACATTTTCATTTGTCATGACATAGGTTAATTTTGTCATCATTGCTTTTGGATTACAGGTTAATGAAGCCACATGTATAAACTTGTTTGCACTAGGAATCAATCCAGAACAAGTTGTTATGAAAGGTCTTGCAAAGATGGAGAAACTTAGATTTCTTCACGTGTATGTTAAGATTTTTCATAGCGATTGGAAAGGTGATGAAGTTGGCCAATACTTTCCAAGTTCTTTGCAATATCTGAATTGTTTCGGTTACCCTTTTTGTTCGTTACCCAAAACGTTTCATGCAAGTAATCTTGTTTGCATGAGAGTTTCATCGTACAACTTTGGGAAGGGGGAGAAAGAAAGGTAAGAGTAATGGTTGAATTGTTGGTTTTTCATTATTCATTGTGACACTATAAATCTATTGATTTGTTATTACACCAATATTCATCTCTTCTTTTTCTTATGATAGGTTCTTGGCAAGCTCCGATTCCTTCAACTCGGTGGATCAAAGTTGAGGACCCTTGACCTTGGGCTAACTCCAAATATTGAGATATTAGATCTTGAATGCTATTATGATTTGACAGAACTTCACATACGTGTTGGATGTCCAAAACTCAAATCCCTCAACCTCAATTATTCAAAGTTGAGTACCCTTGACCTTAGGTTGACTCCGAATATTGAGACACTGAATCTTAAGGGATGTAACGATTTGGTAGAACTTGATATGCCCCGGAACTCAAATCCCTCAACCTGAGTTGTCCAAAGTTGAGGTCCCTTGACCTTGAGCGAACTCCAAATCTCAAGAGTTTACATCTTCAAAACTGCTCTAATTTGGAGGTCTTAATAAGCTTGTCAACTTCCAGTTACAAGGTCTTTTGAGGTTTACAAATTTTCACATTTTCGGTGTGGATGGAATTTTACCAGAATTAGATCTTTGTGCGAATTCAGTAGATATTTGCCCATTGCACCCTGATAATAATTTTCAAAAGTTTCAGTTTGATTGCTCTTACAAGGAAGATCTACCCTCCTCGATTGGAAATATTGAGAAGCTTATTTCGTTAGGTAATTTCTCTTGTGCTTGCACAGACGTTGAGGGTTTTTTGGAAGCATTTGTGGTTTACAACATTTAACAAAGCTTACACTCAGAGGCAGTATTCCAAATGTGCCCAAGGACCTTGACCGGTTGCAATATCTAGAGGAGCTAACTTTGACTTTACCTAAGATTAAACATCTTCCGGATAGCATTTGTATGTTGAAACATCTGAAAATTCTCAAAGTCACAGACTGTAAGTTCCTTGAGAATTTACCGGAGGATCTTGGTCAGGCTAATTCTAGAAGAGTGTAGACTGTTACGAGATATTCCAAACATCATATGTAGGATGAAACGTCTAAAATATTTTCGGCTCGCTTACTGTAATACAATTCAGAATTTGCCTGAGGATATGTAGACTGTTGCTATTTTTCACATTTATCTTTGTCGATCTGGTTTGTATTTTACATTTGCGGATCTTGATGTTTACGATTGCAGGTCTGTTTGAATTTGATGTTTGCATTCATATTTCTGTTTTGTGGTTTGCAATGTGCTTTAAACAAGTATCTTACATTCACAACTTATCTTTTATTTTGGAGTGAAGAAGAAGATGATCAATTGGTGTGGAAAATGGAGTTCAATATGGTTTTCATTTCTGTTTTTTTTCATCTCATATAAATGGTGAATCTGCTAGGCTTTTGATATATAATTTTGACATTCTGATTGAATTGCTATTATTTAATTTTGGTTGCACCCCTTGTTGTCAAAACACATTATAACCCGATTTTCAGTCAGTTCTTGGATGGCAGTCGAGAATCCAATAAAACCGTCCAATTATCATCCATCCAATAAAATTATCCATCCCAATTATTAACTATATATAATTATTAACATCTTACGATATTGTTTTTTAGTTGATATTTATAAGTAGTGGTTTTAAATTAGGAAAATATATGAATCATTTTTTTTTTAACAGCTATGTATTATAAACACTAAAAGCCAGGGAAACCTAGCCTAGGAAAATTACAACGGTTTAAAAAGCCAATCCGGCCAAGAAACATTAAACTTTTTAACTCTACTTTTAGACCAAAGGAAAGACGTTGCCTTAATAGAATCGACAAGCTCGCACTTCCTCATTTTACCCGACCCAAAGACCACATCGTTCCTGTATTTCCAAAGTAACCAACAAGTTACTACCACCACGATCTCCAATCTCTCCTTGCTCCTCCTTGCCATGTGCACATCATCCACCCAAGACATCCACTCGGAAATTGAGAGAACTCGAGGCATGGCCACATCGCACCAACTTAGAATCGCCCTCCACACTTCCACCGCCACTTCACAGGAGCCAAACACGTGATTCTCTGTCTCAACATTGGAAGTACAGGAAGCACAACCAATGCTATCCAAATCAATACCCCTTTTAGACAAATTGAGCCGAGTTGGCAATCTGTCTAAACTAGCCCTCCATAAAAAGACATTAACTTTCTTTGGCACCCCCTTGCACCACCTAGTCCTTAGATCACCACCCAAGAGAGTCACGTTATCAATATGTTTGCGAGTCACTGAAACAGAAAAATCACCGATGGCATCAATCGACCACAAGACCCGATCCGGACCCTCCATAAAGTTTACCTGACCTAGCTCAGCCACCATGTTAGAAAATTCCTGCTCCTCGGCACCTCCCCTTAACTGCCGCCGCCAATGCCAAACCCAATTCCCCTCCATGAAGCAATTTTGAACCCGACAACCTTTCTCATTATCCAGCCTAAACAAGCGCCAGTACCGATCTCTAAGCTTATGGTCGCCCACCCAAACATCCTCCCAAAAACGGATCTTATCTCCAATGCCAACTCTATAAGTTATCGCATCGTAATCAATTAAGTTCCTATCATGCATTTGATCAACCACAACCACAATTCTAGACCAAACGCCTCTACCTTTGCAAACCGAGTCACGATCAAGGAACCCTCCACTTTCACCATTAACGGCCTTCACTACCTTTGCCCAAAGATCACTCCCATTATTAATAAATCTCCATCGCCACTTCAAGAGCAAGGCACAGTTGAAACCTGCTAAAGATCCTACCCCCAAACCGCCTCTACCATACTCTGTCAAGACTTTATCCCACCGAACCCAAGTAATTTTCTTCTCACCCAACTCGGCTCCCCAAAAAAAATTTGACCGCAAGCACTCCAAAATCTTCAAAACACCTTCAGGAGCTTTAAATAAGGACATGAAATAACTCCCAAGACTTCCCATAACTGCTTTAACCAGGGTGAGCCTACCCCCGATAGAAAGTATGCGCGCCTTCCAAGAAGATAACTTTGCTTTAAACCGATCCACTAACCAGCCCCAGTTCACTTTTCTCGCCATACTTTCACCAATTGGCAACCCCAAATACTTGAACGGAAAAACACCTGCAGCACACCCAGAATTCGAAGCCATTCTCCTAATCTCTTCCTCCCCAACTCCAACTCCAAACACATTGGATTTAAGACGGTTAATCTTTAACCCAGAGCATTTATAAAAATCACCGAGCACTTTTAAGATGCCTTGAAGATCTCGATGACTCCACTAAGTGAGGAAGAGGACATCATCATCATAAAAAAGATGAGACATGTGAAGCGCAACATTCCCAATCCTAATCCCCTTAAACATACGAGTAGAAACAGCTTCCTCAATGGCCACGTGTAATCCTTCCATAGCAAGAATGAATAAGAAAGGTGACAGAGGATCACCTTGTCTTAGGCCCCTTCGCAGCTGGAACTCTTCAGTAGGACTTCCGTTAACCAACACAGAAGATCTAGCAGAAGAAAGACACTCAGAAATCCAACTCCTCCATTTAGCTCCAAAACCGAACATAACAAGAATGGAATCCAAATAACCCCAACTCAGTGAGTCATACGCCTTTTCGAAATCTACTTTGAAGATCATAAGCTGTTTCTTTTTTTTCTTGTACCAATCGATAATCTCACTCACCATAAGCGGACCGTCTAAGATCTGACGGCCTTTCACAAAAGCCGACTGCTCACTACTAACAAGGCTCCCCACCACCTTTGCTAACCGGATTGCCAAGATTTTCGCAATAATTTTATATTGAAGCCCTACCAACGAAATCGGTCTAAAATCCTTAACAAACAAGGGATTGTGTACCTTAGGGATGAGGGTAATGAACGACGCGTTACATCCGATTGGGAGATTCCTTTTTTCAAAAAACTCCAAAACAAATCCTCTAATGTCTGCTTCAAATAAATGCCAATACCTCTTTACCAGATTGAAAGAAAATCCATCCGGACCGGGGGATTTATCCCCCCCACATTGCCACAATGCCTCCCTAATTTCTCTCATTGAAACCCTGTCTTCTAACCTGGCAGCATCAAGAGCCGAGAGGCGGAGAAGCCGGGAGCTACCAACCAAGGAGCTAGAAGGCGCGAACCTGACAAACTTCTCCTTAAAGAAATCGTAAAAAACTTTTTTTACCTCTATGGGGTCCGTACTCCATCTACCATCAACCATGATTCCTTGAATAGCTTGAGTACGCCTCCTTTGTTTCAGCATTCCGTGAAAAAATCCCGAGTTCTCGTCCCCATCTGTCGCCCAGAGGACCTTCGCTTTTTGAGCAAAATCCTTTATCTCTAAATTTTCCAGTTTCGCCAACTCTTTCAACCATCCCCCTCGTTGCTCGGTCTCAAGGTTGGAAGCAATCCCTTGATCCATTTTCAGATCCACTGCTGCAATACCCTCCAGAAAATGCTTCTTCCTAAGCCCTTGAGAGTCTTTGTTTATTTTATTCCAATCGCGCAATTTTCCTTTGACAAATTTCAATTTATCTTTAAAGGAAATACACAAATTGACCTGGTTGTTTGTTGTTGAAATCCCCCATCGCTTTAGCCAACACCTCATCAAACCCATGAACTTCGCTCCACGAATGAAAGACTCTAAAAGGAATCGGCCCATAGTCCAACTTTTTATTTTGCAGAAAGAGAGGACTATGATCCGACCACTTCCGTTCAAGGACCAAAACCGACAGGTCCGGAAAAGTTTCCAACACGCCTTCAGTAATGAGAACACGATCAATCTTACTCATTTTAGAGCCCGCTTTGTTCGTCCACGTGAATCTCTGCCCTCCAAGCGGAAGGTCTATCAGTTCAGCCTCTTCAATAAAATTATTAAAATTAAGTGCACCTTGGACACAGAAAACGGAACCAAACCTGTCTCCCTCTACACGCACTTCGTTAAAGTCACAAAAAAAAGATGAAATGCCCTTGGTTGTCTCTTATAAACTGAAGAATCTCCTCCCAAAGGCTCCTCTTAGCCGCCACGCCTTGAGGAGCGTAGACATTCACCATAAAGACATTCGAGTCCATGTTGTACCATCTCCCTTCCACTATAACATAATTTTCCCCACACCAGATATTACACCTCATAAAACAAGTTGTATCCCACATTGAAACTATACCCCCAGACTGTCCTGTCGCCGAGCTACATGCAAAATCGAAATTATAGTTTCCCCACATCCTTTTAAGCTTAAACAACTCTAATTGCGTCATTTTCGTCTCTTGTATACCCAAGAATTTTACCTGCTGCTGATAACACAAACTCCGCACCCAACATCTTTTTATCACCTTTCCAGTTCCCCTAATATTCAGAGAGAGTAGCTTCATCTATCCACCATCTGAGCTCCCTTTCGATGATCCATCCTTCCCGTCTGATCCCCTATGAATTGATTAACTTTCTTCTTTTTACATTTGCGAAGAAAGGTACTACATCGCATCCCCGAAAAAACCGACTCCGAACTTGATTCGCCACCCCCTTTTCCCAGGTCTTGTATCAGGGGGTCCACATTTTCCACCTCCTTAATAACTTCCTTAAGATGCTCAAATCCAGGCGGATAGCTTGCCGTTTCGTTGTTTGACTTAGCAGATGTGGATTGAGACCCCACCGTTTGGATCTCCTGTAGCAACTCTACTTCTGTGACAGGGACCAGTTTCTCTTCTTAGGGTTCCTTTTTTTTCGGACTATATGAATCATTGGTTGAAAGAGTTGATTAGTTGGTTAAAAATTGTATCAAGATATTGGATGTATCCGATCTAATCCAATGGATAATCAATAGTAATATCCAATGGATGAGATCCGATCCACTCATCCATCAGATTCGATTGGATGCCCAATGCTAATTGGATTGGATGAGAAAATTCAACATCCATTGGATGATTGGATTGGATTGGATCCACCTAAATTTATTGGATTTCAACTGATAAATGTTCACCCACCTTTGAACCCTTGGCCTTAAATGCTCAATAACACCTTTGAAATCTCTGGAAATTAACCTTAAATGTTCAACCACCCAAATAAATGAGAAGAGGAAGAGTTTGGAAATGAGAAATTATGGAACCTTAGCCAAAATCACGATTTTGTATCCTCTACTACATCCCACAACCTAGGGTTGCGGCGTAGGTCGCCCACGTCGAATCAACTGCACTACAAAGAACTGCACGACTTGTGCCGCAACCTAAGTCGTGCATAGGCATGCAACTCACTGCTCGCAACCCTTGTCCTTTTCCTTAGATTTTCTTGCCCAACGACATACCAATATAGTTATTTATCAAATAAGCTTAGTAAATAACATATCCTAGCTCGTAACACAAAATTAAAACCCAATTATAAGTTTATAACATACAAAAACTCGGGTTTTACATATTTTTCTGTTTTTTGGTTGATATCCCTTGTAATTTCTAATATCCCATAACACTCCAGAAGTTTAACACATGTATCTTTCATACCTCAAAAAAATTTCTACTTGCGAACATCATTTGAGTCGGTGCACAAGACACCCTACGCCCTTCATATATCCGCCCCTCGCATTATTGACTCCATCAATAGGGAAATTTTTCTTGATCCTTTGTCTATCATCATGCTATCATACATTGGGCTTTAGTTTCATCATGCTATCGAACATGAGAGGTTTTCATGGAAACATCCTTACATTGGAGGACATATTTGTGTACATCTTACACCCTGACCCCACTTCCCGGTGCGATATACTCCCCCGTTTGGTTCCCTCCTCGATTCCTCACAAATTCACCTAGTTAGGGAAAATTCGACATTCAAAAAAGACAATTAATGTGGTTTGAAAGTTGGTTCAAAACATGCTCGTATCAACAAGGACAGAACACAAGCTTTCTAACTGACGGGGCCGAACCGTAGTTTTATAAATGTGTCATATAAACGAGTATATTGTGCTTCAGTAATTTATATAAGAATAAATTACATTTTTGGTCCCTGTGGTTAACACTTATTATCAACTTTAGTCCCTCTTTTAAACTAATTACAGTTTTGGTCACCATGGTTGCTATTTTGCTTCATTTATGGTCTCTCTGACTAGTTGCCGTTAAAAGTGTCCGTTTAACTCAAAGGCAATTTTGTCTTTCTATATTTCTCTCTCATTTTTTCCTTAAAAATTAAGAATATATTATATATAATATATAACTCAAGAGCACCTTATTTTTTATTTTTATTTCATTTATGATGAGCCTAATCTTCCGTTCACATCTCATGCCACGCCTCACCTTAGGGCATCTCCAATGGGTCACACTATATTTTACACTAAACATAAAAAGTAGTGTAAAATTTGGTGTTAATATTAAATATTCTTTGATGGGTAACACTATTTTTTACACCAAATCATTTTTATATTAATTTATTAAACTTTCAATAATATCCTTATATATATTAACTTTACAATTTATACCCATATTTTTTTATTTAGATCATAACTTATTATTTTTTATTTTTTATTTTTTATTTTTTATTAATTATGAACTAAATTATTTTAAGAGTAAATTACTGTTTTGGTCCCTAAGGTATGTCAAAAATTACAAAATTGGTCCTTTGTCTTCAAAAATTACCGTTTTGGTCCCTCACGTATGCAGCTTTTTACGAAATTGGTCCCTCGAGCTGACAGTCGTCAATCTCCTCCGTTAAGCTCGAGGGTAAAATGGTCTTTTTATATATTTTTATTTCTTTTAACATTTTTTTATCAATTATATATATACACACACATATACAATATATATACATATACATACCACCACCACCACCATCATCAACCCATCACCACCATGGTGGTGGTGGTGGTGGTGGTGTACCTTAGGGACCAAAACAGAAAAAGGGTATGATTAACTAAAAAATGATAAAATAAATGAAAAAGGGTAAGAAGACCATTTTACCCTCGAGCTTAACGGAGGAAATAGACGGCCGTCAGCTCGAGGGACCAATTTCATAAAAAGATGCATACATGAGGGACCAAAACGGTAATTTTTGAAGACAAATGACCAATTTCGTAATTTTTGACATACCTTAGGGACCAAAACAGTAATTTACTCTTATTTTAATGCATAAAACAAAACTTTTTATTAAACAATAAAAGTTACATTAAAACAAATAAAGAAGAGAATACATATGCATTTAATTATTTTCATTACTATATTTTTTCCACAAATGATCGACTAACGCATTCTGAAGCTCGAAATATGCCACTTTGTCTTTGATTTGTCTATAACGAGCGATAAATTATTGAAATTGGTTATTATCATTCATCACCGTTTCAACCTCTATCGGTGACACTTCTCTTGCAACTTCAATTGGTGCATCGAGATCACGTTCATCCTCAATTATCATGTTATGTAAAATAATACATGTAATCATTATGTCATGTAGCACGTCTTTTTGCCAAAATTGAGTCGGTCCTGCTACAATTTTCATCGAATATTTTATCATGTTGTATATTATTTATTTAAATAAAACATAAAAAAATTAATATAAAGAATATATATATATATATATAGGGATGAGATCGGGAGAGAACCATGAAAAAAGAAAGAACCGAAGAACCCACCTTACCTGTTAGATTAAGATGATCCAATGGTTATGAATTAAAAGGTAGTTATAACCAATTTTTTAATAAAAAAAATATTTACCCCCTATTTTTCCAATCCAAAATTGGCGAAATATAACAAAAATTGAAGCGAAACAAATTACATCAAAAAATTTATCATTTTATCATCTTTAATTTGACATCCATTTTAATATATTTTTTTCATCCGTTTTTTCATGGTTCTATGGTTCTTTTTTTTTCAAGTTCTTCCTTTGATCTTTACCCTACCTATTTAAATTTCACTTTAAAAAGACAAAAATAATAAATCTTAAAATTGAGGGACCAAAAATGTAATTGAAAAAGTGGTATAAAAAGTAGTGTAAATGAATAGCGTTACACCAAATATAGTGTAATACTATTCATCACACTAAATTTAGAGTGGAAAATAGTGACCCCATTAGAGATGTGAATAGTGAGATTTACAACAAATTTAGTGTTTAGTGTAAGATTTAGTGACCCCGTTGGAGATAGTCTTAGGGAGTTAGGGTTTAACCAAATCTCAACAGAATCAACCAATTCATCCGTTTTTTCATGGTTCTATGGTTCTTTTTTTTTCAAGTTCTTCCCTTGATCTTTACCCTACCTATTTAAACTTCACTTTAAAAAGACAAAAATAATAAATCTTAAAATTGAGGGACCAAAAATGTAATTGAAAAAGTGGTATAAAAAGTAGTGTAAATGAATAGCGTTACACCAAATATAGTGTAATACTATTCATCACACTAAATTTAGAGTGGAAAATAGTGACCCCATTAGAGATGTGAATAGTGAGATTTACAACAAATTTAGTGTTTAGTATAAGATTTAGTGACCCCGTTGGAGATAGTCTTAGGGAGTTAGGGTTTAACCAAATCTCAATAGAATCAACCAAATCCTATTTTTGTCTCGGGTTTGGGATTTGGGTGATGATTTTCGTTTTCACTTCAAACATCGTCTCTTGATCTTAAATTTGTTGACGAACACGAAGATCGTTACTTCTTGCTAAGTTGTTGGATCGAAGGTAAATCACCATATGTCTACCCTGATTCGAAGATCTGCATCGAAGGTCTCATTTTCATCTGGGATTTGGGTTCGATCTCCCTTTACCGACAATACCTAGATCTGAGACCATTATCGAAGGTCTAATATCTCTGTTCCGATTACCACCACCTGTGACCAACTTGCTTGAGTTTCTAATGATTGGTTTTACCCACTGTCAACCATCGATTTTATTTGAGGGTTCTATGATCTGATTTTGATTTCATTGAAAAATACTTTTTTTTGAAGGTTTGATTTTGTTGCGAGTGTGATCGTTTTCTTCAACAGATTGGTGTTTCCTTGAAGCAATCTATTTTATTTTGGGTTTGATGTCTTGATTTTGATTTGGTTGGGTTTGTTTTTTTATTTTGATTTGGTTGGGTTTGATTTTTTTATTTTGTTATGGTTCGATTTGTTGACAAAAGATTATGAATTTGGTTGGAGAAGATAAGTGATCTGTGGTTGTAAAAAATAATCCTTTGATAAAATGAAATAGGGAAAAGACAAGAAAATATAAAGCCAAATTGCCCCTAAGTTAAACGAACACTTTTAGGTAGCGTTTGGTACGCAGACAGGACCGGACAGGACTGAACTGGACTGGACGGGACAGAACAAGTGTCTGTCTTGTGTTTGGTACGACCAGGACTAGATAGGACATGATTAGACAAATTTCCCTAAAACTTGTTTGATGATTTTATATATCATATAATAGTTATAAATGACACAAATAGAGTATATATTTAAATAATTTACTTTAAAAACATTTTTAGTTTTTTACACAATTTTCATACTCATAAATACATAAATAAATGATAGTACGAAAGGTGGAGGTGGTCGATGTTGGTAGTGGTGGATGCGGTAGACAGTGATAAAGGAGGCTGTGGTTGTGGAGGTGGTCGACAGTGGTTGGTGGTGATCGTCGGGGCGCAATGGGTGACGGTGATCGATGGAGGTGGCGATGGTGGTGGAGGAAGTTGTTGTACCGGAGGAAGAGGTGGAAGTGGTCGACCATGGTCGGTGGTGGCTACCGGTGGCCGATGATGGTGGTGGCGGCCATGGGTGGTGGTGATTGGTGTCAGTGTAGGTGGAGGTGGTCGACGATGGTAATGGTGGTTGTGATGGACGAATGGGTGTGAAGATGGTGGAGAAGGTTGTTATAGTGGAGGAATAGATAGTGGTGGTCGAGAGTGGTTGGCGGTGGCTACTGGTGGCCGCTGATGGTGGTGGCGGTGGTGATCGTTGGTGGTGACCATTAAGGTTAATATTATATTAGTTATACATCAGAGGGTAGGTCAGTGATTTTTTTGTTTTTGTCTCAATTTTGTCCCATGTTGTTCTACCTATTTTGGTGGAACAAGAAAATGCCATTTTTTGTCCCATCTTGTCCCACCTTGTCCAATCCTTGTCCCTGTCCCATGTCGCGCCAAACGTGGGACAGTGAATTTTTGTCTGTCCCATGTCACGCCAAATGTGGGACAGTGAGTTTTGTCCCGTTCTGTCATGTCCCGTCCCATGTACCAAACGCAGCCTTAATGGCAGCTAGTCAGAGGGGCCATAAGTGAAGCAAAATGGCAACCACAGTGACCAAAATTGTAATTAGTTTAAAAGAAGTACTAGAGTTGATAGTAAGTGTTAACCACATGGACCAAAAGTGTAATTTACTCTTTATATAATATTTATAGATATATATATGTTAGGATCCAAGCGCTTACCACTACGCCAAAAGCAATTGCTGGTGGAGAAGGCGCAACTTATTTCCTTATAGCGTAGCAGCTAGCGCCACGTTTCGATTTAGGGAGATGCTGGTCAATGACCCAACAATCCCCCCCAAACATCTGCCAGCACTCTTGGCTGCACAGCATGCCTTTGGCATTATAATGCACTCCATGGGATTCGAACCCGTGACCTGCTCTGATACCACATGTTAGGATCCAAGCGCTTACCACTACGCCAAAAGCAATTGCTGGTGGAGAAGGCGCAACTTATTTCCTTATAGCGTAGCAGCTAGCGTCACGTTTCGATTTAGGGAGATGCTGGTCAATGACCCAACAATATATACAAACACAAAGAGATAATTTACAAAGTTAACCATGAGATATTGTATAAGAGACCGTTTACTAAACGTTTATTTGGTAAGTGAAGCATAACTCTTACCCGAAAAACGCCTACCCGAATAGAAAAAAAAAGTATATGATGTCGTTTTGATAGGAATGTGACCGCCTTTTTGAACTTTCGACTTTACCTTTATTTACAAATGATCTACTTTCATCTAAAAATGGAAAATGATCATGAAGTTGATGAAAATGGATCCCACAACAATGATCGAATCACAACGAAGATTGTACGAACACCAACTTCTAAAACTTCTAAACGAACAATGATGTAATTTTATGTGTTAAGTTTGTATTTTTATTATCTAAGTTATTTTATTGTATTTTAATATAAATTATATTTTTCATTTTTCGATATTCATTAATATTAATAAAAAGTAAATTATGATGTGGCATAAAGCAATTTCTAATTCAGAAATTATACCCTACAATTTCTTATACTATTCTATGTAGAGTATGTTGAAAACATTTTTAATATAGAAATACATGACATGTACTAAATAAAATACATATTATATTCAAATCAATACAAGATCTAATCCTTTCAACTAATTATATAACTATGAGGTTATATTGACGCTATATTTGTTCAACCGTTTCCAATGACGCATATTTGACCTACTTCCTCACCGAGCTTATCAATGTAGCTACATCTATCTCATCTCCGATCACCACCATATAGTTCTTGTTATACCCTTGCAGTGCCACTGAATTCACACCTATGCACGCATATCACACACAAAAACACAATCTCATTCGCAGAAAACGTATAATAAGAACGTTGTTCAACAATTATCTTACATCTACATGTTGATTCTTGAAATTGGCTTGAAGAAACACTGTTTTTTAGAAAAGAACAAAGAACGAGATAGAAATATACTAAAACATAATAAGAAGGGTACCTGATGCTTGGACAACTACCTGCATTCCCTCTCTTAGACATCTTTTGCACTTGTGATGGATCTTTATCATGATCTTTTGCTACAAACATCATTTACACTCGGTCAACAAATTAAACTACCCGGAAATATAAATACAATTGTTGTATCATTACATGTTACAACAAAACAATCATTTTCACATATCTGAGCAGTTTATTATAGGGAAAAATGCACGAAATAGCAACCTACTTTCATTTATTTTTTTTATTATAGCATTGTATTTTCAATTTTTCTTATTATAGCAATGTACCTTCGATTTATTTTTTATTAGGGCATTGTACTTTAAAGAATTTACCCATTATAGCATTGGGTAACCTTTTAATATAAATTTACCCACTATACTAGGTTTTCATGCCACCTCATTGTCCACATAGGATGTCCACGTGTACTATAGTGCTGACGTGGCATTTCTTATTACAACATTGTATTTTCAAAATTATTTAGTTTTAATTTTTTATTATTTAACATAATCAAACATGTTTACCAAAATTATAATTTCATAAAGATCGCTATTACGCGAATAAAAATGTTCACAAAAGATCATTGGTTCATCGTATTCATCGTGAATTTCTTTGTCTGACGTGAAAGCAGGGATGATCTGTGGAAAACAAAGAATTCGGATGAAAATCGGTAATAGTTCGCGGGATAACAACCACAACAGTCAAGGTCTATCTGCCGAAAGAGACCAAGACGATCAGCTCAGGGGAAGAACTCGTGGCCGCTTCCAATCTCGTAGACCTGATTTTCGCGGGAAATCTAAGCAACATGGCAATTGTAATTATCGTCACAAACCAGGCCATTGGGTCAGAGATTGTCCAAGTTTGAAAAACAAGGACAAGAACAAAGCAGAATCTTCAGCAGTTGCAACCGAAAGAGACACATGTTTCTCAGCAACGGTTACATCACCAAAAGGCGACAGACGTTGGGTGTTGGATACCGGGGCTTCGTGCCATATGACACCATTTCGGGACTGTTTCACTACTTTCGAGGAGTTCGAAGGTAACCATATTTATATGGGAAACAGTACATCGTGTGTCACTCGGGGCATCGGTTCGGTCTGAATCAAAATGTTTGACGGTACTATTCGAACTTTATTAAATGTTAAATTTGTACCGTCTATGACTCGTTCTTTGATTTCTGTTGGACAACTGTCCAAACTTGGCTGTAAGATTCGGATTGAGGATGGGAGTATGCGTATCTCCAGAGGGAACTTTATTGTGATGAAAGGTAAGCAGGCAGAAAATAACCTGTTTCATCTGGTAGGCGAAACAGTCAATTCTGATGCGTGTGTCGCAGATAGTTCGAAAAGTTTAGATGCTACCCGTTTGTGGCATCTTAGACTGGGACACACTTCAGAGAAGAATTTGGAGATTCTGCGCAAGTAGAAGCTCATTGCAGTTGACACGCCTACGAGTCTGGACTTTTGTTCAGAATGTGTTTCGGGTAAACAGACGCGTGTTTCTTTTGGTGTTGGAAAACACAACACCAAAGGGATCCTCGATTATGTTCATACAGACGTCTGGGGACTATCTTCGACACAGTCTCTCAGTGGAGGTAAATACTATGTTACTTTTATTGATGATTTTTCGCACAAATTTTGGGTGTATGTGATTAAGTTAAAGTCAGATGTTTTTGAAATATTCAAAACTTGGTTAGCACTAGTCGAAGTCGAGACTGGTAGAAAATTAAAAGTGCTAAGATCTGACAATGGTGGTGAATACACTAGTGGTAACTTTAAAGACTTTTGTTCACGTAGAGGTATTCACCGACACTACACCACACCTGGCGATCCGCAATCAAACGGAGTCGCCGAACGGATGAATAAGACCTTGTTAGATAAAGTTCGATGTATGTTAGTTACATCTGGTTTCCTAAAATATTTTGGGCTAAAGCACTTCACACTGCTGCACACATTTTGAATCGGTTACCATGTTCAGCCATTGGGGGGAAAATTCCGGAAAAAGTTTGGAAGGGTAAAGGTGATATCTGTTTGAAATACATACGTGTATTTGGTTGTCCTGTATATATTCATGTAACAGGTCAGGACAAGTTGGATCCCAGAGCCACCAAGGGATTCTTGCTCGGCTATACAGATGGAATCAAGGGTTACCGAATCTGGAACCCGGTCACCCGAAAGGTGATTCATTCTCGACTGTGACCTTCGATGAGTCGATTATGTTCAAGTCTAATCAAAATCGACAACCCTCTCCAGAACCAAAAATTATCTCTTCTGTTTCTCCAACAGTCGATGGAGATGAGATAATTGTCAGTCCTATTGTACCCAGCTCATCCGCTCGAGGTTTTTCGTTGGGGTCAGAATCTGAAGAATATGTTAGTCCACCAGAGACATCTATTTCTGATCCAGTTAGTTCAGTTCAGGAAGAAGTTCTGAATGATGGTGGAGGTTAAGGCGATACAATTCCAGTACCAGTACCTACGAGGCAGAGCCAGAGAACTATATGTCCTCCTAATAGGTATGGTGATTGGGATTTCGCAAATATGAGTTTTACTGACCAGCTTGAGTATGCTTTGCATATTGTACAGGATGAGCCGTTTGACTTTTCGGAGCCACTAGCTTCAAACCACTCTGATAAGTGCTTAGTAGCTATGCAGGATGAAATTGAAGCTCTATCAAAAAATAACACTTGGGAGCTATGTCAATTACCGAAAGGAAGTCGAGCAATTGGCTGCAAATGGGTCTATAAAGTCAAAGACGATATGCATTATAAAGCTCGCCTGGTTGCGAAAGGCTTTGCACAGCGTAAGGGTATCGAGTATGACGATATCTTCGCGCATGTGGTTCGACACACATCTATCCAGGTCCTTCTGGCCCTTGTGGCGACTCACGATCTGGAGCTCGAACAGTTAGATGTGAAAACAACTTTTCTTCACGGAGATCTTGAGGAAACCATCTATATGAAGCAACCGGAAGATTTCATCTCTGACAACAAGCCTGATTGGGTCTGTAAATTGAAAAAGTCCCTTTATGGACTTAAACAGTCGCCTCTACAGTGGTACAAGAAGTTTGATTTGTTTATGCTCTCGTTGGGTTTTGAGCGTAGTGAGAAGACACTTGTGTCTATCATAGATCAAGCGGTGGCGTTTATACTTATCTACTTCTTTATGTTTCGACGTCTGTTTCATTAAGCCCAATTTAGTCCTATGCCAACGCAGTCGTTTTCTTGGGTTGATTCAGTCACGCTTTCGGTTTTTTATTGTATGCGTTTCCTTCTCTTTTTTTTTTGTTTTCTGCGTGTGTGGCTTGCATCTTGCAACCCACTGTGTGGCTGATCCCATGTGGCTGTTTGTTTTGGTTCTTGACACCGTGGCTTTGTAATTTGGTGGATATTTTGGTAATGGTATATTTTGGGTTTGTTTTCCAAAAAAAAAAACTAGTATATTTAGAACATCCTTCGGTAAACAGCATCAAGTGTTGGGTTTTGATGAGAAGTTGATGTTAATGTGACAAGTGTGAGAAGTGGTTATTATCCGTTGGATGAAAAATGGACTCACATTAGGATGAGATGCACCAGATCGAATCTCTTCTGAGTCGCAATTCATGGGAGGACATTTGATTGAAAGTGATCAACGGTTCATCCACTTCTCACGCTTCTCACGTTAACCTCAACTCATGGGCGGAACACAAGCCTTATGACCAAGGGGGCCGAACCTAATTTTTATATAATGTATCCTATAAACGAGTATAATTTGTTTTCAAGGCCCGCAAATTCGCCCATTGTGTTTTACGCGGAATTTAATTTTGAGGGATTTATTTAAGCTTTTTGGTTGATTTTGAGAATTTTTATAAGTTTTTTTATTGATTTTGAGATATTTTCAAGGTTTTTTGGTTGATTTTTACGATTTTTTCAGTTTTTTTGGTACATTTCAAGAGATCTTTTGGGTTTTTTGGTTGATTTTTGAGGCATTTTTTTCGATTTTTTGCATATTGTATCTTGTTGATTGATATAGATGCATCAAACAAGTAAGCTTCATTGCACTTTAAACACTTTCAAATAAAGTTAAAACTTAAACCTAGTTAATCAAACAATTTCAAATAAAGTTAAAACTTAAACCTATCTAATCATACAATTTCAAATAAAGTTAAAACTTAAACCTAGCTAATCATACAATTTCAAAAAAAGTTAAAACTTAAACCTAGCTAATCAAACAATTTCAAATAAAGTTAAAAACTTAAACCTAGCTAATCAAACAATTTCAAACTCAAACAAGTAATGAGATTAAGAGCAATGACACTTTAAAATTAAAAACTTGAATAGAATAAAAGAAAACATGTGATTTAGGGGCTGTTGGAAGAAAACCTGATTTGGTTGTTGCTCTTTCTCTTCCTCTTCCATTGAATACTGCTGCTGCTACTCCCAACAGATTACAAATTCGGTTTCAGGCTTTCATAAATTAGCAGTCTTTCACTGCACTGCTGCTTGTTGCTTGCTGTTTCTCAGCTTCTGCTCACGATGGAGATGGAATCGATTGTGGTCTATGGACAGGAGGGCGACTAAGAGCATCCACACGCGTCTTGCAAGTGCTCTTGCAAGATGACATGACATGTCATGTGTCTTGCAAGGCCTTGCAAGACTACCATGATCTTGCTAATTGTGCAAGGTCTTGCAACCAATAAAATATATTAAACAAAATCATTTATTAGTTTAATTAGTTAGTTAGTTTGTTTAAATATTAGTTATTATTAATATGTTTATTAAATTTAATTCATTTATTAGTTTATTTGAACACTATTTTTTTAATATTTTTATTAAAATTTCTTATCCACACTTTATTTTTTAAAAAATGATATTTTTATGCAATGCTTTTTATTTAAACTGCTAAATT
Source organism: Saussurea involucrata (assembly GCA_033807775.1). NCBI lineage: Eukaryota > Viridiplantae > Streptophyta > Magnoliopsida > Asterales > Asteraceae > Saussurea > Saussurea involucrata. The sequence goes on from CM066325.1 coordinate 16,913,580, forward strand.
AAAAGTACATTAATATAAAAATTACGAAAATACAAATACTAATAGATAAACGTACACAAACATCAAAAAAATTACATAAGTAAATATCCATGTATTTTATTTGTTAATTAAATTATATTTACACAAAATATAGTAAAAGAAAACAAAAGTAAAATTTTAGTTATCTATATTTTATAATTAATTTATTAGTTATATTATAATTATCTATATTATTTATATTATAATTTATTAGTTTAGAAAGGAGTTTGGTCTTGCATGTTTGTGGAAGGTGTTATTGCAAAGCTGATGTGGCACTTGTGAAAGGAGTATGGTCTTGCAGGTGTGTGGATGGTCTAAGCGAGAGTCACCGAGAGACAGAGAGCCGAGAGACAGAGCTGAGGCATGTTGACGAGTTCACGGTGCTTTGACTGTTTAGTGGACTGGACTAGATTAGACTATTTAGTGGATTGGACTTGAAGAGTGGAGGGCCCAAATAAAAGTTTTTATTTTTCATACTTGATTTTTTTATGTTGCTACTTGGAACTACAAAAAGCCCAGGGGCCATGACCCCTAGTAGCCCTCAAAGGGGTCCGTCTCTGCCTCAACTTCTCACACGATCCTTTGTCATATCATGAAAGGTAATTTATTTTGTCTTGATTCATATTTTAGATAACATAATTTTAAAAGTTTCATTTTGATGTTTAAGATATAAAGTTTTAAACACTTAAATACATAGGTGACTGGTTTAACCATTAACCGGTTATCATGTTGACATGGCAAATTACGTGGCATCCAACTTAATTCTACACTCTTCATGGAGGTATGTGAGTCCCTTTGCTATGCTGTGACACCCTCAAATTTGGAAAGAGCAACTAATTTAAAATTTTCGATATTACATCCGAAACAATAGGTAAAATACCTCCAATTACAAACAATGGTTATCTCCAAGTAATACATACTACACAAGTCTCATTACCAAGACTAAACCCACTTCGGACATTACTAGATCCAAATACAATTGCTACTTCCCAAGGGTAAATGCGGAAAATATAACTTAAGCTATTCACCTCTCGTGCACATTACTAGCACTCGCCACTTCACAATGTAGCTAGAGCTACTCCAACCTGAGCCTGTTGCACATGCCGACAAATAAAAAGGGTTAGGCTTACGCCTAGTGAGTTCAAGCATTTTATCATGACTATATAAAATCATAAATCGACAATTAATAATCCTAGTCATGATTTAAATAAATCTTTTAATGAAAGCTTGCGACAAAGACTATCATTTCCAAAAAGATTTCCCAAACGGCATAAATGACTCATTTTCCAACGCACTCAAAATCCATGGGAATCCTTCCCAAAAGTGTAAACCGTTTTCCTAAAAATGAGTTACAATCCTAACTCACTCAAATACGTGAATAATTCTAGTTTTAGGCAAAACCTTCAAACACGGTTGACAATATGTACTCAACCCTTAAAACATGGAAATCATCCATTAAATATAACTCTTTATTTTAAACATAATACGAAGCAATACTCACGCAACCGTAAAATGTAATAAAGATCAACTACCATAAACGGGGGAGACCCGTATCCGTTGAAGGTGGAGGTAACACATAAGTATACCACTCATACAACGTTCATCGCACAACTGGGAGTAGAGATTACAAGTTACGTTATGCCTATCTCTGCCTCCCAACGAAATCGGGAATTACCACATACGTCTGGCCTATTCCACGACTCTTCTCTACGAAACCCAGTTACACCGTAATTGAGGATACACCTTGACATCTACCTACTTGGTAACGCCTCAAGGCCCGGCACATCGGGACTACCTCCAAGGTATACATCCCGAAGGCGTGGATCGATACACAAACCTCCAAGGTAAGTGCCCAAGACTATATCCTCCATGTGCCTACTGGAAAGTCACGGTCATAAATCATGAATACCGAGGTCCAACCCCGAGATACCCAACCGACCATTACCGACGACTGACTAACATGCCTATGGATCCAAATGCAATACAGTCTAAACGACATGCCTATACCAGAGGGACTCACTCACCCAAGCATGTAAATATTCAACAACGTGCAATAAATGCAAAACGGTGCAATAAAAGCAACCCATCAACAAGACTCCACATTGAGCCATTTAAATCGGACAAATGTTCCCAAGACTTACTCACAGTCAAAACCGAGCAAAGTGCTCCAAGTTTGCTAGACCCATACGTCGGTCAATATACATTTAAACTTTGTTTAGGCAAGCTATACTTCAAAATCATCATTAACCCCAAAACTCATCACGGGTTAAACAAAAAGGGTTTCCCAAAGGACTCATACCCTTATAATTCTCAAAATGACACATAACACTTAAAAGTGTATTCCCCAATTGGTTTACAAAATCATTTACACATATATGATTAAACCATCAATTAAACCTCATTTTGAGCAAATAATCTTTTAAAGACAATTTATGGTTTCTAACCATCCAAACATCCAAAAGCCCCAAATATGAGTGTTTTACACATTTATGAAGATAAACACTTCAAAAGAGTTAAATCAACCAAATAACTCAACCACATACGTTTTCAAGTAAAACACACACATATTTGTAAAATACTCATTTTGGCATGTACAACGTTTTCGTAAAGTAACTTGAACTCACCTTGCTAGATTTAAGCTAAATCTATAGTTCTCCAAACGTATGCTCCTTTGATGAAGTTTGCATCCTCAAGCCAAAACTTCCAAAACCTAGATTTATGAATTCCCAACCATCAATAATACGATCCAACCATAAGGAATCATCATCCACCCATAACATAACCAAAATACCCATCTTATACCAAACCCTAGTTTGAAGATGAAGAAAACGAGATTCCCTTACCCAATCAACACTAATATCGATCCACAACATCACAAGATGGAAAGAATATGAAATCAACAACAATAACAACTATTGGGTAGGGAGAAATTACCTTAACCATTTGAATCTTCCCAATAACTCTTAATCTCCACAAAAGCTCCAAGCTTCCAAATATGCTCATCAAGGGAGGAAGAGGGTTTGATTACAAACTTAGATGGTGAAGAAATGAGGAAGGAGAGGGGAGGGGATGGTGTTTCTTGAGAGAAATCGGCTGAGAGAGAGTTGAGAGAGTTGAGAGTGAGAATGAAAATGAAAGAGGCTGAAAGTCGTGGGTTTAAAACACCCTGGAGTCCACTCGCGATTGTGACACGGCGAGAGTTACCATGTCACAATCGCTGTGTCACTCTCGCCCGCTACCCAAAATGCCCACGGTACAATCTCGGCGGAAGTGACACTGCGAAAGTGACATTGTCACTCTCGCGAGTGTCATACTCGCTGGATCTCTAAAACTCTCGGTACATTCTTAGCGAAAGTGACACTGCGAAAGTGACCATGTCACTCTCGCGAGTGTCATACTCGCTAGACTTGTACCGAGTCCAAACTTGGCCAATTTCTAGAGAGATCCAATTAGCATTACGTGTCCCACCTTCCAATGCATCACTTTGTCCTTCTAAAAAAAATCTAAATGGACTTATTTACAAATTTGAGTTAGAATTTTCGGGGTGTTACAATCCTCCCAACCTTATAAAGATTTTGTCCTCGAAATCTAGTTCTCACACAATCAATGGCTACTACGCCCTAACACATTCCAAGTCCCCCCCCCGGTTTCAACCCGGTTCAAATTTACTTCCCAAAGAATTGCCCATAACGGCTTCTCGGTAATGCTCACAACAATTCCCGCTTACGCGTAAACACTTACATCCACTTAAAGGCCTAATTTCCTAGAATGGTCTCCGACCACCACACTTAAGTTGCCTCCCAACCTTAAGTGATCCATACCATTCTAACGACAGATTCGAACTTCCCAAACATACCACATTCACATGTTTTCAGATTTTCTCTCTAGACCAACTCAACGTTTAACCACCACCAACATCAACCAAAACTTCAGAATCCTCAAATAATTCCACTACTGAATTAGCATTCGCTCTATGCGGATTCCATCGATTCAACACCAACGGTCTTCATTGCCTCGACCATTACACAATCCCAAAGGTGTGTCTAATCATTAATCATACAATCGACAGGTTTTCGTACCACACATGGAAAGTTATTTCACTAAAGCCTCTTATCACAATCGAGCATCTTAAGGCTACTACAACCATTACCATCATTTCATTTAAAATCGGACTCCATCATCCGAATACGCTAACGATTTCCGACCTCAAACCAGCAAAGGTTGACACCTAGTTATACCACCAAACTCGGAACTCTAACAGGACCCCACACACGAGTTCCATTTACCGAGGTTTCCACAAAACTAGGGTTGTTACTGAAACGTCTATACGAACCTCGCACTACGTTACCGCAAGTCTAACACTTCAATTACCACAAACACATTTACTTTGCTACCGACATCATCCGGCCCATAATACCAACACGCGTGGAATACTCAAACTTCCACTGTCGAAATGCTACACGCACTTACCCTTAACTGGGTTACTTACTCTTTCCAGGGTTCTAACGAGTTCAAGGTTTTCGAGTGCGTTATTCAATAAATATGTCAATTAATCAAAACCATTCACAAAATATTTTCAATACTAAGATTTTCATATCAAATACACCGTACGTACAAAACTACTACTATCAGTTCGGTAGTTACGTAAAACTGGACACGCTCGTCCCACATATGAAAATCATGTTGAAAATTATTTCATTGCAGTTCAGTTTACCCACAAAACGCAAAAGCGTAATAAACAATTTCTTTAAAACGAACCGACACGGTTCTAGTATGGATTGACTCATGACATGCACGTAAAGTAACTGTCCACTTTAAACGGTGTGCAACACATTTTCACACGTACTTCAAAAGTAGCCCAAACGGCCATTGTCTCAAAATTCTTTTCCGACCATTAATTGGTATGGAACAAGGTTCTCTAACAAAATTTGCGCGCGTCAGTTTATTATACGAAACAAGGAAACGATGCTTAATTACACCTCAGCCAAAACACAAAACAGCTGGTATAGGCTCCAAATTTAAAGACAAAAACCAATCTGTTTCCATTCTTTGAAAGTACCGACTTAAAACATCATAAAACTTCAAATAGGGGTAGGCATGCAAGCTTGTAACACTTCCATTAGGAATTTTATTGAAACGAAAAGACATGCATCAAACAGTTCGCGACCAAATTTCCAAAAGGGTAAACTCTTTAAATCAATTTCTCAAAATTTCCCATCCGGTCCTATAATGCCATTTGAATAAAACGTCTTTGGCAACTTGCACACAACAATGCATTTTTTTCTAAAACAGATGAGGAAATAAGTGTTAATAGTTAGTTGACATCAAAAGGGTTCAACTTATTTTCAAATCCCAAATTGTACCAACGGTGTGCGTCAATGTTCAAAACATAAGAAATTACACGCACCATAGTTTTATACAACAATTTTCTAAAATCTTCATCACGAAGCATTTCCTCAAGGTTTCGCACTTGGAACACAAAACATCAAAACGTAATTGCCTAAAATATATTTGTCAAAAATACTCCAAGTACATATTTCCTCCAAACCAAAAGGCTTTCCATTTTCCAAAATACTCGGCAAAATCAAAATTGACCAATGTCAATGACTCATACATTTGTGTTTTCAAAATGTACTAAAAGGAGAACTATGCATGATTTCCACAACACCAAAACACCCTTTGACCGAATGGTCAACAATTATACAATGAGTTAATAAAATAATTTAACTCACGATTCGTTCAACAAAGTGACGAGAAACAATGGTTACCAAGCTATGCATACCCCTAAGTCGATATAATACGTTTTACATAAAAACGGTAATAAACATTTAACTGACCAAAGGCGCACCAAACAATTTATTGTGAAATGTCACCAAAAATGTTCTTTCATGCATCACATAAGTCACGTATAAATCAATCCATACACCGAACTATTTGCAATGAAATACTTAGTAACACAAACCTTTAAAAGAAAAGTTACGCGACACTAGAGTTCCAAACTCACTTCTTCTTAGTCGCCTTATGGCATAAAATTAACTTTTCTCAACAAAACTCGAGTGGGACCAAATGCCCAACATAATTCGTAAACTTTTCACGTAAGAAATTAAAGCTTGCACCTTGTGAAATTGTACTCACACGACTCAACATGTCGTAAAACAAACTCCATGAACCTCAACGAACTCAATGACTCCAAGTCAATAAAACAGCGCTAAAACATCATGCTTCCAAAGCCAAATTGCTATAAGCAAAATCATAAATGAGACGCCAAAATCTCAAAAATCCCCCTTTCTAGGGTAATACCACATAAACGACATTGTTTAACAGCTCACATTAAACAAAATTCCCAAAATAACTTCACATAGACAAAATGGAAAAATAACTTTCCGTCCAAACTCTAACATATGTGGAGGAGATCCAATGTTAAAGTCACAAGCCGTAGTTATTGCCCAACATCTCAAGCATCATAAAAAATACGATTGTCATTACATTCAAAACAAATGTTGAACAATAGTGAAGTAAGGCAAAACAAATCCCGGCGGAGTTTGCAACTCTCGCAATAAAATGGTTTCATGCACGTTAAAAACCATGATTCGAAATCTTGTGTGTGTGCTAAACATTTTCCAAAATTCATAACACAATCCATAGAAGGATTGGAAACACAAGAAATAGTTAATGCAATTTATTTTCAAAATAAACTTGTGCATGACTTAGCCGGCATTCAACGTCTCAACTCATACTCCCCCAAATCCCTCCGGTCCACTATTGTCATCCGGATTTTCAAACCTCTTAAGGCAAGTTGGGGGATACATCAATTAACCTTACGGTTTTTTTCCTCCAATCAAAGTCGGGTCAATAAGCCTATGGTTCTAGCCCAACCATTAATCTCGACCCGAAACGGTCTACATAAAGCAAACATCATGCTTATCGTCACTCCAAGTGACTAACACTAGAATTGTCCATCCATTCCAACGACTACTAGCTTATCACCTCTTTCACTACCCCAACGATCATCACAAGAAAGCAATTCAAGCATGCACATGTACTAGTAGGTTCACCATGACACTGGCCAGGTGTCACTATGAACGAACCGTACATGATTATCCTTGCTACTCTCGACGTGATTCTCGTTTCTAACAACATCCATTGATCCCAAAACATCCTATCTTAAAGTGCTCAAAGGTGAATTTCGCTCTCATTTACTTACACAGACACTAGTTTGAGTCTAGGTATCTAAAATTAACACCTAAATCTCTCAAACTTATGCTCTGATACCAACTTGTGACACCCTCAAATTTGGAAAGAGCAACTAATTTAAAATTTTCGATATTACATCCGAAACAATAGGTAAAATACCTCCAATTACAAACAATGGTTATCTCCAAGTAATACATACTACACAAGTCTCATTACCAAGACTAAACCCACTTCGAACATTACTAGATCCAAATACAATTGCTACTTCCCAAGGGTAAATGCGGAAAATATAACTTAAGCTATTCACCTCTCCTGCACATTACTAGAACTCGCCACTTCACAATGTAGCTAGAGCTACCCCAACCTGAGCCTGTTGCACATGCCGACAAATAAAAAGGGTTAAGGCTTACGCCTAGTGAGTTCAAGCATTTTATCATGACTATATAAAATCATAAATCGACAATTAATAATCCTAGTCATGATTTAAATAAATCTTTTAATGAAAGCTTGCGACAAAGACTATCATTTCCAAAAAGATTTCCCAAACGGCATAAATGACTCATTTTCCAACGCACTCAAAATCCATGGGAATCCTTCCCAAAAGTGTAAACCGTTTTCCCAAAAATGAGTTACAATCCTAACTCACTCAAATACGTGAATAATTCTAGTTTTAGGCAAAACCTTCAAACACGGTTGACAATATGTACTCAACCCTTAAAACATGGAAATCATCCATTAAATATAACTCTTTATTTAAAACATAATACGAAGCAATACTCACGCAACCGTAAAATGTAATAAAGATCAACTACCATAAACGGGGGAGACCCGTATCCGTTGAAGGTGGAGGTAACACATAAGTATACCACTCATACAACGTTCATCGCACAACTGGAGTAGAGATTACAAGTTACGTTATGCCTATCTCTGCCTCCCAACGAAATCGGGAATTACCACATACGTCTGGCCTATTCCACGACTCTGCTCTACGAAACCCAGTTACACCGTAATTGAGGATACACCTTGACATCTACCTACTTGGTAACGCCTCAAGGCCCGACACATCGGGACTACCTCCAAGGTATACATCCCGAAGGCATGGATCGATACACAAACCTCCAAGGTAAGTGCCCAAGACTATATCCTCCATGTGCCTACTGGAAAGTCACGGTCATAAATCATGAATACCGAGGTCCAACCCCGAGATACCCAACCGACCATTACCGACGACTGACTAACATGCCTATGGATCCAAATGCAATACATTCTAAACGACATGCCTATACCAGAGGGACTCACTCACCCAAGCATGTAAATATTCAACAACGTGCAATAAATGCAAAACGGTGCAATAAAAGCAACCCATCAACAAGACTCCACATTGAGCCATTTAAATCGGACAAATGTTCCCAAGACTTACTCACAGTCAAAACCGAGCAAAGTGCTCCAAGTTTGCTAGACCCATACGTCGGTCAAAATACATTTAAACTTTGTTTAGGCAAGCTATACTTCAAAATCATCATTAACCCCAAAACTCATCACGGGTTAAACAAAAAGGGTTTCCCAAAGGACTCATACCCTTATAATTCTCAAAATGACACATAACACTTAAAAGTGTATTCCCCAATTGGTTTACAAAATCATTTACACATATATGATTAAACCATCAATTAAACCTCATTTTGAGCAAATAATCTTTTAAAGACAATTTATGGTTTCTAACCATCCAAACATCCAAAAGCCCCAAATATGGGTGTTTTACACATTTATAAAGATAAACACTTCAAAAGAGTTAAATCAACCAAATAACTCAACCACATACGTTTTCAAGTAAAACACACACATATTTGTAAAATACTCATTTTGGCATGTACAACGTTTTCGTAAAGTAACTTGAACTCACCTTGCTAGATTTAAACTAAATCTAGAGTTCTCCAAACGTATGCTCCTTTGATGAAGTTTGCATCCTCAAGCCAAAACTTCCAAAACCTAGATTTATGAATTCCCAACCATCAATAATACGATCCAACCATAAGGAATCATCATCCACCCATAACATAACCAAAATACCCATCTTATACCAAACCCTAGTTTGAAGATGAAGAAAACGAGATTCCCTTACCCAATCAACACTAAAATCGATCCACAACATCACAAGATGGAAAGAATATGAAATCAACAACAATAACAACTATTGGGTAGGGAGAAATTACCTTAACCATTTGAATCTTCCCAATAACTCTTAATCTCCACAAAAGCTCCAAGCTTCCAAATATGCTCATCAGATGAGGAAGAGGGTTTGATTACAAACTTAGATGGTGAAGAAATGAGGAAGGAGAGGGGAGGGGATGGTGTTTCTTGAGAGAAATCGGCTGAGAGAGAGTTGAGAGTGAGAATGAAAATGAAAGAGGCTGAAAGTCGTGGGTTTAAAACACCCTGGAGTCCGCTCGCGATTGTGACACGGCGAGAGTGACCGTGTCACAATCGCCGTGTCACTCTCGCCCGCTACCCAAAATGCCCACGGTACAATCTAGGCGAAAGTGACACTGCGAAAGTGACCTTGTCACTTTCGCGAGTGTCATACTCGCTGGATCTCTAAAACTCTCGGTACATTCTTAACGAAAGTGACACTGCGAAAGTGACCATGTCACTCTAGCGAGTGTCATACTCGCTGGATTTGTACCGAGTCCAAACTTGGCCAATTTCTCGAGAGATCCAATTAGCATTACGTGTCCCACCTTCCAATGCATCACTTTGTCCTTCTAAAAAAATCTAAATGGACTTATTTACAAATTTGAGTTAGAATTTTCGGGGTGTTACATATGCCTACACCAATATAACTCCTCTGTTTCCAACTAGGCCTCGTGTCTCCAAAAAGAAAGGTTGCCAAGGTGCCATTGTTCATGTACTCGTAAATCAACAGCCGATGCTCACATTCATCACAAAACCCAAGAAGTTGCACCAAGTTTTTGTGATGAGTTCTTGCAATGACATTAACCTCTGTTTTGAATTCCTTTTCGCCATCTTCAACCACCCTATCCAACTTCTTTACTGCCACAATGTTTGCCCCTATTTTCCCTTTATAGACTATCCCAAAAGCCCCCCTTCTCGGTTCATCCTTGAACCCATTAGTAGCTTCGACTAGCTCTTGATAAGTAAAACAGCTTTACCACATGGATATGGATTTTTGGGTTTCTTCTTGTAGATTAGAAAGAAACCCAAACAAATCACACCAATCAGTACTACAATAACAAACACACACATACCTAACAAAACTGATCCAACAAGTACCAGACTTCTCTGATCTTTTTCTTTTTCTTTAAAAAAGCGAGGAGGGCATTGAGGAGGGCGTTCATCTTTCTGGTACTTCAGGAATGTTTTCACATATTCTGAAGAAGTCTTCTATCCATTCGCTAGTGGAAGCGCATTCTTCCAACATTGATTATCCCGAAAAATTGCAACAGCACAGAAACAATCTTCCCTGCAAGAAAGTTTGCAGCTTTGCTCAGTACTTGGTCTGATGTACGCATAGTCAGATCCTGGCCAATCAGTATTATTAAGCTCGACGAAATCAAACAGATCTCCCTCATAACCTGTTGGAAATATTGTGAGGTTGGAAGTTTGCTGAAAATGAATTATTGAGAAATGAGAGTTTGCCGATAATGATAATTATCAGTTTAGTTTAAATTCAAATTTTGGAAATTTGTTTTAATAAAAAACGTGGTTGTTAGAGTTGGAGACTAAGTCTCCAACTAACCCTAAGTGTTCCCAAAATTTCAGGAAAAAGCCCATGATCTGGCCCACGATTTTGAGGTTTTTGTCTAGTATAAATATTGGACTTAAGCTGCAGATTAACATACACAAAAAACCTATCTCTCTCTCTCTCTCTCTCGTTTTCTAGGTTAATCACAGCAGTTTTAATTGCTAATTTTCAGCAGTATTCCATCTCGTTTTTCTGCATCAATCTTGCTTTAGCATTCGATTATCGGTGCTGTCAATAATCGAACAACACAACTGCATCAAATCCCGGGCTTTGCGGTTTGCTACTCACAGCTTCGGAGTAACCGTATAAAACCTTTAAGGACAGGTTTTTCTATCGTGCTGTTTCTTTACGATCCGATTCACGAAAACAGGTTGGTTTTAATTTTCTGCGTGTTATTTCTTTTTCGTTCACTAGAGTGAACACTCTGATTCTACCCCTTTCTTCTAACGAAACTATCGCGAAGGATAATGTCGTTCTAGGATAATTTAAATTTGCTGTTTTAAATAAATTATCATTGAATTGTGATCGAGAACTGAGTCCTTTATCAAATTATATTTACTGTTTGAAACATATTGAATCATCTTATTATTATTGAATAGTGTTTCAATTAAATATAGCCATATTATTGTTGCTGTTTGTTTTGAAAACACAAAGTCCATAGATTTCTATTTTATACATATTCTGTTTACGTGTGTGTATATATATATATATATATATATATATATAGGGGCGGGTTCAAATGAGGAGCGCATCAAAACGTGAGAACGTGAGGAGCAATTGACAGTTATGAATCACATGTGATTGGCAGTTGTGGATCACATGTGATTCACAACTGATCTGGAGGAGCAATTGACAGTTATGAATCACATATGATTTACAACTAAAATCATTAATGATCCGTGACTTGCACGCCTCGCGAACCACCTCGCGCCACTTTTGCGCGAATTTTCGAGTTAATCCGATTTTTTAGGGTTGTAAATCATATGTGATCAGAAGCATGGGAGTGCTCCTCACGTTCTCTTAAATTGATGCGCTCCTCACGTGAACCTTCCTCTCTCTCTCTATATATATATATATATTGATTCTTATATATATATATATAAGATTATTATATAGTCAATAATAAATAAAGGGAAACTTTTATAATTAAATTTTAATAGCTTTCAAAGTATTGTTTAATTATAAAAGTGTGGAATATTTTACTGATATTAAAATATTTCAACAATCTTAAAGGTTTTATACGGTTAACAAATGGAAACTGGTAACTACCGCTTGATGCCGCAAGAACTCGTGAAATTGGACAGTTTCGATGGGTCCAATTTCACTCGCTGGGCTAAGAAAGTCAAGTTCATGCTGATGGTTCTCAAACTCTGGTTTGTGATGGACCCAAAATGTGAAATTAAAACCCATACCTGATAACCCAATTCCCGCGATGGGGAAAGAGCCGGACGCAGCCAAAATAGCCGAACTCGAGAAGGAGCGGCTATTCCGTAAGGAATGTGAAACACTGGCGTGCGGGCATATAAAAAATGCCATGTCCGATCGGCTTTATGACTTATATGCCCCTATTAAGTGTTCTCGAGAACTTTAGACCGCATTGGAATTCAAGTACAAGGCACAAGAGGAAGGTACCAATAGGTACCTTGTGTCTCACTACTTGAGATTCAATATGGTTGATGACAAACCAATACTTGAACAACTTCACGAACTTCAAGTATTGGTTAACAAGATGAAAGTTCTCAACATTTCTCTTCCTGATATTTTCCATGTAGGGGCAGTTGTTGATAAATTGCCCCCATCTTGGAAAGATTTCCAAAAACGTATGATGCACAAATCTGAGGACTATTCTTTGGATGATTTGATAAAACATATCAAGATAGAGGAAGAGGCACGAAATAGGGACAAGAGGGGCAAGACTATCTTGAGTGCCAACAACGTGCAGGCTGGTGGCAAAGGGAAGTTAAGGACCCACTAAAAAGTGGAACTTGGGTCCTCAAAAGAAAAACTTCAAGAAGTCTGGCCAGTCCTCTAGTCAAGGGCCGAAGAGATCAGGTAAGTGCCATGTCTGCGGAGAGGTCGGGCACTATGCGAGGGAATGCAATCAAAGAAAGTCCGGACCATCAGTGGAAAACACGGTTGAAGATATGCAGCACCTTGTTGCAAGTTTGCAAATGGAAGAGATTGATATGATCTCTAAAGCAGCTACCAGAATCACTACTAGTAGAGGAGGTTGGTACTTGGACACTGGAGCCATTGTTCATGTTTGTGACTCCAGGTCCAAGTTTATGGAGTATGGACCTGTTCGAGAAGGAAGACATGTGATAGTGGCCAACAATGGCACGACTGATGTGGCGGTTATAGGGACCGTACTACTCACTTTCACCTCCGGCAAGACTGTCACTCTTAGGGATGTCTTACATGTTCCCTCCATCAACAAGTGCCTTGTGTCTGCGGCCAGACTTGACAAAAACGGGGTTGGCCTCAACATTGAGGCATTGAAGCTTGTGATCTACAAATGGAAGACCTTCATTGGAAAGGGATATCATCAGCTGGGGATGTACCGTTTGAACTTGAGTGACGATGTTTATGGAGTCGGGCCGAGTGAACCCATGGGTAGTAATGTGAATGCAATTTCTGATGATGTAGTTTTTGATAATTCCGTTTCTGATGTAGTTCCCTTTGGTATCAATAAAAGTAATTCTTCCGATTATTTTGTTTGTTCAATTTCTTTATGGCATAAACGTTTAGCACACACCAATGTGAAAAATATTGAAAAAATGCAAAATAAAGGATTAATTAAAATTGATAATAAAGATTTTGGAAAATGTGAAACTTGTGTAAAATCAAAATTTACTAAGAAACCATTTCCAACAGTCAAAAGGGATACTACTATTTTAGAGTTGATCCATTCCGATATCTGTGAATTAAATGGAATACTTACACGTGGTGGTAAAAGGTATTTCATTACATTCTGTGATGACTTCAACCGTTTTTTACACGTTTATTTGTTACATTCAAAAGACGAAGCTTTTGATGCTTTTAAACTTTTCAAAGCTGAAGTGGAAAATCAACTTGAAAAACGGATTAAAATACTTCGATCAGATAGAGGTGGCAAATATTTTAATAGAGAATTTGATACGTTCTGCGAAGAGAACGGTATCAAACATGAACGCACCTCTCCATTCACACCTCAACAGAATGGTTTGGCGGAAAGAAAGAATCGGACCCTTGTTGAGATGGTCAACTATATGTTGAACCAATCGGGGCTACCAAACAATCTGTGGGGAGAAGCTCTATTGACCGCTTGCCATATTCACAATCGAATCACTAGTCGTGTGATCCCAACCAGCCCATACGAGCTTTGGAAAGGAAGAAAACCTAACTTAAACTATTTTAGAGTTTGGGGTTGTATTGCTTACTATCGTACTCCTGATCCAAAAAGATCTAAACTAGGAGCTCGAGCTATTAAAAGCATGTTCGTAGGATATGCTAGAAATAGCAAGGCTTATAGGTTACTAGATAAAGAATCAGGAGTAATAGTGGAATCCAGAGATGTGGAATTCTTTGAAGACAAATTTTCAGAAGATGCTGAAAATTCAGAAAGAACATTGGCTTCAAATCTTCCTGGTACATCTCGTGATAGTTCGAAAGCCTCAAACAAGGTTGACGAACCACGTAGAAGTACTAGAGCAAGAAAAGAGAAAAATCTAGGGGATGATTTCTTCTCATACTTGGTCGAAGGGACACAAAAGAAAGTGACAAGAGAGGTCATTTTCTCGATTAACATCGAAGATGATCCTAAGACTTATAAAGAGGCTATGTATTCAAGGGATGCTCCTTTATGGAAAGAAGCAATAAATGATGAAATGGACTTCATCATGGGTAATGGAACTTGGGAATTAGCTGACTTACCCAAGGGAGCAAAACCCATAGGCTCTAAATGGGTATTCAAAAGAAAGCTGCATCCGGATGGTTCAATCTCGGCTTTTAAAGCTAGATTGGTAGCTAAAGGATATAGATAGAGAGAAGGTGTTGACTACTTCGACACTTACGCTCCGGTTGCTAGAATTAGTTCTATCCAAAACTCTTATAGCAATCTCGGCCATAAAAGGACTGTACATTCATCAAATGGATGTGAAAACAGCCTTTTTGAATGGTTATTTAAACGAGGAGGTTTATATGGAGCAACCCGAAGGGTTTGTGGTAACCGGACAAGAGAACAAAGTGTGTAGACTTATCAAATCTCTGTACGGTTTAAAGCAAGCCCCCAAACAGTGGCACGAAAGATTTGATACTACTATCACCTCTTTCGGGTTCCGACATAATGGAGCCGATCGGCGCATTTACTCAAAATGTACAAAAGAATCCACTGTAATAATCTGTCTTTATGTCGATGATACGTTGATCATCAGAACCAATCTAGAAGGCATCAGAGACGAAAAACTACATCCTCGAACTTTAAGATGAAAGATCTTGGAGAAGTAGATACAATTCTTGGGATTAAAATCAGAAGGTCAGGATCTCAAATTTCTCTTAGCCAATCCCACTACATAGAGAAGATACTGACTAAGTTTCAACATTTGAATATAAAGGAGTTCAATACTCCATTTGATTCAAGTGTGAAACTTGACAAGAACTCTGGTAGAGCGGTGGCTCAATTAGAGTATGCTAGTGCAATAGGTTGCATGATGTATGCAATGCATTGCACTAGACCGGATACTGCCTTTGCTGTGAGTAGACTAAGTCAATATACAAGCAATCCGGGTCCAGATCACTGGAAGGCAATCAGTAGAGTATTTGGATACTTGAAAAGAACCAGTGATCTAGAGTTGACTTACACGACGCATCCAGGAATCATGGAAGGATATTCTGATGCTAGTTGGATAGATCACTCAAGTGACTCTAAATCCACAAGTGGGTGGATTTATACACTTGGTGGTGGGGCGATTTCTTGGGTGAGCAAGAAACAAACATGTATCGCTCATTCAACTATGGAAGCCAAATTTATTGCCCTAGCTGATGCGGGCAAAGAGACTGAATGGATTAGAGATCTACTGTCATATATCCATTTATGGCCCCGGCCAACTCCTTCGATTCCCATGTATTGTGACAGTGAGGCCACACTGTCAAAAGTATACAACGCCGTGTATAACGGGAAGTCGCAACACATAGGTCTCCGACATAATTATGTGAGACAACTGATAGATAATGGTACCATAAGCATAGTGTATGTCAATTCGTGTGGAAACTTGGCAGATCCATTGACTAAGCCTCTGACGAGAGACTTAGTAGGATCAACTACCAGAGACATGGGTCTGAAACCACGCAGAATCGGTTAGTGATGGAAACCCAACTTAGATTTAGTGCTCCTATCTCCTAAGTTTAATGGGTAATAACAAGTCATTCAACCGATAGAAGGTACTATCAATTAAGATAGAGTCATGTAAGATATTAGATAGTACGTCGTTGCCGAGAACGAGGATGAGTTTGATCTCTCAACAAAGTCTGAAGGCATATTAGCAACGAAGATGATATAGAACTTTGCCTATATGACCAAGAGGTGGTGCCGCCTCAATTGAAGAGTAGTGGTTCCTCTTCTAAAAGGTCATGAAAAGGATTTAGCGCATGGCCATATTCGCGCTCAGTGAGAAAGCAAAGAGATAAGATGATGTGTGCATGTAAGCCGAAGCAGTCTTAAGATTCAAGGTTTAAATCCTAAGGATACTATTGAATTGATCTCTTTTTGCATACGTGCATTAAACAGGGTTTAATCTTAGTGACACCACTGTCAGTCTGTTTTACACGAATGTTAGAAAACTTTCCAACCTGGTGGGGGATTGTTGGAAATATTGTGAGGTTGGAAGTTTGCTGAAAATGAATTATTGAGAAATGAGAGTTTACTGATAATGATAATTATCAGTTTAGTTTAAATTCAAATTTTGGAAATTTGTTTTAATAAAAAAACGTGGTTATTAGAGTTGGAGACTAAGTCTCCAACTAACCCTAAGTGTTCCCAAAATTTCAGGAAAAAGCCCATGATTTTGAGATTTTTGTCTAGTATAAATATTGGACTTAAGCTGCAGATTAACATACACAAAAAACCTATCTCTCTCTCTCTCTCTCTCAAGTTTTCTGGGTTAATCACAACAGTTTTAATTGCTAATTTTCAGCAGTATTCCATCTCGTTTTTTCTGCATCAATCTTGCTTTAGCATTCGATTATTGGTGCTGTCAATAATCGAACAACACAACTGCATCAAAACCTGGGCTTTGCGGTTTGTTACTCACAGCTTCAGAGTAACCGTATAAAACCTTTAAGGACAAGTTTTTATACCGTGCTGTTTCTTTACGATCCGATTCACGAAAACAGGTTGGTTTTAATTTTCTGCGTGTTATTTCTTTTTCGTTCACTAGAGTGAACACTCTGATTCTACCCCTTTCTTCTAACGAAACTATCACGAAGGATAATGTCGTTCTAGGATAATTTAAATTTGCTGTTTTAAATAAATTATCATTGAATTGTGATCGAGAACTGAGTCCTTTATCAAATTATATTTACTGTTTGAAACATATTGAATCATCTTATTATTATTGAATAGTGTTTCAATTAAATATAGCCATATTATTGTTGTTGTTTGTTTTGAAAACACAAAGTCCATAGATTTCTATTTTATACATATTCTGTTTACGTGTGTATATATATATATATTGATTCTTATATATATATATAAGATTATTATATAGTCAATAATAAATAAAGGGAAACTTTTATAATTAAATTTTAATAGCTTTCAAAGTATTGTTTAATTATAAAAGTGTGGAATATTTTACTGATATTAAAATATTTCAACATAACCTTCATCACATCTTGGACTGAAATCACGATTGCAGTCACCATTTGGATCATTGGAATCAAGCAACGAAAACCCTTGTGGGCATTCACACTTTGGCCGGTTACCATCAAGGCTGCAAACACTGTTAAGCCCACAAGCTCCACTACCCATAGTCCCACTGAAACATATGTCTTCTGGCTCAGACCATATAACTGTCCAACTTGCATTGCCAGTGGGATTCTTGGGGTAGTAGTATTGACTAAAAAGCCCATCAGAATCTAGAGTAGCTCTGTGATAATAATCTCCAGATGGAAGTGTGTCTCTTGGAGTAAGATCATATCTTTCGCCATTTCTTCTCAATATATACATGTATCCCGTTGCATCAAAGATCAATTGGAAACCAGAATTCGTGAAATTGTCTGAATCACGAGTGCCACTGACATAGTAAGCATCAAGAGGAGAGTTGGAAAATATATCTCGAGTATTAAGAACAAGATTCCCATCTGTAAGCAAACGTAACTGAAGTTTTCCACGAGAGAAGTTTGTTTCGCTTTTTTTGGCCAAAAAGATGTGACACGTGGGCGTGGGCCCGCGATCGCGGTGCCACCACGGAAAATTTGGGTATTTTGGTAAAGTCGACGAGATTTTGGGTATTTTGGTAACTCAGGGTCAAACTTTGGGTATTTTAATTAATTTCCCTTATTATTTCTGTACTTACTAAAGCAAAATAATTAAATATCTAATATTCATTATATTTTTTTATGGAAAATTAAAAAAATAGGTAAAAGGAAGAAAATGTCTACATTTATTCATATTTTGACTCATGAAGTTAGGATAAGTGACCATTTTTAAAATAAATTGCCAATTATAGTTATTATTTCTGTACTTATTAAGGCCTGAGACGATTTCGATAGTTTTGTATAGGCCATATGGACCAAGATTGTAGTTTACTCTTAAAAAAAGTAATTACATTTATGATCTCTATAGTTTATTAAAAACAAGAACCCTAAAAATGTTCCCTATACTTCAAAAGGTATAGAAATAGTCACTGTGATATACATTTTACTTGGAAAATGATCTCTAAGCATTAACAAATGGGCTGTTTGGTTGGTATTCTACTAAGTCATGTATGAATAAAGTTGTCTGTGCGGATTAATCTGTCTGTATAGATTGAAAAAGTTTTGTTTGGGAGGGTGTTTTCATAGATGGAAGGATCATGTTTTTTAATTGGGAGAGACTGGTTTGGACAAAACTTCGTTTTCTGCATAAAGCTCCCTCCTAAAAGCTTAATAAACAAGTCACTTTCTATATCATTAAGCCACTACCAAACATTCATGTATAGCTGACCGAATAAGTTGTGAGTCCCATTAAACTCATTAAGCTGCTGCCAAACAAGCCCAAAATTTGTTTGAGTGTATTTATTTAAGGGGTATTTTTGTCATTTTCACTTTTGTCTAATTAAAAAAGGTTAGTACACAAGTAATTGCATTTCTGGCCCTGTGGGTTGTTATTTTTAGAATTAGGTCTCTAAGGTTTCTTTTACTGCAAAAAATCCCCTCTTGTGTATACGAAAAATTCTTGGTTTTGGTCCATCCGTAGCATTGTTAAATTAAAGGGAATTTAATTAAAATACCCAAAGTTTGACTTTTACTTACCAAAATATCTATTTCTCTCCGTTTTTACCAAAATGCATTTTTAGTCTTTTCTCTTCTTCCTCCGTATGTGTTCTTTAACCCAGAAGAAATAGTCATAGAACGTAATGAATTCAAACAAAAAAGTTTATCTAAATTCAAATCTGAATATTGTGAATATATAAAATTAAAATACACTTTGAATCATGGGAACCAAAATCACATGAACAACAACAAAAATAACAAACCCTAATTCAATAAACACAAAAATCACAAATCCCAGTCAAAAAATCACAAAAATTCCAGAATGAAAAAACTCCATTGTTAACATGTATAAAAACTATGGTGACAAAGAAAAATCAACAAATCACAAAGACCAAAAATGCATTTTGTGATTTGTTGATTTCTTCATAGCAGCAAAATATTGAAGAAGGGCGACTACCCGGCTATTGAACGAAGGTCTCCTTAACAAGGTTAGAATCCAGCCTTGAAGTTTTGTTGTTGTTGTGGTCTTGTGGACTTCAGATTTGGTTTCTTTTATTCTACTAATGTTGTGTTCAATTTCTTTGTATTCTGATGAACACCAAGTGTTCGATAATAGTTTCCAATGAGAGGTTTTGGAGTTGACTCCTTAAATCTTAAAAAGATCAACAAATGGTGCCTATTGTTAGTTTGCTTTGCTATTACATATATGTGAAATGGTTGTTTGTCAACCAGTGTTTCTGCATCAAAGCATTCCTATTTTTGTTCTTCACTTGATTTTTATATGCATTAAGTTTGTGACTATGTTGCTTCTGCAAAGTTGCATCTGCTATCTGATTAGTCTTTCTTTGCTTGAATATTTGCTTTTTTCATCAAAGACAGACATCCACTTAGGGCCGATTACCAAACGCTTACAAGAGTCACCACTCTCATTTACCTAATGGTAATATTCCCGGCCATCAAAATGGATCAATGGTAAGCGTTTATAACCGAGTAAACACTTAGCGGATAAGAGTCATCACCCTCACTTAAAAGGGTAAAAAGAATAGTTATCTTAATAACTCAATTGACTCTTATTAGTTTTTCCCTTCAAGATACAATGTTTTAGTTGTAGGTTCAACCAGGTACATAAGAAATTTTGTGGTTAAAGACGATGTTTTGATAACTCTCCTAGAGACTTGATATCAAACCTTATAGGTAGCCATATATTATATCTTCAAGGAAAAAGCTACTCAAAAATAGAGATTTTGGAGATCTTTTTGCTCTACAACTACTCTAAAATGTTCCATAAACTTATAAAAAACAAAAGCATCAATGTCCACTAAAGTGGGAAGAAAAAGAACACCATAACATTTAAGAAGAATCAGCCTAGCATTCAGGAGGTGGCAAACAACTAGATAGAATGAAGGTATTACAAGCTCTATTTCCTAACATATTACTTAGAACTAAGATGATGGGAGATAAGGCAGAATTTAACTATAACAAACAAATGAACAATATGCGTGTGTGTGTATATCTATAGAGTGATTAGCTCAAGATAATAGAGAAAGGGGATGGACATGGAGGTTCTGTCACTTCAACAACTCCTTCAAGCATCTGGATGACCTCCCTCATGGTTGGCCTCAAACAAGGATTTTCTTGCACACACCAAAGACCAACCTTCACAAATGTCATTAGTCTCTTGTAGTCATCTAAGGCCTCCATATCATCCTCCACAAATACATCCAGTCTACCTTCTTGATAGCAATCCCATGCCACATCAGTTAAAACCGCCACATCTTCCTTATCATTCTCAAAAACCACACTCTTTCGGCATGAAATTATCTCTAGTAACAACACACCAAAGCTGAACACATCAACCTTTACTGTCACAGGGGTGTTCCTAAACCATTCAGGAGCAACATATCCTTTCGTTCCTCTTATTCCAGTATTTGTTCGACTTTGATTCAACATCAAAAGCTTTGCCAATCCAAAGTCAGAAATCTTGGCATTGTAGTATTCATCAAGAAGAATATTCTGAGGCTTTATGTCACAATGGATGATCTGAGTGCTACACTCTTCATGGAGGTATGCGAGTCCCTTTGCTATGCCTACACCAATATAACTCCTCTCTTTCCAACTAGGCCTCACGTCTCCGAAAAGAAAGGCTGCCAAAGTGCCATTGCTCATGTACTCATAGATCAATAGCCGCTGCTCACCATCATCACAATACCCAAGAAGCTGCACCAAGTTTTTATGATGAGTCTTTGCAATAGCATTGACCTCGGTCTGGAATTCCTTCTCGCCATCTTCAACCACCCTATCCAACTTCTTTACTGCCACAATGTTTGCCCCTATTACGGCTTTATAGACTATCCCAAAAGCCCCCCTTCCCAGTTCATCGTTGAACCCGTTAGTAGCTTCGACTAGCTCTTGATAAGCAAAACGAGGCAGATTGGTTTCAACAGCTTTACTACTTGGATATCGATTTCTGGCTTTCTTCTTGTAGATCAGAAAGAAACTCAAACAAGTAAAGCCAATCAAAACGGCAAATACAAACACAGTTGTCGTTAAAAGGGCTGGTCCCACGGATATCAAACTTCTTTTATCTTTACTCTCTTCTGAAAGTACAGGTGGACTTTCACCTTTCCGGATTTTCACAAACGCCTTGCTAATTACTGAACGACCTCTCCTTCCATTGGATAGTGGAAGTGTCTTCTTCCAACACGCGCTTCCCCCGTAAATTGCAACAGCACAGAAGCAATCTTCCATGCAGCTCCTTTTGCATTCTTCTTCATAAACTGAACCAACGTGCATGTAATCATAAAATGGCCAATTAACGTTAGTGAATTCAAGGAGGCCTAATTCCCCATTATTTGACCCAGCTTCATCACAACTTGGAGCGAAATCAGGCTTGCAGTCGCCATTTGGATCATTGGGATCAAGCAATGAAAACCCCGGTGAGCATTCACAGTTTGGCCGATCTGCATCAAGGTCGCAAACGTTGTTGAACCCACAAGCTCTGCTATCATCTTCCCACGTGAGAGCAGCACATAAGTTTTTCGGCATGTGCCATATAGCTTCCCATCTTGTATTATTATCGCCAGTGGGAGTCTTGGGGTGGGAGTATTGAGTTAAAACCCCATCAGAATCTAGAGTAATTCTGTGATAATAATCTCCAGAAGGAAGTCTAGTGTCTCCTGGAGTAGGATCAAATCTTTGACCATTTGCTCTCAATATATACATGTATCCTGTTGCATTAAAAATCACTTGTTGGCCAGAATTCGTTGAATTGGAGGCATCACGAGTGCCACTGATATAGTAAGCAGCAAAAGCATAATCGAAAAGTATTTCTCGAGCATTAAGAACAAGATTTCCATCATCAAGCAAACGTAACTGGAATCTTCCACGAGAGAAGTTTGTTTCGCTCATTCTTGAATTGATCACTCCACCTCTCTCCAATATCTGAGTCGGCAACATGGTATCTGCCGGAAAATTAAAACTCTCCCATATCTTGCTAGAATCGCTACGAACAAGCACAAAGTTACCTGTATCATTCATAACACCACGTGCAAGATCAGAAAAGGACCCAGAAGTATTCCACATTTGTCTTCCTTGAGGATCACTGAGTACGAGCCCACGTCCATTGATTAGTTCGACTTTCGATCCTCTAGACACTGTTTGACCTCCTTCTGGATACCAGATGATGGTCTTGTTAGGTATCTTGTCATACCATATGGATAACAAGAAATTATCGTTCCCTTGAAGTTGTCGGAACCCAAAGGCAAAATCACCAGAAGATGAAACC
Source organism: Saussurea involucrata (assembly GCA_033807775.1). Taxonomy (NCBI): domain Eukaryota; kingdom Viridiplantae; phylum Streptophyta; class Magnoliopsida; order Asterales; family Asteraceae; genus Saussurea; species Saussurea involucrata. Next base: position 16,936,787 of record CM066325.1, read on the forward strand.
CATGGTTTGACATCGGGGGCTGCTGCAAGTGATGCACCAACGGATACAGAACCGTTGGTCTGCTGTGCAGCTACAACACTTAGGAAAGTTGTTAGAAAGATGAGAAGCAGTAGGATTAGGGCCATAGGAATTAAAATTGGTAGAATGAGAGACAAAAATTAAGTATTAGGAGTATATATATATATATATATATATCCACAGATTGACGATTGGGACATAGTATTATGTACGAGGAGCTTCAAATATCTTGACCATTTGGCCTAAATTTTAATTAAGTAAACCCAAATTGTGATACACGGCAGGGCAGGTATGTGGAAAACAATAGCAGATAGAGACCCATATATCAGAATTAGTTGAAAGATTCTAAAGGAGTGAGGTGAGTTGGTCAAACACGGTAACGAAGAAAAATTAAATCTACATGGATGGTGTGACTTTCTCGAAGATCTGTCTGAAAAAGTCCAGATATATTAATGAAATAAGACAGAAGCACGCCAATTTTATTAAGGTTACGATGGAAAAAAGTACTTCAAGTACAATAACAATTTAAACTAGTATTATACCCGTCCGTTGGTCGGGTACAAAACAAGAAAAAAAAAATCATTCATAAGTACTCTAATCTAAAAATACGATTTAGCATACAATCCCATTAATATAATAAACCAAGATGAAAACATAGTGAAATAATTTGTTGATCATACTCCTCCATCACAAACATCTATGGAAAACACAAATAAACCTATTGACATATGATGACCAAACGGCAAAAGTTTGTCTTCTACCAAAACAAAAAGATACAACAAATTGCAGCATTCAAACCGAAGACCTCCTAAACTATAACTCTACTTGGCCCATGCAACTGCATCAATTCCAGTCTCTTTGCCAACATGCCGAGTCCATACACACCTCTACATTATCACTGGATCATCGTCCAACAATTCTGCCAATTGCTTTCCCTGTCCACCATATTTTCATAAATACACGAACAAACACTTGATGAATATTTCAAATATTTTTTTTTTTATTTATTTAACGATTACCTCATTTGCATCCAACTCTGTGAAGAAATTGTCAAGCAAGCTACGTTTAGCCTCCCACACTTGACAAAACACAACAGACTTTGCCAAACGTGACTTTTTCATCAGCTAGCTTATCAGTCAACAGCTAGCTTATCAGCTAGTTTGCCAAACATAGCCTAAAGTTGTTGGAGATGTTTTAAAATAAAGAAATATAAAAAATAAACTCTTTATACAAAGGAGTATCTACTATCTACAACCTCAACACCCATCAGGCCACCACCCACCCTGCCAACACCCCCACCACACAGCCTCTGGCCCTCTGGTCGCCATCATCACAATACCCAAGAACCTACACCAAATTTTTGTGATGAGTCCTTGCAATGACATTAACCTCCGTCTTGAATTCCTTCTCGCCATCTTCAACCACCCTATCCAACTTCTTCACTGCCACGATGTTTGTCCCTATTATGCCTTTATAGACTATCTCGAAAGCCCCCCTTCCTAGTTCAGCCTTGAACCCATTAGTAGCTTTGACTAGCTCTTGATAAGTAAAATGAAATGAGGCAGATTGGTTTCAACTACCTTACTACTTGTATATGGATTTATGGGTTTCTTCTTGTAGATTAGAAAAAAAACCAGACAAATCACACCACTCAATACAACAATTGTACCAGGCTTCTAGTAGAGACTGATTCGAGGTGGTCAATCTCCAAGAAAAGGCGAAGCTTGAGAGAAGAAGTTTGGAACATTTTTCTGCTTAATTTTGTAGTAAAACGAAGTACAATACTTATAGGAAAGCAAACTCTAAAACTAAGGGCCTGTTTGTTTTTGGGTTTTCAGAGCTTATTGAGCTCTTTTATCTTAATCGGTCAGACTTCTTCAAAGTCAGACCGTTTGTTTTTGGGTTATGTTTAGAGCCACTTTTATCTGATAAACATCTAATTCGGTAAGTGGCAACATAATCACTTATCACTTTTTTTCAAGAAAGTCCCTTCACGCCCTCGCCTCCACCAAATCGATCTCCAAGCCCAGGTGGACTCCAGATCGATCTCCAATCCGGTTGTTCTCCAAATCATTCTCCATATTGACACCAAATCGGTCGTTCTCCAAGGTATGTCGAATCCAGATTTTTTGTCAATAGTTTGATCCCTGTGGTTCGATTTCTATTGATAAATCGATCCCTGTGGTTCGATTTCTGTTGATAAATCGATCTCTGTCGATAAAGCGATCTTTGTGGTTCGGTTTTCTGTCGATAAAACATTTTTCTCATCAAGAATGAAAACGACACACTTTTTGATTGCAAAGGGAATCTCAATCAGTTAACACATTTTTGCACTACATGAAGGAACTCATAATTTATATACATGGGAAAGGGTTGTTACAAACTTAGGTCATAAATTCCTGACCTTGTTACTATGGGTCTGTTTCTATATGTTCTGAAAGAACTTTGAACTCATATGTTCTCTCGCATTTTAGGGTTTGTTTGCTGGTCGTTGGAATGCTCGAGAAAGGACTTGAGAAATCCACTTTGTTTTTTCTTTTTTCTTGTATTTAGGTGGATGTGTGTGGTCAAATTTGAGAGCAGAAGATGATAGTACCAGAAAACATGGCTATAGATAAACATGCAACTGCTAATAATGTTTGTTACATATCAGATGGGTTTACCATATACATTTCATCATGTGTGTATATATGTTTGTTACATTGTAGGTGACTGGAAATTCGTCTCCATCACATAAACAGGCAAGTGCTAATAATGTGAATTCCACTTCAACTCCAAACCATGTGGCACCAGCAAGGCAAAGTTCCATGAAGCGAGGAGGTGGTATTTCTAGTGCAAATGTAGCAGTCTTCTCCAAGAGACAACACACAAGGATTCACAAACAGGGGGCTTTGGATCACAATCTCACAGTGGTAATGATCACCATCATCAACGTGAAGGGGCAACGACGGGCAACATCTACAAGATGGTTCATATCATCACAACTACGAAGGGAAACGAGATCACGATCGTGGGAATCAATAATGGAACCAACATAGCGATCAAATGATATGTATTTTGGTAGGATTTGAATGTCCATTTATTGTACATTAGTCTTGTTGGCTTTTTCCCCTATACCGTGACCGGGATTGTTAGTTGTTGACTTTTGTACATTGAGCCTTTGATGTGCATTTTGTGCTCCAATATGTGCATTCATGTCCTTTAGGTTTGCAAGTCTCTTCACTCTTCTTCGAAGTGTACCTTTATAGAGTGAATTGGCATTAACCAACCTCCATACTTTCAAAAATGCAAAAAGAAAAAAAAATGCATTTGACAGAATGTGCAAAATGATGGCAAATAAGAATGATGGTTATTTTGCTCATTGTTTCCAAGTTCTTAATGTAAACGACTACTTTTTGTGCATATTTGATTCCTATAATTTAATTAAAATGAACTTATATTTTTATAAATTTAATGATATAACATTGTGAGGGATAACATAAACAATTATATATATTCAGACGTTTGTCAGTTTAAAAAATACAAACAGTCTTATAGATTCAGATTTCAGACTTCAGCACCACCTCTTAAAAATCAGAAGTGAAATCAGACTTCAGCACCTCTTAAGAAACAAACGCCACCTAACTCAGTACTTCTTCCTAAGCCATAAATAAAAGAAGACATCCCCATTACTCCTTATGAAGAGGCCATGATTTCAACATAAATAAATAACATAAAAAAATATTTAAAATCTCTTTTATTGAAAGCCGGAAGGTGGTCAAGTGAGTTCGTATCAGCTTCGCTGATCTTTTTCTTTCAAAAACTGAAGAGGGCATTAATTAAAGAAGACGTTCATCTTTCTGGTATTTCAGGAATGCCTTCACATATTCTGAAGTCTTCCTTCCATTGGAGAGTGGAAGCGCCTTCTTCCAACATTGATTATCCCGGAAAATTGCAACAGCACAGAAACAATCTTCCCTGCAAGAAAGTTTGCAGCTTTGCTCATTCGCTGGTCTGATATGCGCATAGTCAGATCCTGGCCAATCAGTATTAATAAGCTCGATGAAATCAAACAGATCTCCCTCATAACCTTCATCACATCTTGGACTGAAATCACGGTTGCAGTCACCATTTGGATCATTGGAATCAATCAACGAAAAACCCTGTGGGCATTCGCATTTCGGCCTGTTACCATCAACGCTGCAAACATTGTTAAGCCCACAAGCTCCGCTACCTATACTCCCACTGAAACATATTTCTATTGGCACAAACCATATAACTTCCCAACTTGCATTTCCAGTCGGATTCTTGGGGTAGTAGTATTGACGAAAAAGCCCATCAGGATCTAAAGTAGCTCTGTGATAATAATCTCCAGAAGGAAGTGAGTCTCTTGGAGTAAGATCATATCTTTCGCCATTTCTTCTCAATATATACAGGTATCCCATCGCATCAAAGATCAATTCGTAACCAGAATTCGTGGAATTGTCTGCATCACGAGTGCCACTGATATAGTAAGCATCAAGAGGAGAGTTGGAAAATATATCTCGAGTATTAAGAACAAGATTCCCATCTGGAAGCAGACGTAACTGAAATTTTCCACGAGAGAAGTTTATTTTACTTTTTTTCGAATTGATCTCTCCACCTATCTCCATAACCTGAGTAGCCAACATGGTGTCGGCTGGAAATTTAAAACTCTCCCATATCTTGCGAGAATTGTTTCCAAGAATCACAAAGTTACCGGTATCATTCATAACACCGCATGAAATATCAGAATCAGAGCTGGAAGTACTCCATATCTCCTTGCCTTGAGGATCTCTCAGTACAAGCCCACGCCCATTGGTTAGCTCAATTTTCGATCCTCTAGACACTGTAGGATTTGTTTGTGGATACCAGATGATGGTTTTGTCAGGTATCTTGTCATACCATATGGATAACAAGAAACTATCGTTCCTTTGAAGTTGTTGGAACCCAAAGGCGAATTCTCCGGAAGATGAAAGCCATGGTTTGACACCGGGGGTTGCTGTGAGTGATGCACCAACAGATATAGAACAGTTGGTTTGTTGTGCAGCTATAAAACCCATGAAAGTAGTTAGGAAGAAGAGATGCAGTAGGACTACGGCCATTGGAATTGAGATTGGTAGAAGACAATAACAAAAATAGGGGTTTGAAAACATATATAAAGATGAATGATTTAAAGTCAACGGAAAGACTTTTGAGGTCTCATGTCTATTTGTGGCCACAAAAGAAGTCGTTATCTCAATCATCATATATGTGTGGTGGTACAGAATCTTGGACCATTTGAAATACCTAAAGTATAAACTTAAGTCCTATAAACTTTATTTTAAAAACGTTATATAACCTTATTGCAACACTTTTAGATACGACGCTTTATAGTTTGGTCTAATAAACTTAAGTCCTATAAAGTATACTATTAGGACGCATAGATCGTTGGGGTGTATTCTTTCCCGATTTTGGTCCTGTGAACTCAAGTCCTATAAATCCAAATTTGTTGGGGTAGTTTTTGCCGGATCTTTGGGGCGTATCTTGATTCAGGTTTAACCTCTGGAGTTTTTAGATGATGGTATGTTTTTGGCTGTGCAGGGTTCTTTTGCGGTTCTTATATTTTGGTTGCTTTAGTTTGGAGACAGGCTGGAGATGGGTTTTTGGTTTTCTTTGGCTGATATGGTATGTTTTCTTTTGTATGTTTTCCTAAGCTGCTCGCCCTACTGAACAAACAGAGAGAGAGAGAGAGAGAGAGAGTGAAAGGAATTTCAAATAGATTGCTTTAATTCAGAAGGCGGGAGAGGAGAGATAGCCACTCGACTGAAAGCAGAGGCTAGTGGGTGTTTACTTCTACAAAAGCTACAATGGCAAGTTTAGATTTAGTTTTGTTGTTTTAGTTGGTTTCACAATATGTTCATAAGTTATACCGGATCTTGTAGATTTAGAGTGAGATCACAATGTGTTGACAAATTATAATAGTATTTCTAAAAAAGGCCGAGCGAATAAGCCATATAGGCCATACAGCCCATTAAGCCACAACCGAACGACCTCTTAGCTTCTGATTTTTAGAAGTGATAATAACTAAAACCAGATAGATCACATGGTATTTTCACTATTTTGAAATCTTTATTTGTTTTCGGTTTAAAACTCAACTAGGAAGATACATACATATATATAGTGCTAAAATAGAAAACAATTAAGCTTAAGAAACACTATATAGAAGGAGTTACTAGCACATGCATCATGGCAATTTGATGATTAATTAGCAGGAGGTAACATTAACATATAAAGGGGATGGACATGGAGGTTCTGTCACTTCAATAACTCCTTCAAGCATCTGGATCACCTTCCTCATCGTCGGCCTCAAATTAGGGTTCTCTTGTACACACCATAGACCAACCTCCACAAATGTTCTTAACGACCCCTCCAAATCATTCTCAACAAATGCATCCACTCTACCTTCATCATAGCAATCCCATGCCCAATCTGTCAATATTACCCCTCCAGTTTCATCACCACTCTCATACTCCTTCACACTCTTTCGGCACGAAATTATCTCCAGTAGCAACACACCAAAGCTATACACATCCACTTTCACCGTCACCGCTGCATTCCTGAACCACTCAGGAGCCACATAACCTTTCGTTCCTCGTATTCCAGTATTCGTATGACTTTGATTCATCATCAAAAGCTTTGCCAATCCAAAGTCAGAAATCTTGGCATTGTAGTATTCATCAAGAAGAATATTCTGAGGCTTTATGTCACAGTGGATGATCTGTGTGCTACACTCTTCATGGAGGTACGCGAGTCCCTTTGCAATCCCTACAACAATATAACTCCTCTGTTTCCAATTAGGCTTCATGTCTCCAAAAAGAAAGGCTGCCAAGGTGCCATTGTTCATGTACTCGTAAATCAATAGCCGCTGCTCGCCTTCATCACAATACCCAAGAAGTTGCACCAAGTTTTTGTGATGAGTCCTTGCAATAGCATTGACCTCGGTCTGGAATTCCTTTTCGCCATCTTGAACCACCCTGTCCAACTTCTTCACCGCCACGATGTTTGCCCCTATTACACCTTTATACACTATCCCGAAAGCCCCCCTTCCCAGTTCATCCTTGAACCCGTTAGTAGCTTCGACTAGCTCTTGATAAGTAAAACGAGGCAGATTGGTTTCAACAGCTTTACTACTTAGATATGGATTTGTGGGTTTCTTCTTGTCTGATTTTTTCTCCAGAAAATGAAACAAGATTTGTGGGTTTAGGAATGGGTTTTGTAAGAAATGGTGAAATTGAAAAAAGGTTTGTGGGTTTAGGAATGGGTTTTGTAAGAAATGGTGAAATTGAAGTTATGTCACCAAGAAATATACAGAAGAATGGTGGTAAGATTGGGAAAAAAACAAAGTGGAGGAGAATTGATGAACCCTATATTGCTAAAATTTGGTTATTTACATTTGATCTTAGATTTGTGGTTTGAAAGTTTTTTATTTAGGTTTCTATGAATCTGGGTTTAGTTTGGGTTGCCGATTTTATCGTTTTCAAAGAATCATCGGAGAAGGAGAAGATGACCGGGAGGTCGTCGGAAATGTTGATTTCATATATATATATATATATATATATATATATATATATATATATATATTATTGTGTGTGTGTTAACTATTAAATGTGGGGGGGAAGAAGATGAGTCTTGGAAAGAAGAAAGAGTGGTATTAATGTTTTAATACAAAAAGACAAAATCAAGAAAAAGACAAAAAAATGGGTAAAAAGACGAAAATACCCCTTACTTAACTGAGTATTTTAACAGAGTTAGTGAGCAGGGACCACTTTCAAAGCAAAATCCAAACAGTAAAGATGATTTTTAGACTTATTGAAGTTTAGGGACGATTTTCGTATCAAGTGATAAACCTCAGGGACCAAAATTGTAGTTTACTCTTAATATTATCTTATATAAAAATTTCTTTTAAAAATGAGTGAATTGTGGATTTGGTCCTGTGGTTTTGTGTTTTCTTTGACTATAGTCCTTATTTTATTTTTATTATGGATATGTTCCCTATGGTATGCAATATATTGTGGCTAGGGTCCTTCAACACTAACACCGTTAAGTTTGAAAGGTTTTAACTTTAATTTTGGTCCCTATAGTTTATAGAAATCTTTGAAAGTGGTTCATTTGGTTTATTATTATTCTTACATTTTTCCTTTAAAAACTAATAATATATATATATATTTTATTAATATCTATATATATTAAAAATATAAAAACTTATTTATATATATTAATAAAATATAATTATATATATTATATTATAATTATATGCATGCATTCACATGCGAAATAAAGACTCAACATACAATAAATATACAAATACGAATTAAACTTACATGCAATAACCTACAAGATATCTTGCATGTAAATAATCCATATATCTGTATATTTATAAGACACAAAAAATACAAATACGAATTAAGATTACGTTGGTCAAAGAGCGTAGTTTATTACTAGAATTTTAGAAGAGAAATGTGTAGATCTTCAGATCCAAAAACAACTTAAAAAGACCGATTATAAATTTTGTAGAGATATGTATACGCCTCATACATATGGTGCTCTTTGCTCTAAACCTAAGAAAAAATACAAGTATTTTAAAAGGCCTTCCAAAAAGAGATTTTTTTGAGAAAATCTGATAAAAGAAAGCCTTATCTTAATGAGCAAAAACATGTTAGAAAATTTAAGTCCGAAACACTTTCATATTAAAGGTATATATAATATATACTTATTTAAATTATATATATTTAAATTTAATGTTTCATGTCAAAATTTAAATTTTAAACATGAGACATTAAATTTATTAATTATAAAATTTTAACAAATATATATTATTTATATATTTTAAATATGAAAATATTAACGAGATCGATCAAGAAAAATAAATATTAGTTATATATATATGAAAATATTATTAAAAAATTATAAATTTTTAATAAATAAATAAATAGGGGAGGTATTCGTTGCAAACCAATCAGTTTGTGCAAACTATACAAACCAATCTTAGCCGTTGATCAACTCTAATAAATATATGATTTTATTATGTTTCCTAATCTAAAGTCATGATCATAATGAATGAATCTTATCATCTTCCATATATATCTCAGTCTTAATTAATGAATCATAATGATTATCCATAAATACATCTATTGTTTCATAACATAGTGGTTTGTATAGTTTGCACAAACTGACTGGTTTGCAACGGATAACTCCCCTAAATAAATAAATAAATATATATATATATATATATATATATATATATATATATATATATATAAATATGAATTAGATAATATATTTTTATTTTTATATTTATATTAGTTTTTAAAGAAAAAATATAAATAATAATAAACTACATGGACCACTTTCAAAGATTTCAATAAACCATAGGGACCAAAATTAAAGTTTAAACCTTTCTAACTTAACGGTGTTAGTGTTAATGGATCCTAGCCACAATATATTGCATACCACAAAAACCATATCCATAATAAACATAGAATAAAGACCATAGTCAAAGAAAACACAAAATCACATGGACCAAATCCACAATTCACTCTTTAAAAATAGATTATAAAATTAGATAATATTTAAATAATATAATGGGAAATTAATTAAAATACCCTAAGTTTGACCATGTTTTACTGAAATACCCAAAATCTCTCCCACTTTGCAAAAATACCCTAAAAATCCGCGACGGGAGCCCGCGATCGCGGGCCAGGGACCTTTCTGACACTTTTTTAAACTTGCAGAGACCATTTTTGAAAAATGGAATCCCGCGATCGCGGGCTCATCCCGCGATGGGGTTATTTTTGTGACTTTTCAATTGCAAGGGACCATTTATGAAAATTTTGATATTTTTGTCACTGTTCACCCCCTTCCATTTTTACGAATTTAAAATGAAATGTTACACTTTCAACCCCTATACTTATTTACTAAATTTACTTTATACCTTTTACTTTCATTATTTTAATTTTACATTTAACACATATAATCGTTTATTAACTAAAATACGTTAAAAAATACGTTTTAATTTTAACAAATTACACCATTATAATCGTCTCTTCGATACGTTCGAAATGAGCCCAATCTTGAATTTTTTTGGATTTATATATTTTAATATATATCATATACAGTTATACACTACATAAAAAAAAATATTTTTTATATTTAAAATTCATACTCTTATAGTTAATTATTTAATTTATGGTACATCTCTTATTTTTTTTTTCAATTTTTTTTACACTCCTATCGCATTAACATAATAATCATATATTAACTAATTCATTAAATCGTTTTAAATTATTATTATTTGAATGTGTTTATAGATTTCGTCTGAAAAAGTTGCCTGCATGATTCCACTGAAAAAGTAACTGCAATATTCGTCTGCTCTTGAATAAAGGTCTTTCATTAGGCAGAAAATTAGTCTTTAAGTAGTCAAACATAGCTAATTAATGAGAATTTAGATTAGATTTATATGGTACTATCAAATGCAAGTTTCTATAATATAGATATTGTTCTACATTACATGATACCAAATTTTGCATCATATGAATCACTTCCAGACAACAAGAACCAATACCCCAATAATCAAGAAATAAATGCTTGTTCATCCAATAATCTCTGTATTAGGATTATCGCAAGTTTCATAAACCTACTTACTAGGTGTTGGAAATATGGGTTTTACTAAACTTTGGACGCATTTAAATTTATATATATGTGTTATATATAACTAACTTTTAGTAGGTTTATGTTCTTCTATATGAGATCTTCGAAATGATATATAATGCGTCCAAAATAGAGTATGTGTGAAAGAGATATCGATACTCAAAGTTGAGTAAATGGATGAAATTAGCAAAAACCAAATGAAGTAAACAGTAAGTCAATCACAATACTTTAACAAAATAAGTTAAACTAAAAATAACAATTATTTAATGTTACATAAACAACCTAACGTGGCCCTATTAGACAATGCGCATAAATTGACTCCGCCATATGTCGGCGGAAATTCATTGCCTCATCGTCGGTTTCGTTAGGGGGTACCCATATGTCCTCGTTATTTATCAACTTTTGGACATTACGGCATACCCATACACCGCAATCCGCATATAACCCGGTCTGCTGGGGTACTTGGCCGGCCATCTTTGTGCGAAAGATACTTGACACTTCGCGACGTCTATGATCCCCAATCAATGAAAAGAACGTATATAGTTTTGTTTTAAACGATTGCATCTTCTCTGTCATTTGTTGTTTGCAGAGACCGTCCTTTTCGCTGTCATATAGGGTCATGACCATAGTGTCTAGTTCAAACACTCCAAGCAGCCAATGTCTAGGATGCAAACATATGGGGATGTACACCTGAAATATTACAATATATGTCATATATGTTATTAAATAAAATAACAGTAAAACGATTTGCATACCCTATCGAGGAGAGTCCAAGAGGTCCCTTCCGAGCCATTGCATATTTCGATCACGGAGGCGGGACCTTGATGGTCCATCAGTATACACTGAAAGAACATGGTGTGCATGATGATCCACCTCGTGTCTACGCCACGATGTTTTTGCAACAGGCTAACCCAAGAATCGACGTGCTATGCATAAAAAATAGATGGTTAGACATGTAATATAAATATATTTGATTATATATGACTATAATTTAACTTCATACTAACCGTATCGTCTAAGTCAGAGTTCACAGGGTCATCCGCAAGCAATGTTTCAAAAAACGAGGGGTTGATTTCTAAGCCCCCGTAAGGGGTGAATGTCAAGTTGGGGAGGCGACCAGTCCGGCACATCCTCAGTATTTCTGATGCCGGTTGAGGCTCCGGTGAAGGCACCTTTCCCTTTTTCTTTCCTCCCTTCTTTCCCCCCGCTTTCTTTGCTTGTTTTTTAGCGGGCGGTGGTGTCGTAGATCCTTGTTGGCCAAACGGGTGACGAAACCATTGTGAAATTTTATGCGACCGCTTTTTAGGGAGCGGGGTCACCTGTGGTGGTGGATCTACAACATCCATCGAGTCATCGTCAGGCTCCGAGAAGTGATCCTGGATAATAGGAGACCCCGTCTGAAAATTACGTTACTCAATGTTTTAAGTACAATTTAGGAAATGTTCACAATTAAACCAAAACTACCAAAATAACTTACAGTATGCATTTCCGGCCTGTAATAGTCATCGGCCGAACCGCCAAAGATGTTTGTGATTGATGTGGTGGCGAACGGCGGCGGCATCTGTGAGGTGTATGCCCCCGACATCCCGGCCTGCGTGACATTGATCATTAAAATAGTTACAAAATTAGGATTATCGATATATAACTATAATGGTTACTCAGTGTCACTAACACTCTCCGGGATAGTAGAATATGATGTGGTGGCGAACGGCGGCGGCATCTGCGAGGTGTATGCCCCCGACATCCCGGCCTGCGTGACATTGATCATTAAAATAGTTACAAAATTAGGAACAAACATATAACTATAATGGTTACTCAGTGTCACTTACACTCTCCGGGATAGTAGAATAGGATGTGGTGGCGAACGGCGTTTCCGACATCCCGGCCCCCGACATCCCGGCCTGCGTGACATTGATCATTATAAGAGTTACAAACTTAGGAACAAACATATAACTATAATGGTTACTCAATGTCACTTACATTTTCAGGGAATGACGGATAGGATGTGGTGGCAAACGTCGCCTGTGCCCCCTGTCCGAACGGAGCGGGGATCGGTGTCGTACTCGACAGCTAAAACAAATTTAGAACGTAATATTAATATACAAACTAAATAAATGTGGCCAACAAATTAAGTTAAACACTAACATTGACAGCGCTAAACTGTCTGTAGAATCCCTCCAGAAGCTGTACACGTGACTCTAGCGGCCCGTGGACGTAGTCCCACAGGTGCTCATGAGAGCCACGCTGTGGCTCGTAGGAAGGGCCCGCCTCATATGGATTGTAAGAGGAGGAATGGGGCGGCTGGTAGGAGGAGGAACGGGCCGGCTGGTAGGAGGAGGAACGGGTCGGCTGGTAGGAGGAGGAAGGGGGCGGCTGGTATCTACCGGAAGGGGGCCTGTCGTCGTCTTCCTCATCTTCGGAAGTAGGGGGACGTCGAGCCCTTTCCGCCTCTGCGTCAATAAAGGCCACGCTGTCTCTGTACCAATCTGTGCCCATCTCGTCGACAGTAGGCACAAGGCGATCGAAAGGCAAGAGTGGCTGCTAAATATATGATAAAACATAAAAGAAATTAATAAGCGGGACTAACGTATGCAAATTGTAAACATAGTAAAAGAACTTACATTTCTAGACGCATTGAAGAACTGAAACCAAAGCGACCTACTTAGGGTAACACGCTTGTCCCAACGGGTTCCCCTAAGTACTCGATCGTCGCGCTTGACGAAATATCGGATTGATGCGGGAAACATCTCCAAGATCCATATCTGGAATTAGACAAGAAGAGCAAGTACGTAAAAAGAAAAGCCAAACAGTTTGTATGTATTATTAACAATTGTTATACTACGTATCTAACCTTGAAGGCGTATGTAAAACCACAAAGATTCAACTTTGCATGTCGATCAACGCGTATGGCTATGGCTCGGTGCAGAATAGAGTAGCAATGTGTCCAGATATGGCTACCCCACGGGTAGCTGTTAAACAGCTCAAGGTCCTCGACGGCCCTAAGGACCGTCTCGGAAGCATACTGGCTATACTCACGGCCCAGGAAACCCATATCCACGATCACCACCAAGCATACACGGACATCATTGTCGTCGGTTAGGGCACTAAGACCCTCTTTCATCATTTCCCGGGCTGCCTTCAGCTTCAAACGAGATGCTGAAATGCCCCAAACCCTAGGAACGAAGGAGCAGTCTTCTAAGGGAGGAACGGGGGGAGCCTCTCCAAAACGTAGTCCTGTAATTAGACAGAACTCACGACGCCCAAAATGCAATTGAGAGCCGAAGAAATCAAAATGCATCTCCTCCGGCTCAGCGTTGGCGTCCTCGACCTCCAACTGTAGAAACATGTGTACTAGCGTAGGGTCGCCACCAGAGTAAGACACATCCATCCATGGCCCGAACGGTGTCCCTCTATAGATGGTCTCAAGGGTATCCGCGCGATCACCTAATCCCCTAAAGAGCGCTCCTAATTCCTCGATGTAGGAAACTTTGCACCTTACCGTCAAGTCGATGTTAAAGAAATCCTTCTACATAGTCATTCACAGATGTTATAGTTAGTGTTATATATAGATGTTGCGGTTTATTTTATTTTATATAGATGTTGCGGTTTATTTTATTTCAACGTATCATATTGTTATATATAGATAAAGTGCGGTGGTATTTTATTTCAACGTATAATAGTGTTATATATAGATAAAGTGTGGTGGTATTTTATTTCAACGTATAATAATGTTATATATAGATAAAGTGCGGTTTATTTTATTTCAACGTATCATATTGTTATATATAGATAAAGTGCGGTGGTATTTTATTTCAACGTATAATAGTGTTATATATAGATAAAGTGCGGTTTATTTTATTTCAACGTATCATATTGTTATATATAGATAAAGTGCGGTAGTATTTTATTTCAACTTATAATAGTGTTATATATAGATAAAGTGCGGTTTATTTTATTTCAACGTATCATATTGTTATATATAGATAAAGTGTGGTGGTATTTTATTTCAACGTATAATAGCGTTATATATAGATAAAGTGCGGTTTATTTTATTTCAACGTATCATATTGTTATATATAGATAAAGTGCGGTGGTATTTTATTTCAACGTATAATAGCGTTATATATAGATAAAGTGCGGTTTATTTTATTTCAACGTATCATATTGTTATATATAGATAAAGTGCGGTTTAGGAACCCTAGTTGTCATTCTTAAAAGTTTAGGACCTAATTGGCATTCTTAAAAGTTTAGGGACCTAAGTTGTCATTCTTAAAACCGTAGGGACCTAAGTTGTCATTCTTAAAAAACACATTCTTAACAATTTTTTTATAAAAACACACCCTTAACAATTTTTTATAAAAACAGTTTTTTTTATAAAAAAATTGTTAAAAATGTGTTTTTTTTATAAAAACACACCCTTAACAATTTTTTATAAAAACACACCCTTAACAATTTTTTATAAAAACAGTGTTTTTATAAAAAATTGTTAAGGGTGTGTTTTTATAAAAAAATTGTTAAGAGTGTGTTTTTATAAAAAAAAACACATTTTTAACAATTTTTTTATAATAACACTCTTAACAATTTTTTTATAAAAAAACACTCTTAACAATTTTTTTATGAAAAAACACTATAACAACATACACATTATAACATACAAATATCACATTCAAACATAAAACCATAAAACTATAACAATTTTTTATAAAAACACTCTTAACAATTTTTTATAAAAAACTGTTTTTATAAAAAATTGTTAAGGGTGTGTTTTTATAAAAAAAATTGTTAAGAGTGTGTTTTTTTAAAAAAAAACACTATAACAACATACACATTATAACATACAAATATCACATTCAAACATAAAACCATAAAACTATAACAATTTTTTTATAAAAACACACTCTTAACAATTTTTTTATAAAAACACACTCTTAACAATTTTTTTATAAAAAAACTGTTTTTATAAAAAATTGTTAAGGGTGTGTTTTTATAAAAAAATTGTTAAGAGTGTGTTTTTATAAAAAAAAACACATTTTTAACAATTTTTTTATAATAACACACTCTTAACAATTTTTTTATAAAAAAACACTCTTAACAATTTTTTTTATGAAAAAACACACTATAACAACATACACATTATAACATACAAATATCACATTCAAACATAAAACCATAAAACTATAACATTTTTTTATAAAAACACACTCTTAACAATTTTTTATAAAAAACTGTTTTTATAAAAAAATGTTAAGGGTGTGTTTTTATAAAAAAATTGTTAAGAGTGTGTTTTTATAAAAAAAACACATTTTTAACAATTTTTTTATAATAACACACTCTTAACAATTTTTTTATAAAAAAACACTCTTAACAATTTTTTTTATGAAAAAACACACTATAACAACATACACATTATAACATACAAATATCACATTCAAACATAAAACCATACATATCATGTTAAACATAGAACATATTCAAACATAAGTTATAAACACTATAACAACCTACAAATCATATATCTTAACTTAAAATAACATACAAAAAATAACAAAAAACATAAGAAAAACATACCACAGAGGTAATACGAGACATCTTCACAAAACCCGAACGCGTATTCCACACGAAAAAATTGAGAGAGTGGGAGAAAATTGAGAGAGTTTGATTAAAATTTGAGAGAGTGATTAAAAAAATGAGAGTGTCGTTTTTTGGTCCCCCCCTTATATAGTGCGGCCGAAGAAAACATTAGGGTTTGGTTCGTCAAACAGACTTTAGGGTTAACCCTGTGCCGACACGTGACACTATTGCCCGCGATCGCGGGGGGTCAAAGAAAGTCAAACGCGGGCAGGGACCAAAACTGCACACGCGGGCATTCTTGAGGGGGGAAAGCTGGACCGCGGGCATTCTTGAGAGACCAACGCGGGCAAAGTGGGCAAACTTTGGACACGTGTAGCCCGCGATCGCGGG
Source organism: Saussurea involucrata (assembly GCA_033807775.1). Classification (NCBI taxonomy): domain Eukaryota; kingdom Viridiplantae; phylum Streptophyta; class Magnoliopsida; order Asterales; family Asteraceae; genus Saussurea; species Saussurea involucrata. The sequence continues at coordinate 16,953,452 of CM066325.1, forward strand.
GGTCAACGAGAGTCAAACGCGGACAGGGACCAAAACTGCACACGCGGGCATACTTGAGGGGGGAAATCTGGACCGCGGGCATTCTCGAGGGACCAACGCCGGCAAAGTGGGCAAACTTTGGTGACACGTGGCCCGGAGCCCGCGATCGCGGGCTCTATCGCGGATGTTTGGGGTATTTTTGTAACATGGGAGAGATTTGGGGTATTTCAATAACACTTGGTTTGACTTAGGGTATTTTAATTAATTTCCCATTAATAATAAAATCTTAAATATATTCTGTTAATTTTCAACGATAACTAACCATTTAAAGGTTTTTTATTTTTTATTTTTTATAAATCTATTCCAATTTATCGAAAAACTGACGTTGACAACAAGAAAAAGGCATTTAAGACCCGTAACTTGATTGCAAATCATCCCTAACTAGTGTGCGCCCCGCGCGTTGCGCGGTATCGAGTAATATTTTAAGGAATTACTTGATCGCATTGAGATAAAAGGTAATTAATCGGTTAATACTAATGAGATACGATTTAAAACGAAAAATGAAATTCCATAAGTGGTTCATTTTCATATACTGATTACCATTTGTTGTTACGAATAAATTGAGATTTATTGGTAATAATTTTGTTGTTATATTGTTTAGAACTCAAACGACACACCAAACATATTGTTGTTACGAATGGTTTGAAGATTTTTTTTCCCAAAAAGGGTTTGACTAAACTTAGTGAACTCTATGAGTTTCCACAAATTAAACATGTATATCCCTCTCTTGTTGTCAATATATGTTAACATGTTTCATAAAAATGTTAATCTTCTTATCAGTGTGAGATTACCAAACTCATTTCAAATTTATATACAACTTTCTTTCATCATTTCTTGTAGTCCATTTCATTCTCCAATCTAGCATTCTCTCATCAATGTGGATGACTAAAATAATACCACAATGCAAGATTTAAGAATAAAAAATCTTACAATGTCACTTCAAATACCCTTGGTTATTTCTTTTATACATATAAATAAAGAAAAATAGAAAATGTAAATATTTTTCTATATATATATTTATGTTATCTTTTGTAAAATATCTATTGAGATATTAGTCAAAAGACGTTTCACAATGGTACCTCAAATTATTTTGGTTATTTCTTATATACATAGATAGATTGTTTTATTCAATATTTGAAAATTCTAAAATCTTATTGCTTTTGAGTCGTACCTTATTGATTGTTTAATTGTGTTTGTAAACAAACTTCGTTTTAACAATCATTAATCTCTTTTTAATTTTCAATGACACATTCTCCTATTAATACACTCTCATTTTCTAATATATCACAATTCACTATTTGAGAATACTAAAATCTTATGGCTTGACATAATGTCATCACATCCATCTTTTTTATACAAACATCTTTATTCCAATGTTTCAACTTCTTACCAATGTGGGATAACTACAACTAAACCACAATCCACTATTTGATACTCAACTCTCATGGTGCTAACTCGTATCTTTTGGTTTTTCTTTTATCTATTTAAAGATATGAAATGTTTAACTATTACATGAAATGTTTTGTCATGTAAATAAAAAATAACTATTTAACCCAAAAATGGATACTAATATATCACATAATGTATCACAATTCACTATTTGAGAATACTAAAATCTTATGGCTTGACATAATGTCATCACATCCATCTTTTTTATACAAACATCTTTATTCCAATGTTCAACTTCTTACTAATGTGGGATAGCTACAACTAAACCACAATCCACTATTTGATACTCAACTCTCATGGTGCTAACTCGTATCTTTTGGTTTTCCTTTTATCTATTTAAAGATATGAAGTGTTTAACTATTACATGAAATGTTTTGTCATGTAAATAAAAAATAACTATTTAACCCAAAAATGAATCAAATTTTGTATGAACCATCAAGCCATATCTTATTATTTTTTATAGCCACTCACACTTCCAATTTTTTACTTTTATCACCAATGTAGGACAATGAAAAATCAACCACAATTCACCATTTGATGAATACTTGATTCTCATGATGCCACCTCATTACTCTTGGGTTTTCCTTTAAGGATATGAATGTTTAACTATTACATGAAATGTTTTGTCATGTAAATAAAAAATAACTATTTAATCCAAAAATGGATCAAATTTTGTATGAACCATCAAGCCATATCTTATCATTTATATAGCCACTCACACTTCCAACTTTTCACTTTTGTCACCAATGTGGGACAATGAAGAATCAACCACAATTCACCATTTGATGAATACTTTATTCTCATGATGTCATCTCATCAACCATGGATTCTTCTTTTATATATATAATAAAGATAAAGAAGATATGAAATATTTAACTATTACATGAAATATTTTGTCATGTAAATAAAAAATAACTATTTAACCCAAAAATAGATCAAATTTTGTATGAACCATCAAGCCATATCTTATCATTTATATAGCCACTCACACTTCCAATTTTCCACTTTTGTCACCAATGTGGGACAATGAAGAATCGACCACAATTCACCATTTGATGAATACTTGATTCTCATGATGCCACCTCATTACTCTTGGGTTTTCCTTTAAGGATATGAAATGTTTAACTATTACATGAAATGTTTAATTATTACATGAAATATTTTGTATTGTAAATAAAAAATAACTATTTAATCCAAAAATGGATCAAATTTTGTATGAATCTTCAAGCCATATCTTATCCTTTATATAACCACTCACACTTCCAACTTTTCACTTTTGTCACCAATGTTGGACAATGAAAAATCAACCACAATTCACCATTTGATGAATACTTGATTATCATGATGTCAGGATTCCTTTTATATATATAAAGATTTACTCCCAAAAACCACTGAACAATCGTTGAGTTCTAGGAGTGATTTTCGTGATCCAAGTTGGGGTTCGAGTTGAAGGTTCGACGGTGAATCTGAGGTGCGAATTAATCCTTCAACCTTGAACTATTAGTACGAAACTTGTTGCGAGTCGTATCCGAGTCTATGGGTCGAGTCAATCGTGGCCTAAAATCACTTAAAACCCCCACTGAAATCGAGCACCATCAATGGTGGTTCGATTGAAATTTGAACGCCTCAAACGGGGATGTTTCGGTTTGGTTTACTCATAAATTTTAAAAACCATAGTAATATGAGTTTTACAATTGCATTGATTCCAGTAGTTTTTTTTTCCGGCTGAAAATGGCATTGTTTTGAGATGATATAGAAATGGATCAAAGAAACGGGCCATGGGTCTTAGATGGGTGAAGAAGATGACATGTTTTATGCTTTTTGCACTTTACACCTCGTTGTTTCTAATATTATACTTTTGACCTGATTTTTAGTTTTGTTTTTGATTTAGTAGCATAAAGATTCAGAAAATTGGAGTAACACCCCTATTCACACCCCAACCAAATGGTATTTTACAATCTTTATTTGTTTCCGGATCAAACCCCAACTAGCCGATGTTGGAAGCTAACCACAAGGGTGTGGCGTACTGGTTAAGGCCCCGGGGATGTGGCGGAATATCCCTGCCCAGGTTCGAATCCAGGCATACACAACTTGTGACCACTGAGGTTTAATCGGGGCTGATGTTTTACGGTCATAATTTGTCGAGGGATTAGTCTAGGCATAGCTCAAGACACCCTTCCAAAGTACTTAAGTATTTGAGAGCCAAAAGCTTACTTTATTCAAAGAAACAACTGGGCAAGCTTTATATAGCCATGACAGAAATGGAAAGAATACAAAATAACTAGAAGGAGAAACAAAAGGAAGAAAACTTTAAAGCCTAATCTGATTCCTACATATAAGGGACTTTTTGAGGAGCAAATCAAATTGACTGACACAGTCAACAAACATCCACCAATCCCAACAGAAGATGTATAGTACTAATACACAAACTAACAGTAGGAAAACAATTAATATATAGAATGAGTTACCAGTACACTACAGAGATCAATTTGATGATTTTGCAGGAGCTACCAATAAAGGGCATGGACATGGAGGTTTTGTGACTTCTAGAGGGGTGTTTGGTTCACGTAATGAAAATGATGGAATCCTTTGATTTCCAATGAATTCCACAGATTAAGGAATTCACCATTCATGGGCTTAAGTAAAAGAATTGAATTCTATCCTTTTGCATCCAGTTTAACCAACACCACCACACTGCCACCTCACTGACCACCATGCGACTACTGTCGGCGTCACAACTACCACCCCCTCGCTATATTTAACCGCCCCCACACCACATCCCATCGACCACCATGCCACTACTATCATCACAGTGACCACCATAACCCCCACCCACCCACGGAGTACGGACCCACCACCCCTACCCACCCACAACCTGAACACCCACCATCCAATTTTTTTTGTGATGAGTCCTTGCAATGACATTAACCTCTGACTTGAATTCCTTCTCGTCATCTTGAACCACCCTATCCAACTTCTTTACTGCCACATTGTTTGTCCCTATTACGCCTTTATAGACTATCTCGAAAGCCCCCTTCCTAGCCCAGCTTTGAACCCGTTAGTAGCTCCCATACCTCCCTGCCTTGTGGATCTCTGAGTACGAGCCCACGCCCATTGGTTAGCTCGACTCTCGATCCTTTTTTTTGATAAGGTTCATCTAGGCTTAGCCTAGACTACATCCTTGGCAATTTGGAAACAAACGTACAAAGCGGCCGTCTGAGACTAAGCCTGGCCACAGAATGCTGACGCCTGGACTCGAACCCTGGGTGGATGGGATATTCCACCACATCCCCCCAAGTCCTTGCCACTACGCCACCACCCTTGTGGTTTCTCGACTCTCGATCCTCTAGACACTGTTGCATTTGTTTGTGGATACCAGATGATGGTGATGGTTTTGTCAGGTATCTTGTCATACCATATGGATAACAAGAAGTTATCGTTCCTTTGAAGTTGTTGGAACCCAAAGGCGAATTCTCCGGAAGATGAAAGCCATGGTTTGACACCGGGGGTTGCTGTGAGTGATGCACCAACAGATACAGAACAGTTGGTTTGTTGTGCAGATACAAAACCCAGGAAAGTAATTAGGAAGATGAGAGGCAGTAGGACTATGGCCATTGGAATTGAGATTGGTAGAAGACAATAACAAAAATAGGGGTTTGAAAACATATATAAAGATGAATGATTTAAAGTCAACGGAAAGACTTTTGAGGTCTCATGTCTTTTTGTGGTCACAAAAGAAGTCGTTATCTCAATCATCATATATGTGTGGTGGTACAGAATCTTGGACCATTTGGCTTAAATTTTTTTCAAGGAAACCCAAATTGGAAAGCACATACAGAACTTTCACGATGTGTATCCAAACGATCACTTTGTGTGTTGCGGTCTCACCAAAAATGGCTACTGTCACTGTCAGGGGAACTGTGTGTATCCATACTTTCCTCCACCACTGCAATTTCTTTACACCTGCTGTCATTTTAGCACTCTTATTCTCTGCATCAGTCCGGCTCTCCTCCTCCCTCTCTGTCCGTTTCCGGTTCATTCGGAACTCTAATCATCATCTTGATTTCCTGTATCGGTTTCGTGTCCTCCAAGATGGAGGTTTTAGGTTCTTTTTTTCTTAAATCTGCTTCAACAAGAACAATTTCTTCCATTTTTTTCCGAGACAGAGGTGACGATTCAGACTGGTTTTTTTGCTATGCTTTTCTGTGTTTTAGGGTTCTCCATTCCTTTTGCTCACTACAACATCATGTTTTCAGGACATCTAAAATGTATAAGCGTCCTCGTAGGATACTTTATAAGACTTAAGTTTACAGGACCAAACAAAAAGCGTCATAGCTAAAAGTATTTCAATAGATTTAAAAGACGCTTTTGGACGTTCTAGGACACTTTTAAAATAAGTTGTCATATTAGCTATATTTTATACGAACTGTCCTAAGAAAATGTGTTTATAGGACACTTCTCAAAATTGTCCTATAAAATAGCCAATATGACACTTTATTTTAAAAACGCCCTAAGAAACTTGTTAAAACAACTAAAAGGGTCATAAACTTGTTGCAAAACTTTTAGATACGGATCTTTATAGTTTGGTCCTACTTTATGTTGGGTCCCTATCTGGATCTTTCTCTGTGAATGAATGAATAACAGTAATCAAACTAATCTTTATTGATAAACAATCATCCACTCTTAACAAGTGTTTACAAATGCCCTATAAATACTTAATGAACCGTTGCTTCTAACCATTGCAATGGTTCGAAAAGTAAACTATCAAAGGACACGACTATTGATTCTAAGAGGCATGTCCATTCGGATGTAACTGCCTTTAACAGAAACTAACTTCCTGTTAATTACATAACTATTACAATTAATTACATAACACTTAAATATGGATTAATAAGTTAGTATCCAACACTCCCCCCTAATTTATTAATCCATGCCTTTGATATCTTCAAGCTCCATCGTCTTTATCTTGGACAGGTTGTAGCAGGTCTTGCTTTCTGAACTTTGGCTTGTTTCCACTTCCTTCGATTTTGTCTTTAACACGAACTATGTCCTGAACTTCCTCTTTGATTTGACTTCTTTCTTCCTTGTCTTCAATCTCACCTTGATCATCTTTGTTAGCTTTGTCAATATCTTTCTTCATTCGTATCATTTCACAATCTTGAATCTTCAATAATTTGTTTGTAGTACTTGTATCATGATCTTCTGGTTCAACTTTCTTGTTGCTTGATTTTATGTCTTTCTCAACTTGGCTCTCCTTTGGAAATCTTGATTGTGTCTCTTGATGCTTCTTGCATTTGCCCTTGTCACTGCTTGGTTCATTTCCTTGTTGTTTCTTATCTAAAACAACTTCATGATTCTCTTTCTCAAACTGTTCTGTTTTTGACTTTAACTCTTTCATCTCTTTGCTTGTGCAATCTCTCAACTTCTCCAGGTTCTCTATCTTTCTCTGCATTTGTTTCTCAAATGCTATCTCTCTATTTCTCATTTTCTTCTCAAACTCTTGTTTCTCCATTTCTATGTCTTGAAGTATTTCTAACTTCCAAAACTCTAGTTTACTCCTCAAGTCAATTTCCAATTTTGACCTCATGTCTTCTAACTTGTCTTTTGGAATTTCATCCTTCTCAATGACAATTCCATTCCATCTTGGTTCTTCTTCTAAAGATGCCATCTCGTTTTCATCCTTACTCATAGCCATTAACAACGTTGGTTCCAAATCTTCTTCCACAAGGTTTGCTATTTCTTTTCTATGGTCTGGTTTTGGACAATCTGCGGCATAGTGTCCAAACTCATGACAATTATAACATTCTATTTCTCTAATATCTCTTCTATGGTAGTTTTGATCTCCAGGATTTTTCTTTCTTTTATCATAACTATCTTCATACTTACTATCTCTTGCAAATCTTCCTCGGCCTCTTCCTCGTGTCTGATTACCACCTCCTCGTCTACCATATCCATAGTTGTGTTCATAATTTCTGTCATTCCCTCGACGTGTGAATAATAACCTCTCACTATGATCTTCTTGATCTCCTTTTCTGAACTTGATCCTTTCTTCATAAGTCTTAAGTTTCCCGATAATCTCCTCCAATTTTACAGTCTTGAAATCAACAATCATTTCAATGGTTGCTACTACTGGTATAAATTTATCTGGTACTGCATTAAGTACCTTCCGTACTTTCGTTTGCTCATCAAACGTTAATCCATATGTGGCAGCCTTTGTAATAATACTCATCAACTTCCCGGCATATGAATCTACTGATTCATCTTCTTTCATTACAAGTCTCTCGAATTCTGATTTAAGTTGTTGCGAGTGTGCTTGTTGTACATCTTCTGTCCCAATAAATCTGGATTTTAGTGAGTTCCAAATTTCTTTTGCTGTTTCACATCCCGCAACTTGCATTTGCAAATCTTCTGGTAACCCTTGAAATAGGTATGCTGATGCAGAACTATCCTTTTTTACATCAATTTCTTTTGATGTACTTGTTCCTTCTACTAAATCCCATACTCCATTTGCCACTAGTATCTTCTTCATCCTTAATGCCCATAACGTATAGTTCATATTATTTAGAACTGGGCATTGATATGATGATAATGGTGTGGCGACTTCTCTATAAACAACATTGTTGTTTTCCTTTTTATCTCCCGTCATATCCTTCTATCTGTTCCCTTGATTTTTTTTTAAAAAAAATTTATAACTGACTGATTTTAAAAAATTTTAAAAAAACTTTTATTTGTTTCCTTTTAATAAAACAAATAAAGTAAATTTAAAGTTTTTTTTTTATTTTTAATCAAACAAAACAATAGTCATAAAAGATCAAGTACTTTGATCTGACCAAAAGTAGGTCAAATGTTCAACAAAGAAGGGTACAGTTCTGTGTGTGTTGCGTGAGTGAAAAAAAAACACAGGGTCTTCCTTCTTCTTCTTCTCCGTTTAAAAACTTTGCCGGTGGTTTCTTGAGCGACGGTCGTCTTCTTCGCCGGTGGTTTCTCCTTCGCACAAACAGGTAAGTTTCTTTCGGTTCGATTTTCTCTCAATCGAATCGTCTCTCTCTCTCTCTGTGTTCAATCGTTCTAAAACGAACTAGGGTTTCTCTAACCCTTTTGAAGAACGATCTAATCCCGATCGGTTCTTCTCTTGATTTTTGTTGATCTAATCCCGATCAATTTCTTCTCTATATGCCTCCTTCGGCTCTGATACCACTGTTGGGTCCCTATCTGGATCTTTCTCTGTGAATGAATGAATAACAGTAATCAAACTAATCTTTATTGATAAACAATCATCCACTCTTAACAAGTGTTTACAAATGCCCTATAAATACTTAATGAACCGTTGCTTCTAACCATTGCAATGGTTCGAAAAGTAAACTATCAAGGGACACGACTATTGATTCTAAGAGGCATGTCCATTCGGATGTAACTGCCTTTAACAGAAACTAACTTCCTGTTAATTACATAACTATTACAATTAATTACATAACACTTAAATATGGATTAATAAGTTAGTATCCAACACTTTATACTATTATATATATCTTTGGGGTGTATTCTTGCCCAATCTTGGTCTTGTAAATCCAAATTTGTTGCAGTGGTTCTTGCCAGATCTTTGGGGTGTATCTTGATTCAGGGTTTAACCTCTGGAGTCTGGAGGTGATGCTATGTTTTTGATTGTGCAGGGTTCTTTTGTGGTTGCTTTTGTTTGGAGACAGGCTGGAGCTGGGTTTTTGGTATTTTTTTCTTCATCTATTGTTGTTTTGGTTTTCTTTGGCTGATATGGTATGTTTTCTTTTGTCTGTTTTCCTGGTTTCTTTGTGGCTTATAAGCCGCTCGCCCTACTGAACAAACGGGAGAGGGAGAGGGAGAGGGAGAGTGAAAGGAATTTCAAATAGATCCTTTGATTCAGAAGGCGATAGAGGAGAGATAGCCACTCCACTAAAAGGAGAGGGTAGTGGGTGGGTGCTCACGGGTTGGGTTGATCGGGTTGAAGACATTTCGACACATCAACCCAATGTTGGCGGTTTGAAAAAATTTCAACCCAACCCAACCCAAACAAAGGTACAACACAACCCAACCCAACCTGTTCGGGTTGATCGGGTTGGTCGGGTTGTGTTTAAACAAGGTAAAATCAAAATTAGAAACATAAAAATAAAGGAAACATGTCTTTAAAATACAACCGATAATTCACACAATATATAGATACTACATATAAAAATGTCTAAACCAAATATGATCAAATAACTTGACGTCTCCAATTTGCATATTTCTTAAATCTTAAATATATCACCATCAACTGTTTTTCTCAATTTGCATATATATGTTAGCATTTACTATATATATATATACATGTTTGTGTGTGTGACGGAGTTATATAGAGATGGATAAGAGATTGAATATATATATATATATATATATATCGGGTTCATCGGGTTGGGTTGGGTTCAAATTCTCCTAACCCGATATCAACCAAATACATACGGTTTGAGGATTTTACAACTCGATTAGACATCGGGTTGCTCCGGGTTGGGTTATTTCACGTCGGGTTGGGTTGGGTTGGTCGGGTTTTTGAGCACCCCTAGACTCTTTAGTTTTACAAAAAGAGTCCCTAGTATGTGTCAAAACTGTACTAGGGCGTTTACAAATGGTAGGTTTAGATTTGGTTTTGTTGTTTTAGTTGGTGTTCACGATATGTTCATAAGTTATACCAGATCTCATAGATTTAGGGTGAGATCACAATTATTGACAAATTATAATAGTATTGCTAAAAACGTGTTCATATGTGTTTACTTGTGTCAGTTGTGTGTATATTTAATCGGGTATGTGTGCATGTATGTTATGGAGAGAGGAAAGAGAAGATTGGAGAGAGAGGGTTTTTTAAATTAAGCTAAATTTTATTTTTTGACTAATTTTTTATGGTCTAAATTGGATCTGACGAATTGAGAGATGGAAAGAATGGAGATGGAAGGAGTGCAGAACGAGAGATGGAAGGAGTACTGCAGATCGAGAGATGGAAAGAATGGAGATGGAAGGAGTACTGCAGATCGAGAGACCGAGGCAGATCTGTCTCCTGGGTTGAAGATGAGAAGTTGAAGGGTAGTTGGGGAATTAATGGAAAAATTAAATGGCCGAGTCTAGAGGATGAGTAAGCCACAACCAAACAACTATTGATGGTTGAGCGAATAAGCCATATACCCATGAAGCCACAACTGAACGGCCCCTTAGCTTCTGATATGTAGAAGTGATAATAATTAAAACCAGATAGATCACATGGTATTTTCACTATTTTGAAATCTTTATTTGTTTTCGGTTTAAAACTCAACTAGGAAGATATATATATATATATATATATATATATATATAGTGCTAAAATACAAAACAATTAAGCTTAAGAAACACTGTACTAGAACATGCATGACAATTTGATGATTAGCAGGAGGTAACATTAACATATAAAGGGCATGGACATGGAGGTTCTGTCACTTCAATAACTCCTTCAAGCATCTGGATCACCTTCCTCATCGTCGGCCTCAAACTAGGGTTTTCTTGTACACACCATAGACCAACCTCCACAAATGTCCTTACTCTCTTCAAGTCATCGAACGACCCCTCCAAATCATTCTCAACAAATGCATCCACTCTACCTTCATCATAGCAATCCCATGCCCAATCTGTCAATATTACCCCTCCAGTTTCATCACCACTCTCATACTCCTTCACACTCTTTCGGCACGAAATTATCTCCAGTAGCAACACACCAAAGCTATACACATCCACTTTCACCGTCACCGCTGCATTCCTAAACCACTCAGGAGCCACATAACCTTTCGTTCCTCGTATTCCTGTATTCGTATGACTTTGGTTCATCATCAAAAGCTTTGCCAATCCAAAGTCAGAAATCTTGGCATTGTAGTATTCATCAAGAAGAATATTCTGAGGCTTTATGTCACAATGGATGATCTGTGTGCTACACTCTTCATGGAGGTATGCAAGTCCCTTTGCGATCCCTACTGCAATATAACTCCTCTGTTTCCAATTAGGCTTCATGTCTCCGAAAAGAAAGGCTGCCAAGGTGCCATTGTTCATGTACTCATAAATCAATAGTCGCTGCTCGCCTTCATCACAATACCCAAGAAGTTGCACCAGATTTTTGTGATGAGTCCTTGCAATAGCGTTGACCTCGGTCTGGAACTCCTTTTCGCCATCTTGAACCACCCTGTCCAGCTTCTTCACCGCCACGATGTTTGCCCCTATTGCACCTTTATAGACTATCCCGAAAGCCCCCCTTCCCAGTTCATCCTTGAACCCGTTAGTAGCTTCGACTAGCTCTTGATAAGTAAAACGAGGTAGATTGGTTTCAACAGCTTTGCTACTTAGATGTGGATTTGTGGGTTTCTTCTTGTAGATTAGAAAGAACCCCACACAAATCACACCGATCAATACGAAAATTACAAAAACTGACGTACTTAAGAGGACTGATCCCACAAGTATCAGACTTTTCCGATCATTATCTTTATCTTCTGTTGAAAACCTAGGATGGCTTCTTGGAGGAGGAAGTTCACCTTTCGGGTATTTCAGAAATGTCTTCACATATTCTGAAGTCTTCTTTCCGTTGGAGAGTGGAAGCGCTTTCTTCCAACATTGGCTGTCCCTGAAAATTGCAACGGCACAGAAACAATCTTCCCTACAGTAATTTTTGCAGCTTTGTTCATCAGTTGGTCCGATGATGTGCGAATAGTCAGATCCTGGCCAATCAGTATTATTAAGCTCAATGTAATCAAACAGATCTCCCCTATAACCTTCATCGCATCTTGGAGAGAAATCACGGTTGCAGTCACCATTTAGATAATCAGAATCAAGCAACGAAAACCCCTGTGGGCATTCACATTTTGGCCGGAAACCATCAAGGCTGCAAACATTGTTAAGCCCACAAGGTCCGCTATTGCCTCTCGCACTGGTACATATGTTTTCTGGCGTGTACCATGCGTCTGCCCAACTTGCATTGCCAGTGGGATTCTTGGGGTAGTAGTATTGAGTAAAAAGCCCATCGGAATCTAGAGTAGCTCTGTGATAATAATCTCCAGAAGGAATCGTGCCTCTTGTAGTAAGATCAAATCTTTCGCCACTGTTTCTCAATATATACATGTATCCCACGGTATCAAACATCAATTGGTGACCAGAATTCGTTGAATTATTGGCATCAGAAGTGCCACTGCGATAGTAAGGTGCAAGAGGAATATTGAAATTTTTATCTCGAGGATTAAGAACAAGATTCCCATTTGGAATCAGACGTAACTGAAATCTTCCACGAGAGAAGTTTGTTTTGTTTTTTCTCGAATTCATCACTCCACCTATCTCCATAACCTGAGTAGGCAACAGGGTATCTGCTGGATGACTAAAACTCTCCCATATCTTGCCAGAATTATTGCCAAGAATCACAAAGTTACCGGTATCATTCATAAAACCACACGCAAGATCAGAATCGGAGATGGAAGTACTCCATACCTCTCCACCTTGAGGATCTCTGAGTACGAGCCCACGCCCATTGATTAGCTCCACTCTCGATCCTCTAGACACCGTAGGATTTGTTTGTGGATACCAGATGATGGTTCTGTCAGGTATCTTGTCATACCATATGCATAACAGGAAACCATCGTTCCCTTGAAGTTGTTGGAACCCAAAGGCGAAATCGCCAGAAGGTGAGAGCCATGGTGTGATATTATCTGTTGCTGTGAGGGATGAACCAACTGGTACAGAACAGTTGGTCTGTTGTGCAGCTACAAAACCCAGGAAAGTAGTTAGGAAGATGAGAAGCAGTAGGATTAGGGCCATAGGAATTAAAATTGGTAGAATGAGAGACAAAAATAAAAAACTAGGAGTATATATATCCACAGATTGACGATTGGGTAAACACTCTAAAACGTCTGTGCGAATAAGCCCATTCAGCCATTAAGTTAAAAGAAAACACCCCCTTAGTATTCGGTACCAGGAGCTTCAAATATGTTGACCATTTGGCCTAAATTTTAATTAAGTAAACCCAAATTGTGATAGACGGCAGGGCAGGTATGTGGAAAACAATAGCAGATAGAGACCCATATATCAGAATTAGTTGGAAGATTCTAAAGGAGTGAGGTGAGTTGTAGAAAAGTAACAAGAGACTCAAAAGTCAAAACAAAGTTGGTCAAACATGGATGGTGTGACTTTCTCGAAGATCTGTCTGAAAAAGTCCAGATATATTAATGAAATAAGACAGAAGCACGACAATTTTATTAAGGTTACGACGAAAAAAAGTACTTCAAGTACAATAACAATTTAAATTAATAAGCATTTTATTTCTTTTTTAAAAATAATATCCACGTCATTGTCTACATCAGCAGATAATACTACTGATGTGTATGCTACATCGTTTGCCATGTCAGCATGGTAACCTGGTTAAACCGGTTACTCGGGTACTTAAAAGTTTGAGATTTTACAACTTAGGTACCAAAATAGAGGTTTTAAAAGTACGTTACCTAAAATATGAATTCGACTAAAGTACGTTGTATTTTCATGCAATTTGCCCCTTTATATTATTATATCTTTATGGAGTTTTTTCTAACCATTGCAATTTTCATTACTTCACTATTTTTATATGATTAAACGATATTTTCTTCCTTAAACGATCCAAAATAAATGAAAAGGTTACATTTTTAAATAAATTTAATATGATTTATCAATAATAGTTGGGAAAAGTCTAAAAAAAATCCAATGGACTTTAGTGTTTGAAGTGAAGACTTTAGTGTTTGAAATGTTTGGCAGTTGCTGAATGGTTTGGTGCAGAATGATTAAGTGGTCATAATGATTAAGAGGCTTTTATGATATAGTGCAAAATGAAATATGGTTGTTTGGTAATTGTTTAGAATAAAATTAGAGTGCTGAATGGTTAAGGGAGACCCAAGAATCCAAGATGCTAAATCATTCGGACGGTTTTAGAACCATTAAGAGGTAAACAAACAGCCCCTAAGTCATCGGATAATTTTTTGGAACAAATAAGTTCTTGGAGATTTCAAAATCTCTAAATAAATCATTAGACTTTAAAAACCTACTAAATATATCCTTATTAGTAACAATTGTAACCTATAACCTACACAGCAAGCAAAACTACAAGTTAAAAAAAAAACTCAAATATTTATCATCTTCTTCTTCTTTACACACACCAGGTGAGGGCCCTTTTTTGTTTGCATTTTCTGGAATTTTTTCCATTACCACAAATTTGGTGAGGGCTTAATCACCAACAAATTAAAAGTTGTTGTTGGGCTGTCTTGGAACAACACAAATAGAATAATACAAACACGAGTTTTGACCAGAGATGGTTATAGAGATGGTTATAGGAAGGAGGGAGAGGGCGGAGATTTGGGTTGTGTGCGTTATGCCAGGGATGAAGGCGACGAGGATGCCGGAGATGGAGGGGGGGGGTCATCGGCGGAGACAGGTTTTTATGTGTTGAGGGAGGTCGGAGATGCGGTCTCGTCTCCGTGCATTGGAGATGCCGAGATGGGATGGGTTTCTTTGGTGTGGGAGGCGGAGGTTTGCAGTGTAATAACCGTGATCTTAATTGAACAAATTAAAGTTTTGTGGGATAAATTCAGTAAAGTTGTAAAACCAGGGGCTGAAGTGTATTGAAGAAAGTATATAAACTCCTAAGATGGGCTAAAAACCCTAGTTTCCAATCATTTTGGTGTGGGTGGCGGCTGAGCAAAGAAGAGAGAAGGAGAGAGAGCAAGAAGGAAGAAAGGGTTCTTCAATTTTCTAGTTGGAGGAAGAGAAAGATTTCAACATCATCAAGTTACCAGGTAATCTCTCCTCTACCATCCCTAGCCTTTGAATTTGCTGCTGAACTAGTTATAATTGGGGTTCTTGTTTGAAAGTTGAGTTTGAAGCTTAATGGAAGTTGTTAGGTGTCATATTGTGTTTTTGCAGCTAAGAGTTTGGTATTAAATGAACCAAGTAAGTCAGAATACTGTTGTTAATCTAAGATTTGTTGGAATAAGAGCTTATCAGTGATTTTCGGTTCCTAATGGGTTCGGGGTCGACGTCCGGAAAGTCCCTGTGGATGTCCGGACACGGTGACCGAATGAGAAAAGTATCCGGATGGGATGACTGTCCGGGTAGGAAAGTATTCGGTAAGTCGTAAGAAGTACCCGGACAAAGTGTCCGGATAGGGTATGTACCCGGACAGTGTTACCGGGTAAGTCCTGGTTAGCGTGTTTCCGGATAGTAGTATCGTCCAGAAAGTCAAGGAGTCCGGAAAGTTGGGTTGTCCGGAAAGCAATTCGGTACCCGGTAAGTTAATACCCGGACCTCGTGTCCGGTAAGTTCCAATATACTAGTATCCGGTAAGTTGAGTCATCCGGTAAGTCGAGTTGTCCAGTAAGCTAGTGTCCGGAAAGTGGTTAGTCAACTTATATTTTTATCCATGTATTAAGGTAATTCACTTGAAGGTCAGAAGTAAAGTAAGGAAGGATAGTAAACGGCAGGTGAGTTTTTCTAACTAAAATACGTGTCTTTTCAACGTGTTTTCTAAAGTAAGTACATGATGAGAAATGTCATGCTTTATTTATATGCTTTTAACTGCATGGAAGATTGTTTAAAGTTTTATGTGAGATGTATGCATACATTGTGTTAGACGTAAACTGGCTAAGACGGGAGGTAGACCCGCCAATGCTCATGCCGGGAAGGTGACCCGTTTATGCCATGGAAGGGAGTATCCAGCAAGGCAGTGTGAGACTGACTCGTTGTCACTTTCGGGTGACTTCAGGGTGCCGTTTACGAGTGCGGATTTATCCGCGAGAGAGTTTTATGGAAAGATATGTGAAAGTTTTATGAAAAGATGTTTGAAGTTATAAAGTGTTTTTAAATGATTTTGAGAACAGTCAGGAGGGAGCTCACTAGACCTCATGGTCTAACCCTCGCATTTTCCAAACTAAACCTTTTCAGGTAAGCAGATAGTAGGAGGCTCAGGTAAGTGAGCAAGAGCAGGATAGCGTACAAATGCAGATAGAGACAATGCCACTGATACTTTTAGAACCAGTATATTCTCAGTTGTGTATATGTTGTTTCCGCCAACCTAAGCTTTGAGACGGATGTAAAGAAATTTTGGGACCCATTATTGAGATGCTTTATATTATATGTTTTGCATGCTTTATTTTAGAATGCGTTGTTACATGCAGGTGGGTTAGGGGTGTTTGGGATTGCTTCTTTTTTTGACTTATTTGCTTATTGCTTTTCCTCACCGCAAATAAGCTATTTTTAGTGTTTGGATTGAAAAAAAGAAGAGTGCTTATGACTTTTCTCCATCACAAATAAGTTGTTTTTGATAAGTTAATCCATTCTAACTTATTTGAAATTATAACTTATTTGTCCAAATTACAATTTTACCCCCAACTCTTTTTTATTACGACATAAGTTGATAAACACTTTTAAAAATAAGCATAAGTTGTTTTAAATAAGCAATCCCAAACACCCCCTAATATGTTACAATATAATAAGATTCTATAAATTTTTTGGGATGGGCTTCTTTGGTGTGGGAGGCGGACCTAGAGAAGGTTGAGAGGTGGGTTAATGACTTGATGTGTATAATTATTACAATATAATAATGTTATATAAAAATATATATATTTTTTGGGTCTGTTTACTAATTGCAAATATTTTTTGGCAAAATTTAATATTATCACCTACTTATCGGGTAAGATTTTAGTCCACTAAAACGGTATTATATGCAACAATTTATTCGGTAGACGCTAACCGTGGTAAATGTCATAGCTCTCGTTACCGGTTAAGACCCATTATCTTCACTCTTATCGGGTAATATCTATACTATTTTATAAAGCAAATCCATAAAAGTCTTAAAAATGCACTATATATACTATTGATTTATACATGAAGACTAAAAAAAACCTATAAAGCTCGACTTATATTGTAACACCCTCAATTTTGGAACGAGCAACTAACTTTAAAATTCAATAAATTAACCATAATAGGTAAAACCATTGCTATAATTCCTTCATCTAAATACCTCGGAATTTAAAACAATTTAATTCCCACAATAAATTAACTTAAATGGGTGCTACTTAACATAATACAATTTGCTAATTCCAAATAAGTGCGGGAGTCTTCACTAAACAAGTCACCTCACGTGCACACTACTAGCACACGCCACTTCACAATGTAGCTAGAGCTACCCCAACCTGAGTCTGTTGCACATGCCGACAAATAAAAAGGGTTAGGCTTACGCCTAGTGAGTTCAATTATTTTATCATGACTACATAAAAACATAAATCGAAAGAGTAATAGTTTTAGTTATGATTTCTAAAGGGTTTACTTTAATTGCAAATCACCAATTTTCCAACTCACACATTTCCCATGCTAAAATCTTTGTTATAACATGATTTTTCAAAAATAGACTTATTCACAAAGTCCACGAAAAGAATGAAATAGCATTTGATACTTAAAACGATTAAGCTCATACTTATTTGCCATTGTCCCAAAACATCCCAAAACATGGATGAAACATAATCCACAATTTATATAACGTGGAAACGGAATTTTCATAAATATGATGTATTACCGAAAATATGGATAAATACAATTACCCGAAACATCACTCACGGGTGGGACATAAACCATAACTTACGTACCATAGAAAAACAATCCATATAAATATATCACGTCACCGAAAACATGAGTAGTAACAAATACCAAAAACAACACCTTTCGGTGACGGGGGAGACCCGTATACATCGCACGTGACGGAACACCAAAGTGGGTCACTTACTATGTAATAAAAACACCCACGTGGCTAATCTCGTAAACTAGGCTCAATCACTCCAGATCTATTGCCCGCGAGACTAGGGAGCTCCCCAACTTCAACCACTCCAGGTCTATACATTGGGTCACTCCAAATCCACAACAGCATATTGGGATTACACCTTACTGCCCGTGAGACGACGCCCGACCATATAGGCCCACGCCTTACTTATCACAGATCCTGATGCCTATCCTGTGCGACATGGTTCAATCACTCCAGATCTATTGCCATTACTATGCCTATGGATCCGTGGCTAACAAGGTCTAACACATTGCACGACTCCAAACATATAAACAAATGCATTCAAACATGCAATTCCCAAAAACATAAATCTTAAATCAAAACTCAACTCTGATGCTATCGACACGGACAATTGTTCTCAAGTCGTAATAAAACCCAATACCGAGCCACAAGCTCAACCAATTCGAAAGATAATTTATAAAAGTCATAAAATGATATTAAGTACAACAACACACACCGGTTGCCGGTAAATACTTCAAATCCATGAAAACCCGAAATAAAACCTTGGATCGGGAAGTCCCTCATTTCCAAAAGGACTTACACCTTTACCTTTTCAAAACATCTCATGATGTGCTTATATGCATATTTCCAATATCCACAAAAATGCATTTTCATAACAAATAGACTCCATTTAGCACATGAATCATTAACCCATTTTTATATAGGATTTATCTATCATATTTTCCCAAAATTACAAATACAAGTGTTTTACCATATTTACAACCATAAATATTTCAAAGGTTAAAACTCATCAAATAACCCAATGTTGATACTTTTCATGTAAAACACATAATCAATTTGGAAAATAACATTTTGGCATGTACAACGTTTTCGCAAAGTAACTTGAACTCACCTTGCTAGATTTAAGCTAAATCTAGAGTTTCTCCAAACGTAAGCTCCTTTTGAGAAAACTGAATCCTCAAGCCAAATCTTCCATAAACCTAGATCCACAAGTTTTCAACCATCAATACCCAGATCTAACCATAAGAAATCATCATCCAACCATAAATAATCATCCCCAAACACTTATATATGTTTCCCCTAACATAAAACATCCAAAAATCACTAAAACACCAAAACCCTAACTTTTAGGTGGAGAAAAGTGAGAAGTTTACCTCAACCACCACCAAATACTCTTGGATCATTCATCATACTTCAAAACTCTTTCTAGATCCTTGAAGATCTCTAAAAAACGAAACCGTAGCAACTTGAATCATCAAAATCGGAGTTGTGGTGAGAAAGTTATGAAGGTTTGAAGTTTGGGCTGAAAGTTCGCGTCTTAATACATCAGACGATCCCGCGGTTTGTCCCGCGTCTTGTAAGCCGCGTGGAAAGCCGCGCGTCTTTCTGTTTGGTCGATTGGGTCGGATACTGTTTCGGCCGTAACTTCTTCGTTATAGCTCCGTTTTTGCTCCGTTTTTGCTCCGGAAAGAACCGTTGGACTCGTATTCGAATTCCCCATCCAACAAGACCATAAAATCTAGGATTTAACCCCAAAACTTATTTTTCATATTTTTCTTAAAGATCGGTTCCACACTGATTCGAAGTTGTGCTTATCTGAAAATCACGGGTGTTACAATCCTCCCAACCTTAGAATGATTTCGTCCTCGAAATCTAGTTCTCTTACAACAAAGGCTAACCGCCTTAACTCCGACCATAATTTATCAGTTCCTAACTGGAATCTAAATTCCCTCCACACAGTCTATAAAGACAAATCCTCGAACAATTGCTTATCAATAAAGCCCCTTCACGTACACTGTACTTATGTCCGGTAGAACACTCCGACAACCGGGATAACTCCTAGTCAGACGACTTTGGTTGTCTCCCAACCTTAGATGTTCCATACATCTCGATTTTCGGTTTCAAGCTCTAACCACTCCAAGGTTGATCACTAACGTGCCCAACAACATTCCTCAATTCCGATCATTCCCACCAACACCCGTCGGTTAACTCCAACGAGTTCTAAAAGACTCCAAAATCCACCTCAACATTAATCATTAAACCGACAGGTTCTGAACCATACACGAAGGTTATTCCACCAAAGTCACTCGTCACAATCGAGCATCTTAAGGTTACTACAACCGTTACCATCTTTCATTTAAAATCGGACTACAATTCCCCGATTACACTAAAGGTGCTTGGCCTCAAGCCCAAAAGTTGACACTTAGTCATACCATTAAGTTGAATCACCACAGACCCTACACACGAGCTTCACTCGTCGAGCCTTCTTACAAAACCAAGGTTATCGGTATGGTGTCTAAAGGGTCCCACATACGAAAGTTGACCAAAACCACAAAATAAAATTCCCAACAAGAAAGGTCACCACTACCCTCAATATAAGATACCGCGAATTAGATCTCTTAGTTACAAAAGTGCATCATCCCCGCACCCAACACCATTCGGCCTACAATGCTAACACGCGTGGAATGCTCAAACCTTCCACCAACAAAGTGCTACACGCATTCACTCTTAACTGGGTCACTTACCCTTTCCAAGGTCCTAATGAGTTCAAGGTTTTCAAGTGTGTTATTCATTAAATATGCCAATTAGTCAAAACCATTCACAAAAGATTTCCAACACAAAGATTTTCATCTCAAATAACTCGTACGCAATAAAACTACTACTATCAGTTCGGTAGTATGCAAAAAAATGGACACGCTCGTCCCACATATGAAAATCATGTTAAAAATCATTTAATTGCAATTCAGTTTACCCACAAAACGCAAAAGCGTAGTAAACAATTTCTTTAAAACGAACCGCCATGGCTCTAGTATGGATTGACTCATGACATGCATGTAAAGTGACTGTTCGACCTTAAACGGGGTGCAACACAAAGTGTGCACGAAATTCAAAAGAGGTCCAAACGACATTTGACTCCAAAATTTCCTTGTCAACCAGGAAACGACATGAAACAAGATTTACCAATCAAATTTTGCACGCGTCAGTTTAATATACAAAACGATGAAACGGTTTACAAATACACCTTAGTCAACACAAGATAACTTGTGCAAATTCCATATTTAAAACAACCCATACAATTTCATTCTTTGAAAATATATCGACTAAAACATTATAACACCTCAAACTGGGGTAGACATGCAAGCTTGTAACACTTCCTTCAGAAATTTTCTTGAAACAAAATAACATGCATCGAATGGTTCGCGACCAAATTTCAAAAGATGAACCTATTTAAATCAATTTTCCGAAATTTCTCATCCGGTCCTATTATGACATTTGAATAAAACGTTTTGGCAAACCTGCACACAACAATGCGTTTTTTTTTCCAAAACATACGAGGAAATAAGTGTTAATAATTTATTGACACCAAAAAGGGTTCAAACTTATTTTCAACTTCCAAGTTGCACCAATGGTGCGCATCAATGTTCAAAACATTAGAATTCCACACATCATAATTTTATACAAACAAGTTTTCTAAAATCTTTATCACGAAGCACTTTTCTCAAAATTTCGTACTTGGAACATAAAACGTCGAAACGTCGTTGCTTAAAATGTATTTGTTAAAAATTCTCCCAATACACATTTTCATTTTCAGAATGTAAAGCATTGCGAACTATACATGATTTCTACAATACCAAAACACCGATTGACCGAATGGTCATCATTTAAACAAGAGTCTATAAAATCTTTTCATGTACGACTCATTTATCCAAGTATCGATAAACAACGGTTACCAAGCTTATGCATACCCCCAAGTTGATATAACATATTCTTCATAAAAATGATAATAAAACATTTAACTGACCAAAAACGCACCAAGTAAATTATTATAAAATGTCACAAAATGTTCTTTCATGCATCACTTAGGTCACGTACAAGTCAATCCACACACTGAACTATTTGCAACAAAATTCTTAATAACACAAACCCTTGAAAGAATAGTTACGCGACACTAGAGTTCCGAACTCATCTCTTTTTAGTCGCCTTATGGCATAAAATTACTTTTCTCAACAAAACTCGAGTGAGACCAAATGCCCAACACAACTTATAAACCTTTCACAAAAATAATTAAAGTATGCACCTTGTGAAATTATACTCACACGACTCAACATGTCGTAAAACTAAAACTCCATGAATTTTCACCTAGATACATGGAGTATACACCTCGTAAACTGTACTCACGCGACACAAACGTCATAACCCAACTCCATGAAATTCAACAAACTCAAATGACTCCAAGTCAACAAAATAGCACTCAACATTGTGCTCACAACGTCAAACTGTTAAAAGCAAAATCATTACTAAATTGCCAAAACTCCAAAAATCCCATTCTTGTTGTAATACCATATAAACCACATCGTTTAACTCACTCATAATTAACAAATTCCCAATATGACTTTACATAGATATAATGGAAGATAACATTCCGTCCAAACTCTAACATATGTGGAGGAGATCCAATGTTAAAGTCACAAGCCGTAGTTATTTGCCCAACATCTTAAACATCATAAAATATGGATATCATTATACCCAAAACAATTGTTGAACAACGGATGAATAACGCAAAACATATCCCGGCGGAGTTTGCAACTCCCGCAATAAAATAGTTTCATGCACGTTCAAAACCATGATTCAAAATCTTGTGTGTGTACTAAACATTTCCCAAAATTCATAACACAATCCATATAAGGATTGGAAACACAAGAAATAGTTGATGCAATTTTTTTTCTTCCAAAAATAATTTTGTGCATAACTTAGTCGGCATGCAACGTCTCAACTCATACCCTTATCAAATCCTTCCGGTCCACTATTGTCATCTGGGTATTCAAACCTCTTAAGGCAAGTTAGGAAATACATCAATTAACCTTATGGTTTTTCCTCAAATCAAAGTCGGCTCAATAAGCCTATGGTTCTAGTCCAACCATCAATCTTGACCCGAAACGGTCTTTTTAAAGCAAACATCATGCTTATCGTCGCTCTAAGTGACTAATACTAAAATCGTTCATCTATTCCAACGACTACTAGCTTAGTACATCCTTTACTACCCCAACGATCATCACATTAAAGTAATTAAAGTATGCACATGTACTAGTAGGTTCACCATGACACTGGCCAGGTGTCACTATGAACGCACCGCACATGATTATCTTTGTTACTCTCGACGTGATTCTCATTTCTGACAACATCCATCAACTTCCAAACATCCTATCTTAAAGTGCCTAATGGTGACTTTCACTCTCTTTTACTTAAACAAACGCTAGTTTGAGTCTAGGTATTCAAAATTCAACACCTAAATCTCTCAAACTTATGCTCTGATACCAACTTGTAACACCCTCAAATTTGGAACGAGCAACTAACTTTAAAATTCAATAAATTAACCATAATAGGTAAAACCATTGCTATAATTCCTTCATCTAAATACCTCGGAATTTAAAACAATTTAATTCCAACAATAAATTAACTTAAATGGGTGCTACTTAACATAATACAATTTGCTAATTCCAAATAAGCGCGGGAGTCTTCACTAAACAAGTCACCTCACGTGCACACTACTAGCACACGCCACTTCACAATGTAGCTAGAGCTACCCCAACCTGAGCCTGTTGCACATGCCGACAAATAAAAAGGGTTAGGCTTACGCCTAGTGAGTTCAATTATTTTATCATGACTACATAAAAACATAAATCGAAAGAGTAATAGTTTTAGTCATGATTTCTAAAGGGTTTACTTTAATTGCAAATCACCCATTTTCCAACTCACACATTTCCCATGCTAAAATCTTTGTTATAACATGATTTTCCAAAAATAGCCTTATTCACAAAGTCCACGAAAAGAATGAAATAGCATTTGATACTTAAAACGATTAAGCTCATACTTATTTGCCATTGTCCCAAAACATCCCAAAACATGGATGAAACATAATCCACAATTTATATAACGTGGAAACGGAATTTTCATAAATATGATGTATTACCGAAAATATGGATAAATACAATTACCCGAAACATCACTCACGGGTGGGACATAAACCATAACTTACGTACCATAGAAAAACAATCCATATAAATATATCACGTCACCGAAAACATGAGTAGTAACAAATACCCAAAACAACAC
Organism: Saussurea involucrata; assembly: GCA_033807775.1. Lineage (NCBI taxonomy): Eukaryota > Viridiplantae > Streptophyta > Magnoliopsida > Asterales > Asteraceae > Saussurea > Saussurea involucrata. The sequence continues at coordinate 16,977,870 of CM066325.1, forward strand.
CTTTCGGTGACGGGGGAGACCCGTATACATCGTACGTGACGGAACACCAAAGTGGCTCACTTACTATGTAATAAAAACACCCACGTGGCTAATCTCGTAAACTAGGCTCAATCACTCCAGATCTATTGCCCGCGAGACTAGGGAGCTCCCCAACTTCAACCACTCCAGGTCTATACATTGGGTCACTCCAAATCCACAACAGCACATTGGGATTACACCTTACTGCCCGTGAGACGACGCCCGACCATATAGGCCCACGCCTTACTTATCACGGATCCTGATGCCTATCCTGTGCGACATGGTTCAATCACTCCAGATCTATTGCCATTACTATGCCTATGGATCCATGGCTAACAAGGTCTAACACATTGCACGACTCCAAACATATAAACAAATGCATTCAAACATGCAATTCCCAAAAACATAAATCTTAAATCAAAACTCAACTCTGATGCTATCGACACGGACAATTGTTCTCAAGTCGTAATAAAACCCAATACCGAGCCACAAGCTCAACCAATTCGAAAGATAATTTATAAAAGTCATAAAATGATATTAAGTACAACAACACACACCGGTTGCCGGTAAATACTTCAAATCCATGAAAACCCGAAATAAAACCTTGGATCGGGAAGTCCCTCATTTCCAAAAGGACTTACACCTTTACCTTTTCAAAACATCTCATGATGTGCTTATATGCATATTTCCAATATCCACAAAAATGCATTTTCATAACAAATAGACTCCATTTAGCACATGAATCATTAACCCATTTTTATATAGGATTTATCTATCATATTTTCCCAAAATTACAAATACAAGTGTTTTACCATATTTACAACCATAAATATTTCAAAGGTTAAAACTCATCAAATAACCCAATGTTGATACTTTTCATGTAAAACACATAATCAATTTGGAAAATAACATTTTGGCATGTACAACGTTTTCGCAAAGTAACTTGAACTCACCTTGCTAGATTTAAGCTAAATCTAGAGTTTATCCAAACGTAAGCTCCTTTTGAGAAAACTGAATCCTCAAGCCAAATCTTCCATAAACCTAGATCCACAAGTTTTCAACCATCAATACCCAGATCTAACCATAAGAAATCATCATCCAACCATAAATAATCATCCCCAAACACTTATATATGTTTCCCCTAACATAAAACATCCAAAAATCACTAAAACACCAAAACCCTAACTTTTAGGTGGAGAAAAGTGAGAAGTTTACCTCAACCACCACCAAATACTCTTGGATCATTCATCATACTTCAAAACTCTTTCTAGATCCTTGAAGATCTCTAAAAAACGAAACCGTAGCAACTTGAATCATCAAAATCGGAGTTGTGGTGAGAAAGTTATGAAGGTTTGAAGTTTGGGCTGAAAGTTCGCGTCTTAATACATCAGACGATCCCGCGGTTTGTCCCGCGTCTTGTAAGCCGCGTGGAAAGCCGCGCGTCTTTCTGTTTGGTCGATTGGGTCGGATATTGTTTATACGTGGTTTGAGTGTTCTTCAGAAGAAATCTCTAAGGACTTGTTTTTGCTATACGTGGTTTGAGTGTTCTTCAGAAGAAATCTCTCATAACTATTTCTAGAGATGATATGCATGACCATATAGAAGAAATGGGGAGGTACATTGTTCGTCGTTTAAACCTTGATGAGCCTAGAAGACACACCCGATTGTGGATTGCAGACGAAATTAAAGATATAATCGTTCACAATTTGGTAAGAATCAAATTTATGTGTGAAGTTGTAAAAAATGACACATTTTCATTTGTCATGACATAGGTTAATTTTGTCATCATTGCTTTTGGATTACAGGTTAATGAAGCCACATGTATAAACTTGTTTGCACTAGGAATCAATCCAGAACAAGTTGTTATGAAAGGTCTTGCAAAGATGGAGAAACTTAGATTTCTTCACGTGTATGTTAAGATTTTTCATAGCGATTGGAAAGGTGATGAAGTTGGCCAATACTTTCCAAGTTCTTTGCAATATCTGAATTGTTTCGGTTACCCTTTTTGTTCGTTACCCAAAACGTTTCATGCAAGTAATCTTGTTTGCATGAGAGTTTCATCGTACAACTTTGGGAAGGGGGAGAAAGAAAGGTAAGAGTAATGGTTGAATTGTTGGTTTTTCATTATTCATTGTGACACTATAAATCTATTGATTTGTTATTACACCAATATTCATCTCTTCTTTTTCTTATGATAGGTTCTTGGCAAGCTCCGATTCCTTCAACTCGGTGGATCAAAGTTGAGGACCCTTGACCTTGGGCTAACTCCAAATATTGAGATATTAGATCTTGAATGCTATTATGATTTGACAGAACTTCACATACGTGTTGGATGTCCAAAACTCAAATCCCTCAACCTCAATTATTCAAAGTTGAGTACCCTTGACCTTAGGTTGACTCCGAATATTGAGACACTGAATCTTAAGGGATGTAACGATTTGGTAGAACTTGATATGCCCCGGAACTCAAATCCCTCAACCTGAGTTGTCCAAAGTTGAGGTCCCTTGACCTTGAGCGAACTCCAAATCTCAAGAGTTTACATCTTCAAAACTGCTCTAATTTGGAGGTCTTAATAAGCTTGTCAACTTCCAGTTACAAGGTCTTTTGAGGTTTACAAATTTTCACATTTTCGGTGTGGATGGAATTTTACCAGAATTAGATCTTTGTGCGAATTCAGTAGATATTTGCCCATTGCACCCTGATAATAATTTTCAAAAGTTTCAGTTTGATTGCTCTTACAAGGAAGATCTACCCTCCTCGATTGGAAATATTGAGAAGCTTATTTCGTTAGGTAATTTCTCTTGTGCTTGCACAGACGTTGAGGGTTTTTTGGAAGCATTTGTGGTTTACAACATTTAACAAAGCTTACACTCAGAGGCAGTATTCCAAATGTGCCCAAGGACCTTGACCGGTTGCAATATCTAGAGGAGCTAACTTTGACTTTACCTAAGATTAAACATCTTCCGGATAGCATTTGTATGTTGAAACATCTGAAAATTCTCAAAGTCACAGACTGTAAGTTCCTTGAGAATTTACCGGAGGATCTTGGTCAGGCTAATTCTAGAAGAGTGTAGACTGTTACGAGATATTCCAAACAGCATATGTAGGATGAAACGTCTAAAATATTTTCGGCTCGCTTACTGTAATACAATTCAGAATTTGCCTGAGGATATGTAGACTGTTGCTATTTTTCACATTTATCTTTGTCGATCTGGTTTGTATTTTACATTTGCGGATCTTGATGTTTACGATTGCAGGTCTGTTTGAATTTGATGTTTGCATTCATATTTCTGTTTTGTGGTTTGCAATGTGCTTTAAACAAGTATCTTACATTCACAACTTATCTTTTATTTTGGAGTGAAGAAGAAGATGATCAATTGGTGTGGAAAATGGAGTTCAATATGGTTTTCATTTCTGTTTTTTTTCATCTCATATAAATGGTGAATCTGCTAGGCTTTTGATATATAATTTTGACATTCTGATTGAATTGCTATTATTTAATTTTGGTTGCACCCCTTGTTGTCAAAACACATTATAACCCGATTTTCAGTCAGTTCTTGGATGGCAGTCGAGAATCCAATAAAACCGTCCAATTATCATCCATCCAATAAAATTATCCATCCCAATTATTAACTATATATAATTATTAACATCTTACGATATTGTTTTTTAGTTGATATTTATAAGTAGTGGTTTTAAATTAGGAAAATATATGAATCATTTTTTTTTGAACAGCTATGTATTATAAACACTAAAAGCCAGGGAAACCTAGCCTAGGAAAATTACAACGGTTTAAAAAGCCAATCCGGCCAAGAAACATTAAACTTTTTAACTCTACTTTTAGACCAAAGGAAAGACGTTGCCTTAATAGAATCGACAAGCTCGCACTTCCTCATTTTACCCGACCCAAAGACCACATCGTTCCTGTATTTCCAAAGTAACCAACAAGTTACTACCACCACGATCTCCAATCTCTCCTTGCTCCTCCTTGCCATGTGCACATCATCCACCCAAGACATCCACTCGGAAATTGAGAGAACTCGAGGCATGGCCACATCGCACCAACTTAGAATCGCCCTCCACACTTCCACCGCCACTTCACAGGAGCCAAACACGTGATTCTCTGTCTCAACATTGGAAGTACAGGAAGCACAACCAATGCTATCCAAATCAATACCCCTTTTAGACAAATTGAGCCGAGTTGGCAATCTGTCTAAACTAGCCCTCCATAAAAAGACATTAACTTTCTTTGGCACCCCCTTGCACCACCTAGTCCTTAGATCACCACCCAAGAGAGTCACGTTATCAATATGTTTGCGAGTCACTGAAACAGAAAAATCACCGATGGCATCAATCGACCACAAGACCCGATCCGGACCCTCCATAAAGTTTACCTGACCTAGCTCAGCCACCATGTTAGAAAATTCCTGCTCCTCGGCACCTCCCCTTAACTGCCGCCGCCAATGCCAAACCCAATTCCCCTCCATGAAGCAATTTTGAACCCGACAACCTTTCTCATTATCCAGCCTAAACAAGCGCCAGTACCGATCTCTAAGCTTATGGTCGCCCACCCAAACATCCTCCCAAAAACGGATCTTATCTCCAATGCCAACTCTATAAGTTATCGCATCGTAATCAATTAAGTTCCTATCATGCATTTGATCAACCACAACCACAATTCTAGACCAAACGCCTCTACCTTTGCAAACCGAGTCACGATCAAGGAACCCTCCACTTTCACCATTAACGGCCTTCACTACCTTTGCCCAAAGATCACTCCCATTATTAATAAATCTCCATCGCCACTTCAAGAGCAAGGCACAGTTGAAACCTGCTAAAGATCCTACCCCCAAACCGCCTCTACCATACTCTGTCAAGACTTTATCCCACCGAACCCAAGTAATTTTCTTCTCACCCAACTCGGCTCCCCAAAAAAAATTTGACCGCAAGCACTCCAAAATCTTCAAAACACCTTCAGGAGCTTTAAATAAGGACATGAAATAACTCCCAAGACTTCCCATAACTGCTTTAACCAGGGTGAGCCTACCCCCGATAGAAAGTATGCGCGCCTTCCAAGAAGATAACTTTGCTTTAAACCGATCCACTAACCAGCCCCAGTTCACTTTTCTCGCCATACTTTCACCAATTGGCAACCCCAAATACTTGAACGGAAAAACACCTGCAGCACACCCAGAATTCGAAGCCATTCTCCTAATCTCTTCCTCCCCAACTCCAACTCCAAACACATTGGATTTAAGACGGTTAATCTTTAACCCAGAGCATTTATAAAAATCACCGAGCACTTTTAAGATGCCTTGAAGATCTCGATGACTCCACTAAGTGAGGAAGAGGACATCATCATCATAAAAAAGATGAGACATGTGAAGCGCAACATTCCCAATCCTAATCCCCTTAAACATACGAGTAGAAACAGCTTCCTCAATGGCCACGTGTAATCCTTCCATAGCAAGAATGAATAAGAAAGGTGACAGAGGATCACCTTGTCTTAGGCCCCTTCGCAGCTGGAACTCTTCAGTAGGACTTCCGTTAACCAACACAGAAGATCTAGCAGAAGAAAGACACTCAGAAATCCAACTCCTCCATTTAGCTCCAAAACCGAACATAACAAGAATGGAATCCAAATAACCCCAACTCAGTGAGTCATACGCCTTTTCGAAATCTACTTTGAAGATCATAAGCTGTTTCTTTTTTTTCTTGTACCAATCGATAATCTCACTCACCATAAGCGGACCGTCTAAGATCTGACGGCCTTTCACAAAAGCCGACTGCTCACTACTAACAAGGCTCCCCACCACCTTTGCTAACCGGATTGCCAAGATTTTCGCAATAATTTTATATTGAAGCCCTACCAACGAAATCGGTCTAAAATCCTTAACAAACAAGGGATTGTGTACCTTAGGGATGAGGGTAATGAACGACGCGTTACATCCGATTGGGAGATTCCTTTTTTCAAAAAACTCCAAAACAAATCCTCTAATGTCTGCTTCAAATAAATGCCAATACCTCTTTACCAGATTGAAAGAAAATCCATCCGGACCGGGGGATTTATCCCCCCCACATTGCCACAATGCCTCCCTAATTTCTCTCATTGAAACCCTGTCTTCTAACCTGGCAGCATCAAGAGCCGAGAGGCGGAGAAGCCGGGAGCTACCAACCAAGGAGCTAGAAGGCGCGAACCTGACAAACTTCTCCTTAAAGAAATCGTAAAAAACTTTTTTTACCTCTATGGGGTCCGTACTCCATCTACCATCAACCATGATTCCTTGAATAGCTTGAGTACGCCTCCTTTGTTTCAGCATTCCGTGAAAAAATCCCGAGTTCTCGTCCCCATCTGTCGCCCAGAGGACCTTCGCTTTTTGAGCAAAATCCTTTATCTCTAAATTTTCCAGTTTCGCCAACTCTTTCAACCATCCCCCTCGTTGCTCGGTCTCAAGGTTGGAAGCAATCCCTTGATCCATTTTCAGATCCACTGCTGCAATACCCTCCAGAAAATGCTTCTTCCTAAGCCCTTGAGAGTCTTTGTTTATTTTATTCCAATCGCGCAATTTTCCTTTGACAAATTTCAATTTATCTTTAAAGGAAATACACAAATTGACCTGGTTGTTTGTTGTTGAAATCCCCCATCGCTTTAGCCAACACCTCATCAAACCCATGAACTTCGCTCCACGAATGAAAGACTCTAAAAGGAATCGGCCCATAGTCCAACTTTTTATTTTGCAGAAAGAGAGGACTATGATCCGACCACTTCCGTTCAAGGACCAAAACCGACAGGTCCGGAAAAGTTTCCAACACGCCTTCAGTAATGAGAACACGATCAATCTTACTCATTTTAGAGCCCGCTTTGTTCGTCCACGTGAATCTCTGCCCTCCAAGCGGAAGGTCTATCAGTTCAGCCTCTTCAATAAAATTATTAAAATTAAGTGCACCTTGGACACAGAAAACGGAACCAAACCTGTCTCCCTCTACACGCACTTCGTTAAAGTCACAAAAAAAAGATGAAATGCCCTTGGTTGTCTCTTATAAACTGAAGAATCTCCTCCCAAAGGCTCCTCTTAGCCGCCACGCCTTGAGGAGCGTAGACATTCACCATAAAGACATTCGAGTCCATGTTGTACCATCTCCCTTCCACTATAACATAATTTTCCCCACACCAGATATTACACCTCATAAAACAAGTTGTATCCCACATTGAAACTATACCCCCAGACTGTCCTGTCGCCGAGCTACATGCAAAATCGAAATTATAGTTTCCCCACATCCTTTTAAGCTTAAACAACTCTAATTGCGTCATTTTCGTCTCTTGTATACCCAAGAATTTTACCTGCTGCTGATAACACAAACTCCGCACCCAACATCTTTTTATCACCTTTCCAGTTCCCCTAATATTCAGAGAGAGTAGCTTCATCTATCCACCATCTGAGCTCCCTTTCGATGATCCATCCTTCCCGTCTGATCCCCTATGAATTGATTAACTTTCTTCTTTTTACATTTGCGAAGAAAGGTACTACATCGCATCCCCGAAAAAACCGACTCCGAACTTGATTCGCCACCCCCTTTTCCCAGGTCTTGTATCAGGGGGTCCACATTTTCCACCTCCTTAATAACTTCCTTAAGATGCTCAAATCCAGGCGGATAGCTTGCCGTTTCGTTGTTTGACTTAGCAGATGTGGATTGAGACCCCACCGTTTGGATCTCCTGTAGCAACTCTACTTCTGTGACAGGGACCAGTTTCTCTTCTTAGGGTTCCTTTTTTTTCGGACTATATGAATCATTGGTTGAAAGAGTTGATTAGTTGGTTAAAAATTGTATCAAGATATTGGATGTATCCGATCTAATCCAATGGATAATCAATAGTAATATCCAATGGATGAGATCCGATCCACTCATCCATCAGATTCGATTGGATGCCCAATGCTAATTGGATTGGATGAGAAAATTCAACATCCATTGGATGATTGGATTGGATTGGATCCACCTAAATTTATTGGATTTCAACTGATAAATGTTCACCCACCTTTGAACCCTTGGCCTTAAATGCTCAATAACACCTTTGAAATCTCTGGAAATTAACCTTAAATGTTCAACCACCCAAATAAATGAGAAGAGGAAGAGTTTGGAAATGAGAAATTATGGAACCTTAGCCAAAATCACGATTTTGTATCCTCTACTACATCCCACAACCTAGGGTTGCGGCGTAGGTCGCCCACGTCGAATCAACTGCACTACAAAGAACTGCACGACTTGTGCCGCAACCTAAGTCGTGCATAGGCATGCAACTCACTGCTCGCAACCCTTGTCCTTTTCCTTAGATTTTCTTGCCCAACGACATACCAATATAGTTATTTATCAAATAAGCTTAGTAAATAACATATCCTAGCTCGTAACACAAAATTAAAACCCAATTATAAGTTTATAACATACAAAAACTCGGGTTTTACATATTTTTCTGTTTTTTGGTTGATATCCCTTGTAATTTCTAATATCCCATAACACTCCAGAAGTTTAACACATGTATCTTTCATACCTCAAAAAAATTTCTACTTGCGAACATCATTTGAGTCGGTGCACAAGACACCCTACGCCCTTCATATATCCGCCCCTCGCATTATTGACTCCATCAATAGGGAAATTTTTCTTGATCCTTTGTCTATCATCATGCTATCATACATTGGGCTTTAGTTTCATCATGCTATCGAACATGAGAGGTTTTCATGGAAACATCCTTACATTGGAGGACATATTTGTGTACATCTTACACCCTGACCCCACTTCCCGGTGCGATATACTCCCCCGTTTGGTTCCCTCCTCGATTCCTCACAAATTCACCTAGTTAGGGAAAATTCGACATTCAAAAAAGACAATTAATGTGGTTTGAAAGTTGGTTCAAAACATGCTCGTATCAACAAGGACAGAACACAAGCTTTCTAACTGACGGGGCCGAACCGTAGTTTTATAAATGTGTCATATAAACGAGTATATTGTGCTTCAGTAATTTATATAAGAATAAATTACATTTTTGGTCCCTGTGGTTAACACTTATTATCAACTTTAGTCCCTCTTTTAAACTAATTACAGTTTTGGTCACCATGGTTGCTATTTTGCTTCATTTATGGTCTCTCTGACTAGTTGCCGTTAAAAGTGTCCGTTTAACTCAAAGGCAATTTTGTCTTTCTATATTTCTCTCTCATTTTTTCCTTAAAAATTAAGAATATATTATATATAATATATAACTCAAGAGCACCTTATTTTTTATTTTTATTTCATTTATGATGAGCCTAATCTTCCGTTCACATCTCATGCCACGCCTCACCTTAGGGCGTCTCCAATGGGTCACACTATATTTTACACTAAACATAAAAAGTAGTGTAAAATTTGGTGTTAATATTAAATATTCTTTGATGGGTAACACTATTTTTTACACCAAATCATTTTTATATTAATTTATTAAACTTTCAATAATATCCTTATATATATTAACTTTACAATTTATACCCATATTTTTTTATTTAGATCATAACTTATTATTTTTTATTTTTTATTTTTTATTAATTATGAACTAAATTATTTTAAGAGTAAATTACTGTTTTGGTCCCTAAGGTATGTCAAAAATTACAAAATTGGTCCTTTGTCTTCAAAAATTACCGTTTTGGTCCCTCACGTATGCAGCTTTTTACGAAATTGGTCCCTCGAGCTGACAGTCGTCAATCTCCTCCGTTAAGCTCGAGGGTAAAATGGTCTTTTTATATATTTTTATTTCTTTTAACATTTTTTTATCAATTATATATATACACACACATATACAATATATATACATATACATACCACCACCACCACCATCATCAACCCATCACCACCATGGTGGTGGTGGTGGTGGTGGTGTACCTTAGGGACCAAAACAGAAAAAGGGTATGATTAACTAAAAAATGATAAAATAAATGAAAAAGGGTAAGAAGACCATTTTACCCTCGAGCTTAACGGAGGAAATAGACGGCCGTCAGCTCGAGGGACCAATTTCATAAAAAGATGCATACATGAGGGACCAAAACGGTAATTTTTGAAGACAAATGACCAATTTCGTAATTTTTGACATACCTTAGGGACCAAAACAGTAATTTACTCTTATTTTAATGCATAAAACAAAACTTTTTATTAAACAATAAAAGTTACATTAAAACAAATAAAGAAGAGAATACATATGCATTTAATTATTTTCATTACTATATTTTTTCCACAAATGATCGACTAACGCATTCTGAAGCTCGAAATATGCCACTTTGTCTTTGATTTGTCTATAACGAGCGATAAATTATTGAAATTGGTTATTATCATTCATCACCGTTTCAACCTCTATCGGTGACACTTCTCTTGCAACTTCAATTGGTGCATCGAGATCACGTTCATCCTCAATTATCATGTTATGTAAAATAATACATGTAATCATTATGTCATGTAGCACGTCTTTTTGCCAAAATTGAGTCGGTCCTGCTACAATTTTCATCGAATATTTTATCATGTTGTATATTATTTATTTAAATAAAACATAAAAAAATTAATATAAAGAATATATATATATATATAGGGATGAGATCGGGAGAGAACCATGAAAAAAGAAAGAACCGAAGAACCCACCTTACCTGTTAGATTAAGATGATCCAATGGTTATGAATTAAAAGGTAGTTATAACCAATTTTTTAATAAAAAAAATATTTACCCCCTATTTTTCCAATCCAAAATTGGCGAAATATAACAAAAATTGAAGCGAAACAAATTACATCAAAAAATTTATCATTTTATCATCTTTAATTTGACATCCATTTTAATATATTTTTTTCATCCGTTTTTTCATGGTTCTATGGTTCTTTTTTTTTCAAGTTCTTCCTTTGATCTTTACCCTACCTATTTAAATTTCACTTTAAAAAGACAAAAATAATAAATCTTAAAATTGAGGGACCAAAAATGTAATTGAAAAAGTGGTATAAAAAGTAGTGTAAATGAATAGCGTTACACCAAATATAGTGTAATACTATTCATCACACTAAATTTAGAGTGGAAAATAGTGACCCCATTAGAGATGTGAATAGTGAGATTTACAACAAATTTAGTGTTTAGTGTAAGATTTAGTGACCCCGTTGGAGATAGTCTTAGGGAGTTAGGGTTTAACCAAATCTCAACAAAATCAACCAATTCATCCGTTTTTTCATGGTTCTATGGTTCTTTTTTTTTCAAGTTCTTCCCTTGATCTTTACCCTACCTATTTAAACTTCACTTTAAAAAGACAAAAATAATAAATCTTAAAATTGAGGGACCAAAAATGTAATTGAAAAAGTGGTATAAAAAGTAGTGTAAATGAATAGCGTTACACCAAATATAGTGTAATACTATTCATCACACTAAATTTAGAGTGGAAAATAGTGACCCCATTAGAGATGTGAATAGTGAGATTTACAACAAATTTAGTGTTTAGTATAAGATTTAGTGACCCCGTTGGAGATAGTCTTAGGGAGTTAGGGTTTAACCAAATCTCAATAGAATCAACCAAATCCTATTTTTGTCTCGGGTTTGGGATTTGGGTGATGATTTTCGTTTTCACTTCAAACATCGTCTCTTGATCTTAAATTTGTTGACGAACACGAAGATCGTTACTTCTTGCTAAGTTGTTGGATCGAAGGTAAATCACCATATGTCTACCCTGATTCGAAGATCTGCATCGAAGGTCTCATTTTCATCTGGGATTTGGGTTCGATCTCCCTTTACCGACAATACCTAGATCTGAGACCATTATCGAAGGTCTAATATCTCTGTTCCGATTACCACCACCTGTGACCAACTTGCTTGAGTTTCTAATGATTGGTTTTACCCACTGTCAACCATCGATTTTATTTGAGGGTTCTATGATCTGATTTTGATTTCATTGAAAAATACTTTTTTTGAAGGTTTGATTTTGTTGCGAGTGTGATCGTTTTCTTCAACAGATTGGTGTTTCCTTGAAGCAATCTATTTTATTTTGGGTTTGATGTCTTGATTTTGATTTGGTTGGGTTTGTTTTTTTATTTTGATTTGGTTGGGTTTGATTTTTTTATTTTGTTATGGTTCGATTTGTTGACAAAAGATTATGAATTTGGTTGGAGAAGATAAGTGATCTGTGGTTGTAAAAAATAATCCTTTGATAAAATGAAATAGGGAAAAGACAAGAAAATATAAAGCCAAATTGCCCCTAAGTTAAACGAACACTTTTAGGTAGCGTTTGGTACGCAGACAGGACCGGACAGGACTGAACTGGACTGGACGGGACAGAACAAGTGTCTGTCTTGTGTTTGGTACGACCAGGACTAGATAGGACATGATTAGACAAATTTCCCTAAAACTTGTTTGATGATTTTATATATCATATAATAGTTATAAATGACACAAATAGAGTATATATTTAAATAATTTACTTTAAAAACATTTTTAGTTTTTTACACAATTTTCATACTCATAAATACATAAATAAATGATAGTACGAAAGGTGGAGGTGGTCGATGTTGGTAGTGGTGGATGCGGTAGACAGTGATAAAGGAGGCTGTGGTTGTGGAGGTGGTCGACAGTGGTTGGTGGTGATCGTCGGGGCGCAATGGGTGACGGTGATCGATGGAGGTGGCGATGGTGGTGGAGGAAGTTGTTGTACCGGAGGAAGAGGTGGAAGTGGTCGACCATGGTCGGTGGTGGCTACCGGTGGCCGATGATGGTGGTGGCGGCCATGGGTGGTGGTGATTGGTGTCAGTGTAGGTGGAGGTGGTCGACGATGGTAATGGTGGTTGTGATGGACGAATGGGTGTGAAGATGGTGGAGAAGGTTGTTATAGTGGAGGAATAGATAGTGGTGGTCGAGAGTGGTTGGCGGTGGCTACTGGTGGCCGCTGATGGTGGTGGCGGTGGTGATCGTTGGTGGTGACCATTAAGGTTAATATTATATTAGTTATACATCAGAGGGTAGGTCAGTGATTTTTTTGTTTTTGTCTCAATTTTGTCCCATGTTGTTCTACCTATTTTGGTGGAACAAGAAAATGCCATTTTTTGTCCCATCTTGTCCCACCTTGTCCAATCCTTGTCCCTGTCCCATGTCGCGCCAAACGTGGGACAGTGAATTTTTGTCTGTCCCATGTCACGCCAAATGTGGGACAGTGAGTTTTGTCCCGTTCTGTCATGTCCCGTCCCATGTACCAAACGCAGCCTTAATGGCAGCTAGTCAGAGGGGCCATAAGTGAAGCAAAATGGCAACCACAGTGACCAAAATTGTAATTAGTTTAAAAGAAGTACTAGAGTTGATAGTAAGTGTTAACCACATGGACCAAAAGTGTAATTTACTCTTTATATAATATTTATAGATATATATATGTTAGGATCCAAGCGCTTACCACTACGCCAAAAGCAATTGCTGGTGGAGAAGGCGCAACTTATTTCCTTATAGCGTAGCAGCTAGCGCCACGTTTCGATTTAGGGAGATGCTGGTCAATGACCCAACAATCCCCCCCAAACATCTGCCAGCACTCTTGGCTGCACAGCATGCCTTTGGCATTATAATGCACTCCATGGGATTCGAACCCGTGACCTGCTCTGATACCACATGTTAGGATCCAAGCGCTTACCACTACGCCAAAAGCAATTGCTGGTGGAGAAGGCGCAACTTATTTCCTTATAGCGTAGCAGCTAGCGTCACGTTTCGATTTAGGGAGATGCTGGTCAATGACCCAACAATATATACAAACACAAAGAGATAATTTACAAAGTTAACCATGAGATATTGTATAAGAGACCGTTTACTAAACGTTTATTTGGTAAGTGAAGCATAACTCTTACCCGAAAAACGCCTACCCGAATAGAAAAAAAAAGTATATGATGTCGTTTTGATAGGAATGTGACCGCCTTTTTGAACTTTCGACTTTACCTTTATTTACAAATGATCTACTTTCATCTAAAAATGGAAAATGATCATGAAGTTGATGAAAATGGATCCCACAACAATGATCGAATCACAACGAAGATTGTACGAACACCAACTTCTAAAACTTCTAAACGAACAATGATGTAATTTTATGTGTTAAGTTTGTATTTTTATTATCTAAGTTATTTTATTGTATTTTAATATAAATTATATTTTTCATTTTTCGATATTCATTAATATTAATAAAAAGTAAATTATGATGTGGCATAAAGCAATTTCTAATTCAGAAATTATACCCTACAATTTCTTATACTATTCTATGTAGAGTATGTTGAAAACATTTTTAATATAGAAATACATGACATGTACTAAATAAAATACATATTATATTCAAATCAATACAAGATCTAATCCTTTCAACTAATTATATAACTATGAGGTTATATTGACGCTATATTTGTTCAACCGTTTCCAATGACGCATATTTGACCTACTTCCTCACCGAGCTTATCAATGTAGCTACATCTATCTCATCTCCGATCACCACCATATAGTTCTTGTTATACCCTTGCAGTGCCACTGAATTCACACCTATGCACGCATATCACACACAAAAACACAATCTCATTCGCAGAAAACGTATAATAAGAACGTTGTTCAACAATTATCTTACATCTACATGTTGATTCTTGAAATTGGCTTGAAGAAACACTGTTTTTTAGAAAAGAACAAATAACGAGATAGAAATATACTAAAACATAATAAGAAGGGTACCTGATGCTTGGACAACTACCTGCATTCCCTCTCTTAGACATCTTTTGCACTTGTGATGGATCTTTATCATGATCTTTTGCTACAAACATCATTTACACTCGGTCAACAAATTAAACTACCCGGAAATATAAATACAATTGTTGTATCATTACATGTTACAACAAAACAATCATTTTCACATATCTGAGCAGTTTATTATAGGGAAAAATGCACGAAATAGCAACCTACTTTCATTTATTTTTTTATTATAGCATTGTATTTTCAATTTTTCTTATTATAGCAATGTACCTTCGATTTATTTTTTATTAGGGCATTGTACTTTAAAGAATTTACCCATTATAGCATTGGGTAACCTTTTAATATAAATTTACCCACTATACTAGGTTTTCATGCCACCTCATTGTCCACATAGGATGTCCACGTGTACTATAGTGCTGATGTGGCATTTCTTATTACAACATTGTATTTTCAAAATTATTTAGTTTTAATTTTTTATTATTTAACATAATCAAACATGTTTACCAAAATTATAATTTCATAAAGATCGCTATTACGCGAATAAAAATGTTCACAAAAGATCATTGGTTCATCGTATTCATCGTGAATTTCTTTGTCTGACGTGAAAGCAGGGATGATCTGTGGAAAACAAAGAATTCGGATGAAAATCGGTAATAGTTCGCGGGATAACAACCACAACAGTCAAGGTCTATCTGCCGAAAGAGACCAAGACGATCAGCTCAGGGGAAGAACTCGTGGCCGCTTCCAATCTCGTAGACCTGATTTTCGCGGGAAATCTAAGCAACATGGCAATTGTAATTATCGTCACAAACCAGGCCATTGGGTCAGAGATTGTCCAAGTTTGAAAAACAAGGACAAGAACAAAGCAGAATCTTCAGCAGTTGCAACCGAAAGAGACACATGTTTCTCAGCAACGGTTACATCACCAAAAGGCGACAGACGTTGGGTGTTGGATACCGGGGCTTCGTGCCATATGACACCATTTCGGGACTGTTTCACTACTTTCGAGGAGTTCGAAGGTAACCATATTTATATGGGAAACAGTACATCGTGTGTCACTCGGGGCATCGGTTCGGTCTGAATCAAAATGTTTGACGGTACTATTCGAACTTTATTAAATGTTAAATTTGTACCGTCTATGACTCGTTCTTTGATTTCTGTTGGACAACTGTCCAAACTTGGCTGTAAGATTCGGATTGAGGATGGGAGTATGCGTATCTCCAGAGGGAACTTTATTGTGATGAAAGGTAAGCAGGCAGAAAATAACCTGTTTCATCTGGTAGGCGAAACAGTCAATTCTGATGCGTGTGTCGCAGATAGTTCGAAAAGTTTAGATGCTACCCGTTTGTGGCATCTTAGACTGGGACACACTTCAGAGAAGAATTTGGAGATTCTGCGCAAGTAGAAGCTCATTGCAGTTGACACGCCTACGAGTCTGGACTTTTGTTCAGAATGTGTTTCGGGTAAACAGACGCGTGTTTCTTTTGGTGTTGGAAAACACAACACCAAAGGGATCCTCGATTATGTTCATACAGACGTCTGGGGACTATCTTCGACACAGTCTCTCAGTGGAGGTAAATACTATGTTACTTTTATTGATGATTTTTCGCACAAATTTTGGGTGTATGTGATTAAGTTAAAGTCAGATGTTTTTGAAATATTCAAAACTTGGTTAGCACTAGTCGAAGTCGAGACTGGTAGAAAATTAAAAGTGCTAAGATCTGACAATGGTGGTGAATACACTAGTGGTAACTTTAAAGACTTTTGTTCACGTAGAGGTATTCACCGACACTACACCACACCTGGCGATCCGCAATCAAACGGAGTCGCCGAACGGATGAATAAGACCTTGTTAGATAAAGTTCGATGTATGTTAGTTACATCTGGTTTCCTAAAATATTTTGGGCTAAAGCACTTCACACTGCTGCACACATTTTGAATCGGTTACCATGTTCAGCCATTGGGGGGAAAATTCCGGAAAAAGTTTGGAAGGGTAAAGGTGATATCTGTTTGAAATACATACGTGTATTTGGTTGTCCTGTATATATTCATGTAACAGGTCAGGACAAGTTGGATCCCAGAGCCACCAAGGGATTCTTGCTCGGCTATACAGATGGAATCAAGGGTTACCGAATCTGGAACCCGGTCACCCGAAAGGTGATTCATTCTCGACTGTGACCTTCGATGAGTCGATTATGTTCAAGTCTAATCAAAATCGACAACCCTCTCCAGAACCAAAAATTATCTCTTCTGTTTCTCCAACAGTCGATGGAGATGAGATAATTGTCAGTCCTATTGTACCCAGCTCATCCGCTCGAGGTTTTTCGTTGGGGTCAGAATCTGAAGAATATGTTAGTCCACCAGAGACATCTATTTCTGATCCAGTTAGTTCAGTTCAGGAAGAAGTTCTGAATGATGGTGGAGGTTAAGGCGATACAATTCCAGTACCAGTACCTACGAGGCAGAGCCAGAGAACTATATGTCCTCCTAATAGGTATGGTGATTGGGATTTCGCAAATATGAGTTTTACTGACCAGCTTGAGTATGCTTTGCATATTGTACAGGATGAGCCGTTTGACTTTTCGGAGCCACTAGCTTCAAACCACTCTGATAAGTGCTTAGTAGCTATGCAGGATGAAATTGAAGCTCTATCAAAAAATAACACTTGGGAGCTATGTCAATTACCGAAAGGAAGTCGAGCAATTGGCTGCAAATGGGTCTATAAAGTCAAAGACGATATGCATTATAAAGCTCGCCTGGTTGCGAAAGGCTTTGCACAGCGTAAGGGTATCGAGTATGACGATATCTTCGCGCATGTGGTTCGACACACATCTATCCAGGTCCTTCTGGCCCTTGTGGCGACTCACGATCTGGAGCTCGAACAGTTAGATGTGAAAACAACTTTTCTTCACGGAGATCTTGAGGAAACCATCTATATGAAGCAACCGGAAGATTTCATCTCTGACAACAAGCCTGATTGGGTCTGTAAATTGAAAAAGTCCCTTTATGGACTTAAACAGTCGCCTCTACAGTGGTACAAGAAGTTTGATTTGTTTATGCTCTCGTTGGGTTTTGAGCGTAGTGAGAAGACACTTGTGTCTATCATAGATCAAGCGGTGGCGTTTATACTTATCTACTTCTTTATGTTTCGACGTCTGTTTCATTAAGCCCAATTTAGTCCTATGCCAACGCAGTCGTTTTCTTGGGTTGATTCAGTCACGCTTTCGGTTTTTTATTGTATGCGTTTCCTTCTCTTTTTTTTTGTTTTCTGCGTGTGTGGCTTGCATCTTGCAACCCACTGTGTGGCTGATCCCATGTGGCTGTTTGTTTTGGTTCTTGACACCGTGGCTTTGTAATTTGGTGGATATTTTGGTAATGGTATATTTTGGGTTTGTTTTCCAAAAAAAAAAGCTAGTATATTTAGAACATCCTTCGGTAAACAGCATCAAGTGTTGGGTTTTGATGAGAAGTTGATGTTAATGTGACAAGTGTGAGAAGTGGTTATTATCCGTTGGATGAAAAATGGACTCACATTAGGATGAGATGCACCAGATCGAATCTCTTCTGAGTCGCAATTCATGGGAGGACATTTGATTGAAAGTGATCAACGGTTCATCCACTTCTCACGCTTCTCACGTTAACCTCAACTCATGGGCGGAACACAAGCCTTATGACCAAGGGGGCCGAACCTAATTTTTATATAATGTATCCTATAAACGAGTATAATTTGTTTTCAAGGCCCGCAAATTCGCCCATTGTGTTTTACGCGGAATTTAATTTTGAGGGATTTATTTAAGCTTTTTGGTTGATTTTGAGAATTTTTATAAGTTTTTTTATTGATTTTGAGATATTTTCAAGGTTTTTTGGTTGATTTTTACGATTTTTTCAGTTTTTTTGGTACATTTCAAGAGATCTTTTGGGTTTTTTGGTTGATTTTTGAGGCATTTTTTTCGATTTTTTGCATATTGTATCTTGTTGATTGATATAGATGCATCAAACAAGTAAGCTTCATTGCACTTTAAACACTTTCAAATAAAGTTAAAACTTAAACCTAGTTAATCAAACAATTTCAAATAAAGTTAAAACTTAAACCTATCTAATCATACAATTTCAAATAAAGTTAAAACTTAAACCTAGCTAATCATACAATTTCAAAAAAAGTTAAAACTTAAACCTAGCTAATCAAACAATTTCAAATAAAGTTAAAAACTTAAACCTAGCTAATCAAACAATTTCAAACTCAAACAAGTAATGAGATTAAGAGCAATGACACTTTAAAATTAAAAACTTGAATAGAATAAAAGAAAACATGTGATTTAGGGGCTGTTGGAAGAAAACCTGATTTGGTTGTTGCTCTTTCTCTTCCTCTTCCATTGAATACTGCTGCTGCTACTCCCAACAGATTACAAATTCGGTTTCAGGCTTTCATAAATTAGCAGTCTTTCACTGCACTGCTGCTTGTTGCTTGCTGTTTCTCAGCTTCTGCTCACGATGGAGATGGAATCGATTGTGGTCTATGGACAGGAGGGCGACTAAGAGCATCCACACGCGTCTTGCAAGTGCTCTTGCAAGATGACATGACATGTCATGTGTCTTGCAAGGCCTTGCAAGACTACCATGATCTTGCTAATTGTGCAAGGTCTTGCAACCAATAAAATATATTAAACAAAATCATTTATTAGTTTAATTAGTTAGTTAGTTTGTTTAAATATTAGTTATTATTAATATGTTTATTAAATTTAATTCATTTATTAGTTTATTTGAACACTATTTTTTTAATATTTTTATTAAAATTTCTTATCCACACTTTATTTTTGTAAAAATGATATTTTTATGCAATGCTTTTTATTTAAACTGCTAAATTAAAAGTACATTAATATAAAAATTACGAAAATACAAATACTAATAGATAAACGTACACAAACATCAAAAAAATTACATAAGTAAATATCCATGTATTTTATTTGTTAATTAAATTATATTTACACAAAATATAGTAAAAGAAAACAAAAGTAAAATTTTAGTTATCTATATTTTATAATTAATTTATTAGTTATATTATAATTATCTATATTATTTATATTATAATTTATTAGTTTAGAAAGGAGTTTGGTCTTGCATGTTTGTGGAAGGTGTTATTGCAAAGCTGATGTGGCACTTGTGAAAGGAGTATGGTCTTGCAGGTGTGTGGATGGTCTAAGCGAGAGTCACCGAGAGACAGAGAGCTGAGAGACAGAGCTGAGGCATGTTGACGAGTTCACGGTGCTTTGACTGTTTAGTGGACTGGACTAGATTAGACTATTTAGTGGATTGGACTTGAAGAGTGGAGGGCCCAAATAAAAGTTTTTATTTTTCATACTTGATTTTTTTATGTTGCTACTTGGAACTACAAAAAGCCCAGGGGCCATGACCCCTAGTAGCCCTCAAAGGGGTCCGTCTCTGCCTCAACTTCTCACACGATCCTTTGTCATATCATGAAAGGTAATTTATTTTGTCTTGATTCATATTTTAGATAACATAATTTTAAAAGTTTCATTTTGATGTTTAAGATATAAAGTTTTAAACACTTAAATACATAGGTGACTGGTTTAACCATTAACCGGTTATCATGTTGACATGGCAAATTACGTGGCATCCAACTTAATTCTACACTCTTCATGGAGGTATGTGAGTCCCTTTGCTATGCTGTGACACCCTCAAATTTGGAAAGAGCAACTAATTTAAAATTTTCGATATTACATCCGAAACAATAGGTAAAATACCTCCAATTACAAACAATGGTTATCTCCAAGTAATACATACTACACAAGTCTCATTACCAAGACTAAACCCACTTCGGACATTACTAGATCCAAATACAATTGCTACTTCCCAAGGGTAAATGCGGAAAATATAACTTAAGCTATTCACCTCTCGTGCACATTACTAGCACTCGCCACTTCACAATGTAGCTAGAGCTACTCCAACCTGAGCCTGTTGCACATGCCGACAAATAAAAAGGGTTAGGCTTACGCCTAGTGAGTTCAAGCATTTTATCATGACTATATAAAATCATAAATCGACAATTAATAATCCTAGTCATGATTTAAATAAATCTTTTAATGAAAGCTTGCGACAAAGACTATCATTTCCAAAAAGATTTCCCAAACGGCATAAATGACTCATTTTCCAACGCACTCAAAATCCATGGGAATCCTTCCCAAAAGTGTAAACCGTTTTCCTAAAAATGAGTTACAATCCTAACTCACTCAAATACGTGAATAATTCTAGTTTTAGGCAAAACCTTCAAACACGGTTGACAATATGTACTCAACCCTTAAAACATGGAAATCATCCATTAAATATAACTCTTTATTTTAAACATAATACGAAGCAATACTCACGCAACCGTAAAATGTAATAAAGATCAACTACCATAAACGGGGGAGACCCGTATCCGTTGAAGGTGGAGGTAACACATAAGTATACCACTCATACAACGTTCATCGCACAACTGGGAGTAGAGATTACAAGTTACGTTATGCCTATCTCTGCCTCCCAACGAAATCGGGAATTACCACATACGCCTGGCCTATTCCACGACTCTTCTCTACGAAACCCAGTTACACCGTAATTGAGGATACACCTTGACATCTACCTACTTGGTAACGCCTCAAGGCCCGGCACATCGGGACTACCTCCAAGGTATACATCCCGAAGGCGTGGATCGATACACAAACCTCCAAGGTAAGTGCCCAAGACTATATCCTCCATGTGCCTACTGGAAAGTCACGGTCATAAATCATGAATACCGAGGTCCAACCCCGAGATACCCAACCGACCATTACCGACGACTGACTAACATGCCTATGGATCCAAATGCAATACAGTCTAAACGACATGCCTATACCAGAGGGACTCACTCACCCAAGCATGTAAATATTCAACAACGTGCAATAAATGCAAAACGGTGCAATAAAAGCAACCCATCAACAAGACTCCACATTGAGCCATTTAAATCGGACAAATGTTCCCAAGACTTACTCACAGTCAAAACCGAGCAAAGTGCTCCAAGTTTGCTAGACCCATACGTCGGTCAATATACATTTAAACTTTGTTTAGGCAAGCTATACTTCAAAATCATCATTAACCCCAAAACTCATCACGGGTTAAACAAAAAGGGTTTCCCAAAGGACTCATACCCTTATAATTCTCAAAATGACACATAACACTTAAAAGTGTATTCCCCAATTGGTTTACAAAATCATTTACACATATATGATTAAACCATCAATTAAACCTCATTTTGAGCAAATAATCTTTTAAAGACAATTTATGGTTTCTAACCATCCAAACATCCAAAAGCCCCAAATATGAGTGTTTTACACATTTATGAAGATAAACACTTCAAAAGAGTTAAATCAACCAAATAACTCAACCACATACGTTTTCAAGTAAAACACACACATATTTGTAAAATACTCATTTTGGCATGTACAACGTTTTCGTAAAGTAACTTGAACTCACCTTGCTAGATTTAAGCTAAATCTATAGTTCTCCAAACGTATGCTCCTTTGATGAAGTTTGCATCCTCAAGCCAAAACTTCCAAAACCTAGATTTATGAATTCCCAACCATCAATAATACGATCCAACCATAAGGAATCATCATCCACCCATAACATAACCAAAATACCCATCTTATACCAAACCCTAGTTTGAAGATGAAGAAAACGAGATTCCCTTACCCAATCAACACTAATATCGATCCACAACATCACAAGATGGAAAGAATATGAAATCAACAACAATAACAACTATTGGGTAGGGAGAAATTACCTTAACCATTTGAATCTTCCCAATAACTCTTAATCTCCACAAAAGCTCCAAGCTTCCAAATATGCTTATCAAGGGAGGAAGAGGGTTTGATTACAAACTTAGATGGTGAAGAAATGAGGAAGGAGAGGGGAGGGGATGGTGTTTCTTGAGAGAAATCGGCTGAGAGAGAGTTGAGAGAGTTGAGAGTGAGAATGAAAATGAAAGAGGCTGAAAGTCGTGGGTTTAAAACACCCTGGAGTCCACTCGCGATTGTGACACGGCGAGAGTTACCATGTCACAATCGCCGTGTCACTCTCGCCCGCTACCCAAAATGCCCACGGTACAATCTCGGCGGAAGTGACACTGCGAAAGTGACATTGTCACTCTCGCGAGTGTCATACTCGCTGGATCTCTAAAACTCTCGGTACATTCTTAGCGAAAGTGACACTGCGAAAGTGACCATGTCACTCTCGCGAGTGTCATACTCGCTAGACTTGTACCGAGTCCAAACTTGGCCAATTTCTAGAGAGATCCAATTAGCATTACGTGTCCCACCTTCCAATGCATCACTTTGTCCTTCTAAAAAAAATCTAAATGGACTTATTTACAAATTTGAGTTAGAATTTTCGGGGTGTTACAATCCTCCCAACCTTATAAAGATTTTGTCCTCGAAATCTAGTTCTCACACAATCAATGGCTACTACGCCCTAACACATTCCAAGTCCCCCCCCGGTTTCAACCCGGTTCAAATTTACTTCCCAAAGAATTGCCCATAACGGCTTCTCGGTAATGCTCACAACAATTCCCGCTTACGCGTAAACACTTACATCCACTTAAAGGCCTAATTTCCTAGAATGGTCTCCGACCACCACACTTAAGTTGCCTCCCAACCTTAAGTGATCCATACCATTCTAACGACAGATTCGAACTTCCCAAACATACCACATTCACATGTTTTCAGATTTTCTCTCTAGACCAACTCAACGTTTAACCACCACCAACATCAACCAAAACTTCAGAATCCTCAAATAATTCCACTACTGAATTAGCATTCGCTCTATGCGGATTCCATCGATTCAACACCAACGGTCTTCATTGCCTCGACCATTACACAATCCCAAAGGTGTGTCTAATCATTAATCATACAATCGACAGGTTTTCGTACCACACATGGAAAGTTATTTCACTAAAGCCTCTTATCACAATCGAGCATCTTAAGGCTACTACAACCATTACCATCATTTCATTTAAAATCGGACTCCATCATCCGAATACGCTAACGATTTCCGACCTCAAACCAGCAAAGGTTGACACCTAGTTATACCACCAAACTCGGAACTCTAACAGGACCCCACACACGAGTTCCATTTACCGAGGTTTCCACAAAACTAGGGTTGTTACTGAAACGTCTATACGAACCTCGCACTACGTTACCGCAAGTCTAACACTTCAATTACCACAAACACATTTACTTTGCTACCGACATCATCCGGCCCATAATACCAACACGCGTGGAATACTCAAACTTCCACTGTCGAAATGCTACACGCACTTACCCTTAACTGGGTTACTTACTCTTTCCAGGGTTCTAACGAGTTCAAGGTTTTCGAGTGCGTTATTCAATAAATATGTCAATTAATCAAAACCATTCACAAAATATTTTCAATACTAAGATTTTCATATCAAATACACCGTACGTACAAAACTACTACTATCAGTTCGGTAGTTACGTAAAACTGGACACGCTCGTCCCACATATGAAAATCATGTTGAAAATTATTTCATTGCAGTTCAGTTTACCCACAAAACGCAAAAGCGTAATAAACAATTTCTTTAAAACGAACCGACACGGTTCTAGTATGGATTGACTCATGACATGCACGTAAAGTAACTGTCCACTTTAAACGGTGTGCAACACATTTTCACACGTACTTCAAAAGTAGCCCAAACGGCCATTGTCTCAAAATTCTTTTCCGACCATTAATTGGTATGGAACAAGGTTCTCTAACAAAATTTGCGCGCGTCAGTTTATTATACGAAACAAGGAAACGATGCTTAATTACACCTCAGCCAAAACACAAAACAGCTGGTATAGGCTCCAAATTTAAAGACAAAAACCAATCTGTTTCCATTCTTTGAAAGTACCGACTTAAAACATCATAAAACTTCAAATAGGGGTAGGCATGCAAGCTTGTAACACTTCCATTAGGAATTTTATTGAAACGAAAAGACATGCATCAAACAGTTCGCGACCAAATTTCCAAAAGGGTAAACTCTTTAAATCAATTTCTCAAAATTTCCCATCCGGTCCTATAATGCCATTTGAATAAAACGTCTTTGGCAACTTGCACACAACAATGCATTTTTTTCTAAAACAGATGAGGAAATAAGTGTTAATAGTTAGTTGACATCAAAAGGGTTCAACTTATTTTCAAATCCCAAATTGTACCAACGGTGTGCGTCAATGTTCAAAACATAAGAAATTACACGCACCATAGTTTTATACAACAATTTTCTAAAATCTTCATCACGAAGCATTTCCTCAAGGTTTCGCACTTGGAACACAAAACATCAAAACGTAATTGCCTAAAATATATTTGTCAAAAATACTCCAAGTACATATTTCCTCCAAACCAAAAGGCTTTCCATTTTCCAAAATACTCGGCAAAATCAAAATTGACCAATGTCAATGACTCATACATTTGTGTTTTCAAAATGTACTAAAAGGAGAACTATGCATGATTTCCACAACACCAAAACACCCTTTGACCGAATGGTCAACAATTATACAATGAGTTAATAAAATAATTTAACTCACGATTCGTTCAACAAAGTGACGAGAAACAATGGTTACCAAGCTATGCATACCCCTAAGTCGATATAATACGTTTTACATAAAAACGGTAATAAACATTTAACTGACCAAAGGCGCACCAAACAATTTATTGTGAAATGTCACCAAAAATGTTCTTTCATGCATCACATAAGTCACGTATAAATCAATCCATACACCGAACTATTTGCAATGAAATACTTAGTAACACAAACCTTTAAAAGAAAAGTTACGCGACACTAGAGTTCCAAACTCACTTCTTCTTAGTCGCCTTATGGCATAAAATTAACTTTTCTCAACAAAACTCGAGTGGGACCAAATGCCCAACATAATTCGTAAACTTTTCACGTAAGAAATTAAAGCTTGCACCTTGTGAAATTGTACTCACACCACTCAACATGTCGTAAAACAAACTCCATGAACCTCAACGAACTCAATGACTCCAAGTCAATAAAACAGCGCTAAAACATCATGCTTCCAAAGCCAAATTGCTATAAGCAAAATCATAAATGAGACGCCAAAATCTCAAAAATCCCCCTTTCTAGGGTAATACCACATAAACGACATTGTTTAACAGCTCACATTAAACAAAATTCCCAAAATAACTTCACATAGACAAAATGGAAAAATAACTTTCCGTCCAAACTCTAACATATGTGGAGGAGATCCAATGTTAAAGTCACAAGCCGTAGTTATTGCCCAACATCTCAAGCATCATAAAAAATACGATTGTCATTACATTCAAAACAAATGTTGAACAATAGTGAAGTAAGGCAAAACAAATCCCGGCGGAGTTTGCAACTCTCGCAATAAAATGGTTTCATGCACGTTAAAAACCATGATTCGAAATCTTGTGTGTGTGCTAAACATTTTCCAAAATTCATAACACAATCCATAGAAGGATTGGAAACACAAGAAATAGTTAATGCAATTTATTTTCAAAATAAACTTGTGCATGACTTAGCCGGCATTCAACGTCTCAACTCATACTCCCCCAAATCCCTCCGGTCCACTATTGTCATCCGGATTTTCAAACCTCTTAAGGCAAGTTGGGGGATACATCAATTAACCTTACGGTTTTTTTCCTCCAATCAAAGTCGGGTCAATAAGCCTATGGTTCTAGCCCAACCATTAATCTCGACCCGAAACGGTCTACATAAAGCAAACATCATGCTTATCGTCACTCCAAGTGACTAACACTAGAATTGTCCATCCATTCCAACGACTACTAGCTTATCACCTCTTTCACTACCCCAACGATCATCACAAGAAAGCAATTCAAGCATGCACATGTACTAGTAGGTTCACCATGACACTGGCCAGGTGTCACTATGAACGAACCGTACATGATTATCCTTGCTACTCTCGACGTGATTCTCGTTTCTAACAACATCCATTGATCCCAAAACATCCTATCTTAAAGTGCTCAAAGGTGAATTTCGCTCTCATTTACTTACACAGACACTAGTTTGAGTCTAGGTATCTAAAATTAACACCTAAATCTCTCAAACTTATGCTCTGATACCAACTTGTGACACCCTCAAATTTGGAAAGAGCAACTAATTTAAAATTTTCGATATTACATCCGAAACAATAGGTAAAATACCTCCAATTACAAACAATGGTTATCTCCATGTAATACATACTACACAAGTCTCATTACCAAGACTAAACCCACTTCGAACATTACTAGATCCAAATACAATTGCTACTTCCCAAGGGTAAATGCGGAAAATATAACTTAAGCTATTCACCTCTCCTGCACATTACTAGAACTCGCCACTTCACAATGTAGCTAGAGCTACCCCAACCTGAGCCTGTTGCACATGCCGACAAATAAAAAGGGTTAAGGCTTACGCCTAGTGAGTTCAAGCATTTTATCATGACTATATAAAATCATAAATCGACAATTAATAATCCTAGTCATGATTTAAATAAATCTTTTAATGAAAGCTTGCGACAAAGACTATCATTTCCAAAAAGATTTCCCAAACGGCATAAATGACTCATTTTCCAACGCACTCAAAATCCATGGGAATCCTTCCCAAAAGTGTAAACCGTTTTCCCAAAAATGAGTTACAATCCTAACTCACTCAAATACGTGAATAATTCTAGTTTTAGGCAAAACCTTCAAACACGGTTGACAATATGTACTCAACCCTTAAAACATGGAAATCATCCATTAAATATAACTCTTTATTTAAAACATAATACGAAGCAATACTCACGCAACCGTAAAATGTAATAAAGATCAACTACCATAAACGGGGGAGACCCGTATCCGTTGAAGGTGGAGGTAACACATAAGTATACCACTCATACAACGTTCATCGCACAACTGGAGTAGAGATTACAAGTTACGTTATGCCTATCTCTGCCTCCCAACGAAATCGGGAATTACCACATACGTCTGGCCTATTCCACGACTCTGCTCTACGAAACCCAGTTACACCGTAATTGAGGATACACCTTGACATCTACCTACTTGGTAACGCCTCAAGGCCCGACACATCGGGACTACCTCCAAGGTATACATCCCGAAGGCATGGATCGATACACAAACCTCCAAGGTAAGTGCCCAAGACTATATCCTCCATGTGCCTACTGGAAAGTCACGGTCATAAATCATGAATACCGAGGTCCAACCCCGAGATACCCAACCGACCATTACCGACGACTGACTAACATGCCTATGGATCCAAATGCAATACATTCTAAACGACATGCCTATACCAGAGGGACTCACTCACCCAAGCATGTAAATATTCAACAACGTGCAATAAATGCAAAACGGTGCAATAAAAGCAACCCATCAACAAGACTCCACATTGAGCCATTTAAATCGGACAAATGTTCCCAAGACTTACTCACAGTCAAAACCGAGCAAAGTGCTCCAAGTTTGCTAGACCCATACGTCGGTCAAAATACATTTAAACTTTGTTTAGGCAAGCTATACTTCAAAATCATCATTAACCCCAAAACTCATCACGGGTTAAACAAAAAGGGTTTCCCAAAGGACTCATACCCTTATAATTCTCAAAATGACACATAACACTTAAAAGTGTATTCCCCAATTGGTTTACAAAATCATTTACACATATATGATTAAACCATCAATTAAACCTCATTTTGAGCAAATAATCTTTTAAAGACAATTTATGGTTTCTAACCATCCAAACATCCAAAAGCCCCAAATATGGGTGTTTTACACATTTATAAAGATAAACACTTCAAAAGAGTTAAATCAACCAAATAACTCAACCACATACGTTTTCAAGTAAAACACACACATATTTGTAAAATACTCATTTTGGCATGTACAACGTTTTCGTAAAGTAACTTGAACTCACCTTGCTAGATTTAAACTAAATCTAGAGTTCTCCAAACGTATGCTCCTTTGATGAAGTTTGCATCCTCAAGCCAAAACTTCCAAAACCTAGATTTATGAATTCCCAACCATCAATAATACGATCCAACCATAAGGAATCATCATCCACCCATAACATAACCAAAATACCCATCTTATACCAAACCCTAGTTTGAAGATGAAGAAAACGAGATTCCCTTACCCAATCAACACTAAAATCGATCCACAACATCACAAGATGGAAAGAATATGAAATCAACAACAATAACAACTATCGGGTAGGGAGAAATTACCTTAACCATTTGAATCTTCCCAATAACTCTTAATCTCCACAAAAGCTCCAAGCTTCCAAATATGCTCATCAGATGAGGAAGAGGGTTTGATTACAAACTTAGATGGTGAAGAAATGAGGAAGGAGAGGGGAGGGGATGGTGTTTCTTGAGAGAAATCGGCTGAGAGAGAGTTGAGAGAGTTGAGAGTGAGAATGAAAATGAAAGAGGCTGAAAGTCGTGGGTTTAAAACACCCTGGAGTCCGCTCGCGATTGTGACACGGCGAGAGTGACCGTGTCACAATCGCCGTGTCACTCTCGCCCGCTACCCAAAATGCCCACGGTACAATCTAGGCGAAAGTGACACTGCGAAAGTGACCTTGTCACTTTCGCGAGTGTCATACTCGCTGGATCTCTAAAACTCTCGGTACATTCTTAACGAAAGTGACACTGCGAAAGTGACCATGTCACTCTAGCGAGTGTCATACTCGCTGGATTTGTACCGAGTCCAAACTTGGCCAATTTCTCGAGAGATCCAATTAGCATTACGTGTCCCACCTTCCAATGCATCACTTTGTCCTTCTAAAAAAATCTAAATGGACTTATTTACAAATTTGAGTTAGAATTTTCGGGGTGTTACATATGCCTACACCAATATAACTCCTCTGTTTCCAACTAGGCCTCGTGTCTCCAAAAAGAAAGGTTGCCAAGGTGCCATTGTTCATGTACTCGTAAATCAACAGCCGATGCTCACATTCATCACAAAACCCAAGAAGTTGCACCAAGTTTTTGTGATGAGTTCTTGCAATGACATTAACCTCTGTTTTGAATTCCTTTTCGCCATCTTCAACCACCCTATCCAACTTCTTTACTGCCACAATGTTTGCCCCTATTTTCCCTTTATAGACTATCCCAAAAGCCCCCCTTCTCGGTTCATCCTTGAACCCATTAGTAGCTTCGACTAGCTCTTGATAAGTAAAACAGCTTTACCACATGGATATGGATTTTTGGGTTTCTTCTTGTAGATTAGAAAGAAACCCAAACAAATCACACCAATCAGTACTACAATAACAAACACACACATACCTAACAAAACTGATCCAACAAGTACCAGACTTCTCTGATCTTTTTCTTTTTCTTTAAAAAAGCGAGGAGGGCATTGAGGAGGGCGTTCATCTTTCTGGTACTTCAGGAATGTTTTCACATATTCTGAAGAAGTCTTCTATCCATTCGCTAGTGGAAGCGCATTCTTCCAACATTGATTATCCCGAAAAATTGCAACAGCACAGAAACAATCTTCCCTGCAAGAAAGTTTGCAGCTTTGCTCAGTACTTGGTCTGATGTACGCATAGTCAGATCCTGGCCAATCAGTATTATTAAGCTCGACGAAATCAAACAGATCTCCCTCATAACCTGTTGGAAATATTGTGAGGTTGGAAGTTTGCTGAAAATGAATTATTGAGAAATGAGAGTTTGCCGATAATGATAATTATCAGTTTAGTTTAAATTCAAATTTTGGAAATTTGTTTTAATAAAAAACGTGGTTGTTAGAGTTGGAGACTAAGTCTCCATCTAACCCTAAGTGTTCCCAAAATTTCAGGAAAAAGCCCATGATCTGGCCCACGATTTTGAGGTTTTTGTCTAGTATAAATATTGGACTTAAGCTGCAGATTAACATACACAAAAAACCTATCTCTCTCTCTCTCTCTCGTTTTCTAGGTTAATCACAGCAGTTTTAATTGCTAATTTTCAGCAGTATTCCATCTCGTTTTTCTGCATCAATCTTGCTTTAGCATTCGATTATCGGTGCTGTCAATAATCGAACAACACAACTGCATCAAATCCCGGGCTTTGCGGTTTGCTACTCACAGCTTCGGAGTAACCGTATAAAACCTTTAAGGACAGGTTTTTCTATCGTGCTGTTTCTTTACGATCCGATTCACGAAAACAGGTTGGTTTTAATTTTCTGCGTGTTATTTCTTTTTCGTTCACTAGAGTGAACACTCTGATTCTACCCCTTTCTTCTAACGAAACTATCGCGAAGGATAATGTCGTTCTAGGATAATTTAAATTTGCTGTTTTAAATAAATTATCATTGAATTGTGATCGAGAACTGAGTCCTTTATCAAATTATATTTACTGTTTGAAACATATTGAATCATCTTATTATTATTGAATAGTGTTTCAATTAAATATAGCCATATTATTGTTGCTGTTTGTTTTGAAAACACAAAGTCCATAGATTTCTATTTTATACATATTCTGTTTACGTGTGTGTATATATATATATATATATATATATATATATATATAGGGGCGGGTTCAAATGAGGAGCGCATCAAAACGTGAGAACGTGAGGAGCAATTGACAGTTATGAATCACATGTGATTGGCAGTTGTGGATCACATGTGATTCACAACTGATCTGGAGGAGCAATTGACAGTTATGAATCACATATGATTTACAACTAAAATCATTAATGATCCGTGACTTGCACGCCTCGCGAACCACCTCGCGCCACTTTTGCGCGAATTTTCGAGTTAATCCGATTTTTTAGGGTTGTAAATCATATGTGATCAGAAGCATGGGAGTGCTCCTCACGTTCTCTTAAATTGATGCGCTCCTCACGTGAACCTTCCTCTCTCTCTCTATATATATATATATATATTGATTCTTATATATATATATATATAAGATTATTATATAGTCAATAATAAATAAAGGGAAACTTTTATAATTAAATTTTAATAGCTTTCAAAGTATTGTTTAATTATAAAAGTGTGGAATATTTTACTGATATTAAAATATTTCAACAATCTTAAAGGTTTTATACGGTTAACAAATGGAAACTGGTAACTACCGCTTGATGCCGCAAGAACTCGTGAAATTGGACAGTTTCGATGGGTCCAATTTCACTCGCTGGGCTAAGAAAGTCAAGTTCATGCTGATGGTTCTCAAACTCTGGTTTGTGATGGACCCAAATGTGAAATTAAAACCCATACCTGATAACCCAATTCCCGCGATGGGGAAAGAGCCGGACGCAGCCAAAATAGCCGAACTCGAGAAGGAGCGGCTATTCCGTAAGGAATGTGAAACACTGGCGTGCGGGCATATAAAAAATGCCATGTCCGATCGGCTTTATGACTTATATGCCCCTATTAAGTGTTCTCGAGAACTTTAGACCGCATTGGAATTCAAGTACAAGGCACAAGAGGAAGGTACCAATAGGTACCTTGTGTCTCACTACTTGAGATTCAATATGGTTGATGACAAACCAATACTTGAACAACTTCACGAACTTCAAGTATTGGTTAACAAGATGAAAGTTCTCAACATTTCTCTTCCTGATATTTTCCATGTAGGGGCAGTTGTTGATAAATTGCCCCCATCTTGGAAAGATTTCCAAAAACGTATGATGCACAAATCTGAGGACTATTCTTTGGATGATTTGATAAAACATATCAAGATAGAGGAAGAGGCACGAAATAGGGACAAGAGGGGCAAGACTATCTTGAGTGCCAACAACGTGCAGGCTGGTGGCAAAGGGAAGTTAAGGACCCACTAAAAAGTGGAACTTGGGTCCTCAAAAGAAAAACTTCAAGAAGTCTGGCCAGTCCTCTAGTCAAGGGCCGAAGAGATCAGGTAAGTGCCATGTCTGCGGAGAGGTCGGGCACTATGCGAGGGAATGCAATCAAAGAAAGTCCGGACCATCAGTGGAAAACACGGTTGAAGATATGCAGCACCTTGTTGCAAGTTTGCAAATGGAAGAGATTGATATGATCTCTAAAGCAGCTACCAGAATCACTACTAGTAGAGGAGGTTGGTACTTGGACACTGGAGCCATTGTTCATGTTTGTGACTCCAGGTCCAAGTTTATGGAGTATGGACCTGTTCGAGAAGGAAGACATGTGATAGTGGCCAACAATGGCACGACTGATGTGGCGGTTATAGGGACCGTACTACTCACTTTCACCTCCGGCAAGACTGTCACTCTTAGGGATGTCTTACATGTTCCCTCCATCAACAAGTGCCTTGTGTCTGCGGCCAGACTTGACAAAAACGGGGTTGGCCTCAACATTGAGGCATTGAAGCTTGTGATCTACAAATGGAAGACCTTCATTGGAAAGGGATATCATCAGCTGGGGATGTACCGTTTGAACTTGAGTGACGATGTTTATGGAGTCGGGCCGAGTGAACCCATGGGTAGTAATGTGAATGCAATTTCTGATGATGTAGTTTTTGATAATTCCGTTTCTGATGTAGTTCCCTTTGGTATCAATAAAAGTAATTCTTCCGATTATTTTGTTTGTTCAATTTCTTTATGGCATAAACGTTTAGCACACACCAATGTGAAAAATATTGAAAAAATGCAAAATAAAGGATTAATTAAAATTGATAATAAAGATTTTGGAAAATGTGAAACTTGTGTAAAATCAAAATTTACTAAGAAACCATTTCCAACAGTCAAAAGGGATACTACTATTTTAGAGTTGATCCATTCCGATATCTGTGAATTAAATGGAATACTTACACGTGGTGGTAAAAGGTATTTCATTACATTCTGTGATGACTTCAACCGTTTTTTACACGTTTATTTGTTACATTCAAAAGACGAAGCTTTTGATGCTTTTAAACTTTTCAAAGCTGAAGTGGAAAATCAACTTGAAAAACGGATTAAAATACTTCGATCAGATAGAGGTGGCAAATATTTTAATAGAGAATTTGATACGTTCTGCGAAGAGAACGGTATCAAACATGAACGCACCTCTCCATTCACACCTCAACAGAATGGTTTGGCGGAAAGAAAGAATCGGACCCTTGTTGAGATGGTCAACTATATGTTGAACCAATCGGGGCTACCAAACAATCTGTGGGGAGAAGCTCTATTGACCGCTTGCCATATTCACAATCGAATCACTAGTCGTGTGATCCCAACCAGCCCATACGAGCTTTGGAAAGGAAGAAAACCTAACTTAAACTATTTTAGAGTTTGGGGTTGTATTGCTTACTATCGTACTCCTGATCCAAAAAGATCTAAACTAGGAGCTCGAGCTATTAAAAGCATGTTCGTAGGATATGCTAGAAATAGCAAGGCTTATAGGTTACTAGATAAAGAATCAGGAGTAATAGTGGAATCCAGAGATGTGGAATTCTTTGAAGACAAATTTTCAGAAGATGCTGAAAATTCAGAAAGAACATTGGCTTCAAATCTTCCTGGTACATCTCGTGATAGTTCGAAAGCCTCAAACAAGGTTGACGAACCACGTAGAAGTACTAGAGCAAGAAAAGAGAAAAATCTAGGGGATGATTTCTTCTCATACTTGGTCGAAGGGACACAAAAGAAAGTGACAAGAGAGGTCATTTTCTCGATTAACATCGAAGATGATCCTAAGACTTATAAAGAGGCTATGTATTCAAGGGATGCTCCTTTATGGAAAGAAGCAATAAATGATGAAATGGACTTCATCATGGGTAATGGAACTTGGGAATTAGCTGACTTACCCAAGGGAGCAAAACCCATAGGCTCTAAATGGGTATTCAAAAGAAAGCTGCATCCGGATGGTTCAATCTCGGCTTTTAAAGCTAGATTGGTAGCTAAAGGATATAGATAGAGAGAAGGTGTTGACTACTTCGACACTTACGCTCCGGTTGCTAGAATTAGTTCTATCCAAAACTCTTATAGCAATCTCGGCCATAAAAGGACTGTACATTCATCAAATGGATGTGAAAACAGCCTTTTTGAATGGTTATTTAAACGAGGAGGTTTATATGGAGCAACCCGAAGGGTTTGTGGTAACCGGACAAGAGAACAAAGTGTGTAGACTTATCAAATCTCTGTACGGTTTAAAGCAAGCCCCCAAACAGTGGCACGAAAGATTTGATACTACTATCACCTCTTTCGGGTTCCGACATAATGGAGCCGATCGGCGCATTTACTCAAAATGTACAAAAGAATCCACTGTAATAATCTGTCTTTATGTCGATGATACGTTGATCATCAGAACCAATCTAGAAGGCATCAGAGACGAAAAACTACATCCTCGAACTTTAAGATGAAAGATCTTGGAGAAGTAGATACAATTCTTGGGATTAAAATCAGAAGGTCAGGATCTCAAATTTCTCTTAGCCAATCCCACTACATAGAGAAGATACTGACTAAGTTTCAACATTTGAATATAAAGGAGTTCAATACTCCATTTGATTCAAGTGTGAAACTTGACAAGAACTCTGGTAGAGCGGTGGCTCAATTAGAGTATGCTAGTGCAATAGGTTGCATGATGTATGCAATGCATTGCACTAGACCGGATACTGCCTTTGCTGTGAGTAGACTAAGTCAATATACAAGCAATCCGGGTCCAGATCACTGGAAGGCAATCAGTAGAGTATTTGGATACTTGAAAAGAACCAGTGATCTAGAGTTGACTTACACGACGCATCCAGGAATCATGGAAGGATATTCTGATGCTAGTTGGATAGATCACTCAAGTGACTCTAAATCCACAAGTGGGTGGATTTATACACTTGGTGGTGGGGCGATTTCTTGGGTGAGCAAGAAACAAACATGTATCGCTCATTCAACTATGGAAGCCAAATTTATTGCCCTAGCTGATGCGGGCAAAGAGACTGAATGGATTAGAGATCTACTGTCATATATCCATTTATGGCCCCGGCCAACTCCTTCGATTCCCATGTATTGTGACAGTGAGGCCACACTGTCAAAAGTATACAACGCCGTGTATAACGGGAAGTCGCAACACATAGGTCTCCGACATAATTATGTGAGACAACTGATAGATAATGGTACCATAAGCATAGTGTATGTCAATTCGTGTGGAAACTTGGCAGATCCATTGACTAAGCCTCTGACGAGAGACTTAGTAGGATCAACTACCAGAGACATGGGTCTGAAACCACGCAGAATCGGTTAGTGATGGAAACCCAACTTAGATTTAGTGCTCCTATCTCCTAAGTTTAATGGGTAATAACAGGTCATTCAACCGATAGAAGGTACTATCAATTAAGATAGAGTCATGTAAGATATTAGATAGTACGTCGTTGCCGAGAACGAGGATGAGTTTGATCTCTCAACAAAGTCTGAAGGCATATTAGCAACGAAGATGATATAGAACTTTGCCTATATGACCAAGAGGTGGTGCCGCCTCAATTGAAGAGTAGTGGTTCCTCTTCTAAAAGGTCATGAAAAGGATTTAGCGCATGGCCATATTCGCGCTCAGTGAGAAAGCAAAGAGATAAGATGATGTGTGCATGTAAGCCGAAGCAGTCTTAAGATTCAAGGTTTAAATCCTAAGGATACTATTGAATTGATCTCTTTTTGCATACGTGCATTAAACAGGGTTTAATCTTAGTGACACCACTGTCAGTCTGTTTTACACGAATGTTAGAAAACTTTCCAACCTGGTGGGGGATTGTTGGAAATATTGTGAGGTTGGAAGTTTGCTGAAAATGAATTATTGAGAAATGAGAGTTTACTGATAATGATAATTATCAGTTTAGTTTAAATTCAAATTTTGGAAATTTGTTTTAATAAAAAAACGTGGTTATTAGAGTTGGAGACTAAGTCTCCAACTAACCCTAAGTGTTCCCAAAATTTCAGGAAAAAGCCCATGATTTTGAGATTTTTGTCTAGTATAAATATTGGACTTAAGCTGCAGATTAACATACACAAAAAACCTATCTCTCTCTCTCTCTCTCTCTCTCTCAAGTTTTCTGGGTTAATCACAACAGTTTTAATTGCTAATTTTCAGCAGTATTCCATCTCGTTTTTTCTGCATCAATCTTGCTTTAGCATTCGATTATTGGTGCTGTCAATAATCGAACAACACAACTGCATCAAAACCTGGGCTTTGCGGTTTGTTACTCACAGCTTCAGAGTAACCGTATAAAACCTTTAAGGACAAGTTTTTATACCGTGCTGTTTCTTTACGATCCGATTCACGAAAACAGGTTGGTTTTAATTTTCTGCGTGTTATTTCTTTTTCGTTCACTAGAGTGAACACTCTGATTCTACCCCTTTCTTCTAACGAAACTATCACGAAGGATAATGTCGTTCTAGGATAATTTAAATTTGCTGTTTTAAATAAATTATCATTGAATTGTGATCGAGAACTGAGTCCTTTATCAAATTATATTTACTGTTTGAAACATATTGAATCATCTTATTATTATTGAATAGTGTTTCAATTAAATATAGCCATATTATTGTTGTTGTTTGTTTTGAAAACACAAAGTCCATAGATTTCTATTTTATACATATTCTGTTTACGTGTGTATATATATATATATATTGATTCTTATATATATATATAAGATTATTATATAGTCAATAATAAATAAAGGGAAACTTTTATAATTAAATTTTAATAGCTTTCAAAGTATTGTTTAATTATAAAAGTGTGGAATATTTTACTGATATTAAAATATTTCAACATAACCTTCATCACATCTTGGACTGAAATCACGATTGCAGTCACCATTTGGATCATTGGAATCAAGCAACGAAAACCCTTGTGGGCATTCACACTTTGGCCGGTTACCATCAAGGCTGCAAACACTGTTAAGCCCACAAGCTCCACTACCCATAGTCCCACTGAAACATATGTCTTCTGGCTCAGACCATATAACTGTCCAACTTGCATTGCCAGTGGGATTCTTGGGGTAGTAGTATTGACTAAAAAGCCCATCAGAATCTAGAGTAGCTCTGTGATAATAATCTCCAGATGGAAGTGTGTCTCTTGGAGTAAGATCATATCTTTCGCCATTTCTTCTCAATATATACATGTATCCCGTTGCATCAAAGATCAATTGGAAACCAGAATTCGTGAAATTGTCTGAATCACGAGTGCCACTGACATAGTAAGCATCAAGAGGAGAGTTGGAAAATATATCTCGAGTATTAAGAACAAGATTCCCATCTGTAAGCAAACGTAACTGAAGTTTTCCACGAGAGAAGTTTGTTTCGCTTTTTTTGGCCAAAAAGATGTGACACGTGGGCGTGGGCCCGCGATCGCGGTGCCACCACGGAAAATTTGGGTATTTTGGTAAAGTCGACGAGATTTTGGGTATTTTGGTAACTCAGGGTCAAACTTTGGGTATTTTAATTAATTTCCCTTATTATTTCTGTACTTACTAAAGCAAAATAATTAAATATCTAATATTCATTATATTTTTTTATGGAAAATTAAAAAAATAGGTAAAAGGAAGAAAATGTCTACATTTATTCATATTTTGACTCATGAAGTTAGGATAAGTGACCATTTTTAAAATAAATTGCCAATTATAGTTATTATTTCTGTACTTATTAAGGCCTGAGACGATTTCGATAGTTTTGTATAGGCCATATGGACCAAGATTGTAGTTTACTCTTAAAAAAAGTAATTACATTTATGATCTCTATAGTTTATTAAAAACAAGAACCCTAAAAATGTTCCCTATACTTCAAAAGGTATAGAAATAGTCACTGTGATATACATTTTACTTGGAAAATGATCTCTAAGCATTAACAAATGGGCTGTTTGGTTGGTATTCTACTAAGTCATGTATGAATAAAGTTGTCTGTGCGGATTAATCTGTCTGTATAGATTGAAAAAGTTTTGTTTGGGAGGGTGTTTTCATAGATGGAAGGATCATGTTTTTTAATTGGGAGAGACTGGTTTGGACAAAACTTCGTTTTCTGCATAAAGCTCCCTCCTAAAAGCTTAATAAACAAGTCACTTTCTATATCATTAAGCCACTACCAAACATTCATGTATAGCTGACCGAATAAGTTGTGAGTCCCATTAAACTCATTAAGCTGCTGCCAAACAAGCCCAAAATTTGTTTGAGTGTATTTATTTAAGGGGTATTTTTGTCATTTTCACTTTTGTCTAATTAAAAAAGGTTAGTACACAAGTAATTGCATTTCTGGCCCTGTGGGTTGTTATTTTTAGAATTAGGTCTCTAAGGTTTCTTTTACTGCAAAAAATCCCCTCTTGTGTATACGAAAAATTCTTGGTTTTGGTCCATCCGTAGCATTGTTAAATTAAAGGGAATTTAATTAAAATACCCAAAGTTTGACTTTTACTTACCAAAATATCTATTTCTCTCCGTTTTTACCAAAATGCATTTTTAGTCTTTTCTCTTCTTCCTCCGTATGTGTTCTTTAACCCAGAAGAAATAGTCATAGAACGTAATGAATTCAAACAAAAAAGTTTATCTAAATTCAAATCTGAATATTGTGAATATATAAAATTAAAATACACTTTGAATCATGGGAACCAAAATCACATGAACAACAACAAAAATAACAAACCCTAATTCAATAAACACAAAAATCACAAATCCCAGTCAAAAAATCACAAAAATTCCAGAATGAAAAAACTCCATTGTTAACATGTATAAAAACTATGGTGACAAAGAAAAATCAACAAATCACAAAGACCAAAAATGCATTTTGTGATTTGTTGATTTCTTCATAGCAGCAAAATATTGAAGAAGGGCGACTACCCGGCTATTGAACGAAGGTCTCCTTAACAAGGTTAGAATCCAGCCTTGAAGTTTTGTTGTTGTTGTGGTCTTGTGGACTTCAGATTTGGTTTCTTTTATTCTACTAATGTTGTGTTCAATTTCTTTGTATTCTGATGAACACCAAGTGTTCGATAATAGTTTCCAATGAGAGGTTTTGGAGTTGACTCCTTAAATCTTAAAAAGATCAACAAATGGTGCCTATTGTTAGTTTGCTTTGCTATTACATATATGTGAAATGGTTGTTTGTCAACCAGTGTTTCTGCATCAAAGCATTCCTATTTTTGTTCTTCACTTGATTTTTATATGCATTAAGTTTGTGACTATGTTGCTTCTGCAAAGTTGCATCTGCTATCTGATTAGTCTTTCTTTGCTTGAATATTTGCTTTTTTCATCAAAGACAGACATCCACTTAGGGCCGATTACCAAACGCTTACAAGAGTCACCACTCTCATTTACCTAATGGTAATATTCCCGGCCATCAAAATGGATCAATGGTAAGCGTTTATAACCGAGTAAACACTTAGCGGATAAGAGTCATCACCCTCACTTAAAAGGGTAAAAAGAATAGTTATCTTAATAACTCAATTGACTCTTATTAGTTTTTCCCTTCAAGATACAATGTTTTAGTTGTAGGTTCAACCAGGTACATAAGAAATTTTGTGGTTAAAGACGATGTTTTGATAACTCTCCTAGAGACTTGATATCAAACCTTATAGGTAGCCATATATTATATCTTCAAGGAAAAAGCTACTCAAAAATAGAGATTTTGGAGATCTTTTTGCTCTACAACTACTCTAAAATGTTCCATAAACTTATAAAAAACAAAAGCATCAATGTCCACTAAAGTGGGAAGAAAAAGAACACCATAACATTTAAGAAGAATCAGCCTAGCATTCAGGAGGTGGCAAACAACTAGATAGAATGAAGGTATTACAAGCTCTATTTCCTAACATATTACTTAGAACTAAGATGATGGGAGATAAGGCAGAATTTAACTATAACAAACAAATGAACAATATGCGTGTGTGTGTATATCTATAGAGTGATTAGCTCAAGATAATAGAGAAAGGGGATGGACATGGAGGTTCTGTCACTTCAACAACTCCTTCAAGCATCTGGATGACCTCCCTCATGGTTGGCCTCAAACAAGGATTTTCTTGCACACACCAAAGACCAACCTTCACAAATGTCATTAGTCTCTTGTAGTCATCTAAGGCCTCCATATCATCCTCCACAAATACATCCAGTCTACCTTCTTGATAGCAATCCCATGCCACATCAGTTAAAACCGCCACATCTTCCTTATCATTCTCAAAAACCACACTCTTTCGGCATGAAATTATCTCTAGTAACAACACACCAAAGCTGAACACATCAACCTTTACTGTCACAGGGGTGTTCCTAAACCATTCAGGAGCAACATATCCTTTCGTTCCTCTTATTCCAGTATTTGTTCGACTTTGATTCAACATCAAAAGCTTTGCCAATCCAAAGTCAGAAATCTTGGCATTGTAGTATTCATCAAGAAGAATATTCTGAGGCTTTATGTCACAATGGATGATCTGAGTGCTACACTCTTCATGGAGGTATGCGAGTCCCTTTGCTATGCCTACACCAATATAACTCCTCTCTTTCCAACTAGGCCTCACGTCTCCGAAAAGAAAGGCTGCCAAAGTGCCATTGCTCATGTACTCATAGATCAATAGCCGCTGCTCACCATCATCACAATACCCAAGAAGCTGCACCAAGTTTTTATGATGAGTCTTTGCAATAGCATTGACCTCGGTCTGGAATTCCTTCTCGCCATCTTCAACCACCCTATCCAACTTCTTTACTGCCACAATGTTTGCCCCTATTACGGCTTTATAGACTATCCCAAAAGCCCCCCTTCCCAGTTCATCGTTGAACCCGTTAGTAGCTTCGACTAGCTCTTGATAAGCAAAACGAGGCAGATTGGTTTCAACAGCTTTACTACTTGGATATCGATTTCTGGCTTTCTTCTTGTAGATCAGAAAGAAACTCAAACAAGTAAAGCCAATCAAAACGGCAAATACAAACACAGTTGTCGTTAAAAGGGCTGGTCCCACGGATATCAAACTTCTTTTATCTTTACTCTCTTCTGAAAGTACAGGTGGACTTTCACCTTTCCGGATTTTCACAAACGCCTTGCTAATTACTGAACGACCTCTCCTTCCATTGGATAGTGGAAGTGTCTTCTTCCAACACGCGCTTCCCCCGTAAATTGCAACAGCACAGAAGCAATCTTCCATGCAGCTCCTTTTGCATTCTTCTTCATAAACTGAACCAACGTGCATGTAATCATAAAATGGCCAATTAACGTTAGTGAATTCAAGGAGGCCTAATTCCCCATTATTTGACCCAGCTTCAT
Organism: Saussurea involucrata; assembly: GCA_033807775.1. Taxonomy (NCBI): domain Eukaryota; kingdom Viridiplantae; phylum Streptophyta; class Magnoliopsida; order Asterales; family Asteraceae; genus Saussurea; species Saussurea involucrata. The sequence goes on from CM066325.1 coordinate 17,019,801, forward strand.
CACAACTTGGAGCGAAATCAGGCTTGCAGTCGCCATTTGGATCATTGGGATCAAGCAATGAAAACCCCGGTGAGCATTCACAGTTTGGCCGATCTGCATCAAGGTCGCAAACGTTGTTGAACCCACAAGCTCTGCTATCATCTTCCCACGTGAGAGCAGCACATAAGTTTTTCGGCATGTGCCATATAGCTTCCCATCTTGTATTATTATCGCCAGTGGGAGTCTTGGGGTGGGAGTATTGAGTTAAAACCCCATCAGAATCTAGAGTAATTCTGTGATAATAATCTCCAGAAGGAAGTCTAGTGTCTCCTGGAGTAGGATCAAATCTTTGACCATTTGCTCTCAATATATACATGTATCCTGTTGCATTAAAAATCACTTGTTGGCCAGAATTCGTTGAATTGGAGGCATCACGAGTGCCACTGATATAGTAAGCAGCAAAAGCATAATCGAAAAGTATTTCTCGAGCATTAAGAACAAGATTTCCATCATCAAGCAAACGTAACTGGAATCTTCCACGAGAGAAGTTTGTTTCGCTCATTCTTGAATTGATCACTCCACCTCTCTCCAATATCTGAGTCGGCAACATGGTATCTGCCGGAAAATTAAAACTCTCCCATATCTTGCTAGAATCGCTACGAACAAGCACAAAGTTACCTGTATCATTCATAACACCACGTGCAAGATCAGACAAGGACCCAGAAGTATTCCACATTTGTCTTCCTTGAGGATCACTGAGTACGAGCCCACGTCCATTGATTAGTTCGACTTTCGATCCTCTAGACACTGTTTGACCTCCTTCTGGATACCAGATGATGGTCTTGTTAGGTATCTTGTCATACCATATGGATAACAAGAAATTATCGTTCCCTTGAAGTTGTCGGAACCCAAAGGCAAAATCACCAGAAGATGAAACCCATGGTTTGACATCGGGGGCTGCTGCAAGTGATGCACCAACGGATACAGAACCGTTGGTCTGCTGTGCAGCTACAACACTTAGGAAAGTTGTTAGAAAGATGAGAAGCAGTAGGATTAGGGCCATAGGAATTAAAATTGGTAGAATGAGAGACAAAAATTAAGTATTAGGAGTATATATATATATATATATATATATCCACAGATTGACGATTGGGACATAGTATTATGTACGAGGAGCTTCAAATATCTTGACCATTTGGCCTAAATTTTAATTAAGTAAACCCAAATTGTGATACACGGCAGGGCAGGTATGTGGAAAACAATAGCAGATAGAGACCCATATATCAGAATTAGTTGAAAGATTCTAAAGGAGTGAGGTGAGTTGGTCAAACACGGTAACGAAGAAAAATTAAATCTACATGGATGGTGTGACTTTCTCGAAGATCTGTCTGAAAAAGTCCAGATATATTAATGAAATAAGACAGAAGCACGCCAATTTTATTAAGGTTACGATGGAAAAAAGTACTTCAAGTACAATAACAATTTAAACTAGTATTATACCCGTCCGTTGGTCGGGTACAAAACAAGAAAAAAAAAATCATTCATAAGTACTCTAATCTAAAAATACGATTTAGCATACAATCCCATTAATATAATAAACCAAGATGAAAACATAGTGAAATAATTTGTTGATCATACTCCTCCATCACAAACATCTATGGAAAACACAAATAAACCTATTGACATATGATGACCAAACGGCAAAAGTTTGTCTTCTACCAAAACAAAAAGATACAACAAATTGCAGCATTCAAACCGAAGACCTCCTAAACTATAACTCTACTTGGCCCATGCAACTGCATCAATTCCAGTCTCTTTGCCAACATGCCGAGTCCATACACACCTCTACATTATCACTGGATCATCGTCCAACAATTCTGCCAATTGCTTTCCCTGTCCACCATATTTTCATAAATACACGAACAAACACTTGATGAATATTTCAAATATTTTTTTTTTATTTATTTAACGATTACCTCATTTGCATCCAACTCTGTGAAGAAATTGTCAAGCAAGCTACGTTTAGCCTCCCACACTTGACAAAACACAACAGACTTTGCCAAACGTGACTTTTTCATCAGCTAGCTTATCAGTCAACAGCTAGCTTATCAGCTAGTTTGCCAAACATAGCCTAAAGTTGTTGGAGATGTTTTAAAATAAAGAAATATAAAAAATAAACTCTTTATACAAAGGAGTATCTACTATCTACAACCTCAACACCCATCAGGCCACCACCCACCCTGCCAACACCCCCACCACACAGCCTCTGGCCCTCTGGTCGCCATCATCACAATACCCAAGAACCTACACCAAATTTTTGTGATGAGTCCTTGCAATGACATTAACCTCCGTCTTGAATTCCTTCTCGCCATCTTCAACCACCCTATCCAACTTCTTCACTGCCACGATGTTTGTCCCTATTATGCCTTTATAGACTATCTCGAAAGCCCCCCTTCCTAGTTCAGCCTTGAACCCATTAGTAGCTTTGACTAGCTCTTGATAAGTAAAATGAAATGAGGCAGATTGGTTTCAACTACCTTACTACTTGTATATGGATTTATGGGTTTCTTCTTGTAGATTAGAAAAAAAACCAGACAAATCACACCACTCAATACAACAATTGTACCAGGCTTCTAGTAGAGACTGATTCGAGGTGGTCAATCTCCAAGAAAAGGCGAAGCTTGAGAGAAGAAGTTTGGAACATTTTTCTGCTTAATTTTGTAGTAAAACGAAGTACAATACTTATAGGAAAGCAAACTCTAAAACTAAGGGCCTGTTTGTTTTTGGGTTTTCAGAGCTTATTGAGCTCTTTTATCTTAATCGGTCAGACTTCTTCAAAGTCAGACCGTTTGTTTTTGGGTTATGTTTAGAGCCACTTTTATCTGATAAACATCTAATTCGGTAAGTGGCAACATAATCACTTATCACTTTTTTTCAAGAAAGTCCCTTCACGCCCTCGCCTCCACCAAATCGATCTCCAAGCCCAGGTGGACTCCAGATCGATCTCCAATCCGGTTGTTCTCCAAATCATTCTCCATATTGACACCAAATCGGTCGTTCTCCAAGGTATGTCGAATCCAGATTTTTTGTCAATAGTTTGATCCCTGTGGTTCGATTTCTATTGATAAATCGATCCCTGTGGTTCGATTTCTGTTGATAAATCGATCTCTGTCGATAAAGCGATCTTTGTGGTTCGGTTTTCTGTCGATAAAACATTTTTCTCATCAAGAATGAAAACGACACACTTTTTGATTGCAAAGGGAATCTCAATCAGTTAACACATTTTTGCACTACATGAAGGAACTCATAATTTATATACATGGGAAAGGGTTGTTACAAACTTAGGTCATAAATTCCTGACCTTGTTACTATGGGTCTGTTTCTATATGTTCTGAAAGAACTTTGAACTCATATGTTCTCTCGCATTTTAGGGTTTGTTTGCTGGTCGTTGGAATGCTCGAGAAAGGACTTGAGAAATCCACTTTGTTTTTTCTTTTTTCTTGTATTTAGGTGGATGTGTGTGGTCAAATTTGAGAGCAGAAGATGATAGTACCAGAAAACATGGCTATAGATAAACATGCAACTGCTAATAATGTTTGTTACATATCAGATGGGTTTACCATATACATTTCATCATGTGTGTATATATGTTTGTTACATTGTAGGTGACTGGAAATTCGTCTCCATCACATAAACAGGCAATGCTAATAATGTGAATTCCACTTCAACTCCAAACCATGTGGCACCAGCAAGGCAAAGTTCCATGAAGCGAGGAGGTGTTATTTCTAGTGCAAATGTAGCAGTCTTCTCCAAGAGACAACACACAAGGATTCACAAACAGGGGGCTTTGGATCACAATCTCACAGTGGTAATGATCACCATCATCAACGTGAAGGGGCAACGACGGGCAACATCTACAAGATGGTTCATATCATCACAACTACGAAGGGAAACGAGATCACGATCGTGGGAATCAATAATGGAACCAACATAGCGATCAAATGATATGTATTTTGGTAGGATTTGAATGTCCATTTATTGTACATTAGTCTTGTTGGCTTTTTCCCCTATACCGTGACCGGGATTGTTAGTTGTTGACTTTTGTACATTGAGCCTTTGATGTGCATTTTGTGCTCCAATATGTGCATTCATGTCCTTTAGGTTTGCAAGTCTCTTCACTCTTCTTCGAAGTGTGCCTTTATAGAGTGGATTGGCATTAACCAACCTCCATACTTTCAAAAATGCATTTGACAGAATGTGCAAAATGATGGCAAATAAGATTGATGGTTATTTTGCTCATTGTTTCCAAGTTCTTAATGTAAACGACTACTTTTTGTGCATATTTGATTGCTATAATTTAATTAAAATGAACTTATATTTTTATAAATTTAATAATATAACATTGTGAGGGATAACATAAACAATTATATATATTCAGACGTTTGTCAGTTTAAAAAAAACAAACAGTCTTATAGATTCAGATTTCAGACTTCAGCACCACCTCTTAAAAATCAAAAGTAAAATCAGCATCTCTTAAAAAAAAAAAAACGCCACCTAACTCACTACTTCTTCCTAAGACATCCCCATTACTCCTTATGAAGAGGCCATGATTTCAACATAAATAAATAACATAAAAAAATATTTAAAATCTCTTTTATTGAAAAACTGAAGAGGGCATTAATTAAGGAAGACGTTCATCTTTCTGGTATTTCAGGAATGCCTTCACATATTCTGAAGTCTTCCTTCCACTTGCAACAGCACAGAAACAATCTTCCCTGCAAGAAAGTTTGCAGCTTTGCTCATTCGCTGGTCTGATATGCGCATAGTCAGATCCTGGCCAATCAGTATTAATAAGCTCGATGAAATCAAACAGATCTCCCTCATAACCTTCATCACATCTTGGACTGAAATCACGGTTGCAGTCACCATTTGGATCATTGGAATCAATCAACGAAAAACCCTGTGGGCATTCGCATTTCGGCCTGTTACCATCAACGCTGCAAACATTGTTAAGCCCACAAGCTCCGCTACCTATACTCCCACTGAAACATATTTCTGTTGGCACAAACCATATAACTTCCCAACTTGCATTTCCAGTCGGATTCTTGGGGTAGTAGTATTGACGAAAAAGCCCATCAGGATCTAAAGTAGCTCTGTGATAATAATCTCCAGAAGGAAGTGAGTCTCTTGGAGTAAGATCATATCTTTCGCCATTTCTTCTCAATATATACAGGTATCCCATCGCATCAAAGATCAATTCGTAACCAGAATTCGTGGAATTGTCTGCATCACGAGTGCCACTGATATAGTAAGCATCAAGAGGAGAGTTGGAAAATATATCTCGAGTATTAAGAACAAGATTCCCATCTGGAAGCAGACGTAACTGAAACTTTCCATGAGAGAAGTTTATTTTACTTTTTTTCGAATTGATCTCTCCTCCACCTATCTCCATAACCTGAGTAGGCAACATGGTGTCGGCTGGAAATTTAAAACTCTCCCATATCTTGCGAGAATTGTTTCCAAGAATCACAAAGTTACCAGTATCATTCATAACACCGCATGAAATATCAGAATCAGAGCTGGAAGTACTCCATATCTCCTTGCCTTGAGGATCTCTCAGTACAAGCCCACGCCCATTGGTTAGCTCAATTTTCGATCCTCTAGACACCGTAGGATTTGTTTGTGGATACCAGATGATGGTTTTGTCAGGTATCTTGTCATACCATATGGATAACAAGAAACTATCGTTCCTTTGAAGTTGTTGGAACCCAAAGGCGAATTCTCCGGAAGATGAAAGCCATGGTTTGACACCGGGGGTTGCTGTGAGTGATGCATATATAAAGATGAATGATTTAAAGTCAACGGAAAGACTTTTGTGGTCTCATGTCTTTTTGTGGCCACAAAAGAAGTCGTTATCTCAATCATCATATATGTGTGGTGGTACAGAATCTTGGACCATTTGAAATACCTAAAGTATAAACTTAAGTCCTATAAACTTTATTTTAAAAGCGTCATATAACCTTATTGCAACACTTTTAGATACGGCGCTTTATAGTTTGGTCTAATAAACTTAAGTCCTATAAAGTATACTATTAGGACGCATAGATCTTTGGGGTGTATTCTTTCCCATTTTGGTCCTGTGAACTCAAGTCCTATAAATCCAAATTTGTTGGGGTAGTTTTTGCCGGATCTTTGGGGCGTATCTTGATTCAGGTTTAACCTCTAGAGTTTTTAGATGATGGTATGTTTTTGGCTGTGCAGGGTTCTTTTGCGGTTCTTATATTTTGGTTGCTTTAGTTTGGAGACAGGCTGGAGATGGGTTTTTGGTATTTTTTTTCTTCATCTATTGTTGTTTTGGTTTTCTTTGGCTGATATGGTATGTTTTCTTTTGTATGTTTTCCTAAGCTGCTCGCCCTACTGAACAAACAGAGAGAGAGTGAAAGGAATTTCAAATAGATTGCTTTAATTCAGAAGGCGGGAGAGGAGAGATAGCCACTCGACTGAAAGCAGAGGTTAGTGGGTGTTTACTTCTACAAAAGCTACAATAGCAGGTTTAGATTTAGTTTTGTTGTTTTAGTTGGTTTCACAATATGTTCATAAGTTATACTGGATCTTGTAGATTTAGAGTGAGATCACAATGTGTTGACAAATTATAATAGTATTTCTAAAAAAAGGCCGAGCGAATAAGCCATATAGGCCATACATCCCATTAAGCCACAACCGAACGACCTCTTAGCTTCTGATTTTTAGAAGTGATAATAACTAAAACCAGATAGATCACATGGTATTTTCACTATTTTGAAATATTTATTTGTTTTCGGTTTAAAACTCAACTAGGAAGATACATACATATATATAGTGCTAAAATAATATTTATTTGTTTTCGGTTTGCAGCTTTGTTCATCAGTTGGCCGGATGATGTGCGAATAGTCAGATCCTGGCCAATCAGTATTATTAAGCTCGATGTAATCAAACAGATCTCCCACATAACCTTCATTGCATATTGGAGAGAATTCACGGTTGCAGTCACCATTTGGATCATCAGAATCAAGCAACGAAAACCCCTCTGGGCATTCGCACTTTGGCCGGAAACCATCAAGGCTGCAAACTCTGTTAACCCCACAAGGTCCGCCATTGCCTCTCGCACTGGAACATATGTTTTCTGGCGTGTACCATGCGTCTGCCCAACTTGCATTGCCAGTGGGATTCTTGGGGTAGTAGTATTGAGTAAAAAGCCCATTGGAATCTAGAGTAGCTCTGTGATAATAATCTCCAGAAGGAAGTGAGCCTCTTGGAGTAAGATCAAATCTTTCGCCACTTTTTCTCAATATATACAGGTATCCCACGGTATCAAAGATTAATTGGTGACCAGAATTTGATGAATTATCAGCATCAGAAGTACCACTGCTCAGGGCCGTCCCTGGAGCAGGGCCCAATTATAAAGAAATAGAAAGGCCCAAAATGCCTCAAAGAGAAGACCTTATCCCGTGAGCAGGGCCCAAATCGTGAAAAGTTTTCAATCAGAAACAAATTCGACGTGAGCGACCAAGAAGGCAAGAAATTGGCGCTGGATAAATGAAATTGAAGCAAGAAAGTTGTCGATTCAGTTTCCTCAAACGTTCGATGATGATTTCGATGAGCCAGAGCCGACGATTTCCTTCTCAACGGTCGTCACCGAGAAGAATGTATAAGGTTAGGGTTACCGCTTACCATGTTCTTAACTTCTTATTTCTCAGTTCTCACATCTCACCCAAATACCCAATTTGTTCTGGACTTTTGATAACTTGATAAGTGAACAAGTAATAAACCGATAATTTGTGCTCTGAACTCTGATTGAAGCATTTGTGCAACTGGTATGTGATTTTCAGATTTTGTGATGTGATTATCAGATTATGTGAACATACATTGAATTCAACAACCACAAGTAAGTAAGGCTTATGTAGTTACCAGTTATGTGCTATGGCTTATTAGTTATTTCAATTTTTAATTTCAAACTTTCAATTTGACAAATTGTGATTTGTGAACAGAGGGAACAGTGAATAATGAATTCTTTGGACTCGGACACTCGTATTCCATCATTCAGATTCCAATTCAGGTGCTTTTGTTCCATTTTACTTTGAGTTGTTATTTGTTCAAGTAACCTAGTTCAATATAGTGTATAAATCATGTTGCCTAAAAAGTATAAGTACTTGTCTGAAAGTGAGAAAAGAAAGAAAAGAAAGTTAGACGAGCAATTGAAACAATCACAAAAAGGAGCTATGGATAAATTTGTTAAGAATGTAGGTTCCTCTAACGAAAAGTTAGACGAACATGATGTCGAGCACCAAAATGTGAGTGACCGTGATGGACACACCGATAATACGAGTGAACATGATGTTGAGCACCAAAATGTTGAAAACTTATCTGTAGATGGACAATCAACTCCTTTTTTTTGATATTTATGATCCTAGAAATTGGGATGATCTTGATGCTAAATCAAGAGATATTATAGTTGAAAAAGGGCCTATTAGAGAATTGAATATCGTGTTTCCTCTAGATAACACGTCTAGACATTTTTCATGTGCTTATTATGATAAAAAGTTGAGCAATGGTGAAACTAGGGATCGAAAATGGCTAGTTTATTCAAAACATGTGGATAAAGTATATTGTTTTCGTTGTAAGTTGTTCAAATCTAAGAATTATAGAAATGCAATAGCTAACGAAGGATTTAGAGATTGGAAGCATCTTGGTGAGAGACTTAAAGAGCATGAGAATAGTAGTGAGCATATATCTAACATGTTATCTTGGAATGAACTAAAAGTAAGACTAAATAGATAGTATTGATTTAGATGCTATTATTGATGATTTTGCATCAAAAAATGCTCGAAGAAGTTGTTTTGTATGAATTAGATGCTATTATTAATGATTTTGCATCTAAAAATGGCCGAAGAAGTTGTTTTGTATGAATTAGAGGCTATTATTGATGATTTTGTATTAAAAATGCTCGAACAAGTTGTTTTGTATGAATTATTAGTATTTATTGTATGAAAGTTTGTTTTTAATTATAAAAAACGTCTACTTGAAAAAAAAATTAGGTACATATTGAGGGCCCAAAATTTACGAGTCGCCCAGGGCCCAAAAAATCTCAGAAACGGCCCTGCCACTGCTATAGTAAGGTGTAAGAGGAATATTCAAAAATTTATCTCGAGGATTAAGAACAAGATCCCCATCTGGAAGCAGACGTAATTGAAATCTTCCACGAGAGAAGTTTGTTTTGTTTTTTCTCGAATTGATCACTCCACCTATCTCCATAACTTGGGTAGGCAACAGGGTATCTGCTGGATGACTAAAACTCTCCCATATCTTGCCAGAATTATTGCCAAGTGTAACGTCCCAAAAATTACAAGGAATTTAAAATTTTTAAAGTAACATTTCATTAATAAAAACTCATTTAATAATTCAATCGTTTCGTTTGCAAACTCATAATTAATATTCTCACGAACAATAAACAGCGGAATAAATGTCTAAAATTAAAATCATAAAAGTAATCAACTCTTTCCACGCGCCAGTGTGTACTCGTCACGCCTTGGAGCCACTCGTACCTGAAACCACAATTTATTGGGAAAGGGTAAGCACGAAGCTTAGTGAATTCAGACACCATAACTAACACAGTTATTCCCACACCACCTCTAAACAGATAATTGCACATAAACAGCATACAAGTCTATGAACAAATCATAAACATGCATACCTACACCATCCCACCCAAAGGCATAAACTGGTCCACCCGACCACACGATAACCGTGCAAGCATTACATGGCTCCCCCGGGTTCCTACGCCACCCGCGTGTACAACCTTCGGTCCCACCGAACTCCTACGCCACCCGCGTAGTCATAACAATAAAGGTCCGACTAGACACCCCACTATTTAGTCCCGCATCACAAACAATTAAAACTACCACACACGTACAAATCGTAATGTAAAAATAACCGACATTAGTTATAGTGAGAGAACTCACCTCGTAAGCGCGCCTAGCTCACAAACAATAATTCAAGCTCCACAAATCCGAGATCACTTCCCGACACCTAAACGAACGTTAAAACGTATCAACACGAGGCCCGGACCCTAAAACATGACGCACGATTAAACTGTCGCTAAAACGACTTTTTGGCTTAGAAAACCAGGTCTGTTCGGGACCTGTTTCGACCTCCTTAAACCCAGAAAATCCTCAATTAAAATTAACTACCCGCTAGATCCGGGTTTTAGCTTTCCAGGGACATATTACACGCGTCCTAACGATTTTTCTATAATTTATTAAGGATTTTACAAAACTGGTTGACTGCACAGCGAAAAACAGCACCTTTCGATATAAAACAGCAGTTTGACACTAGCTACGGTCCGAACTGGTTTTTCCGCAAAACATAAGAAATTTACTAGACTCAGAATGGGAACTTTTGGCACTGGTTTCATCCCAATCCGACATTCCTAGCAGAAGTTATGCTCGATACAAAACAGGGACAGAAACTGTGACTTTTAAAACGGAACGCGAACTGACAAATCCGGACCTGATGTATAAACAGCCAAAATACGCCTAGCTAGAGGCCGAACCGGACGTCCGCTAAAACATGAAAAGTGTGCCCGGCACAGAATGTGAACCGTGGGCACTGGATTCGCCTCAATCCGAGCTACGACGGAAAAGTTATGAATGAAATAAAACTGGGCAGAAACGACGTTTTCACATAAAATGACGATTTATAAAACGGTTCAAGGTTTATTCGATTCGGGTTTACGCGATCAGGTCACGGGTTAGAGTTCCATGGTGACTAGGGTCTGGACTCGACCGCGCACCACCCACTGCCACCTCCGGCAGTGGTGGTCGTCGGCAGCGGCGGCGGCGACGATTGTGGTTTACGACTGACAACCCGACTGCCCTATCCCGTCCCACACACACACACATCCCACGACTGCGGACCCGCCATCACAACCCCCGGCTGGAGGCGCACGACGGCGGCAGCCGGCGGCAGCCATGGTCGCACACGGCGGCTGCGGCGGTGGTTTTTCCGGTGATTTAGCGACGACAAAGAACATGAAAAAGGGGCGGAGAAGAACCTTACCTCACGTCTATAACGCAGTAGCAGCTCTACTTCTCGATGGCTTCTTACTTCCCGGTCGTCTCTCTCTCTCTCTTTCTCGTCCTTCTCTCTCTCTCGCCGTCGACGGCGCTCCGGCGGTGGTTCACGGTGGATCAGCAGCGCCGCAAGAAGAGAAGGGGAAGTAGGGTTTCGGTGGTTGTGTCGCAAGGAAGAAAACGAGAAGGGAAAAAGGGGGAGGGGTCGGTTTTATATGGGCCGAACCCCATGCAACCCTTTACGAAAGTTCATTTTTAGTCCCTAGGTTATAAGGTAGTTTCTATTATCACCCCTAAAAGTTAAGTTTAACAAATAAACTAACTAACTCCAAAACTAATTAACTTTTGATCTTTCCCGCAAATAAATATTCGTTAAGAGAAATATTAAATAATTAAAAAAAAAATATATCGGGACACGACTTTACAACTCTCCCCCACTTGAATTAGACTTCGTCCTCGAAGTCTATGCCCGTGAATAGCTCTAGATAGCTCTCCCTTGTGGAGGATGCCGTTATAAAATTAGTACGTATGTATTGATTGAATTCACCCAAATTATCCCCATCATATCTAGCTTTTTTAGTAGATTCCATGGCAACCGATTGCATTAAAGTTGACATTAAGTCTTGTCGGTTTCGGCCACGACTGCTACTAGAACCCGGTGAAAACATTTGAGTTGTAGGTTGGCTTCCTCCCCCATAATTAACTCTATAAATCTCAAATAATTGATGAAAATCATTATTAACGTGGTATTTGAGGTGGCTTGAAGGAAATCTCCACACCGTTTGCATTGCGCTTTTTTTGTACCGTCGGAAAACATCACCAAGTTGAAATGCTCCCAAACCGGTGCTTTTCGTCCATGCTCGGCAACAACGGTGTAATTTTGTTCGGCCATTTTTTTGAGAGTAGAGACTAGAGAACTAGAGATTTTATAGTAGAATTTGCGAGAAACGAATATAGCGAGGGCCGAGAAATGAGAATTGTATGCGTTTTTTGCGTTTTGTAAGTTGGTGTCTTGGTGATATGATCCATAACACCCCCTAGTATTTATATGGGGTTGGAGGGTGAAAAAAGACAAAACAAACGGCTAAAAATAGTTTTTTTGAAAAAAATCGGTTTGGGCCGGGTCGGGCCAAAAACCGGGCCGCAAACCGGTTTCGGGTCGGGCCGGGTCGGGCCAGAGAAAACGATAAAAACCCAAACCGGTTCTGGCCATCGGGCTGGAAACCGGTTTTTGACCGGGTCGGGCTGGGCCCGGTTTTTGAGCGGGTTCGGGTCGGGTCGGGCCGGAATGGCCATCACTATTGTTGGTCCATTTTTCGTGTTTCACAGCCCAATGTAGTACCTCTCCTTAACATTGTTACCTAAACCTCCGTTAGTTACCTAAGTAGTAGAATCTGGTTGATCCACCTGTCTATGCTCAGATCTGGATCTGGATTCATAAAAATTAATAGTTTTATGTATATATATTGTCAACATGTATTTCTTGGTTTATGCTCAGATCTGGACTCATAAAACTTGTTAATTGTTTTGTATGGTCAGCTTCTATTTTTATTTTTAATTTTTTTGCTGAATCAAAACCCATTCCAGGAAAATTGAATCATAGAGCTATTTATTTATATACTATTGGTTTCATAATATTTGGTACCCCTTTCTTTCCACAATCTTATCCAATTTTCTTTGTTGTATACATTTCTCCAACAAAGCTTTCTGATTTACTTAATAGTATCCTTCAATGGTGTCTTCTTCAACTTCATCCATTCACAAGAGAAGCTTTAAGTATGATGTATTTTTGAGTTTTCGAGGTGAAGACACTCGTACCAACTTCGTTGATCATCTTTATCACGCTCTTAAGCGAGAAAGCATTGAAACTTACAAGGACGACAAGAACCTCCAGAAGGGGAAAAATCAGTAAGGAGCTCATTCAAGCCATTGAAGAATCAAGATTCCACGTCATTGTTTTCTCCAAAAACTACGCATCTTCATCGTGGTGCTTGGACGAGCTTGTCAAGATTATGGAGTGCCAAAAGACGAAGACTGAGCAGACAGTTTACCCTATCTTCTATGATGTGGAACCCACTCAAGTCCGCAAACAAAGCGGAGAATTTGGAAAAGCCTTTGCCAAACACGAAAACGATGAGGCTGTTGAGAAATGGAGAGAGGCTCTGGTAGAAGCAACATCTTTAAGTGGGCGGGACTTAAGCACCACTGCTGATGGGTAATTCCTTCATCATATCTATGCAATTAATATTCTTACATTTTGTTTCTTCTCGTGTTTTTATCGTCAAACTTTGACTCGAACTTGAGTACTCTTCCTGAAAGATCAAACTGAAATATGATTTTATATGTGACTCCTTAATAACTTCTTAGGGGTTGTTTGTTTACCTCTTATAATAGTTCCATTAAGAGGCAACATCTGAATCGCTAAGAGGTGAATCTTGTTTGACAAAAAAAAGTCCGCCTCTTAATGGTTCTAATCTTGGGCCTCTCTTAACCATTCAGCGCCCTAATTTCATTCTGAACAATTACCAAAGAACCATGTTTCATTTGGACTATATCATAAGAGCCTCTTAATCATTCTGACCACTTAATCATCCTGCACCAAACCATTCAGCAACTACCAAACAGCCCCTTATATGTCTGTATCTTGTGGATATAAACCTATAAAAGTAATTATTCATGTAGGAGTTTGAGGAAGCTAATTGATTCTTCTTTAAGATACAGTCATGAGGTTGAATTTATCAAAATAGTTGTTAAGGATATTTCATCGAAGTTACCTACCGTCGGCGCCGATGAAAATTTAGTAGGCATGAGGACTCGGATATATGACGTGGTTTCAAATTTAAATGCTTTTCCTGACGAGTTTTGCATGATTGGAATCGCGGGGATGGGAGGTAGTGGGAAAACAACTTTGGCCAGAGCTGTTTTTGATCAAATATGCAATGAGTTCGAAGGTATCAGCTTTGTTGAGAATTTCCGGGAAGTTTCAAAACCCAATTTCTCTGGTTTGAAGAAGTTGCAAAAACAAGTCCTTAGAGATGTGCTAAATGATCAAGGCATCACTGTAAATGGTGTTTTTGATGGGAAAAAGATGATGAAAAAGCATATGCCGGGTAGAAAGGTTCTTGTCGTTCTAGATGATGTGGATCATATAGACCAACTTAAGGCCTTAGCCGGTGAACCAAATTGGTAAACCGGGAAGTAAGATTATCATTACAACAAGAGACAAGCATGTACTGCGTGCACACAAAGTAGTGAACTTGATACATGATGTCAATCTGTTAACGGATGAGGAAGCAATTTGCCTCTTAAGTAGGTGTGCATTTGGGACCGAGAGTCCAAGTCCAAGTTACAAGAAGCTATATGGACAAGTTGTACGTTATGCTTCTGGTCTTCCTTTAACGATCACAATTTTAGGTTCCTCTCTCTGTGATGCAAATGAGCATATATGGATAGATTCCCTAAAAGAACTAGAAAAAATTTCGTTGGATGGAACTCTACAAAAGTTGGAGTTAAGCTATATGGGTCTAGATACCAATTGCAAGGAAATATTCCTAGACGTTGCATGCATGTTAAAAGGTTGGAAGGAAGAAGAAGCAATTAGAGCGCTTGAAAGTTGTGGATTTCATGCTATACGTGGTTTGAGTGTTCTTCAGAAGAAATCTCTCATAACTATTTCTAGAGATGGGTGCTTGGATATGCATGACCATATAGAAGAAATGGGGAGGTACATTGTTCGTCGTTCAAACCTTGATGAGCCTAGAAGACACACCCGATTGTGGATTGCAGACGAAATTAAAGATATACTCGTTCACAATTTGGTAAGAATAAAATTTCACGCTTCCGTTGGAGGTCTTAATAAGCTTGTCAACTTCCAGTTACAAGGTCTTTTGAGGTTTACAAATTTTCACATTTTCGGTGTGGATGGAATTTTACCAGAATTAGATCTTTGTGCGAATTCAGTAGATATTTGCCCATTGTGTTGTTTTTTTGGGTTTCAATACTAAGAGTGTATGTAGATAATAAATTCTACTACTTGTTGTTTTCAAGGCGAGTAATCTCTCTATCCTTAAAGCAATTTCGCCCCCACCGTATGTGCCTTGGGATTTGGCGAATTGCCTCTCAAGATACAATGAAGCAACGTGTGTAGAACGATTATCAACACCGCACAAGTGGTGATAATCCCCGGTAGAACTAGTGAGTAAACAAGGATTTCAAGAACTAGAATTTGTGTTTCTATAGCAACACAAAATTCTAGCAATCTGGTATCTACAAAAAGGAAAACGGATTAAAGATGTTGGTGTCTAAAAGTTGGTATATATAGGCTAATATGATAGCCCTTTGAACAGTCATGTCTATTCGATTTTCCTGACAACTTTTCTTGCGTTGTAACAATAACAGCGACGGTCTGGTCACTGCTTGAACCGTTGAATCTGTTCAGAACAGTTCCTTCTCTGAACCGTCGTCTATGAAGTCAACCATCGCGGCTGTTGGTTACACCCTTTCATGGACCGTCGCATCAGATGAGCAAACGCAACGGTTTCGTGTTGCAATAAGCAAAAGAGTTAAAGGCGGCTACAAGCGGCGATGCGAAGTGCAAAGTGCGCCATCAAAGCGCCACATTTCGCCCATGCCCACGGTCGCGCGCGTAAGGGTGCGTTGCACCCTTGTAGAGCCCCCACCATTTCCAATATAAGATAAATTAATATATGGAAAATAGTTCCACTTATATACCCACTTTTGTTTCACTTTTCCTCCTATATGGGACAAGGTGAAACCTACCAAAATCAATTTTCCTTTTTCTTCCTAAGACTCAACCCAAAATACTTAAGTTTTATTTTGAAAATATTCCCAACAAACCCCCACCATTTTCAAAATAGACTCAAATTTGAAAAAGACTGACACGACAAGACCTAACCAGATTCCGAAATCCTTGGGGGTGTTATGCATAAGTAAAGATGGAGTCTTGCACCTTAAACCTTTACATAGTGAAAGTGCTCAAGTCTAACTAAGGTAAGAATGGTTGAACCAAAGTCATTGAACCATCTTCCTTTATATGTTAAACGGAGACACCTCACGCATATCCTTCCTCTCATTCATTCAACCACTATAAGCCGACCCGTTAACTGGCCATGGGTCTGTATTTCGATTTCTCAGAATGTTCTAGAGCCAAACCCTTTAGCTCATAGGAAGCGGCCTCACTCCCACATTCAGATAGGTGGACCTTGTCAAGAGTGTTCCCGTAACTTAAACACTCCAACACAAATTGTGTTACAAGTCCATTAAGAATTAGAATCAACCTTTCTTCACATTACGGTTCCAAGTTCTACTAACCCCGGGATGGCAATAAAATATTGTAGAACTCTTAGTCACGTTCAAATGATGTACTTTAACTTGATCTTGAATCTTAATGAAATACCAAGTATCAAGACAAGGTTCCATCATGGGTGACTATTTATAGGTGGGCTTGAGACCCATCCCTTTTGAAGTGCTTTCAATCAATTTCCTTGGTAATCCTTTTGTGAAAGGATCTGCTAAGTTCTTACTTGATCGTAAGAAACTAATGGTGATCACCCCATCATTTATTAATTGATTGACTTGCCTATGTCTAAGTCCAATATGCCTGGACTTACCATTATACACTTGATTGTATGCCCTTGACAGTGTAGCCGCACTATCACAGTGTATAGAGATTGGCGGCATTGGCTTTGGCCACAAGGGTATGTTGATTAACAAGCCCCTTAACCATTCTGCTTCTTTACAACAAGAAGCTAAAGCAACAAATTTTGCCGCCATGGTAGAATCTGTTATACAACTTTGTTTCTTTGATCCCCAAGACACCGCACCCCCACCAAGTGTAAAAATCCATCCACTTGTGGATGCATAGTCTTCTTGATCATTTATCCAACTTGCATCAGTATATCCTTCCAATACTGAAGGATATCCACTATATTCTAAACCATAGTCCATGGTTTTCTTCAAGTACTTGAGTACTCGATTTACAGCATCCCAATGTGCTTTTCCAGGTTTACTAGTATGTCTACTTAATCTTCCTACGGCATAGGCGATATCAGGTCTGGTACAAGTCATAGCATACATTAGTGTTGCACGCGTCGTGAAACGCGCAACAAGGTTTAAATTTATAAACCTAACCTTAAACCGTAAAGTGGTAAGTCGGGTATCGTTCTTATCAGGGAGTCAGTGGTTAAGCGAATTATTTGTATTAAACTGAATGCACGTGTGTTACAAAGATATGCCACTCAATTTCGATCTTTTAAGCTCAAAGACACCGACTAAAACCAAAATCTACTTAGTACAAATAACACTACTTTAAAAATCATGAGAGTTGAGAATAGTACTAAACGAAAAAACCAAGACTTTATAACTACGATTAACTAATGAAATTTAAAAGACTTTAGCTATCAAACTAATATCCAAAAATTCACCTTGGACTTTCATCAAACACTTGGTGTGTGATTTCAAATAAACAAAAACCAAAAATTCATTGACCAAAGAAATTGAATCCCAATGATCAATAGATTCTACGAACACTAACAATTTATCAAAAACTCAATTCAATGCTTTCAAATCAAACAATCAAATAATGTCAAGAATAAACAAATGAGGACCTAAACCAAATCTATAATCAAACTTAAGAGATCGAGAGATTTAGAAGTCGAATTGACAAAAACAAAATAACCTGTTGGACACACAACAGTCCAAGTTCAGAGTTCGCTTTGCTTGATGAACACAGAAAACGCAGCAGCCAAAGACCTCCGATAAAGCCTCCAAATCGTTGTTGTTTGCTACTATCCAACAGTCCCTCTTGTTGCTATCTTCTCCTCTGATTTCCAGCCGTGTGTCTCCCTAAAAACCTCTCTTAAACTACTCTCGATTCTGCCGTCAACCAGCTCCCTCAATGGTGCGTATGAAACCTTACTTATCTCGGTGTTGTGCTCTATGTGTAGATTAAGGCCTCCCCTCAGAATCCAGCCGTGCTCCTATTTATCTCTGTTTCAGCCCCCAATAAAAACGTAAGAGATAACCCTTTGATTTTGTTTCCTTCTTGAACTCTATAACCGTAACTCTCCTTGTGATATACATATCAATGAAAAAAATACCCACAACATCCTTTCCTTTTCTTTTTCTTGCAAACCTCACGTGGGCTATGTAGGACCCATTTTATTTCAGCCCATGGTCTCTTTCTTTTGGATAATTAAAGTCTTCTAAAAGCCCAAGATCCAGCCTCACATTATTTTCTTTTGTTTTACTGCTACGGCAGGTTGTACCTGTTGTTGTACAACACTTTTCTGCCTTCGGGGTCAGATTCGACCCAGATTCACTCTGAATTTGCAGAAACGCAAAACACGAAGATTGTTCGTCTATGTCTTGGCTTTCCGGAACATCTTGAATCTCCTTGAACGGAGCTCGGACGAGTGAGATATGGCCAAACCTCCACAGCCACACAAGTCTGCCAAAAATCATCGTTTTGGTCTTTTTCGCTCCCAATTGTTCCGAACCTATAAAAATATAAAAACACATCAATATCGTTCAGTTTTACCATTTTAATGCACTAGAGAGGGGCAATTAACGAGAAAATAAAGTAGAATCAAATGACCGATCAAAAACACCCCACACTTAAACATTGACCGTCCTCGGGCAATAAAACAGTTTATTTCCGATAATTCAAGAATGGTCAAGTCAAACTCTTTAGAACTCATAGTATGTCATGAACATGGGACCGGTCAACCATCAATTCCTCGGTATGCGCATACTGTTTCGAGAACTAACATAAAATGATCTAGTAAGCTCTCACTAAGGATAAGATTCCCTCCATCACTCATGTGTTTGGGTTATAGTGTTTCGCTCAAGACATCCTCATATGATTGGTACTCTACCATAAGCTTGCAAAAATTCTCATTCTCCACCGGAATTTCATGCAAGATACAAATCAAAAGGTCTTTTTTAAGGGTTGTAATGGTGGTTATGGGTAGGGTAGGATGATTATGGTAAAGTGACTTTAAAAACCGTTAAGACTAAGGGGCGTTGTGAGCAATAAACCACGAGCATGGAAA
This sequence comes from Saussurea involucrata, assembly GCA_033807775.1. Lineage (NCBI taxonomy): Eukaryota > Viridiplantae > Streptophyta > Magnoliopsida > Asterales > Asteraceae > Saussurea > Saussurea involucrata. The sequence continues at coordinate 17,038,960 of CM066325.1, forward strand.
CTTTCGAGCACTTCTCATTTCAATGACTGCAAGCCTTTATTCTTTCTCTCCCTTTTTTTTCACAATGGTCGTATACCGACTTTTAAACCCTTTTTATGCCCCTTTTTTGTTTTTTGTTTTTTTTTTGTTTTCCATTTTTTTAGGCTTTGCACACTTTTTTTTTCTTTTTCGAGGCTTTGCTTTCTATTCTTTTCTTCTTTTGAGACCACAATTTCAAGATATCAACAATATAACTCTTTGGTCTAAAGTCACACCCCAAAGTCTTAAGGTTTGGGTAGGAAGTGTTTGGCTTGTGTGGCTTGTAACTTAGGTGTGTCAAAAGAACGGGTTTGTAGGCTCAAAATGGTTAAGCAAGTGGATTTATTCTTTTCAAGGTCGGCTTTTTGGCTAAAGTGGTTAACATTCACATCAAAGATGGCCTTTATCACTTTTGTATGCAAGCATGAATACAATGCAATCTCGAAGAGAATAGATGCAAGTTCTAGAGAGACCGATGCACATGAGGTGTAATACACACATGAAATGAATGAGACTAATTTTTTGATGTTTTAGTCATAAGGCTCAAATGTCTCACGGGGTAGATGTGCTCACCAGATCAATCAATATTAGTTTCAAATAGCATGACACACCAAGTAGTATTAGGTGACTAATCGACCAATTCATTAGTGTTATATGCTCCTTAGAGTCTAACAAGAACTTCTTCATTATGCTCATATATGTAACTGAATTACTGCCCTAGAACAAGTCAATTATTTAAGTTTTTAACACCCCACACTTTTGGATCATGCATTGTCCCCAATGTATGCAAATATGCTAAAGAAACACATATAAAGATGAGAAAAACAAAAAAACTCCCCTGAATGTCGTTCAAGTGCGTGATTGGGTGTAGTGTCGATCAATCCATGTAAGCTCCGACCTGTATGGGACCGTTAGCCTTCGGCGATTTGTCAGCACTTTCCTGCTAAAACACAACAACTTGGACAAACTTCGTTAAAGCACAATAGCAGTCAATCAGAAAATTTCCAAATTTTCCCCCTCCCCAGCTTAAAGATGTGCATTGTCCTCAATGCGGGGAAGTGGACTCAACCAAGGGGGATTTCAAGCTCCAAGACAGATAAACAGATAGCATGAAGAGATACAAAAAAGAAAAGAAAAACTACCTAATCCTCATTTTCGCTGGGAAGCGCGATTGCACTTAGCATGTGCAACAAGCCTTTTAAACCCCTAGGTTCCCCCTAGTGGACGAGTGAAGTCTCGTGAGGGTTTGCAGTGAACATACCCACAAAGTTCATTTAACTACGACTCAATTAACTGACTCGATCTTAAAGCAGGCAAAGAAATAAATAGCAAATATACAAAGTATACAGATAAATGGAACCAGTCCTATGACTAGGGGTCATAAACCGGCTCGGCAAGAGCCGTGGTCTCCAAAACATAACCATCATGGTCTCGAGCGGTGATGTATGGCTTCAGTCTTTGCCCATTTACCTTGCAGGATGCCCCACCTTTCTCGTCCTGAATTGTGACCGCACCATCTGGGAACACCTCTTGCACAATATATGGGCCATACCATCTAGACCTTAGCTTGCCTGTAAATAACTTTAAGCGAGAGTTATATAGCCAAACTTTCATCCCTACATGGAACGACTTTCGCGATATGTGTTTATCATGAAAAGCCTTAGTTCGTTCCTTGTATATGCGGGAACTCTCGTATGCATCTCGTCTCAATTCCTCTAACTCATCTAACTCCAGTTTCCGATGGTCACCGGCTTCTTTTAGATCAAGATTCAGCTTCTTAACTGCCCAAGCAGCTCGGTGCTCCAACTCGACCGGAAGATGACAAGCCTTCCCATACACGAGTCGATATGGAGACATGCCTATGGGTGTCTTATATGCGGTACGATATGCCCATAGTGCATCCTCTAATCGACTCGACCAATCCTTCCTATCAGGTCTCACGGTCTTCTCCAAAATATGCTTAATTTCACGATTAGAGACCTCGACCTGTCCGCTAGTCTGTGGGTGATATGGTGTGGCTATCCTATGTGTGATCCCATAGTGTTTTGCCAAAGCACTAAACTTCATATTACGGAAGTGGGTTCCGCCATCACTGATGATGACTCTCGGATACCCATGTCGAGTGAAAATGTGGCTCTTGACAAACTTGCATACTACCCTGTGATCATTCGTTGTGGTCGCGATAGCCTCCACCCACTTAGAGACATAGTCAACAGCTAGCAGAATGTATAGATTACCTTGGGATGATGGAAAAGGACCCATGAAGTCTATACCCCACACATCGAAGATCTCGACAGTCAGGATGGGGTTGAGAGGCATCATGTCCTTGCGTGAAATATTACCCAAGCTCTGACATCGAAGACATGATTTTGCAAAGTTCTGAGCGTCCCTAAATATGGTAGGCCAAAAGAATCCACACTCAAGTACTTTGATCCCTGTCTTCTTTCCACTAAAGTGTCCCCACATGCATAACTGTGACAATGCTTTAAAATATCTTCGTGATCACTATCGGGGACACATTTCCGGACAATCTGATCCGGACAATATTTAAAGAGCTCAGGATCCTCCCAGTAATAATACTTAAGTTGCGAAAAGAAGTACCGTTTCTGTTGAGTTGTCCAATCATGTGGTAACTTCTTTGCAGCTAAGTAATTAACAATGTGAGCAAACCAAGGAAGTCTAGATATGGCAAATAACTGCTCATCCGGGAAAGATCCCTGGACTTCTTCCTTGGTCGGGATCTGATCTGTGGGGATTCAGGACAAATGGTCTGCTACTACATTCTCACATCCTTTCTTATCTCGAATTTCCAAGTCAAACTCCTGTAATAGCAAAATCCATCTGATAAGCCTGGGTTTGGCTTCCTTCTTATCGAGTAGATGGCGAAGGGCTGAATGATCAGAGTAGATGATCACCTTCGCTCCCCACAGATACGAGCGAAACTTTTCTAGTGCAAACACGACAGAAAGTAACTCTTTTTCAGTGGTCGTGTAATGCATCTGGGCCTCGGAGAATGTCCGACTAGCATAGTAAATGGCAACGGGCTTTTTATTCACCCGTTGGCCAAGTACAGCTCCCATCGCTTCATTACTAGCGTCGCACATTAACTCAAATGGCAACGACCAGTTTGGTTTTTGCATGATGGGTGCCTCGACAAGCTTTTGCTTGATTGTCTCAAACGCCTCTAGACAGGTTTCATCAAAGACAAATGAATTATCCTTGGCAAGTAGATTGCACAAGGGTCGTGAAATGGCACTGAAGTCTTTGATAAATCGCCTATAGAAGCCTGCGTGTCCAAGGAAGGAGCGAATACCCTTCACCGTCGTCGGTGGAGATAAAGTGGAGATCACCTAGACCTTTGCTCGATCTACTTCAATGCCACGTTCAGAAATCACGTGACCGAGCACAATTCCTTCTCGAACCATGAAATGGCTCTTCTCCCAGCTTAGCACTAAGTTAGTCTCCTCACAACGTTTCAGCACCCTCTCAAGACTATGGAGACAACTTTCAAATGTCTCGCCAAATACTGAGAAGTCATCCATGAAGACCTCCAATGACTCGCCCAGCATGTCACTGAAGACTGACATCATACACCTTTGGAATGTCGCAAGCGCATTACATAGTCCAAATGGCATTCGTCGGAAAGCGAAAGTGCCATACGGACATGTAAATGTCGTCTTCTCTTGGTCATTAGGGTGTATGGCCACTTGATTGTATCCTGAATAACCATCCAAGAAGCAGTAGTATTTCTGGCCTGCCAGCTTCTCTAGTATTTGGTCGATGAAAGGCAAGGGGAAATGATCTTTCAACGTGACTGCATTCAACTTTCGGTAGTCGATGCACACTCGCCATCCGGTGACGGGGCGAGTAGGAATGTTTTCCCCTCCTCTCTCCATAATGGTGATGCCAGATTTCTTGGGCACCGTTTGTGTCGGGCTTACCCAAGGGCTATCAGAAATGGGATATATGATCCCGGCATCCAACCACCTGATAGCTTCTTTCTTCACCACATCCCTCATGTTCGGGTTCAGTCGTCTTTGAAATTCTCGTGAGGGCTTGGCATTAGGCTCGGTGTGGATTCTATGCATGCATACCGAAGGACTAATCCCTCTCAAATCGGCTATCGACCATCCAATTGCCTTCTTATGGTCTTTTAGAACAGAAATAAGCATGTCTTCCTGATCAGGTGTGAGTGATGATGAGATAATAGCTGGTAGGGTGCCATCATCTCCTAAGAAGACATACTTAAGGTGATCTGGTAGTGGCTTAAGTTCTAGCTCTGGTGGTTTTTCAAGTGAACTCTTTGGAGGTTCGTGAGCTAGATTTGGCAATGGTTCAACCTTATGAGACCAGGGTGGTTGATTAGGCACAAGTGGCTCAGCAAGCAATGCCTGGACCTCATGTAAATCTACCAAATCAAGATCATCCTCCGATGAGATAGAAAAGTATCGAGTGAACAAATCCTCTTGCAGTATGCTTGAAGTGTATTCTTGGGTGCATTCTTCTGCAAAGTCTATGGAGTAACACTCGGTCTCGGTCGGAGGGAAGGAGGATGGCGTAAAGATATTCATACGCAATTTTCGATTACCAAAGGTAATGTCCATCACTCCTGTTCGGCAATTGATTGTGGCGTTTGCAGTCGCCAAGAATGGTCGGCCGAGAATCATCGTAGGGCTTTTATCTCTACAAATGCCCTCGGTATCTAGCACAAGGAAATCCACAGGGTAGTAGAAGTCCTCAATTTTCACAATCACATCCTCAAGCACTCCCCTCGGTGTCTTAACAGATCGATCAACGAGTTGTATTAACACACTTGTCGCCTTGAGTTCACCAAACTCAAACTCATCATACACCGATCCTGGCAAGATATTCACACTAGCCCCTAAATCTAGCAAGGCACTCTTTATAGCGGAATTTCCCATAACGACAGGGATCAATGGGGCTCCAGGGTCCTTGCATTTTTGTGGTAGGGAACTAGATAGAATAGTGCTTACTTCCTCAGTAGCTTCAATCTTTTTAGGGATCGAAGTCTTTTGTTTGCGCTTTTGAGTGCACAACTCTCTCAAGAATTTGGAATAAGCCGGGATTTGTTTGATGGCATCTAGTAATGGTAGATTTATCTTTACTTGGCGAAAGACATCCATCATATCATCATTTTTCGGCCCTCTTTTTCCAAATGGAAATGCCGCAGATTCATTTAAAGCGGTGGGGAATGGAACAGTGGGTTCTTGATTAGGAAATCTCGAACCCTCCCCATCTTGAGATTTATCGGCATCCGATGTGATTGTGATTGGAACTTGATTCTCTTCTTCAGACTCTACTCTCTCCTCGATCTCTTTCCCTTCGCCCTTTTTCGAAGAACTTCCAACGCCTTTTTGAGGGAAGGGGTCCAGTTGACGGCCACTCCGCAAAGTGATTTCATTTACGTGCCCATGACTAGGATTCGGCTTAGTCATACTTGGCAGCGTACCCCCATCCCTTCTACTCAGCTGTTCGGCCAGTTGGCCGACTTGTTTTTCTAGAGCAGCAATAGACTGAGTAGTAGCAGCAACAGACTGAGTATTGTTGTTTGTTATTTGCATGTAATCTTTCATCATTGCCATCATATCTTGCATTAGCTTTTCAAGTGGCAATGAACCATGTCTGTTGTTGCTATAATTATTATTACCACCAAAGTTTTGATTGTGGCTTTGATTACCATGGTGGTAATTTCCAGAGTGAGGATGATTGTGATTTTGTCCCTAGAATTTGAGCTGACTCGACTATCCCTCATGATGATGAAATCGGGGTTGATTTGAAGGACCATCTTGATTGTTTTTCCAAGAAAAATTGGGATGCTTTCGCCATCCCGGATTATAAGTGCTTGAAAATAGGTCTTGATTATGATTACCAAACCCCTGGGATTGATTTACGCTCTCAGAATGGAAAACTAAGCACTCATTTGCAGAATGTGAGGAATCCCCACAGCGAGTGCATGCATTTTGAACCTGAAAAACATCGTTTTTCTTCCCAGTCATCCCACCTAAAACAAGATCTATCTTTTTAGACAACTCACCAATCTCACCCTTGAACTCTTTCCTCAAGTCATTCAACCCTTCAGTATTAGATACAGATGACACCGACCTATGAGTTGCCCACGAAAAATTATGTGATGCAAGGCTTCGACTGTATGTTTCCAAGAATTGCCAAGCCTTCTCGTCAGTCTTTGTCATCATCGTTCCCCCACTTGCGGCATTAACTAGACCTCGATGAGTCGGGTCTAAGCCATCCAAGAATGTTTTCACCAAGATCGATTTCGGGGTATCGTGGTGAGGGCAGGAACGAAGAAGCTCTTTGAGTCGCTCAAATGCCTCGTGAAACTCTTCCCCAGGTTGCTGTTGAAAGTTGGAGATCGCTCGGCGTATCTCCGCAGTTTTCCTTATAGGGAAATACTCGGCTAAAAACTTCTTCTGCATGTCATCCCAAGTAGAGATGCTCCTCGGCTCAAGTGATATAAACCACTGTTTGGCTCGCCCTTTTAGAGAAAAAGGGAACAATATGAGCCTAAGGTGGTCTCGGGTAAGACCTCGAATATTGTTAGTGTTGCAGATGGCAAGGAATTCGTATAAGTGATTATACGGTTCTTCTTTTGATAGGCCATGGAAGTTTGGAAGCGACTGAATGAGATGAGGGCGAATCTCATAGGGAGTCTCATCATCACCTGGTAAGGATATCGGGGAAGGGTTCTCGTAAGCACCAGGTTGGAAATTAGTTTCCAAAGGAGGGTGTGGTGGTGGGTTTTCCATCTCTTCTTCGCTATCACTCACGAAATGCGTAGGCTCTTGAATCACAAATTTCTTCTTTCTAGCTCGCCTTTCGGTTTCTTCTAATTCATGCACTCCAGATATTGGCAAATATTTCTTAGATCTAGTGTGGTGCATGCAACTTAAGAGAACTAGTTATCAACCTCAATCAGATCAAAACTTAAAACTACGTGACATGCAAAATAAAACTCAACTAAAAAAATAAACTAGACGAATAAAACTTTTTTTTTTGTTTTTTTTTTGTTTTTTTAACAAAAAGACTAATAATACTAAAAAATATTAAAAATAAAGAAAAGAAGGCTTATCTGATCACGAGAAATCAAGTAAGCAATCTGCAAAACACTATCATGATGTATCGAGTAACAATCTATTAAAAAGATAATGCAAACAAATAGAATTAACACAAATCAATTAACCTAAGCGCACAACTCCCCGGCAGCGGCGCCAAAAACTTGTTGCACGCGTCGTGAAACGCGCAACAAGGTTTAAATTTATAAACCTAACTTAAACCGTAAAGTGGTAAGTCGGGTATCGTTCTTATCAGGGAGTCAGTGGTTAAGCGAATTATTTGTATTAAACTGAATGCATGTGTGTCACAAAGATATGCCACTCAATTTCGATCTTTTAAGCTCAAAGACACCGACTAAAACCAAAATCTACTTAGTACAAATAACACTACTTTAAAAATCATGAGAGTTGAGAATAGTACTAAACCACTAAACGAAAAAACCAAGACTTTATAACTACGATTAACTAATGAAAATTAAAAGACTTTAGCTATCAAACTAATATCCAAAAATTCACCTTGGACTTTCATCAAACACTTGGTGTGTGATTTCAAATAAACATAAACCAAAAATTCATTGACCAAAGAAATTGAATCCCAATGATCAATAGATTCTACGAACACTAACAATTTATCAAAAACTCAATTCAATGCTTTCAAATCAAACAATCAAATAATGTCAAGAATAAACAAATGAGGACCTAAACCAAATCTATAATCAAACTTAAGAGATCGAGAGATTTAGAAGTCGAATTGACAAAAACAAAATAACCTGTTGGACACACAACAGTCCAAGTTCAGAGTTCGCTTTGCTTGATGAACACAGAAAACGCAGCAGCCAAAGACTTCTGATAAAGCCTCCAAATCGTTGTTGTTTGCTACTGTCCAACAGTCCCTCTTGTTGCTGTCTTCTCCTCTGATTTTCAGCCGTGTGTCTCCCTAAAAACCTCTCTAAACTACTCTCGATTCTGCCGTCAACCAGCTCCCTCAATGGTGCGTATGAAACCTTACTTATCTCGGTGTTGTGCTGTATGTGTAGATTGAGGCCTCCCCTCAGAATCCAGCCGTGCTCCTATTTATCTCTGTTTCAGCCCCCAATAAAAACATAAGATATAACCCTTTGATTTTGTTTCCTTCTTGAACTCTATAACCGTAACTCTCCTTGTGATATACGTATCAATGAAAAAAATACCCACAATATCCTTTCCTTTTCTTTTTCTTGCAAACCTCACGTGGGCTATGTATGACCCATTTTATTTCAGCCCACTTTCTTTTGGATAATTAAAGTCTTCTAAAAGCCCAAGATCCAACCTCACATTATTTTCTTTTGTTTTACTGCTACGGCAGGTTGTTGTACCTGTTGTTGTACAACACTTTTCTGCCTTCGGGGTCAGATTCGACCCAGATTCACTCCGAATTTGCAGAAACGCAAAACACGAAGATTGTTCGTCTATGTCTTGGCTTTCCGGAACATCTTGAATCGCCTTGAACGGAGCTCGGACGAGTGAGATATGGCCAAACCTCCACAGCCACGCAAGTCTGCCAAAAATCATCGCTTTGGTCTTTTTCGCTCCCAATTGTTCCGAACCTATAAAAATATAAAAACACATCAATATCGTTCGGTTTTACCATTTTAATGCACTAGAGAGGGGCAATTAACAAGAAAATAAAGTAGAATCAAATGACCGATCAATTAGACTACCAATAACTTTAGCATATTCATTTTGAGCTAATACCCTTCCGGTATTAGTTGTTAATCTAGAACCTACTTCGAACGGAGTGTTGACAGGTAAACAATCAAATTTATTAAAACGCCTTAATATCTGTTCAATATAGTGAGACTGGGATAACATAAGCTTATTGTTATTTCTAAGAATCTTTATTCCTAAAATAACATCAGCTTCTCCCAGATCTTTCATATCAAAATTTTCAGATAAGAGTTTCTTTGTCATTTGCACTTGTTCCAAGTCGGTTCCAAAAATCAACATATCATCCACGTATAAGCAGATGATAACCCCTCGACCATTAACAAATCGACTGTATACACACTTGTCTGGTTCGTTAATTTTGAAACCATTTGATAGAATGATTTGATCGAATATTTGATGCCATTGTTTGGGAGCCTGTTTCAGGACATACAAGGACTTAATAAGTTTGCAAACTTTCTTTTCTTGTCCTTGAACTATGAAACCTTCCGGTTGTTCCATATATACTTCCTCCTCTAATTCACCATTCAAGAATGCAGTTTTGACATCCATTTGGTGAATTACGAGTTTATTAATGGAAGCTAAGGCAATCAAAATTCTGATGGTCGACGTCCGTGCTACATGGGCATATGTGTCAAAATAATCTAATCCTTCCTTTTGTGTAAAGCCCTTAGCTACTAATCGGGCTTTAAACTTCTCAATGCTGCCATCAACTCTTAATTTTCTTTTAAAAATCCATTTATTCTTGATGGCTTTTGAACCAGGGGGTAGGTCGACTAAGACCCAAGTGTTATTACCTATGATGGAATCCATCTCATCGTTGATTGCCTCTTTCCAAAAAGATGCATCATGAGATTTCATTGCTTCCGCAAATGTACGTGGTTCTTCATCCAAACTGAAACTTTTGAAAGTGGAGACGTTGAGAGTGGCTAATAAGAATTGCATCTTCTTTTGCCATCTCTTGAATCCTCCGCCATCAAATCGCTCTAACTTCACGATGTCGCAAGACATTTGTTGGAGATTCTTCGTCGCCATCTTGATTTGATAGTTGCTTTAAGATTGTTGTTTTTTTGGGTTTCAATACTAAGAGTGTATGTAGATAATAAATTCTACTACTTGTTGCTTTCAAGGCGAGTAGTCTCTCTATCCTTAAAGCAATTTTGCCCCCACCGTATGTGCCTTGGGATTTGGCGAATTGCCTCTCAAGATACAATGAAGCAACGTGTGTAGAACGATTATCAACACCGCACAAGTGGTGATAATCCCCGGTAGAACTAGTGAGTAAACAAGGATTTCAAGAACTAGAATTTGTGTTTCTATAGCAACACAAAATTCTAGCAATCTGGTATCTACAAAAAGGAAAACGGATTAAAGATTTTGGTGTCTAAAAGTTGGTATATATAGGCTAATATGACAACCCTTTGAACAGTCATGTCTATTCGATTTTCCTGACAACTTTTCTTGCGTTGTAACAATAACAGCGACGGTCTGGTCACTGCCTGAACCGTTGAATCTGTTCAGAACAGTTCCTTCTCCGAACCGTCGTCTATGAAGTCAACCATCGCGGCTGTTGGTTACACCCTTTCATGGACCGTCGCATCAGATGAGAAAACGTAACGGTTTCGTGTTGCAATAAGCAAAAGAGTTAAAGGCGGCTACAAGCGGCGATGCGAAGTGCAAAGTGCGCCATCAAAGCGCCACATTGCGCCCACGCCCACGGTCGCGCGCGTAAGGGTGCGTTGCACCCTTGTAGAGCCCCCACCATTTCCAATATAAGATAAATTAATATATGGAAAATAGTTCCACTTATATACCCACTTTTGTTTCACTTTTCCTCCTATGTGGGACAAGGTGAATGTAACGTCCCAAAAATTAAAAGGAATTTAAATTTTTTGAAAGTAATACATTTCATTATAATCAAACCAAAAGTTAACCAATCTCATTACAATAAGAATAAATGTCGTTATTTAAAACCGTCAACAGAGTTTAAGCAGCGAAAAAGTTGTATAGTTAAATCCCCATTTAACAAAAACCAGTTTAAACAATCTTCGCCTCGCGCCCGTGTGTACCGTCATGCCCGACTGCTACCCGCACCTGAAAACATAAGACATTGGGAAGGGGTAAGCACGAAGCTTAGTGAATTCAATCCTTACATAGGATCGCAATTACATCAGCATCACCCTTAAACATACCATCACATAAATTTCTTGGAACATCCATCAAGAAAATATATCACGATTAAATAATAATCCTTATGCTCCTTGGAACCACCATCAAGAAGACATAATCACCACACATTATACCAATACATATACTCCTTGGAACAACCATCAAGAAGTAGCCTTATACTTCTTGGAACGGCCATCAAGAAGATATAATCACAACTCATTTTACAAACGCATTTACTTCTTGGAACAACCCTCAAGAAGTACCTCAATCATAGTTCAACATATATACACAAATATGCATACTCCATAACACAATAATATCAACAAATAATCATAAACATCACACTCAAACTATAGCAACACAAATATAATTCCCATCCTATATAGTGAGAGAACTCACCTCAAAAGCAAAGCTTATGTCCTCAACAGCAACACGAACCGGCCAACACCAGCTCACCTTTTTCCACCTAAATAAGTGTTAACAAATGTCAAAGTGACGCCCCAACCCAAAGCCACGACTACTAAATTATAAAATACATTTTCCAGTTTTTACTCTCAACACACAGGTCTGTTCGGGACTTGTTAAACCCCTTATAAACTGATAAATCCATGAATATTTTCCCATAATCACAAATTCCCATGTCTTAGGGTTCCAATGACATATCACACGCGCTCTAACGATTTTTCTACAATTTACTATGGATTTTACAAAACCGACTCGCAGCACAGTGAAAAACAAGACATTTCAGTACAAAACAGCAATTTGACACTAGCTATGGTCCGAACTTGTTTTTCCGTAAAACATATGAAACTTACTAGACTCAGAATGGAAGATTTTGGCACTGATTTCACCCCAATACGATGTTCCTATAAAAAGTTATGGCTTTCACCAAAACAGTGGCGGAAACTGTGTAATTCACATGAAATGACAAATAATGCTTAGTAACCCATTAAGCCATAGCTTAACCCAAACAGACCCGAATGAACCTTTGAGGATGCAAACAAATAGGGTATTCTAAATGCAAGTAAAAACAACCCCAAAACATACAATCAACAACCACAATGAGACCCCAAAATTTTAGCGTGGAAAACCCCTCAAAATCGAGAGTAAAAACCACGGGACTACTAGAGCCGCTTCAAATCCACTACCACCAATATTAGAGCAATACAAAGTCTTCTATAGATTATACTAGAGGCATACAAAACCATCATACACTTGGAAATAAGCACATCAACATGTATGGAACCAAAATAGAGCAAGAATGGAGAAAAATAACCACAAAGTTACTGTTGTGCAGAACCCCACGAAACCATGACCTCCGGACCTCAAAACCACGATCCCACCGTCCAGAATGTTGATGAAGATGTCGTGAAGCGGCTCACCAAAACTCACGACGATCCGACCGTTCAATCTCCGGCAAACAGAAATTTTCTGCAGCTAGGTTTACAAATACGAAAAATGGAGCTCTCTCACTTTTTCTTGTTTCTCTCTACTCTCTCTTTTGTTGCTACTCTCTCTCGGCCGAACTCCCAAGGGAAGGGGAGGGAGGGGCCGTAGGGTTTTTCCTTCTCCCTTTCTTTCCTCTTTTCTTCCTTGCCAAGCCACGAAACCAACACCCTCAAAATGAAACATGAAATCGGTTTTGGGTTGTGCATGGGCCGAAATGTACATTGTTTTGGCCTTTTAACAATTTGATCTCTCAACTAATTCCATCTCGCACTCTAACCAACAATTTGACATAATTAACTATTAGGTCCAATTCGTCTAACCCCGTTAACGGAAACCACGTTAAATAAAACTTAAGAGAAAATAATTAATAAAAAGAAAATACATATTGGGATACGGGCTTTACAACCCTCCCCCACTTGGATTAGACTTCGTCCTCGAAGTCTAGGCTAGCGAATAACTCGGAATAGTTCTTGCGCATCTCCGCTTCGGGTTCCCACGTCCACTCGAACCCCTTTGGTGCTGCCACTGGACTTTCCTCAACTAGAATCTAAATTTCTCACCCCGTCTAGAATTTCTCGAATACTTTTCTTAATACCAAAACTCCTTCAAGGACACTGAAATTATGACCGGAAGAACACTCCAACAACTGGATTCATTCCTAGCCAAACGACTTCGGTTGCCTCCCAACCTTAGATGTTCCATACATCCCGATTCAACTTTCAAGCTCTAACCATTCTAAAGGTACTCACCAATATACCCTACAGGATACTCGAATCCGATCATTCCTACCATTACTGCCGATTACTTCCACGAGTTCTATAGGCTCCCAAAATTTATTTCACGCGGATCATCAAACCAGTAAACTTATAATCACCCACGAAGGTCATTTCATCATAACCATTCATCACAATTAAGCATTTCAGGGTTACTACTACCATCGCCATTATTATTTCAAAATCGGCTACAAATCTCCGATTACACTAAGGGTGTTTGGCCTCAAGCCCAAAAGTCGACACCTAAATATACTACTTACTTCAAAAAGGTTAATGCACATTTATTCTCTTAATTACAAAGGGCATCATTCCCTTAACCGACACTATTCGGCCTACATTACCAACACGCGTGGAATACCCAACCTTCCACCGTCTACTTATCCTCCACACTCGCTCTACGAAGCCTAGTTACACCGTATCAAGATACACCTTAACGTCTACCTCCCAGGTACGTCTCAAGGCCCGGCATATCAGGACTACCTCTCAGGTAAGTGTCCAAGACTATATCCTCCCAGTGCCTACTGGAAAGTCAAGGTCATAACACATGAATACCGGAGTCCCACCCCGAGATACCCAACCGACCATTACCAACGACTGACTGACGTGACCAAGGATCCAATGTAAAACAGTCTACCAACAACATGCCTATCCCGGAATGACTCACTCACCCAACATGTAAATACTCAACGTGCAATAAGTGCAAAACTGTGCAACAAAACAACCCATCAACAAAACTCCACATCGAGCCATTAAAAACCGTGCAATTGACCCATGACTATCTCAAAGTCAAAACCGAGCAAAACGCTCCACGCTTGCTAGACCCATAAGTCGGTCAAAAACGCGTTTAAATAAAGTTTAAGCAAGCAATACTCTAAAATCAACATTAGTCCCAACCTCGACACGGGTTAAACCAAAGAGTTTTCCAAAAGGACTCACACCCTTAAAATTCTCAAAATGACACATAACACTTATAAGCGCACTTCCCAAATGGTTTACAAAATCATTTACAAAATATTTTCAACGTCAAGATTTTTCATTTCAAAAAGACCGTAAGCAATAAAACTACTATTGCCAGGTCGGTAGTTAAGCAAAAATGGACACGCTCGTCCCACATATGAAAATCATGTTGACAATCATTTCATTGCAGCTTAGTTTACTCACAAAACGTAAAGCGAAATAAATAATTTCTTTGAAAATGAACCGTCACGGTTCTAGTATGAATTGACTCATGACATGTATTTAAAGTAACCGCTCAACCTTACACCGGGTGCGACAAAAGTGTGCACATAATTTCAAAATCAGTTCCACGACATTTGACCCCAAAATTCCTCTTTTTCCAACATAAAATGTCGTGGCACAGGGTTCACCAACAAATCTTACGCGCGTCGGCTAGTCATACAAAACGATGAAACGGTTTACAAATATATTTTTGTTAAAACACAACTGTCTCGTGTAAGTTTCAAACTTAAAGATAAAAACCAATCCGTTTCCATCATTTGAAAATATCGACTAAAACCTCATAAAATCTCAAAAGGTGGGGTTCTTTAAATTGATTTCCAAGATTTCTCCAAATGGTCACATAAACAAATAAGATATGCACCTCGTGAAATTAAACCCACACGACTCAACATGCCGTAAAACAAAACTTATTTAACGAAATCACTCAAATAGCTTTATACAGACATCGTGGAATGTAACTTTCCGTCTCAACTCTAACATATGTGGAGGAGTTCCAATGTTAAAGTCACAAGCCGTAGTCACTTGCCCGACATTTTAAACACCACAAAACACGGATATCATCTTACCCGAAAGGACCGTTGGAAAAATAAAGAAATGAGACAAATTCTAACAAAGTTTGCACTCCCGTGATAAAACGATTTCATACACTTTCAAAACCATATTTCAAAATCTTGTGTGTGTGCTGAACATTTCCCAAAATTCCAAAACACCATCCATAAAATGATTTGAAACACAAGAATTTGTTAATGCAATCTATTTAAAAATCAAACCTTGTGCATGACTTAGTCGGCATTCTACGCCTCGACTCCTACTCCTCCAAATCTCTCCGGTCCACTAACGTCATCCGGACATTTAAACCTCTTAGGCAAGTTGGGAAATTACGTCAAATAATCCCTACGATTTTTCCTCAAATCAAAGTCGGCTCTATAAGCCTATGATTCTAGCACAATCATCCATCTTGGCCCGAAACAAACATCATCCTTATCGTCACTCCAAGTGATCAATACTAGAATCGTCCTTTTATTCCAACAACTACTAATTTTATAACCTTCGACACTACCCCAACGATCATCCCATCAAAGCAAAACAAGTACACACCTGTACTAGTAGGTTTACTATAGTCGTTCCTCCTTGTGATGGCTATTCAGGGTAGATATTACAACGAGTTATTAGCACATAATAACTCACACTAACAACGCTCACGCTCACTCCTTGGATTCCTCGTGACTTTCCCCGACTCGAGCATTGATCCTGTGTTTCCGATAGTAGGAGCTCTACTACTACCTTCCACACCTATCATCACTCGTTCCGAGTTCCATCCGATGGGTCCAAGTAGTTTCTCGCCGATAACTACACACATATGCCCGCACCGACATATGTACACACTCTTCCTAGCTCCCTAGGAATTCCACCCAACTCCACTACCCTTGCTATGACGAAATCCCCACTAGTCATGACGAGTCGCCTCGCGAATGCACAGTCGCACACAGTGTAAAACCAGATAGACATTCGAATATAAGATTATATCCTACAACGGTTGGACTCAAACAAGAGCTGTGCAATAGAACTAAATCCGACATTCTAGGGCTATTCGGTTCCTATCGCATACAACCTATAGTGCATTCACTTAACAACCCATTAAGGCTAGCATAAACTCCTATTAGCAAGCAACAAATATGCGGTACAGTGTAATAAGCACCAAGCAATCTAGCATACATACTCCTATGTTCTAGAAAGCAATCTAGCATACCTACTCATATGTAAACACTCTTCCCAGCTCACTAGGAATTTCATCTCATCCCACTACCCTTGCTACAACGGAATCCCTATTAGCCATAACGAGTTGCCTCGCGAATACCCAGTCGCATGCAGCGTGAATCAAATAGACATTCGAATACAAGATTCTATCCTAGAACGGTTGGACTCAAACAAGAGCTGCGCAATAGAACTAAACCAAATATTCTAAGGCTATATGATTCTTACTACATACAACCTATAGGGCCTTCACTTAACAACCTACTATAACTAGCATTGATTCCTACTAGCAAGCAAGCATCATACAGTACAGTGTAAACCACATAAGCAATCCAGCATGCATACCCTAGGATTTAGAAAGCAATAAATACACTAAGTACTGTACCTTCCCACTTAGCGTCGGCTTACTGTACACACTGCGCCCTCCATCACCGTTTCCCAAACGGGTTTTTCCTTTTTCTTACATTCAAAAGATTTTAGTAAAAGAAATTGAAATTTCATAGCCGCAACTTGAGACCAAACACACCGAGATGTGTCTGATTCACTCAAGCTGTGCTCTGATACCAAGTTGTAACGTCCCAAAAATTACAAGGAATTTAAATTTTTTGAAAGTAATACATTTCATTATAATCAAACCAAAAGTTAACCAATCTCATTACAATAAGAATAAATGTCGTTATTTAAAACCGTCAACAGAGTTTAAGCAGCGGAAAAGTTGTATAGTTAAATCCCCATTTAACAAAAACCAGTTTAAACAATCTTTGCCTCGCGCCCGTGTGTACCGTCATGCCCGACTGCTACCCGCACCTGAAAACATAAGACATTGGGAAGGGGTAAGCACGAAGCTTAGTGAATTCAATCCTTACATAGGATCGCAATTACATCAGCATCACCCTTAAACATACCATCACATAAATTTCTTGGAACATCCATCAAGAAAATATATCACGATTAAATAATAATCCTTATGCTCCTTGGAACCACCATCAAGAAGACATAATCACCACACATTATACCAATACATATACTCCTTAGAACAACCATCAAGAAGTAGCCTTATACTTCTTGGAACGGCCATCAAGAAGATATAATCACAACTCATTTTACAAATTAAATAATAATCCTTATGCTCCTTGGAACCACCATCAAGAAGACATAATCACCACACATTATACCAATACATATACTCCTTAGAACAACCATCAAGAAGTAGCCTTATACTTCTTGGAACGGCCATCAAGAAGATATAATCACAACTCATTTTACAAACGCATTTACTTCTTGGAACAACCCTCAAGAAGTACCTCAATCACAGTTCAACATATATACACAAATATGCATACTCCATAACACAATAATATCAACAAATAATCATAAACATCACACTCGAACTATAGCAACACAAATATAATTCCCATCCTATATAGTGAGAGAACTCACCTCAAAAGCAAAACTTATGTCCTCAACAGCAACACGAACCGGCCAACACCAGCTCACCTTTTTCCACCTAAATAAGTGTTAACAAATGTCAAAGTGACGCCCCAACCCAAAGCCACGACTACTAAATTATAAAATACATTTTCCAGTTTTTACTCTCAACACACAGGTCTGTTCGGGACTTGTTAAACCCCTTATAAACTGATAAATCCAGGAATATTTTCCCATAATCACAAAGTCCCATGTCTTAGGGTTCCAGGGACATATCACACACGCTCTAACGATTTTTCTACAATTTACTATGGATTTTACAAAACCGACTTGCAGCACAGTGAAAAACAGGACCTTTCAGTACAAAACAGCAATTTGACACTAGCTATGGTCCGAACTGGTTTTTCCGTAAAACATATGAAACTTACTAGACTCAGAATGGGAGATTTTGGCACTGATTTTACCCCAATACGATGTTCCTATAAAAAGTTATGGCTTTCACCAAAACAGTGGCAGAAACTGTGTAATTCACATGAAATGACAAATAATGCTTAGTAACCCATTAAGCCATAGCTTAACCCAAACAGACCCGAATGAACCTTTGAGGATGCAAACAAATAGGGTATTCTAAATGCAAGTAAAAACAACCCCAAAACATACAATCAACAACCACAATGAGACCCCAAAATTTTAGCGTGGAAAACCCTCAAAATCGAGAGTAAAAACCACGGGACTACTAGAGCCGCTTCAAATCCACTACCACCAATATTAGAGCAATACAAAGTCTTCTATAGATTATACTAGAGGCATACAAAATCATCATACACTTGGAAATAAGCACATCAACATGTATGGAACCAAAATAGAGCAAGAATGGAGAAAAATCACCACAAAGTTACTGCTGTGCAGAACCCCACGAAACCATGACCTTCGGACCTCAAAACCACGATCCCACCGTCCAGAATGTTGATGAAGATGTCGTGAAGCGGCTCACCAAAACTCACGACGATCCGACCGTTCAATCTCCGGTAAACAGAAATTTTCTGCAGCTAGGTTTACAAATACGAAAAATGGAGCTCTCTCACTTTTTCTTGTTTCTCTTTACTCTCTCTTTTGTTGCTACTCTCTCTCGGCCGAACTCCCAAGGGAAGGGGAGGGAGGGGCCGTAGGGTTTTTCCTTCTCCCTTTTTTCCTCTTTTCTTCCTTGCCAAGCCACGAAACCAACACCCTCAAAATGATACATGAAATCGGTTTTGGGTTGTGCATGGGCCGAAATGTACATTGTTTTGGCCCTTTAACAATTTGATCCCTCAACTAATTCCATCTCGCACTCTAACCAACGATTTGACATAATTAACTATTAGGTCCAATTCGTCTAACCCCGTTAACGGAAACCACGCTAAATAAAACTTAAGAGAAAAGAATTAATAAAAAGAAAATACATATTGGGATACGGGCTTTACATGAAACCTACCAAAATCAATTTTCCTTTTTCTTCCTAAGACTCAACCCAAAATACTTAAGTTTTAATATTTTGAAAATATTCCCAACACATTGCACCCTCATAATAATTTTCAAAAGTTTCAGTTTGATTGCTCTTACAAGGAAGATTTACCCTCATCGATTGGAAATATTGAGAAGCTTATTTCGTTAGGTAATTTCTCTTGTGCTTGCACAGACGTTGAGGGTTTTTTTGGAAGCATTTGTGGTTTACAACATTTAACAAAGCTTACACTAGAGGCAGTATTCCAAATGTGCCCAAGGACCTTGACCGGTTGCAATATCTAGAGGAGCTAACTTTGACTTTACCTAAGATTAAACATCTTCCAGATAGCATTTGTATGTTGAAACATCTGAAATTTCTCAAAGTCACAGACTGTAAGTTTCTTGAGAATTTACTGGAGGATCTTGGTCGGTTAGAATGTTTAGAGATGCTAATGCTAGACGAGTTTAGACTACTACGAGATATTCCAAACAACATATGTAGGATGAAATGTCTAAAATATTTCCGAATGGCTTACTGTAATACAGTTCAGGATTTGCTTGAGGAACTCGGACATTTAGAATGTTTGAAAGTATTAAATATTGAAGGTACATGCATAAATCATCTTCCGCAGAGCATTTTATCGAGGAAAAGAGATGTGTGTATTGTTAGGTCTAGAGAGCTTCTTGAGTCGTTTGAACTTCAATTCGAGATACAAGTTTTAAGCCGCAATTCATGGGAGGGTGTTTGATTAAAAGTGATCAACGGTTTAAAAGCACTTCTCACCAAAATTGACACTTCACACGTGATCCCATGCCTATCACGACAACCATCTATCTTTGGTTCATCAAGAACACCATAACAAGTAATCACCTTGCTTAAATATCACCAGAAAATATGTTCATCAGAAAGTAACATCTTTCTTGACTCTTGAGCATGCTAGCATGCAGCAAAACATGAATAAAACTAAATTGATTGTTTCATCCAGTTCAACTATACACTTGACTGTTGGAGTTTAACCTGTCAACAATACTACCAACTTACCCGGATGGCATTACCAAAACATAACAAATATGGGCCGCTTGATGATGACTATGAGAAGGTATGTTTCCTCAACTACTTGCTTAGATCATGTTAAGATATAAGTTTAACAGAGCTCGATTGATTCTTAACCAACAAGAAAGGAAATTAAGCCGCAATAAAAACAACAATATGTTTAAACTATATATAGATTGAAGTATTTCATTAAAACTAGATTCGGAAGATGGTGTTAATGCAGAAATTAACAGTAGGAAACAACTGATACATAGAACGAGTTAAGCACATAATAATGGCAAAGCAATTTGATGATTAGTATTTAGTATGTTGTACTAAATAGAGGGCATGGACATGGAGGATCTATCACTTCAAGGTCTTCAAGCATTTGGACAACCTTCCTCATTGTTGGCCTCAAACAAGGGTTTTCTTGTACACACCAAAGACCAACCTTCACAAATGTTGTTACTCTCTTCATGTCATCTAAGGCCCCCAAATCATTCTCAACAAATTCAGCCACTCTATCTTCATGATAGCAATCCCATGCCACATCTGTTAAAACTGCCACATCTTCCTTACCACTCTCAAAAATCACACTTTTTCGGCATGAAATTATCTCTAATAGCAAGACCCCATAGCTGAACACATCAACCTTTACTGTCACAGGGGTATTCCTAAACCATTCTGGAGCAACATATCCTTTTGTTCCTCGTATTCCAGTATTTGTTCGACTTTGATTCATCATCAAAAGCTTTGCCAACCCAAAGTCAGAAATCTTGGCATTATAGTAGTCGTCAAGAAGAATATTCTGAGGCTTTATGTCGCAATGGATGATCTGTGTGCTACACTCTTCATGGAGTATGCGAGTCCCTTTGCAATGCCTACACCAATATAACTCCTCTCTTTCCAACTAGGCTTCATATCTCCGAAAAGAAAGGCTGCCAAGGTGCCATTGTTCATGTACTCGTAAATCAATAGCCGATGCTCGCCTTCATCACAATACCCAAGAAGTTGCACCAAGTTTTTGTGATGAGTCCTTGCAATGACATTAACCTCCGTCTTGAATTCCTTCTCGCCATCTTCAACCACCCTATCCAACTTCTTTACTGCCACGGTGTTTGCCCCCATTACGCCTTTATAGACTATCCCAAAAGCCCCCCTTCCCAGTTCATCCTTGAACCCATTAGTAGCTTCGACTAGCTCTTGATAAGTAAAACGAGGCAAATTGGTTTCAACAGCTTTACTACATGGATATGGATTTCTGGGTTTCTTTTTGTAGATTAGAAAGAAACCCACACAAATCACACCAATCAATACTACAATAACAAACACACACATACCTAACAGAACTGATCCAACAAGTACCGGGCTTCTTTGATCTTTTTCTTTTTCTTTTAAAAACCGAGGAGGGCATTGTGGAGGACGTTCATCTTTATGATATTTCAGGAATGTTTTCACATATTCTGAAGAAGTTTTCTTTCCATTGGCGAGTGGAAGCGCCTTCTTCCAACATTGCTCATCCCGGAAAACTGCAACAGTACAGAAACAATCTTCCCAGCAAGAAAGTTTGCAGCTTTGCTCATTACTTGGTCTGATGTGCGCATAGTCAGATCCTGGCCGATCAGTATTATTAAGCTCGATGAAATCAAACAGATCTCCACTACCTATAGTCCCACTGAAACATATGTCTTCTGGCTCAGACCATATAACTGTCCAACTTGCATTGCCAGTGGGATTCTTGGGGTAGTAGTATTGACTAAAAAGCCCATCAGAACCTAGAGTAGCTATGTGATAATAATCTCCAGAAGGAAGTGTGTCTCTTGGAGTAAGATCATATCTTTCGTCATTTCTTCTCAATATATACATGTATCCCGTTGCATCAAAGATCAACTGAAAACCAGAATTCGTGAAATTGTCTGCATCACGAGTGCCACTTATATAGTAAGCATCAAGAGGAGAATTGGAAAATATATCTCGAGTATTAAGAACAAGATTCCCATCTGGAAGTAGACGTAACTGAAATTTTCCACGAGAGAAGTTTGTTTCGCTTTTTTTTTGAATTGAGATCTTCTCTTATCTGCATAACCTGGGTAGGCAACAGTGTATCTGCTGGATGACTAAAACTCTCCCATATCTTGCCAGAATTATTGCCAAAAATCACAAAGTTACCAGTATCATTCATAAAACCACATGCAAGATCAGAAATAGAGGTGGAAGTACCCCATACCTCCCTGCCTTGAGGATCTCTCAGTATGAGCCCACGCCCATTGTTAGCTCGACCTTCGATCCTCTAGACACCGTTGCATTTGTTTGTGGATACCAGATGATAATTTTGTCAGGTATGTTGTCATACCATATGGATAACAAGAAACTATCGGTCCCTTGAAGTTGTTGGAAGCCAAAGGCAAAATCACCAGAAGATGAAAGCCATGGGTTGACACCGGGGGTTGCTGTGAGTGATGCACCAATAGATACAGAACAGTTGGTCTGTTGTGCAGCTACAAAACCCAGGAAAGTAGTTAGGAAGATGAGAAGCAGTAGGACTTTGGCCATAAGTGTAACACCCGTAATTTTCGGATAAGCATAATTTCGAATCAGTGTGAAAATCGATCTTTTAAGAAAAATATGAAAAATAGGATTTTGGGTTAAATCCTAGATTTTATGGTCTTGTTGGATGGGGAATTCGAATACGAGTCCAACGGTTCTTTCCGGAGCGAAAACGGAGCTATAACGAAGAAGTTAGGGCCAAAACAACTTTCGGTACAATCTCGGCTAAAGTGACCAGCAAAAGTGACACTTGTGTCACTCTCGCGTGTCACTCTCTCCGGTTTTGTATCTAGAGCTATTTGAGCCCGGCGAAAGTGCCCAACGAAAGTGAAACTTGTGTCACTCTCGCACGTCACTTTAGCCGTCGGGTACCTGGAGCATAAATACGAGATTTTTAGCCCTCAGACTTCATTTCTTCATATCTCTCTCATTTCAACTCCGATTTTGGAGATTCAAGTGGCTATGGTTCCGATTTTGAGAGCTCTTCAATGATCTAGAAAGAGTTTGGAAGATCATTAGATGATTCAAGTGTGTTTGGTGGTGGTAAGTCTCGAATCTCCTCCCGTTCTCTCCCAAATCGTTTTCCCTTTTCTCCCTCACAAAACCCTAACCGATTTTGGGGTTTCTCTTGGAGATTGATGCGTTCCTTACCCATTTTATGCTATTGATTTCATTTATAGATGCAAAAGCAAGTTTCATCCACGACATCTTAGAAATTTTGGGGTTTTCTAGGTTTTCATCAAAACCTAAGTGGTGAGTTCATCCTCCTAGCTTCTATACTTTCATATGAGTTATAAATGTTCCATTGATGATCTCCTAGTGTTTTGTTTCTCCAATTTTGATTTGGATGATTTTGGAGAAGTTAGGTTAATATTGGGGTTTTGGTCAAAATGAAGATTTTAATATAAGATGTTTGGGGAATAGTTTTAAAGTGGTTGAATACGAATATTCATGGTTGCAAGTTATGAATTTAGGTTTTTGGAGGTTTTGGCTTGAGGATGCAAACTTCTTCAAAGGAGCTTACGTTTGGGGAACTCTAGATTTAGCTTAAATCTAGCAAGGTGAGTTCAAGTTACTTTATGAAAACTTTGTACATGCCAAAATGTTATTTTCCAATTGATTATGTGTTTTACATGAAAAGTATCAATGTCGAGTTATTTGATGAGTTTTAGCCTTTGAAATATTTATGGTTGTAAATATGGTAAAACACTTGTATTTGGAATTTTGGGAAAATGTGATGAATAAATCATACATAAAAATGAGTTGTTGATTTATGTGGTTAACGGAGTCGGTTTGTTATGAAAATGCATTATGTGAATATTTTGGAAATGCGCAAATAGTACATCATGAGATGTTTTGAAATTGTAAAGGCGTGAGTCCTTTTTGGAAAGGAGGGTTTTTCCCGATCCAAGGTTTTATTTCGGGTTTTCATGGATTTGAAGTATTTACTGGCAACCGGTGTGTGTTGTTATATTTAATGTCGTTTTACGGCTTTTATGAACTATCTTTTGAGTTAGTTGAACTTGTGGCCCGGTATTGGGTTTTATTAAGTCTTGGGGACATTTGTCTATTTTGATAGCTCAAAGTTGAGTTTCGATCATGATTTACGTTATTGGGAATTGCATGTTTTGAAATGCATTTGTTTATATGTTTGGGGTCGTGTAATATTTTAGACCTTGTTAGCCATGGATCCATAGGCATTTACGTTTCCCCTTAGTCTCGCGGGCAAGAGGTCGGGATTGATTGAGCTCAGTTTTACTAGACGTTAGTTTACTCTGTAGCACGGAATAGGCATCGGGTTCCATGATAAGTAAGGCGTGGACTTAGATGGCCGGGCGTCGTCTCATGGGCAGTAAGGTGTAATTCCATATATGTGTTTAGCATGGGATAGGCATCGGGATCCATGATAAGTAAGGCGTGGACCTAGATGGCCGGGCGTCGTCTCATGGGCAGTAAGGTGTAATCCCTAATGTGATGTTATGGATTTGGTGACCCAATGTATAGACCTGTAGTGGTTGAAGTTAGGGGCATCCTGGTCTTGTGGGAAATAGATCTGGAGTGATTGAGCTCAGTTTTACGAGAGTAATCCACGTGGGTGTTTTTATTACATAGTAAGTGACCCACTTTGGTGTTCTGTCACGTGCGATGTATACGGATCACCCCCGTCACCGAAAGGTGTTGTTTTGGGTATTTGTTACTACTCATGTTTTCGGTGACGTGTTCTATTTATATGGATTGTTTTCCATGGTACGTAAGTTGTGGTTTATATCTCATCCGTGTATGATGTTTTGGGTATTTGTGTTACCTCCACCTTCAACGGATACGGGTCTTCCCGTTTATGGTATTTGATCTTTATTACCTTTTACGGTCTCATTAGTATTGCTTTGTATTGTGTTTTAATAAAGAGTTATATTTAACGGATGGTTTCCATGTTTTACGGGTTGAGTATGTTTTGTCAACCGTATTTGAAGGTTTTGCCTAAACTAAACTTATTCACATATTTGAGTGAGTTGGAAAATGGATGATTTGCAATTAAAGTAAACTCTTTTGAAATCATGACTAAACTATTACTAATTTGATTTATGTTTTTTTATAGTCATGATAAAATGCTTGAACTCACTAGGCGTAAGCCTAACCCTTTTTATTTGTCGGCATGTGCAACAGGCTCAGGTTGGGGTAGCTCTAGCTACATTGGGAAGTGGCGAGTGCTAGTAAAGTGCACGAGAGGTGACTTGTTTAGTGAAGTCTTCCGCAATAGTTTGGACTAGCAATCAGGTGTGGTGTTAAGCAACACCCGATTAAGTTATTTAATTGTAGAATTTTATGATGTTTTTATTCCGAGGTATTTGAGGAATGATTTGTAGAAATGATTTTGTCTACGTTGGGTTATTTTATTAAAACTTTATTTAGTTGCTCGTTCCAAATTTGAGGGTGTTACAAGTTGGTATTAGAGCATAAGTTTGAGAGATTTAGGTGTTGATTTTGGATACCTAGACTCAAACTAGCGTTGTTTAAGTAAATGAGAGTGAAATTCACCTTTAGGCACTTTAAGATAGGATGTTTTGAAGTTGATGGATGTTGTTAGAAACGAGAGTCACGTCCAGAGTAATAAGGATAATCATGTATGGTGCGTTCATAGTGACACCTGGCCAATGTCATGGTGAACCTACTAGTACATGTGCGTACTTGAATTACTTTAATGTGATGATCGTTGGGGTAGTGAAGAAGGTTCTAAACCAGTAGTCGTTGGAATAGATGGACGATTCTAGTATTAGTCACTTGAAGTGACGATAAGCATGATACTTGCTTTAAGCAGACCGTTTCGGATCAAGATTGATGGTTGGACTAGAACCATAGGCTTATTGAGCCGACTTTGAATTGGGGAAAAACCGTAAGGTTTATCGAGGTAATTTCTGACTTAGCCTTAAGAGGTTAAAGTATCCGGGTGAAAATAGTGGACCGGAGGATTTTGGAGGAGTATGAGTTGAGACGTTGAGTGCCGACTAAATTATGCACGAAATTTATTTTTGAAAATAAATTGCATTAATTATTTCTTGTGTTTCAAATCCATATATGGATTGTGTTACAATTTTGGGAAATGTTTAGCACACACGCAAAATTTTAAATCATGGGTTTTGAACCTGCACGAAAGTATTTTATTACGGGAGTTGTGAGCTCGTCTGAACTTGTTCCATTTTATTATTGTTCAACATTACTTTATGATACAGTGATATCCATATTTTATGACGTTTAAGATGTTGGGAAAGTGACTACGACTTATAACTTTAACATTGGATCTCCTCCACATATGTTAGAGTTTGGACGGAAAGTTATCTTACATTACGTCTATGTAAAGTTATTTTGGAGAACTTGTTTAATGTGAATTGTTAAACAATGTTGTTTATGTGGTATTACCATAGAAGGGATTTTGGCATTTTAGCCATGATTTTGCTTAATGCAATTTAACTTTGGAAGCACAATGTTTGGTGCTATTTTGTTGACTTTGAGTCATTGAGTTCGTGGAATTTCATGGAGTTTTATTGTACGACGTTTTGTGTCGTGTGGGTACAATTTTACAATGTGCATACTCTATTTGCTTATGTGAAAATTTTACGAGTTAAGTTGGGCATTTGGTCTCACTCGAGTTTTGTTGAGTGAAGTTAATTTTATGCCACAAGGCGACTAAGAAAATATGAGTTTTGGAACTCTAGTGTCGCGTAACTTTTCTTTCAAGAGTTTGTGTGATCAAGTATTACGTTACAATTAGCTCAGGGTATGGATCGACTTATACATGGCTTAAGTGATGCATGAAAGGATATTTTGGTAATATTTCATAACAAATAGTTTGGTGCGCTTTCGGTCTGTTAAATGTTTTATTATCATTTTCGTGTAAATGTGTTATATCGACTTAGGGGTATGCCTATCATGGTAACCATTGTTTTTCGACATTTTGATAAACGAGTCGTGCATGAAAATGTTTTATTAACTCCTTGTTTAAACGAGAGACCATTTGGTCAAAGCACGTTTTAGAGGTGTGAGGATCACGGATGGTTTACAATACGTGATATTTGAAAAATACAAATGTATGAGTCGTTGACATTGGTCAATTTTGATTGGCCGAATATTTTTGGAAAATTGAAAACCTGTTGGTTTGGAGGAAATGTGTATTTTGGAGTATTTTGACAAATACATTTTTAAGCAACGACGTTTTGACATTTTATGTTCCAAGTGCGAAATTTTGACGAAAGTACTTCGTGGTAAAGATTTTATAAAACTTGTTTGTATAAAACTATAGTGCGTGGAATTCCTTATGTTTTGAACATTGATGCGCACCGTTGGTGCAATTTGGAATTTGAAAATAGGTTTGAACCCCTTTTTGGTGTCACTAAATTATTAACACTTATTCCTCGTATGTTTTGGAAAGACGCATTGTTGTGTACAAATTTGCCAAAAACGTTTTACTCATGTTTCATTATATGACCGGATGAGAAAATTTTGGAAACGGATTTAAATAAATTCATCTTTTGAAACTTTGTCGTGAACCATTTGTTGCATGTTAATCCATTTCAAGAAAAACTTCTAGAAAGATGTTACAAGCTTGCATGCCTACCCCAATTTGAGGTTCCCCCATAATGTTTTAGTCGACATCTTCAAATGATGGAAGCATATTGGTTTTGTTTTGACCAAAGTGTATTTATGAAACCGTTTCATCGTTTTGTAAAACAAACTGACGCGCGCAAAATTTTGTTGGTGAACCTTGTTCCATGCCATCTTATGGCTAGAAAGGAAATTTTGGAGTCAAATGCCGTTTGGGACTTCTTTTGAAATATGTGCACACCTTTTTGTTGCACCATGTTTAAGGTCGAGCAGTTACTTTACGTGCATGTCATGAGTCAATCCATATTAGAACCGTGGCGGTTTATTTTAAAGAAATTGTTTATTTTGCTTTTGCGTTTTGTGGGTAAACGGAACTACAATGGAATAATTTTCATCATGATTTTCATATGTGGGACGAGCGTGTCCATTTTTGCGTAACTACCGAATTAACGATAGTAGTTTTCTATACGTACGATTTATTTGATATGAAAATCTTTACGCTGAAACTTTGTGAATGGTTTTCATTAATTGGCATATTTATTGAGTAACGCACTTGAAAACCTTGAACTCGTTAGGACCTTGGAAAGGGTAAGTAACCCAGTTAAGGGTAAGTGCGTGTAGCACTTCGACGGTGGAAGGTTGGGTATTCCACGCGTGTTGGTATTATAGGCCGGATGATATTGGTAGCAAAGTCAATGTGTTGGTGGTAATTGGAGGGTTAGACTTGCGGTATCGCATGTTGAGGTTGGTATAACCGTTTTGTTGAAAACTTTAGTTTCGTGGAAACACTCGGTAAGCGGAACTCGTGTGTGGAGTCCTGTTAGAGTTCAAAGCTTGGTGATATAATTAGGTGTCAACCCTGTGGGCTTGAGGTCGGAAACCGTTGGTGTAATCGGGGGATTGTAGCCAATTTTAAATGAAATATTGGTAATGGTAGTAGTAACCTTAAGATGCTCAATTGTGACGAGCGGTTTTGGTGAAATAACCTTCGTGTGTGGTTAATGAACCTGTCAGTTGATGATTAATGTTGAGGTGGATTTTGGAGTCTATTAGAACTCGTTGGAGTTAATCGACGGTTAATGGTAGGAATGATCGGAATTGAGGATGATGTTGGATTTGTTAGTGAACAACCTTGGAGTGGTTAGAGCTTGAAACTAAAATCGAGATGTATGGAACATCTAAGGTTGGGAGACAACCGAAGTTGTCTGACTATGAGTTATTCCAGTGATTGGAGTGTTCTTCCGGACATAAGTACAGTGTATGTGAAGGGGGCTTTGTGGATAAGCAATCGTTCGAGGAATTGTCTTTATAGACTGTGTGGAGGGAATTTAGATTCCAGTTAGGAACTAATAAATTATGGTCGGCGTTGAGTCGGTTAACCTTGGGTTGTAAAGGATGTGGATTTCGAGGACGAAATCATCCTAAGGTTGGGAGGATTGTAACACCCGTAATTTTCGGATAAGCATAATTTCGAATCAGTGTGAAAATCGATCTTTTAAGAAAAATAGGAAAAATAGGATTTTGGGTTAAATCCTAGATTTTATGGTCTTGTTGGATGGGGAATTCGAATACGAGTCCAACGGTTCTTTCCGGAGCGAAAACGGAGCTATAACGAAGAAGTTAGGGCCAAAACAACTTTCGGTACAATCTCGGCTAAAGTGACCAGCAAAAGTGACACTTGTGTCACTCTCGCGTGTCACTCTCGCCGGTTTTGTATCTAGAGCTATTTGAGCCCGGCGAAAGTGCCCAACGAAAGTGAAACTTGTGTCACTCTCGCACGTCACTTTAGCCGTCGGGTACCTGGAGCATAAATACGAGATTTTTAGCCCTCAAACTTCATTTCCTCATATCTCTCTCATTTTAACTTCGATTTTGGCGATTCAAGTGGCTATGGTTCCGATTTTGAGAGCTCTTCAATGATCTAGAAAGAGTTTGGAAGATCATTAGATGATTCAAGTGTGTTTGGTGGTGGTAAGTCTCGAATCTCCTCCCGTTCTCTCCCAAATCGTTTTCCCTTTTCTCCCTCACAAAAACCCTAACCGATTTTGGGGTTTCTCTTGGAGATTGATGCGTTCCTTACCCATTTTATGCTATTGATTTCATCTATAGATGCAAAAGCAAGTTTCATCCACGACATCTTAGAAATTTTGGGGTTTTCTAGGTTTTCATCAAAATCTAAGTGGTGAGTTCATCCTCCTAGCTTATATACTTTAATATGAGTTATAAATGTTCCATTGATGATCTCCTAGTGTTTTGTTTCTCCAATTTTGATTTGGATGATTTTGGAGAAGTTAGGTTAATATTGGGGTTTTGGTCAAAATGAAGATATTAATATAAGATGTTTGGGGAATAGTTTTAAAGTGGTTGAATACGAATATTCATGGTTGGGAGTTATGAATTTAGGTTTTTGGAGGTTTTGGCTTGAGGATGCAAACTTCTTCAAAGGAGCTTACGTTTGGAGAACTCTAGATTTAGCTTAAATCTAGCAAGGTGAGTTCAAGTTACTTTGTGAAAACTTTGTACATGCCAAAATGTTATTTTCCAATTGATTATGTGTTTTACATGAAAAGTATCAATGTCGAGTTATTTGATGAGTTTTAGCCTTTGAAATATTTATGGTTGTAAATATGGTAAAACACTTGTATTTGGAATTTGGGGAAAATGTGATGAATAAATCATACATAAAAATGAGTTGTTGATTTATGTGGTTAACGGAGTCGGTTTGTTATGAAAATGCATTATATGAATATTTTGGAAATGCGCAAATAGTACATCATGAGATGTTTTGAAATTGTAAAGGCGTGAGTCCTTTTTGGAAATGAGGGTTTTTCCCGATCCAAGGTTTTATTTCGGGTTTTCATGGATTTGAAGTATTTACTGGCAACCGGTGTGTGTTGTTATATTTAATGTCGTTTTACGGCTTTTATGAACTATCTTTTGAGTTAGTTGAACTTGTGGCCCGGTATTGGGTTTTATTAAGTCTTGGGGACATTTGTCTATTTTGATAGCTCAAAGTTGAGTTTCGATCATGATTTACGTTATTGGAATTGCATGTTTTGAAATGCATTTGTTTATATGTTTGGGGTCGTGTAATATTTTAGACCTTGTTAGCCATGGATCCATAGGCATTTACGTTTCCCCTTAGTCTCGCAGGCAAGAGGTCGGGATTGATTGAGCTCAGTTTTACTAGACGTTAGTTTACTCTGTAGCACGGAATAGGCATCGGGTTCCATGATAAGTAAGGTGTGGACTTAGATGGTCGGGCGTCGTCTCATGGGCAGTAAGGTGTAATTCCATATATGTGCTTAGCACGGGATAGGCATCGGGATCCATGATAAGTAAGGCGTGGACCTAGATGGTCGGGCGTCGTCTCATGGGCAGTAAGGTGTAATCCCTAATGTGCTGTTGTGGATTTGGTGACCCAATGTATAGACCTGGAGTGGTTGAAGTTAGGGGCATCCTGGTCTTGTGGGAAATAGATCTGGAGTGATTGAGCTCAGTTTTACGAGAGTAATCCACGTGGGTGTTTTTATTACATAGTAAGTGACCCACTTTGGTGTTCCGTCACGTGCGATGTATACGGGTCTCCCCCGTCACCGAAAGGTGTTGTTTTGGGTATTTGTTACTACTCATGTTTTCGGTGACGTGTTCTATTTATATGGATTGTTTTCCATGGTACGTAAGTTGTAGTTTATATCTCATCCGTGTATGATGTTTTGGGTATTTGTGTTACCTCCACCTTCAACGGATACGGGTCTTTCCGTTTATGGTATTTGATCTTTATTACCTTTTACGGTCTCATTAGTATCGCTTTGTATTGTGTTTTAATAAAGAGTTATATTTAACGGATGGTTTCCATGTTTTACGGGTTGAGTATGTTTTGTCAACCGTATTTGAAGGTTTTGCCTAAACTAAACTTATTCACATATTTGAGTGAGTTGGAAAATGGATGATTTGCAATTAAAGTAAACTTTTTTGAAATCATGACTAAACTATTACTCATTTGATTTATGTTTTTTTATAGTCATGATAAAATGCTTGAACTCACTAGGCGTAAGCCTAACCCTTTTTATTTGTCGGCATGTGCAACAGGCTCAGGTTGGGGTAGCTCTAGCTACATTGGGAAGTGGCGAGTGCTAGTAAAGTGCACGAGAGGTGACTTGTTTAGTGAAGTCTTCCGCAATAGTTTGGACTAGCAATCAGGTGTGGTGTTAAGCAACACCCGATTAAGTTATTTAATTGTAGAATTTTATGATGTTTTTATTCCGAGGTATTTGAGGAATGATTTGTAGAAATGATTTTGTCTACGTTGGGTTATTTTATTAAAACTTTATTTAGTTGCTCGTTCCAAATTTGAGGGTGTTACAGTAAGGAATTGAGGTTGGTACAAAAGAATAACATAGGGGTCTAAAAACATATATACTCCTAATAATTAATAAAGAGCAATGGTATGGAGTCAACAGAAGACTTTTCGAGTCTAAAGTCTTTTGTGGTTACAGAAGAAATAGTCAAATAGTTACCCCCCAATCATCAATTTGTGTGGTGGTACAGAATCTTGGACCATTTTGGCCTAACTTTTCTTCAGGGCAACTCAAATTGTGATACACGGCAATGTGGAAAACAAGAGCAGGATGGAAATTTCTGATGGAGTGAGGCGAATTGTAGATAAGTAAAAGACTAGAAAGGAAGTTGTTATATTTTTTAAATAAAATTAGCATTAGTTTATTAAAAATTGATAGATTAACAATCTCATGCATGTCAAAAAAAAATTAAATACAATTTTGAACTCGATAAGATCAGTAAATATATATATATATATATCAAAGGATAAAAATCAGTACAAATATATTCATCAAAGGATTAAGGGGTTTCTTTGCAACTTTTCAGGTGTCAATCACAAGGATAAAAATCTGTTGCTCCAAAATCACAGGTCGCATCCCCATTTCACCAATGAAATTAAGACACATCAGAGTTTTATATACTTTACATTTATTTTACTCAAGTTCACATTTTCTCTCCTAATGATGTTTATAGTTTACACAGAAATATAACATGAGAAATTGGGACAGAGAATTTTTATTCAGAGACCCAAATTGTCAACGGAAATATGTTCATCAGAAAGTTGACATCTTTCTTGAGCATGCGAATATGCAGCAAAACATAAACAAAAGCAAATATTATCGGCTGCTTGATGATGAGAAAAGGCCTGTTTCTGCAACTATTTGCTTGGATCGTTGGATGTCAAGATAAGAAATTAAACAGAGGTTGAATCTTCAACTATTAGTCGAGATTCCTAAATGCAATAAAGAAAAATGAGAAGGAAAGAACAATATATTTATATTCGATATCATCTAGATGGTATATATAACTTGTAACACAACACTATTTTTACAATCCTTATTTGTTAACTGATATATTAGAACTAGACTAGGAGAATTGTGCTCAGAAACTAACTGTAAGAAACAATTAATATATAGAAAGCGCGATACCAGGAGACATATATGGTAGATCAATTTGATGATTAGACCGAAGTAACAGAAAAAGGGGATGGACATGGAGGTTCTGTCACTTCAACAACTCCTTCAAGCATCTGGATGACCTTCCTCATGGTTGGCCTCAAACAAGGATTTTCTTGCACACACCAAAGACCAACCTTCACAAATGTTGTTAGTCTCTTGTAGTCATCTAAGGCCTCCATATCATCCTCCACAAATACATCCAGTCTACCTTCTTGATAGCAATCCCATGCCACATCAGTTAAAACCGCCACATCTTCCTTATCATTCTCAAAAACCACACTCTTTCGGCATGAAATAATCTCTAGTAGCAACACCCCAAAGCTGAACACATCAACCTTAACTGTCACAGGGGTGTTCCTAAACCATTCAGGAGCCACATACCCTTTCGTTCCTCTTATTCCAGTATTCGTTCGACTTTGATTCATCATCAAAAGCTTTGCCAATCCAAAATCAGAAATCTTGGCATTGTAGTAGTCATCAAGAAGTATATTCTGAGGCTTTATGTCACAGTGGATGATCTGAGTGCTACATTCTTCATGGAGGTATGCAAGTCCCTTTGCTATGCCTACACCAATATAACTCCTCTCTTTCCAACTAGACCTCATGTCTCCGAAAAGAAAGGCTGCCAAAGTGCCATTGCCCATGTACTCATAGATCAATAACCGCTGCTCACCATCATCACAATACCCAAGAAGCTGCACCAAGTTTTTATGATGAGTCCTTGCAATAGCGTTGACCTCAGTTTTGAATTCCTTCTCGCCATCTTGAACCACCCTATCCAACTTCTTCACCGCTACAATGTTTGTCCCTATTACGCCTTTATAGACTATCCCAAAAGCCCCCCTTCCCAGTTCATCCTTGAACCCATTAGTAGCTTCAACCATCTCTTGATATGTAAAATGAGGCAGATTGGTTTCAACAGCTTTACTACTTGGATACCGATTTCTGGCTTTCTTCTTGTAGATCAGAAAGAAACCAAGACAAATCACACCAATCAATACGATAATCACAAACACAGACATACTTAAGAGGACTGATCCCACAAGTATCAGACTTCTCCGATTATTATCTTTATTTTCTCCTGAAAACTGAGGAGGACTTCGCGGAATACGTTCACCTTTTTGGGTTTTCAGGAATGCCTTCACATTAAGTGAAGTATCCTTCTTTCCATTGGAGAGCGGAAACCTCTTCTTCCAACACTGGTCGTCCCTGTAAATTGCAACAGCACAGAAACAATCTTCCGAACATGAATTTTTGCAACTCTGTTCATTACTCGGGTTCATGTACACGTAATCAGACATTGGCCAATCAATATTAGTAAGCTCGATGAAATCAAACATGTGGCCCATATTACTCGACTCACCTTCATCACAGGTAGGAGTAAAATCAGGCTTGCAGTCACCATTCGGATCATTGGGATCAAGCAATGAGAACCCCTGTGGGCATTCACAGCTTGGCTCGTTACCTTCAAGGCTGCAAACGTTGTTAAACCCACAAGCTCCGCTACCTATCTTCCCACTGAAAGCACCACATATGTTTTCTGGTATGGACCATAGAACTTCCCAGCTTGTATTGGAAGTGGGATTCTTGAGGTAGTAATATCGAGTGAAAACCCCATTGAAATCTAGAGTAGCTCTGTGATAATAATCTCCAGAAGGAGGCGTGTCTCTTGTAGTAAGATCAAATCTTTCGCCATTTCTTCTCAATATATACATGTATCCCGTTGCATCAAAGATCAACTGGTAACCAGAATTCGTTGAATTACCATCATCACTAGTGCCACTTTTATAGTAATCATCATCGTAAGAATTATCAGAAAGTAGATCTCGAGTATTAAGAACAAGATCCCCATTTTCAAGCATACGTAACTGGAATCTTCCACCGGAGAAATTTGTTTTGCTAATTTTTGAATTCATCACTCCATCTACCCCCATAACCTGAGTAGGCAACATGGTATCTGCTGGAGAATTAAAACTCTCCCAGATTTTTCTAGAATTGGTACCAACGATCACGAAGTTACCAGTATCATTCATAAAACCATATGCAGGATCAGAAATGGAACCAGAAGTCCATACTTGTCTCCCTTGAGGATCCCTGAGTACGAGCCCAGGCTCTCCGGTTAGCTCAACTGTCGATCCTCTACGCACCATAGGACCATCTTTTGGATGCCAGATTATGGTTTTGTCAGGTATCTTGTCATACCATATGCATAACAAGAAATCGGAATTCCCTTGAAGTTGTTGGAAGCCAAAGGCGAATTCGCCAGAAGATGAAAGCCATGGTTTGACATCGGGGGTTGCTGTGAGTGATGCACCAACAGATACAGAACCATTGGTCTGTTGTGCAGCAACAGATAGTAGGAAAGTAGTTAGAAAGATTAGATGCAGTAGGACTACGGCCATCAGAAATTGGTAGAATGACAGACAGCAATACAAAATTGAGATTTTATATATAAAAGAATAAAGATGATTGCTTTAAAGTCAACAGAAAGACTTTTGAGGTCCACACATTGTTTCTCTGTCTGGAGTCCCTTTCTTTTTTTCTTTTTTTCTTTTTTGGAAGGCATTGCGGCATCGACCCAACGATCAACTACCACGAACACACGCACGCACACCTCCCCGGCGGTATCGGGCATCCAATTGGGCAGCCCCCTAATCCGCCGCTGTCCCGGCCCAACTTATGCTGGACCTAAAGCCCAACCACAGGTTGGGGGGTCAGCCCAGTCTAAGACTGGACCAACCCAAGGACTGGGTACTCCTCATGCCCTCAATTGTCTCCCCTTGGAATCGAACCCGGGTAGACTGGGATACCATCCACAGTCCCCCCAGGATGTTACCGTCCTTAGGCAGACCAACTGAGCTAGACATGATTTGTCTGGAGTCCCTTTCCTAGTGAAGAATGTTGACCATTTCTCCTCATTTTTCTTTGGTGTCATTCATCAAGGAAACCCGAATGGTAGTACACGGCAGGAAGCCTAGAGTTAATGTGGAAACTATCCACACAGAAGACGAAATAGACCCAAGTATGAATAACAGCAACTTGCAATACACGACAGGAAGCATAGAATGTGGAAAACTATCCACACCAAATAGACCTAAGGAAAAAAAATATGGGATTATTTTGAAAGGTGATTTTTTTTTTAAATGAAATTTTGAAAAGTGATTTGAAGGAGCTATTTGAGTGAAAAACGAAACTCTTATGTACTATTTTCTTGAAAATGATTCGATTGGAGGTTATGAAACTTTAATGTCTTATAAATCGAC
Organism: Saussurea involucrata; assembly: GCA_033807775.1. Taxonomy (NCBI): domain Eukaryota; kingdom Viridiplantae; phylum Streptophyta; class Magnoliopsida; order Asterales; family Asteraceae; genus Saussurea; species Saussurea involucrata. Next base: position 17,075,530 of record CM066325.1, read on the forward strand.
GAGAACTCGATAACTAAACTGCAAAAAATGAAAAACGATCAAGTTGATTGTTGAAACTTTGAAGGTCAATATACCATTTTTACAAATTAGTTGTATATATTTATCATCAGTTTCTCGATATTATCTTAGTACCTTCACATTTTGGCCTGGTATCAAGAAGAGCACAAACATTGTTAAACCCACAAGCTCCACTGCCTTCAATGCCACCCGTTTTACATATGTTTTCCGGCTCAAACCATAGAACTTTCCAGCTTGTATTGCCGGTTGGAACTTTCTGGTGATAATATTGAGTCAAAACCCCATCAATACCAAGAGTTGCTCTGTGATAATAATCTCCAGAAGGAAGTGCTTCTCGTGGAGTAAGGTCAAATCTTTGGCCATTTCTTCTGGATATATACATGTACCCTCTTGCATCAAAAATCAATCGTTCACCAGAATTCTGTGGATTGGAGGAAACATTGGTGCCACTGGCATAATAAGATTTATAAGCATAATTGGAAGGTATATCCCGGCTATTAAGAACAAGATTCCCATAATCAAGCAAACGTAACTGGAATCTTCCACGAGAGAAGTTTGTTTCGCTTTTTTTGGAATAAATCACTCCACCTCTCGCCATAACCTGAGTAGGCAACATGGTATCTTGTAAAGCCCGTGTCCCGGTACGTTTATTTAGTCATTTATTTGTTTGTTTCTCTTCGTTATTTTTTTAAGCGAATTTATTTAACAGGGTAGACGTCAAAGTCCTTAATGAAATTTATCTTGGGATGTTAGTCCTTCCGGTAAATCTTTAACTTTAAGGGGGTATTTCGGATACTTTGATTGTGGAGGGACCAATGTTGCAATGTCTCACATATTTGCGAGGGGGCTCGGCCCATGCAATGAATCAAACCCATCCCCTCCCTTCTTTTGTTATTCACGAAAACCGCAAGAAACCCCAAAAACCCTACTCCTCCTTTGTGTTATCGGCCGAGAAACCCCCCCCCCCCTTCCCTCCTTGTCTTCTTCTTCGCTTAGAACCAAAAACCACCGGAGAGAGAGAGAGAGGAACCGTGAAGAGGAGACCGGAGTTAGGCGCCGTGGTTACGCCGTTGTCGTCGTCGTTACAAGGTTAGTCGTTCCTCGTTCCTCGTTCCTCTTTCTTCCGTTTCTTTTCTTTTCCGGCGAATCAACCACCGCCGTGCGCCGCCGCTGTGGCGGCCGTGCGTGGACGGCAGGTGGTGCGTAGTGGGCTGGAATTCGGCTAGAGTAGGAGGTCGTTTCGTAGGTATCGCCGACGTCTTAATCTTTAATCGTCGCCGCCGGCCGCCGCCGCCGCCGCCGGAAACCACCATTGCCGGAGGTGGCAGTGGGTGGTGCGCGGTCGAGTCCAGACCCTAGTCACCTTGAAACCCTAACCCGTAACTTTATCGCGTTAACCCGAACCGTATAAACCGAACGCGTAAACCGTTTTAAAAAGTTATCATTTTATGTGGAAAACGTCCTTTTCTGCCACTGTTTTGCGTTAGCTGTAACTCCCTACTCGTAACTCGGATTGGGGTGAAACCGGTGCCAAACGTTCCCTTTCTGAGCCTAGTAACTTTTCTATGTTTTGGGCAAAAACCAGTTCGGGACGTAGCTTAGGTCAAATCGTCGTTTTATTCTGAAAGGTGCTGTTTTCACTGTTCTGCGAACCGTTCTTATAAAATCCGTATTAAATTGTAGAAAAATCGTTAGGAGGCGTATAATATGTCCTTGGAACCCTAACTCAGAGTACTTTCTGGCCATGTAATAATATTGAGAATTTACTGGGTTTAAAGAGGTCGAAACAGGTCCCGAACAGACCTGTTTGGTTAGGCCGGAAAGTAGTTTTAATGACGGTTTAAGCGGGTGTCGTGTCGTAGGGTCCGGGTCTCGTATTGATACGTTTTAACGTGCGTTTAGGTGCTGGGAAGTGACCGTAATTGGGAAGCTTGAATTTGTATTGTTGAGCTAGGCGCGCATTCGAGGTGAGTTCTCTCACTATATTTAATATCAGTTGTTTTACATTACGGTAGCTCGTGTGTGGTAGCCTTATTTATTTGTGATGCGGGGCTAGATAGTGGGGTGACTAGTTGATACTATGTTGTCATGTTAACTCTGTTGGTGCAAGTGTACCACATCTCTATATATTTATATATATTTATTTTGATGATTACAAACACACCGTATTATTGTTTATCTAACAATTTAATCCAAGTGTGCAGTTGTTGAAGAACACGAAGATTTAATCTGAAGGGATCAAGACGGAAGTGTTTACGTCGTCATTATTGTTTATAACTAATAATGATAAACACCCTAAAATAATATACCACTTGGATATTTCTAAAAACCCAACAATTAATTTTAATAAGATTTTAAGAAGATCCAGCAGATTTGGTTGCAGTCCTGGAAGCTGTCTTTTCTGACGGCGGTATACCGCGGCGATACAGCCGGTATACCGCGGGTACACTTTTGCTGGTATACCGCGGGTGTTCAGCCGGTATACCGCGGCAGTCCGTGTGCAATTCTGATTGGTTGAAGTTGCTGTTTCGTACGGCCGGTATACCGCGAGACCCAGCCGGTATACCGCGGGTACGTTTTTCCTGCCAACTTTGCATGTAGCCGTTGGTGTGTCAGTCACCTTTTCTGACGGCGGTATACCGCATGCATTTGGCGGTATACCGCGGATGCACAATGCCGTTGGAGATGCTGATATATAAAGAAGCTGTTGGTGATGAAGAATAGCAGACCTCAGACAACACAACAGTAACAAACAACAACAAACAGCACCTCTCAGCTCTCTCATCTATTTATATATATATATTTTATAAAACATTTTTTATAAAATATCCAAGTGTGAGATATTATACAAGAGTGATTACCCATTGTGAGTTATACTCCTCTTGTAAGCATTTGAATAACGGGTGTGTGATCCTGTATATCTCGATAAGCTAAAGCTTAGAGAACCGTTTACTTTGCTCTGTATTTGGTTTGTATTCTACCGTAAAGAATACATTTATTGGATCGTGTCGGGAAGTGTCTCGGCTGCTGGTTTATCACAGTTGGTGGTAAATCAGTAAATCTCTGTGTCAAGTATCTCTATCCCTTATCTCTTTATTTATTCCGCTGTGCTTTATTATATTTATTTATATAAACTGCTTTGCATTTATATTTATTTATATAATCTCTGTGCATTTAAATTATATCTGTTTATATAATTGTTGTATACTTATTTATTTATACTCTGCTTTATTTATTCTGTATTTATTTGTTAAAAGAATTTTTTGAAAGTAAAAGATTTAAAATACAACCTTACCCCCCCTAGGTTGTCTAACATTTGGTATCAGAGCGGGGCTTTCAAAAATTATCTGTTTAATTTTTTAAAGTTATATCTTTTATTTAATGGCTCAACAAAATGCTTGGTTTTCTAAATCTCTTCTTATTGATTTCGAAAATTTTGATCTTTGGGCAAATTCTTTTGAACGTTATGTTCGTGGGATAAATCAAAAAATTTGGGATATTATTATTAAAGGAAATTTCAAACCCACAAAATTTCAAAACAACAAAGTTGTTGAAAAACCTAGCTCGGAATGGTCCGACGAAGATGAGGCTAATTATTGTTTAAATTATGAAGCCAAAAATTTTCTCTTTTCGGTTCTTACTAACAATGATATTGAGCGTGTTTATCTCTTTGAAACTGCTCGTGATATTTGGGAGAACTTGAACATCACCTATGGTGGAAACTCAAAAGAAAAGAGAGACGAAACCCGAGATCAAAGAAATGAAGAAACGTGTCTCATCGTCGACTGCAAGAAAGAGGTATGTACTTCATACTCAAGTTATTCTAGTTGTAGTGATAACGATGATGATATTGATATGTTAAATGTCTCTTTTCAAAAATTGATTGTTCTCGTAAATAGTTATAAAAATGAGAATGCTAAATTAAAAGAAGAACTATTATTATGTCAAAATGAGTTGAATAATTGTAAACAAACCATTGCATGTGATAATAAAATCAAAAATGAGTTAATTGATAAAGTTATCACTTTAGAAAAGAAAGCATGCGAAAATATTGTTTGCAAATCATGTGATGTTTTAAATAAGAAACTTGCATGTTTAAATAAAAAGTCACATGAAAATATTATTTGTGCAAAATGTGATATTCTTAAAAATGAAAATGCATGTTTAAAAGCTAAATGCGATTCATATGAAAAGGACAATATGTTAGCAAATGCTTTTAATAGTAGCAATGATAAAGTGCTTAAAATGCTTAATATATCAAATCGTATAAATTGCCGAAAAGGCATTGGTTCAAATACGTGTATTGAAAAATGTGATTGTATGCCAATTAAAAAGGTTTTTGAAAAACCTAAATTTGTTGTTAAAAATAAAACGCAAAAACCCCCATATATGTCAAAAATGAAAAATGTGAATTATGGGAGGAAACCGTATGCTCGTATGTATAATAGTAATTTTCTAGACCTAATGCGAATATAAATGCTTCATTTTATGTGTATGATAAATACAATCGCAAAATTAAAATGGTTAGAAAATGGATTCCGAAAGGAATGTTTAATGTTGATAATCCGGGTGGAATGCGTTTATGGTTTTAAACCATTTTTATGGTTTTGTATGTTTGTCGTGTTTGTTTTATGTCGACAACATATTTTTTTTTGCAGTTTATGTTTTATACTAACTGTTAAAAGGACCCATAAGAAAAGGGTACCACGAAATATTTTCTTTGCCTTTTGTAGGTGTTTCCTGACGAGGTTATAATACGTGGTTTCCTGGCGAGGTTATAATACGTGGTTACCTGCCGAGGTTATAATACGTGGTTACCTGCCGAGGTTATAATACGTGGTTACCTGCCGAGGTTATAATACGTGGTTACCTGACGAGGTCATAATACGTGGTGATTTTTTTTATCACATAAAATTAACCGAATATTGAAGCCTTAAGATCCTTTTTGGTGCAAGTGTTTCGTATTGGTTTGTATATCTTTGTCTCTATTGCTTTTTGCATTTTATTCTATTATATTTACCCATGAGTTTATGCTACCTCAATTATATGCATATTTTGAGGGGGAGCATCTCTCGAGGGGGAGCATACCGTCTTTCTTAACCCTTTTTGCTTCGTCAAACGGGGGAGAGAAACCGCATATGCTCATGCTTAGCGTTTGTGTTTGTCATCATCAAAAAGGGGGAGATTGTTGGTGCAAGTGTACCACATCTCTATATATTTATATATATTTATTTTGATGATTACAAACACACCGTATTATTGTTTATCTAACAATTTAATCCAAGTGTGCAGTTGTTGAAGAACACGAAGATTTAATCTGAAGGGATCAAGACGGAAGTGTTTACGTCGTCATTATTGTTTATAACTAATAATGATAAACACCCTAAAATAATATACCACTTGGATATTTCTAAAAACCCAACAATTAATTTTAATAAGATTTTAAGAAGATCCAGCAGATTTGGTTGCAGTCCTGGAAGCTGTCTTTTCTGACGGCGGTATACCGCGGCGATACAGCCGGTATACCGCGGGTACACTTTTGCCGGTATACCGCGGGTGTTCAGCCGGTATACCGCGGCAGTCCGTGTGCAATTCTGATTGGTTGAAGTTGCTGTTTCGTACGGCCGGTATACCGCGAGACCCAGCCGGTATACCGCGGGTACGTTTTTCCTGCCAACTTTGCATGTAGCCGTTGGTGTGTCAGTCACCTTTTCTGACGGCGGTATACCGCATGCATTTGGCGGTATACCGCGGATGCACAATGCCGTTGGAGATGCTGATATATAAAGAAGCTGTTGGTGATGAAGAATAGCAGACCTCAGACAACACAACAGTAACAAACAACAACAAACAGCACCTCTCAGCTCTCTCATCTATTTATATATATATATATTTTATAAAACATTTTTTATAAAATATCCAAGTGTGAGATATTATACAAGAGTGATTACCCATTGTGAGTTATACTCCTCTTGTAAGCATTTGAATAACGGGTGTGTGATCCTGTATATCTCGATAAGCTAAAGCTTAGAGAACCGTTTACTTTGCTCTGTATTTGGTTTGTATTCTACCGTAAAGAATACATTTATTGGATCGTGTCGGGAAGTGTCTCGGCTGCTGGTTTATCACAGTTGGTGGTAAATCAGTAAATCTCTGTGTCAAGTATCTCTATCCCTTATCTCTTTATTTATTCCGCTGTGCTTTATTATATTTATTTATATAAACTGCTTTGCATTTATATTTATTTATATAATCTCTGTGCATTTAAATTATATCTGTTTATATAATTGTTGTATACTTATTTATTTATACTCTGCTTTATTTATTCTGTATTTATTTGTTAAAAGAATTTTTTGAAAGTAAAAGATTTAAAATACAACCTTACCCCCCCTAGGTTGTCTAACAAACTCGGTGGGACCGAGGATCCGGCGGGGCCGGAGGTTTTATACGCGGGTGGCGTAGGAACTCGGCGGGGCCGAAGATTGTATACGCGGGTGGCGTAGAATCTCGGTGGGGCCCAAGATGTTATACGCGGGTGGCGTAGGAACTCGGGGGACCGGGTAATGCTTGCACGGTTATTGTGTGGTCGGTGGGACCGACGTATGCCTCTTAGGTGGGATGGTATAGGTATGCATGTTTATGATTTGTTCGTAGACTTGTATGCTTGTTTATGTGCAACTATCTGTTTTAGGGGTAGTGTGGAATAACTGTGTTATTTATGGTGGTTGAATTCACTAAGCTTCGTGCTTACCCTTTCCCAATAAACTGTGGTTTCAGGTACGGGCGGCTCCAAGGCGTGACGAGTACACACTGGCGCGCGAGGAGAGCTGGTTGCTTTGTGGTTTTTAATAATTAAACGTTTATTCCGCTGGTTATTATTATGAATATATTAATTATGAGTTTGCAAACGAAACGTTGGGATCATTTAATGAGTTGTTATAAACGAAATGTTTATTTAAAAATTTAAATTTGCTTGTAATTTTTGGGACGTTACAACTTGGTATCAGAGCACGGCTTGAGTGAATCAAACGCATTTCGGTGTGTTTGATCTCAAATTGCGGCTGGGAAAATTTTCAATTTCCTTATTAAACCTTTTTGGGAATAAAAGCAAAGGGTAAAACCCGTTCGAGGAACGGTGATCGAGGGCGCAGTGTGTACAGTCAGCCGGAGCCGAAGGGAAAGGTACAATGTTTAGTGTTTTATTGCTTTCTAGATCATAGAGTATGCATGCTAGATTGCCTGTTGTTGACACTATGCGGTATGTTGGACTGCTTGCTATTAGGAATTCATGCTAATTACGATAGGTTACTAAGTGGATACCCTCTAGGTTGTATGCAGTAAGAGACTTATAGCCTTAGAATATTCGATTTAGTTCTATTGCGCAGCTCTTGTTTGAGTCCAACCGTTCTAGGATAGAATCTTGTATTCGAAGGTCTATTTGTTTTGCACTGCATGTAATCGGGTATTCGCGAGGCCACTCTTTATGATTAGTGGGGATTCGGTGGTAGCAAGGGTAGTAGTTGGGATGGAATTCCTAGGGAGCTAGGAAGAGTGAGTATATATGCCGGTGCGGGCATATGTGTGTTGTTGCGGCGAGAAACTACTTGGACCCCTCGGGATGGGACTCGGAACGAGCGATGATAGGTGTGGAAGGTAGTAGTAGAGCTCCTACTATCGGAAACACGGGATCAATGCTCGGGTCGGGGAAAGTCACGAGGAATCCGAGGAGTTGAGTGTGAGCGTTGTTAGTATGAGTTATTATGTGCTAATAGCTTGTTGTATTAATTACCTAGGATGACCATCACAAGGAGGAACAACGATGTTGAACCGAATGCTAGTATTGAACTCACTATTGAGCGGATGCGTGAGTTGATCGTGGCTGAAGTAAAGCATGCTATTAGGGAGGCAATCCCCGAGATTATTACCGCCGTTCGTGATGAGGTAGTAATGATGTTGGAGACTGCTCGGGGACAAGGACTCGAGTTAGAGGGACATGCTAAGAAGAGGAAAATGGCGCAGACCGTTGCATCAGAATCGGCGGTTCCAAAGAGAACGAGGTTCTCGGACTCGCTCTTGAACCAAAGGAGCGGTGGGTTTAAGACCAAGGATGGTAGCGGAAGGAGAAATGACAAATGCTTCCAGTGTGGCCAGGTGGGGCACTACGGTCGCGACTGCAGGGAACCCCTACAGATGGTTTGTTTTAACTGCAACCAGATGGGCCACATGAAGGCCAACTGCCCGAATCCGAGGGTTACTGTTGGGGGTGGGGCACAAGGAGCTCCTGCGGCTGCTCCCTTGCGTATCACTGATGGTCGTGTGGGTCAGGCTGGACCCGAGGCGGCCCGAGGTAGAGTTCATTAACTGACGGTGGAAGAGGCACAGGCTACGCTTAAAGTGGTGACAGGTATATTTCATCACTTGATATTTGTATTTTGCTTAAGCTGTGTGTTTAAGTACGTTCTTAGTTAACTCGGTGTCTGCTGTAGTGATGTTTGATAGCGGGGCTACCCATTATTTCGTGTCTCACACTTGTAGATGAGGTTGCTGAGGTAATATTTGTTTTAAGTAGACCATTTTGGGTCAAAATTGGCGATTGTGCTAGAATCATAGGCTTTTGAGCCGACTTTGATTTGAGGAAAAGTCGTAAGATGATTTGATGTGATTTCCCAACTTGCCTTAAGAGGTTTAAATGTCTGGATGACAATAGTAGACCGGAGAGTTTCGGAGTAGTATGGGTCGAGACGTTGAATGCCGAATGAGTCATGCACGAAGTTATTTTGAAAATAAAAATTGCATTAATTAAATCTTGTGTTTCCAATTCTTTATGGATTGTGTTTTGGGATTTTGGGAATTGTTCAGCACACACAAAAATTTTCGGATGGTTTTGAAAGTACATGAAACTGTTCTATCATGGGAGTTGCAAACTTAGTTAGAGATTTATGAAGTTTTAGTCGTTATTTGCAAATGATAGAAGCGGATTGGTTTCTATCATTAAGTTTGAAAATTACACGAGACAATTGTGTTTTGACAGGAATGTATTTGTAAACCGTTTCATCGTTTTGTACGACTAGCTGACGTGCGTTATAATTTGTTGGTGAACCCGGTGCCACGACATTTTTATGATTTAAAAAGAGAAATTTTGGGGTCAAACGTCGTGGAACTGATTTTTTAAATTTTGTGCACACTTTTGTCGCACCCAGTGTAAGGTCGAGCGGTTACTTCAAATACATGTCATGAGTCAATTCATACTAGAACCGTGACGGTTCATTTTCAAAGAAATTATTTATTTCGCTTTACGTTTTGTGAGTAAACTAAGCTGCAATGAAATGATTTTCAACATGATTTTCATATGTGGGACGAGCGTGTCCATTTTTGCGTAACTACCGACCTGGTAATAGTAGTTTTATTGCTTACGGTCTTTTTGAAATGAAAAATCTTGGCGTTGAGAATATTTTGTAAATGATTTTGTAAACCATTTGGGAAGTGCGTTTATAAGTGTTATGTGTCATTTTGAGAATTTTAAGGGTGTGAGTCCTTTTGGAAAACTCTTTGTTTAACTCGTGTCGAGTTTGGGACTAATGTTATTTAAGAGTATTGATTGCTTAAACTTTATTTAAACGCGTTTTTGACCGACTTATGGGTCAATTGCACGGTTTTTAATGACTCGATGTGGAGTTTTGTTGATGGGTTGTTTTGTTGCACAGTTTTGCACTTATTGCACGTTGAGCATTTACATGTTGGGTGAGTGAGTCATTCCGGGATAGGCATGTTGTTGGTAGACTGTTTTGCAGTGGATCCTTGGTCACGTCAGTCAGACGTTGGTAACGGTCGGTTGGGTATCTCGGGGTGGGACCCCGGTATCCATGTGTTATGACTTTGACTTTCTAGTAGGCACTAAGAGGATACAGTCTTGGGCACTTACCCGAGAGGTAGTTCCGATGTGCCAGGACTTGAGACGTACCTGGGAGGTAGGCGTTAAGGTGTATCTTGTTACGGTGTAACTAGGCTTCGTAGAGCGAGTGTGGAGGATAAGTAGACGGTGGAGGGTTGAGTATTCCACGCGTGTTGATACTATAGACCGAATGGTATCGATTACATGAATAATGCCCTTTGTATTAAAGAGAATAAATGCGTAGAGTCTTAGGAGGTAAGTGGTATATTTAGGTGTCGACTTTTGGGCTTGAGGCCAAACACCTTTAGTATAATCGGAGAAATTGTAGCCGATTTTAAAATAATCTTGGTGATGGTAGTAGTAACCCTGAATTGATCACTTGTGATGAATGGTTATGGTGGAATGACCTACGTGGGTGTTAGTTGATTTGGTTGTGGGTAATATCCAATTGTATTAATGTTTAGGAGAATACTTTTACCGTTGTATTTATTCGGCTGGACCGATATTCGGCTGGGCCGATGGTTGTATTTATTCGGTTGGACCGATATTCGGCTGGGCCGATGGTTGTATTTATTCGGTTGGACCGATATTCGGCTGGGGGCCGATGTTTGTTAATGTGATTCATTGTGAATTTTGGGAGTCTAGTAGAACTCGTGGAAGTTAATCGGCAGTTAATGGTAGGAATGATCGGATTCGAGTATCCTGTAGGGTATATTGGTGAGCATCTTTAGAATGGTTGGAGCTTGGAATTTGAAATCGGGATGTTTGGAATATCTAAGGTTGGGATACAACCGAAGGCGTTTAACTAGGAATGATTCCAATTGGTGGAGTGTTCTTCCGATCGCGTTTTTCAGTGCTCTTGAAGGAGTGTTGTTAGTAAGGAAGCATTCGGGAAATTCTTAGACGGTGTGAGAAATTAGGTCCCAGTTAGTGAAAGTCTAGTGGCAACTCAGAAAGGGTTCTGAGTGGACTTGAGAACCTGAGGTTGATATAAGGGAGAACTAACTAGAGCTATTCCCGGGCGTAGACTTCGGGGACGAAGTCTAATTCAAGTGGGGGAGAGTTGTAAAGCCCGTGTCCCGGTACGTTTATTTAGTCATTTATTTGTTTGTTTCTCTTCGTTATTTTTTTAAGCGAATTTATTTAACGGGGTAGACGTCAAAGTCCTTAATGAAATTTATCTTGGGATGTTAGTCCTTCCGGTAAATCTTTAACTTTAAGGGGGTATTTCGGGTACTTTGATTGTGGAGGGACCAATGTTGCAATGTCTCACATATTTGCGAGGGGGCTCGGCCCATGCAATGAATCAAACCCATCCCCCTCCCTTCTTTTGTTATTCACGAAAACCGCAAGAAACCCCAAAAACCCTACTCCTCCTTTGTGTTATCGGCCGAGAACCCCCCCCCCTTCCCTCCTTGTCTTCTTATTCGCTTAGAACCAGAAACCACCGGAGAGAGAGAGTGCGAGAGAGAGAGAGGAACCGTGAAGAGGAGACCGGAGTTAGGCGCCGTGGTTACGCCGTTGTCGTCGTCGTTACAAGGTTAGTCGTTCCTCTTTCTTCCGTTTCTTTTCTTTTCCGGCGAATCAACCACCGCCGTGCGCCGCCGCTGTGGCGGCCGTGCGTGGACGGCAGGTGGTGCGTAGTGGGCTGGAATTCGGCTAGAGTAGGAGGTCGTTTCGTAGGTATCGCCGACGTCTTAATCTTTAATCGTCGCCGCCGGCCGCCGCCGCCGCTGCCGGAAACCACCATTGCCGGAGGTGGCAGTGGGTGGTGCGCGGTCGAGTCTAGACCCTAGTCACCTTGAAACCCTAACCCGTAACTTTATCGCGTTAACCCGAACCGTATAAACCGAACGCGTAAACCGTTTTAAAAAGTTATCATTTTATGTGGAAAACGTCCTTTTCTGCCACTGTTTTGCGTTAGCTGTAACTCCCTACTCGTAACTCGGATTGGGGTGAAACCGGTGCCAAACGTTCCCTTTCTGAGCCTAGTAACTTTTCTATGTTTTGGGCAAAAACCAGTTCGGGACGTAGCTTAGGTCAAATCGTCGTTTTATTCTGAAAGGTGCTGTTTTCACTGTTCTGCGAACCGTTCTTATAAAATCCGTATTAAATTGTAGAAAAATCGTTAGGAGGCGTATAATATGTCCTTGGAACCCTAACTCAGAGTACTTTCTGGCCATGTAATAATATTGAGAATTTACTGGGTTTAAAGAGGTCGAAACAGGTCCCGAACAGACCTGTTTGGTTAGGCCGGAAAGTAGTTTTAATGACGGTTTAAGCGGGTGTCGTGTCGTAGGGTCCGGGTCTCGTATTGATACGTTTTAACGTGCGTTTAGGTGCTGGGAAGTGACCGTAATTGGGAAGCTTGAATTTGTATTGTTGAGCTAGGCGCGCATTCGAGGTGAGTTCTCTCACTATATTTAATATCAGTTGTTTTACATTACGGTAGCTCGTGTGTGGTAGCCTTATTTATTTGTGATGCGGGGCTAGATAGTGGGGTGACTAGTTGATACTATGTTGTCATGTTAACTCGGTGGGACCGAGGATCCGGCGGGGCCGGAGGTTTTATACGCGGGTGGCGTAGGAACTCGGCGGGGCCGAAGATTGTATACGCGGGTGGCGTAGAATCTCGGTGGGGCCCAAGATGTTATACGCGGGTGGCGTAGGAACTCGGGGGACCGGGTAATGCTTGCACGGTTATTGTGTGGTCGGTGGGACCGACGTATGCCTCTTAGGTGGGATGGTATAGGTATGCATGTTTATGATTTGTTCGTAGACTTGTATGCTTGTTTATGTGCAACTATCTGTTTTAGGGGTAGTGTGGAATAACTGTGTTATTTATGGTGGTTGAATTCACTAAGCTTCGTGCTTACCCTTTCCCAATAAACTGTGGTTTCAGGTACGGGCGGCTCCAAGGCGTGACGAGTACACACTGGCGCGCGAGGAGAGCTGGTTGCTTTGTGGTTTTTAATAATTAAACGTTTATTCCGCTGGTTATTATTATGAATATATTAATTATGAGTTTGCAAACGAAACGTTGGGATCATTTAATGAGTTGTTATAAACGAAATGTTTATTTAAAAATTTAAATTTGCTTGTAATTTTTGGGACGTTACATATCTGCCGGAAAATTAAAACTCTCCCATATCTTGCGTGAATCATTGCCAAGAATCACAAAGTTATCATTCATAAAACCATATGCAGGATCAGACATGGATCCAGTACTCCATACTTCTCTGCCTTGAGGATCACTGAGTACAAGCCCACGCCCACTGGTCAGCTCTACTTTCGATCCTCTAGACACCGTTGGATTTGTTTCTGGGTACCAGATGATGGTCTTGTTAGGTATCTTGTCATACCATATGGATAACACAAAGTTATCTTTTCCTTGAACTTGTTGGAACCCAAAGGCAAAATCAGCGGAAGGTGAGAGCCATGGTGTGACATCATCTGTTGCTGTGAGGGATGTACCAACTGGTACAGAACCATTTAGTTGTTGTGCGACAACTGAAAATGGTAGGAAATGGCAAAAAAGAACGAAATATAGGACCTTGGTCATGGGTTATAATGGGTAAAAACAACATACGTACTTTTTTTACAATGGGCCAAAACGGGTTGGGTCATGTCTATCATCCAATGTTTTTTCCTCCATTTGTTATTTCATAAATAAATTATATATTAAATATGATTAAAAAAAATTATTATTAAAATAATCATCCAAATTTTTTCAAATAAAGCAATTTAAGAGGTTGTAGATACTTTTAGTTGATCGTGTCGTTTCATTAACGTGTTATCATTGTCGCGAAGTCTACCATTTATTATTAGGAGTGATCACTTTGGTATCGGGCCTGCTCATAATGTCATAGGCTCGATGCCTCGAATACTTGATATTGAATGGCACTTTGCATCAACTGTAAGGGATAGTTGGCCTAAGCAACTAAATCACATTAAACTAGTGCTATACCCGTCCGGTGGCCGGTATACAACATGACTTTAATCTAGATTCATACATCTTTAAGCAGGCAAAAAGTCAATTCTGACTTCCACAAATCTCGAAGAAATCTAAACTGTGACCGAAGCACCAATCTGGAAAAAAATCTGGTAAGTTGTAGATGATAAAATAACAGGACAGTAACATAGATCCTAACATACATCATGTTGGGCATCCAAACCAACAACAAATTTACAGAAACTAAGGGGTCGTGTACCCAATACTTGCCCGGTAAGAGTCGACACTTTAAAGTTAACTTACCGGGTAATATTTTAGTCCATTAAAACGGTGTCGTATGCAACAATTTATCCGGTAAGCGCTTACCGAGTAAGACTCTCGGTCCTTGTTATCATTCTTACCGGGTAAGCGCTTACGGGAAAAATTCGATACTATCATTTACTTACCAGGTAAGATTTTAGTTCAAAAAAGGCATTATACTATGGTAATGTAAACTATATCATTTACTTACCAGGAAAAATTCGATACTATCATTTACTTACCCGGTAAGCGTTTTATAGTTTTTATGTCTTCTAAAGATGTGCCTTCATAGCAACACCATTATACTATGGTAATGTAAACTATATTTTAGTAGTGATTAATGAAATTCAACTCATAGCTGTAACATTTTACTATTGATTAATGCAAGTAAACTCATGTGTCTGTACTATTTAACTAAGAATTAATGCAATCAAACACATGAACCAGTATCAACTTAATTAACAATTCTTTTCCTTCTTCAAATTGGTGTACATGTCATTTGAATTTCAATAACCAACTTACTATCATGCAATTCGACCGAACTATAAAAGGTCAAATTGGCATTGTAAAATAGTAATTAGAAATATGTTCAACGCAATTACAATAAAACTAATTGGGTTCATTGAACATGCTAACCATTCATCAATAATATCTTATCCTTCTGCTTATTGTCCCATCATATAAAACTAATTAAGAATATCCGTTTTCCTTGAGTTTTATTGATAATTCGTTCATATTATCGCAAACCTCCTCTATTTTTGGATGTGATCTGCCTCCTGCATGAAAAGTGTGAAGGTTTTGATCAACTTCAATCCAACTTTTTCATGCATCTTTTCCTGGTTCATTACTATTTTATCCAATACAATTACAAAGTTGGGTGATATCTCTAATGACAACCCCACGTAAGGATACTAATTTCGGCTATTAAAAGGGTAAGTTAGATTTGTAAACAATATTGATTGATTCTAAACAATCCCAAACACCCTCTTAAGCTATGGTATTTTGGAGTCCAAATAAAAAAAATTCTATTAATGTGTACAAAGTCAAACGGGTAATTAATATGATACACAGAAGGTGGTCTACACTCAAAAGCCACCCATGACCAATACAAATAAAGGCTTAAACTTAAATCATTTTTAATATTTCTAATCACGCCATGATCACTTTATATGGACTTTTTTTTTAAAACATGCACTTTATTACCATACTTACAATTGTACACCAATTACAAGAGAACCCACTTACAATTGTACACCAATTACAATTGTACATCTACCAAAAGTTACAATGGAACCCACACACCAATCAAATGATCAATCCAAGACAAAAACAAAACCAATCATCCAGACCCTACTTGGAACCAAACATAACAAATAAGGCCTGCAGCCATAACCAAACAGCATACTAACAGCTGAACCAAATCAGCCCCAAGCAGACCACAAAAATCTTCACCTGCAGATCCGAACTTGCCTTATTCCTCTCGAACACAGCGCGTTAGCTGTGCCGCAGCAACACCCGAACAGCAGCAGCTGTCACATGGCACAGCTTACACTTGAACCACAATAAGCAAACCAAAACAACAGCTGCCACGATTAAGCACAAACCAAACAGCCACCATACAACCCCTGCAGTTGAATTGACTGAGCTGTCAGACAGCAGTTTAACCTTCCAGTCGCTGACCCCAAACAGCTGTGGCTTAGTCATGCAGATTAAGTCGTAACAGTCGCATTGCAATTCACAAGTATTTAGAACTTTTGCTAAAGAAATCAATTTAGAATAATTTCAATATATTAAATAACATGTGCCCAAAAAGGACCTTACACTTGTTCCATAAAAATTTACCACAAGATAACACCCATTATTAACATCTATCCTCTCCATATCTTCCACACATACACATCTAGAGTAGCCCAATAATATGTACTCTTTAAATGGCTAACATAGAATGAGTACAAATAAGCAAGCTTAATGAGAACAATTTAACCAACTTTGAGTGAGATGATGTTTGTAACCAATTTCTTGACCTAAATACCATGAGAATACACATTATGCCATATGAGGTTGAAGCTAAGGCACACCGGCCACTACTAAGGTGGATGTGAACCTTACAATGGAATAACACTCGTAAGGTAGTAAGAGAGACTTGGGTCTAACACTCCAACAACACTTTCGAATGTTCTCCATTGTACTATAGTTGCCTACTTAATATCTTCCTTTGACACATCTATCTTTTATGTCTTTTAAAACAGTTGATTTCTATGAAGGTGCAATTGCAATTTGTCCACTTTAATGACACACCAAGATCGACCCAAAAAACGGTTGGACTCATCTGGGTCCATATTTTATATAATTACTTGGTTAACAACAATATTTGTTGGATAATATATCATCAATTAACATATGTAGCTTCTAATTGGTCAATATGTTTTTATTAATTTTATTTATTTCACCTAATATAACTATGTACTTGGAAGCTAGAAAATTACATCCATACATTCAGGTGTAAAGCAACGTTATCAAAATACAACATTCAATGAACTCAGATAACTTGGTTGAATTTTAACAGTTTAAATAAACATTATTCAATTGTTCAAAAAACGAAACAAAATGCAAATATCAGTCAATGATTGATATGTCGAAATTGAATACAAGTCGTTTTTCATTCATAACTAATTCCGGTTTATATTTTAGTGAAAATAGTGCACAATATTTTGAACTTGGAATCAATGACTCTAAATTCTCACATCAAGAAGAACTTGGGATCAATGACGAATTGAGGAAAAATATCGTAAATAAAAATATACTAAGTGAAACAACGATATAAATTTAATAATTTTATGACATCTACCAAAAGTTATATTCGGTAACGGATCACAAGCAAGTTGTTGCAAGACGTTGACCAACACTTGACCTTCCTCGTCATTTCAATATATTTTGTTTTTCCCCTTCCACGTTCACGCTCACATGAAGGTAGCCAGCCATTTCTAAACAACATAATAAAACATAGATTATTATTAAAACATTTCTACTTTAGAAAAGTAGAAAACCTTTTGTTAAAATCACAAAGATCCATTCCTATATTTGCTAAAATGACAAAGATCTATTCATGTTTTGTAATACTCCTTCATCCTATATATGCAGTTTAGCAAGTATTCATATAATCATATTTGTAATGAAAAAAAGAAAAGGGCATTTGGGATATAAAGTCCCAGAATCACGACAGACGCCTCAATCTCCAACAAAAAGGGCTTGAATGCAAGCATCAATTCGTAATATTGACAAAATCAAATAGAAAAGTGATAAAACAAACAAATCCATCGATTTTTACATGTAACATTCTAACATGTAAAATCATAGTGATATTGGATTTTTTTTTCTAGGGTTTTATTTTTAAAATCAACCACATATTTTATATTCAAAAGCAACCACGGATTTTACACTTCAATCAAAACTTGATAAAGCATCTCTTTTTCCTTGGATTAGAAACATTTTAGTGTTATATTGAATCTGCCATTTTAGATCATTTTAGTGTTATATTGAATCTACCATTTTAGATTATCAAATCTGCCATTTTAGATCAATTACTACCAAACCAAATGCCATGAAAATGAGATGAAAATGGCAGCAAATCTGCTGCAATTACCAAACCAAAAGACATAACATTGATTGAACTTTTCATCGTACATAAATCAAGAAGAGAGGACACTTGTCAGGGATCATCAATATATATATATATATATACACACACAGATACACACACAAACGCACAGCTCTAAATGGCTTAAATTACTTAAAAATTAGCCATGAAGTTAATGAATATCGATTACAAATGAGAATAGGATACGGAATATTAAACGAAGATGCCCAATGTTCATTCTGAAGAGTGAAAGAGATAGAAGTAGTTAAAGGAAGTTTCATAACTATATTAAAGTGACCAACAATGACCCAATCAAAAGAATGGTATTTGAAACCCATCCGTTGCAAATTATATACTTACTGTTTTGTTTTATCATTATATCAACTAAACTCACATATATGCTCTTGAAATAGTGTAGGCCACAAACATGAAGTGCAGGTACACCTAGAGTACTACTTAATCAAGCCTGCAAATGCATATAAAATGGTTATAATTATGGGAAGTCCATCCAATATATGCAAAACAACATATCAGTTTTCGAGCCTTGTTATAACGTGTAGGCATGAAGAATAACGTGGGTGCTTACAATCATTCACAGTGATAGACAAAGATATCTTGTCCAACACAGCAAGAGCATCTTCAAGAGCCTTGTTATAAGCTGCGGAAGTACAAGCTTTACATAAATCTAGTAATTTATACACAAACTTAATAATGTGGTTTTAATATCAGCAAAATATCGATCACCTTGGCAAATGACTATAGAATGATACGAAGCTGCATCTCGGATTAATGGATTGTAGAAATTGGGGAGCGATGCATCGAGTAATCCTTTCACAATCGTATCCGGTAGGTTTCTTGAAGTTGTTGAATTACTAAAGGTATGTTCTGAGTTCTGAGAGTTTCACAGATTAGTAAAAACCACAAATGCAGGATATGAAATTAAGTTCACAATGCCAAAGTTCGCAAAAACCATACAAATAACGTTGCTCATTCATTTATTTATGTTATGGCAATTCACAGAAACTGAAGACGGTTGATGTAGTGATGAATGATCGTGTTGTCCCAGATTGATATCTATGAATCGATGCCCTCCAGCTATTGTTATCCAGAAAAAAACTCGAATGAATACAAGTAGTCTTCTCGAGATACTCTGCATGAGAGGTGAGCTTTGTGAATTTTGAGTGAATATAAAGCCATAGATAAGAAAGGAAAAGGAGTTAAAGGCATGAAAAAACATAAAGGAAGACAATGAGGAAATTAGAACTTACTCTTGTTGGAAGAGAAAATTGCTACTTACGGATCGATAATGGATACATAAAGATCTATGAATGTGTGAGAATCAGCAGCATCACTGTGAGGAAAACAAAAGATTTATTTTAATTATGCAGCATCAATCCTGCATAATCATAAAATCAAAATGACAAAACATTTTCAACCAAAAACTCAAAACCCATTATCGGTTTAAACGCACATCCAAACACCCCCTAAAGAAAACGGATTAAATATATCAATACAGAAATAGCAAATCGAACCAGATTAAAAGAATTACAAACGGGTATAAACCTGAACCCGAATTATGAACAGGTTTTACAAATGCAACAAACCATAAAAATAATAAAACTGCTATGTAAATAATTGAGTTAAATTTTTATTACCTCTAATCGAAGCTTGCATCTGATGAGCATGTGCACGTGTTCAATCACGTCTTTCCTCTTCTCATCAGAATCCAAAGTGGGGTGTATGCAACCGGGTCTTCAGCAAAGACCAACGTCTCGACCCGAATCGAATTAGGATCCGGGTTACACAAAGCAAAAGACGGCATAAACGGGCGATCCTCATCCATAGCAAGATCACTCATTCAAATTCAAGCAGAACCCAAACAAAAAAAAACACAACAGATACTTTGTGTACCGTATATATATACGGTAACGCAAAAAAAACCCTTTAGAATTACAGTGTGCTATCAACATTCAAGTCTCTCAAACTTGTTCCAATTTCTCAGTAAAAAAAACCCACAAGTAAAACATCAAAGTTTGTAAGACTACATTGGAATCAACCCCATTTGGTTCTTGAAAAGGAAGTAAAAAACCACAAGAAAGAAAGCATCAAAGCAATACCCATTACGGTTTTGGGTATAAAGATTTTGAAATTTGTGAAAAAGATTAGAATTTTGTAATACCCAACAAAAACCCAGGAGTAAAACACAAAAAAGATAGGGAATTTATCTAACCTGGTATAATTGGGCAAAATCAAAATTCCCAAAAATCGCACAGAAAGGGGGTTTCGAATGTGATATAAAAAGGATATGTATGTAGAATCCGAAGCAAAATTGAAGCAAATTGGGAGAAAAGTTAAAAGGGTTTATGAACAAAGCTATTTCATGAAATCGAAGATAGTGTTTGGAGAAAACCGTCTGAAGAGAGGAGTGGAGGGGGTGTGAGAGAAATCTGAGTTTTGATTTTGAAGCTGAAGGATCAAACAAAATGTTGCAACACTTCCATCTATTTATAGGGGCGAGTTGAAACTCCATAACTGGAGGTTCAAACGACTTCGTGGGACTGCAATGTTATGAGAAACGAAGTCGGTTGAAGAAACAGTTGGTTTGGGGGACGTGGTCGTGGGGCTAAGAAGTTATCCAGAGGGGAGTGGGCACCGGTTTGAGGAGAGATGCAGTGGGAGTGGTGTTTGTGAGGATGATGGAGAAGGAGAAGGATAGCGCAAATAGGGGGAGTGGGTCGTTTCTTGGGCCGGTTACAGAAGCGATGAGAGAGGGACGATTAGGATGGCTTAATTAGTGGCTTATTGATTTTAAACGGTCAGGATTAATTTTGAGGAGAATTACATATTATACGGCCCAGATTGATCCAAAGGTGGTTGGACTCAACTGGGTCCATAATATATGTAATACTTACTAAAAAATTATCATGCTATTTTAAAAATCAAAACTTTATTCATTGAAATATCCCCTCCCTCTACACACTTGGATTATGTCGGATTTGAATCGCTATCCATCAATATCGATGATCCATTCCTCCAAATAATATCACTATAACCAAATAATCTAGCAAAGCAAGAAACCAATTGCTCCTGGATCACTTCTTCATCGGGTAGCACCATATCAGTCTCCCTCCTCAAAGAAGTAACTTCTTTATCAGATATCCCACAAGGAACAATATGCTTGTAGTACTTCAAATCAGGATCAATATTAAATGCCAATCCATGAGACGTAATCCCAGAAGAAATCCGAACCCCAATTGCACCGATCTTTCTCTCCCCAACCCACACCCCAGTTTCCAATTTCCTTAAACCATGAGCTTTGACACCATATACAGCCGCTAATTCAATCATGGTTGACTCGAGATTTTCTACGTATTTCCTAGCACCGACCCCAATTTCTCTTAAAGAAAGAATAGGGTATAAGATGGCTTGATGAGGGCCATGAAATGTGATATCCCCTCCCCTCTGTGTGTAGTGCAGTTCAGCACCCATGTTTTTAAGTTCAGATTCAGGAACTAGTAAGTTGTGATCCGTTCGGCGTTTTCCAAGGGTGTATGTAGGCGGGTGTTGCAAGGACAAAAGGGTATCAGAAATCTTACTCGTTTTCCTATCAGAAGCCAGCTTTTCTTGTAGTTTAAGTGCTTCCAAGTAACTGACCGTGCCTAATCTCCAAACCTCAAGCTTTCTTGGAATCCTCATTCTGAAACAAATACCAATATTCAGTATCACATTTTCACCCATGGTTATTTGTTAGTTAGATGGTATATATCAAACTAGAACTCAAGGGAAAACAACAAGCAAACAAGTTAAGGAATAAGACAATTAGACCGAATTCCACAGGTGCTTTTGAGCATATTGTATATGTCAAATTTGGTGCTTTTGAGCATTATTTCCTTCTAAAGGAATTAATTTCATTTTAACTTACAAATGGGCAGCCTAGATCATACATCTGTTCATAAATCCTATTGAAATATAATCCAGTTCCAGCTTACTGTTCAAAAGCATATAGATATGGTGCAAATTCGATACCATCACCCATGCCACTAGTTTCAATGTTTGATTTAATTAACAGTTTCACCAGTTGAAAATTAACCCATTTGAATCTAAAATCAACATATGGGCTCTTTTGTTATGATTGAGGATCAAAGATAAAAACCAAGATAGCAAATTTGGCAATGAAATCCAACACCATCGCAATTCAGTTGCCAGTTGCCAAAGCATATGCCTATGTTCTATTGTATCCCAAGTCCCCTGTTCTTACAAAGTTCCTAGGATTAGGAATATCCATTCCCTTTTCAAGAACTAAAGTCTACCTATATGATTACAATTAACTAGTTTTCTTTGTTTCAATTGGATGACAGTTGAAGTAACATCGTCAATCATCAACGCCGATTACCATTGCGATTTTGGTATCAGGAATGGCAAGACGTGGGAGAAAACCCCAGTTGGGCATTTTAACAAACAGGTGATGGGCGGTAAATGAAAAAGAAAACCCTAGAGAAGCTGAAATCTTTAAGAAACGCTTACCTTTAAACTTGTGAAAGAGAGATTACAGCCGCAATATAGGATTTTCTGAGCTTGATTCTGGGCGTTGTAAGAAGATAAATGGATTCATTTAAAGACTTCAAATATTGATTCCACCTACCAAAGCGGATGACCTGGTTCGATCCACGTCTGTAAAAAAAAGAACGTTCCTAATTTCTGAAAAGGATCCCTTTTTTACATTCAAAATAAAAATATTTAATTTATACAAAAAATAATCTTTTTACTTTATTATCGCCGTGTTCTCGAACTCATTCTACACAGGAAAGGAAAGCTAGGGAAATAAGTGGAAAGTAAAAAAATCTTGTGTTCTCGAAATCCTTTTAGGAGACAAAGAAAAGAAAACGAAAGGAAAATAATGATAAGTTTTTTTTCAAAAAAATTCTCCCAAATGTGGGAGGAAAAGGGAAGGAAAGGAAATAAATTAAAAGCATTTAAAAAAATTACTGGAATTATTAAAATTACAAAACTATCCGATATTTCTTTATAAAAGATATATTTTTAAGAATATATCAGTAAAAATGACATATTTCATTTCCCTTCTCTCATGTTCAAGAACACGAAAAAATATTTCATTTCTTTTCCTTTATTTTCCTTTATTTTCTTTTCGTTTCGAGAACACAAATGAAAAAATTATTTTTCTTTTCTCTCCCTATCTTTTCCATCAATTTCCTTTCTTTTCCTTTCTTAATTATTTAAGCAACTATGTTAATTATTAATATCTATATATATCTAAAAGAAACACCCATAAAAAAATAAGATGGCATCCTAATTTAAAATATCATAAAATAAAATAAATTAAAATACAATACAAATATTTTAACATAGTTAAATAATTATTTACCAATAAAATTTGTTTTTATACATGAAAAGTTATTCAAAATTATTTACGGTAATGTAAATTAACCAAAAGTGTACAATATATAGTAGAGAAATCAAACTAAAATAATAAAATCGACATACTTTATTAATCTTTTTTAATCTTTAATGGCATCTAGATCTAGTATTGAAATATGGTGACGCAGATAGAAACCAAACAGGTATAATTTAGATGTACAATAATATAACTTTAATTAAAAAATTTAATCAAGGTTTCGATTTCAAACGCTTACCTGAATAAATGTTTACTAAGTCATACTATTCTATAGAATGAATATGACAAGTACCAAGAATCTTACCCAATGGGAGCGAAAGCAATGACCGAGAGTCTTACCCGGTAAGTAAGTGCAACGACTCTGACCACATTTAGCGCTTACCGGGTAAATTGTTGCATACGATATCATTTTGGTGGACTAAAATTTTACTCGATAAGTATGTGGTAGTGTTGAATTTTACCGGTAAACACTTGCAAAGTAAAGCGATTAAGTAAACGACCCCTTAAAACTACTCGATAAAAAGGTTGTTTCCGTAAAAAAAAAAAAAAAAAAAAAAAACCTTGGCATGCGAAACAAAAATAGACATGCAAGAAAAATAGCATCTAAACCAAACCAAAAGATGCAAGTAAATCCCACGCAAGGGTATACCTTTCTACACAACTGAAATCAAGAAATCCACAATAATGTACCATTTTCGCAGCAAGTTCCTCTATCCCAGACATATTACTACCATTTATGACTATAACAAATAAATAAAGTCCCCCTAAAAGACTCTTACTACACCATAATCATACATAATTTAACTGTTATGCACATGTTACGCTTGTGAGCCAAAACGCTCACGACGAACAAGAGAGCATACACACACCTGGACGGTAAGCCCACGCAGGAGGCAACCGAGCATATCTTTCCATACCCGGTTGCTCATCATATGGCCTTTCCATAACCTTTAGCAGTCGTCTCACCTCTTCAAAATCACCTTGTTCAGCCATATCTATCGCACTTTGGCATAGATAGTTCCTCAGAATGTACTTTGGATTCACCGAATTCATTGAAGCTTTTCTTTCCTCATCCGAAATACCACTACCAGATAGCTGCACCATAAAAAGAAATAACTAATAAGTATTACAAACTGCTGTCCGGGTGGGCCACACCCACACGGAAACAAAGCACAAGTCGATTTTAAAGGGGTCATGTTACCTCGGTTCTATAACGTTTTACCCAGTTGGTCCAAGCCTCCCTTCGCTCTTTGCCGATATCTAGCAAGGCAGCCTTCAGTGGGACCAGCAATTCTGCATCTGGAACGTTGGAATCAGCCCGGATGTTGGAGAGTAATCTGAAGAAGTTTGTGTAATCAACTTTGTCGACAGCCATGTTATTAAGCAGTTCCCCAATGAGTTCTTTATTATACTTTAAAATGCCAACTTTTTTGGTCATTATGGCCTGATAGTCGTCCATAAGTTTAGTACCATATCTGCAGTAAATCAACAACATAAGATGCTTCAAAATCAGCTTAGCTGACTAAGCAAGAATAATAATGAACTCATAATATATATATATATATGTTTCCATACCTTTCCATCGCATAATTGAACTCTTTCTTATTTATTAGCTGTGCAGTTGAAAGTGCTGTTGCAAACTGGCCTATATTCCACGAGCCAATATCAGGTTGATTTGCAAAGCAATATCTTCTCCCGGGAATATCTGTGGTGTTCGGAGTGAAACTGGGATCAAAGGCGTCAAGAAATCCAAAAGGACCGTAATCGATTGTGAGCCCTAATACGCTCATATTGTCGGTATTTAGCACACCATGCGTGAACCCAACGCCTTGCCATCGTGCAATTAAGGAAGCTGTACGCTCAGCAACTTCCACCAGCCAAGCTGATAAAATCCATCAGTTGAAACCCAGTAAGGAAAAGATCAACATGCAGATTATAAAAATAGATACAAATCATCGTCAAATTACTAAAATGACACTCAATTGATTTTCTACGTCAAAATATTCACCTGCATACTTGTTTGAAGTCAGATCCACAACAGCATTGTTTCCTTCCCCGGTGGAGAAAGATAAACCATCACTTTTGCTCATGTTCTCAATATGAGGAAAGTGGTGCTTAATGGTGTAATCAGCCAAAGTTCGAACAATGTCAAGGTCCTCTTTTCCTCTTGAAGCATGTATCTGGAATGAGCCAAAACGCAGAAAGGATTGGGCAACACGGCACACGATAGCACCAGGTTCGTCTTTTGGATTGCCACTGCATTTAGACAGAAGATTATGGAAACAATGGTCATGACTCATGAAATGTTTTAAGCCATTTAAAATGGAAACAATGCTCTACTTGGTAAAACTTACTCGTAGAACATGTCACGGCTCACGTATTTTCCAGTCGTTACAAGGCTAAGTGCACGAGTAGTTGGAATTCCTAGACTGTGAATTGCTTCGCTGCAAAGAAATTCTCGTATGCTGCTACGTAAAACTGCTAAACCATCAGCAAAGCGGCTGTATGGAGTCGTCCCAGCACCCTTTAGCTGAAGCTCCCACCTTTGCGACATGGAATTCAGAAGTTCCCCAAGCGTGATAGCCCGGCCATCACCCAATTGGCCAGCCCACATTCCAAATTGATGCCCCCCGTAACATTGCGCATAAGACAACCTGAGTAATAAGTAACTGACATCATCAGCATTTTATAAAAAAAGCTCGAGAAATGTCGAATAAGAGGAATTCCACTCACCCTCCTTTTAAAGGAGAGGCCCCCGAGAACAGAAATGGAAAATCGGGTCTTTCAAATCTGCAACAGCCATAACAAAATTCAAGATTATGACATCTTCTCAGATAGGAATGGTGATATAGATCAAGTCAACTAACTAAATAGAAGAGAATAAATAGAAAATCCCATAAAATGATCCATCTCGTATATGTAAAATATGTAATAGAAGACAATTACTGCCAGAACTCAAAAAGAAATCAAGATTGTTATTAATTCTATTGTAAAACTCATCTGATTGTTATTAATTCTATTGTATAAAGGACTCACTCTTTAGGATCTAAATCAAGTATATCAGCAACTGATTCAGACCACGCAACTAGCTGAGGGTTCTCTACTTCAGCAGATGGTGATACTTTTGTATAACAAGCATGAAGCACCTGAAACAAAAATCAACAGTAACATAACAGATTTTTAGAATTTTCTTGATGTATCCCCTCAGTTCAAAGCTCAAAATTAGCATATAAAATACATCAAAAGATACTACTACTTGAACTAACATTGACGTATGCGTTCTTGACTAATCTAAAATTGAAGAATAACACAAGACCAGTGATCTTTTACAAATAATAGTTGATCATATAGTGAAAATTGTAAAATTTACCCTCCCAACCGAAAATGATATTCTATTTAGGAGCCTTCTGCCCCACTAATTGCTCCGTCTCGAAAAAAAATAATTGATTTGAAGAGATCACTAATTACAACTCACATTGCATTTATATACGGGTACGATTTCTAATTTTGACATCCAAATGAGAGAATGGCATGCAACATATCATGAATGAACACTCCAACAAGGTATCAGACAGTTCACACAGGGTGGATACCGCTTTGTTGCCCATTGAGTCTATTTAAGATGCACAAATGAAACTAAACTTAATTGTTCTTTTGTTATTTCTAGGCTATTTCAGACCAACATAGTAATAATTACTTGAGCCTTCACACAATTGCCGAATATGTACTACCTAATAACAAGATATGTACTACCTAATAACAAGAAACTTCAAGGAAACATAGTGCATAGGATCATTCAAATCTTGCTGCTCTATTTAAGTTCCCCAATTAAGTACAGTTGGATTCAAAAAAATCAAGCCCTAATTTCAAATTAAAAACTTATGTTACTATCTTCTAACCTAGGAAAGCAAAGATTCACTCATTATTTAGTTCTTTATAT
Source organism: Saussurea involucrata (assembly GCA_033807775.1). NCBI lineage: Eukaryota > Viridiplantae > Streptophyta > Magnoliopsida > Asterales > Asteraceae > Saussurea > Saussurea involucrata. Next base: position 17,102,682 of record CM066325.1, read on the forward strand.
TCCTACTCTCTTAAAACAATCAATGGCAGCTTACAAGATACATTAAGAACAAAAAATCCTAAATTCGAGATCTAAAATCACAAACAAGTTCACAATTCTTTATATCTTTCAATCACGACCAACAGATGAAAATTGGGCACTTTAGGGGAAATCGTTCTTTGCAGTTTTTTATTGCTAAACGTTGAAAATTCACCTCGCGAGAAATGATATCTGTTCGAGGATCGCACGGTAACTCGCGAACAAATGAATGGTCCCAATTCAGATCTTCAAGCTTCAACTTAACCCTTGCATCTTCACTCGAACTTTGTTTCTTCAATCCATCGGTGACCGAATCATCTGACAAAGCAGTAGGGATCGCCGGCGGTGGTGATCCCATCGACATGTTAGTCGAAATAAACAGAGTTTGAAGACGTTGGATGGGCAAGAGAGGAGGCGATGGCGGAAGGCGATGGCGGAAGGCGGTGGAGAACTGGTGTGGGAAGAGTAAGCCAGGCAAATGCAAAAGTATTGCTGCTTCTGTGTTTACTTGTACACTTTTGAGACAAGTTACAACTTTGCATTGCTGTAGTGGTTTATGCTTTAGAGTTTGTACCTTCTGAAATATAAGATGTACATCAAAATATACACTTTTAGTCCCTGTGGTTTCACAAAATTTTGGATTACAATCTTCAAATGCATTAGGCCATCCGTATCCCATTCGGGCTCGGGCTAGGGCTAGGGCGCGGGTAGGGCGGGCTCGAGCGGGCTCCGGTACGGGGGGCGGCGGTACGGGGGGCTAGGACATGCGGGTTTGAAAACCCGAGAAACCCGATTATTTTATTTGTTTTTTAATTTTTTTTTTAAATTTTGAAAATATTAAAAACTAACGGCTCTTTCAACGGCTCTTTCAACGGCTCTTTGTTCATATTTTTATTTAATTTTTTTTTCAATTTAATCACACTATATATATTAACCCAAACCTCTTATTTTTTCACACCAAAATCTCTCAAATTCTCTCAAATTCTCTCAAACTCTCTCAAACTCTCTCAAATTTCATCATGAATCCAAACAAAACACCTACATCCCGTCGTAACCGACCGGATACACCGCAACCGCAAGAAGACCCGGAGCTTGGTTTCCAAGCGTTTACACAACAAGGTTATCATCCGCAATTTTCGCAACAATATCCGCCACAATTTTCGCAACAATTTCCGCCACAATTTTCGCAACAATTTCACCAACAATTTTCGCAACAATTTCCTTACCAATTTACACGTCCCGGTTTGATTGAACAAGGTTTTACTCCGGCCAACTACAATCTTCCTTCACCCGCAATCAATCTCGACGACGACATTGTTCCGGAAACCCAACATTCTAGCCCGCACACACCACAATCCATCTACACACAACAATCTATCCTGGAACCATCAAACCCGACACCAACGAGAAAAGGAAAAAACAAACAATATGAAAATAGAGCCGCCAAACAGATGTGGAGTAAAGACGAGGAACTCGCGTTAGTGTCGGCGTGGGTTGACGTTTCGGAGGACCCCGTTGTCGGTAACGCACAAACCGGTGGTAATATTTTTATTGTTATTATTATTATTATTGTTATTATTATTATTATTAATATTATTATTATTCTTGTTAATATTCTTATACTTGAATTTACATAAATGTAGAAAGTTTTTGGACCCGAATCGGGCAAGTGTTCTTTAGTTTTATGGGTCGCGAAAATTATCGATCAATTCATCAACTCAACACCAAGTTCAACGACCTCAATAAAAAAATAAATTCTTTTGGCGGCATCTACAACAACTTGGTCACTAATAGATCAAGCGGAATGAGTGAGGCCGACATTTCACGAACGGCACACGAACGGTACCGAGCACAACTTGGGCTTGCTTTCACTCACGAACAAGCTTGGGAAGTCCTCAAAAAATGTCCAAAATGGGGAGCCGTTCCAACGATGACGACAACTTCATCGCGGGGTTCAAAACGTACCAAACCTTCCGATGATGACGATGACGACAACTTCATCGAGCAACTTCAACGACCCATCGGGAGAAACAAGGCAAAAAAAACATCAACGAGTAATACGAGCGGGTCGAATACGAACGAAAGTGTTACTCAGTTGTTGACGACGTTCAACGAGAAGATTGATGATATAATGGAATACAAAATGAAAAAACTCGAACTCGAACGAGATAAGTTGGAACACGAACGAGAAATCGAACGAGAAAAACGATTTGATAAAGACTTCGAGTTTTTCATAACCCCGCATGATCACCTTACGGGAGACGTTTTGAGGGCTACTTTGGCGAAGAAAGAGATAATTAAAAAATTACATAATTTTGGGTAATTTTGTATTTTGTAATTTTTATTTTTTTAGTGTTTTGTATTTTGTAATTTTTATTTTTAATGAATGATATGAATTTTTATTTTTATTATTTATCTTATTTTTATTTATTAAAAATATATATAAATATTTTTATTTTGTTAAATAATTAAATGTATAAATAAAAGAATTAAAAAAAATGAGGTGGCAAGAGGGCTTGAGGGTTTGAGGAGATGGTTAGAAGAAAAACTGATGTGGCGCTTGAGGGCTTGAGGGTTGTGATACGGATGGCCTTAGGTATGCAAAATATAACCTATTTGTTTGGTGGTTTGGGTCTCCGTCAGAATTTGGGTTAACGTGAGAAGCGTGAGAATTGATTCTCAACCGTCGGATGAGAAATACACGTACATTATAATGAGATGCATTGAAATAAAATGTACTTAAATACACCGGATCAGTTCTCTTGTAAATCGTAATTCATAAACATTTGATTAAAAGTGATTAACGATTCAGAACTATTTTTCACGGTTGTCACATTAACATTAACTCCTCAATATTTTGCATTTGTTTGGTTTAGATAATGATAACATATAAATTAATAAGTAATAATAATAACAAAGTTGACAAAATATCCTTTTATTAATTTGCTTTCTTATTCGATAATAAATAATAATGAAATTACATTTAATGCGAAAATTTATCAAATCAACACTAAATAACGGATATTATATGTATTATAGAAGAAGATATTATACGTATATATTAATACTAGTTGGATACCCGCGCAATGCGGCGGGTAGCAAAACTTGAATAAATGTAAACGAGAATACCGATTAAAATAAACAAACACATGGGTTTAGAATTGCCATAACAATCCATTGTTTGCCGGTCTTTTTCAAGAGCACCGATACAACATGAAATATTAAAAAAGAATAAAATCAAACCAACCCAATAATTCTTTTGAATGAAGTAACTTTTGTAACAATAGTACAACCAAATGAATGCTCTTGTACTTCACTTACAAAGTGAAACATACTGGTTGTTCGGTTGTTTTGTCATCAAGGTATGTATGAATCAATCTGTTTGTGTGCATTCAGTTGTCTATATGAATTATACTAGATTGATGTTCGGTTAATAAACAATCTAAATGATAGAAATGACTATTTTACCCATTTGTTTATATTAATAATAAACAATAAACACAGATTACAGTCTATAACACGTCTTATGGCATGAAGCTTTGTAACAAAAAACATGGACCAAATTGACAAATAGCACATTTGCAATTAACACATAAAGATGGAACAAAAAAAGACCAGATCTGTAACATTGATTTTGTGAACAATAAACAATTTTTCATTCACATCATTTGGTATCTTGATCAATACATTAGAAACTCGAAAATGGAGCCTATCTTCATTGATCTTTGCTCATAAGCATCTTTGTGGAACAATAGAAACAGACCTGCAAACCGCCATAAACATCTTCATCGGCGACGACGTGGAATTGATCGGGGACGTGAAACAGATTGGAGACGATGTAGAACAGATTGGCCATACAGAGGATTTCAAGCAACTTTTTTCCGTTGAGACTTCTCAGTGGTTTTTTTTCCATGGAGGGTTTCAAGGTCTAGAAAAGATTGGTCGATTCAGTCATTAGCCAAGCAAATAAGCCACAACCGAACAATTATCTATGCTGCAAACCAAGTTGTAGATTGGTACATTTGTAACTGCCATGAAATAAAATATAAGCAAGACTCAAAAATCTCGAATAATATACGGAAGGAAAACCCCAAAAAGAACAAAAAACGTACCATCCTCGTGAGAAGTCATTGTGAGCAAAGACAAAAGAAGCTTATGTGCAATGGAAGCAATGTCTATGCTTGATACTTCATCCACCCCTTTCAAGAAAAACTCCACATGTTTCATGTTCACAAAATCCCAAGTAAACAAATATATTTCAAATACAGAGGTAGAAGATGCAACTTTAAAACTTAATTATAGTTGAGCTGCTATGAGTTACTGGTTGAAAACAAGTTTTGAACCCTTGTAGATATCATACAATGGTAGAATGGATTGAGAACATGCTAAGATATCCACTCAATTCTCATGTCCCTATACATTTTGCTGCAGATATGTAGAATAAGGCCTCAAGTAAAAAAGACAACTCATTGTGTGTATGAAAACAAGAAGCTATGGGTACCCATTGACAGAAACCTCAACTACAGACTACTTTCTTTATGTCATTATGTGTTAAGCTTCAAACCATGAACCACACTATCAGGTAATGGTATAATAAAGCATGACCCTGTTTGTTAGCAACTTAATGGGACTCTCAACTTATTTGGTCAACTATATACCAATGAGATTTACATAACTTTGCCTAAACCAATGAGATTTACATAATTGCCAAAAAGACACATTCTAACTCAATAAACAAGTAATTTTTTCAACATATCAATTATTTAGAAACACATTGAAAGCTTTACTGAGTAAGTGTGTTTTAAATATTACTGCAGCTAAACTACAACTGCTATCATCATATATGTTTCTTATATTTTGATAGGGTCATGCTTTATTATACCATTACCTGAGATTTACAACCTGCAGCGAGATAAAGTAAGTGGCTTATTCAGTAAGTTTATAGGGAAGGCTTTATGAGAAAGCCATATTTGGCACTTCTCACACACACATTCATCCAACACCAAATAGGGTGACACATAACTTTGCCTAAACCAATGAGATTTACATAATTATAACGCCCAAATTTTATTTGTAAATATTCATAAACATATGAACCGAAAAAAGAAGCAAGCAGTAGAAAATGAGACAAAGTTTGGTATAGATAGAGTCATAATATTTTTGCAGGGTTGAAATAGTAAAAAAAACACGTTCCTGATGTGTTTATCTCTCAGAATTCCCAAAAGAAACTTTACAAGTCTCCAACAACATAAATATGGTGGCTTTCATCAAACAACTCAATTTGGATGCCATGGCTTTAAAGTGCAAAAAGACACAGTTAATAACATTAAGAAAAAACACAAAGGCAATAAAAGTGACATATGTTTCTCCATATACTAAATTTGTTTCAGGGAACATCCAAGATGCAACTGTTTTTACCCCTTGCTCTGGTTCAATTCAAACACATCAAGCAATTGCTACTGTCACAAATTTCCAGCCATGTACCATTTTGTCTTAATTGTTGATGTCTTAATTGTTGATCCATTTTGGTTATTAAAAGTTTCATGCAGGTATTATTGACTAATGAGAGTTGGGTTTAACAAATTTTTAAAGTATGAAGCTTTACAAGTCTGCCAAATCTCATTGGGGATGGAACCAAACATGAGTAAATAATCAGTTGGCAGAATGATTATGAACATCTCTATAAACAACAAACAAGGAAGCAATAATAAAGAACAAATCAATAAACAACAAAGAACAGAGAAAAACAACACTGAACAAAGAAGGAATCATAAAATCAACATCCTCAATCGTACCTGAAATGAAGCCTGGAGAAGAAACACTGAGATTATTTGTATTGCTCTTTTTGATACCAGAATCCGAGAGGATGTTCACTGTGATTGCAAATAAGAACCCATCAAATACTTAAAATATAATCAAAACAAGAACATTGTATCCATTAAAACCCTAAAATCGATGAAGAACAAAAACATTAAATAATCAGTTGGCAGAATGATTATGAACATCTCTATAAACAACAAACAAGGAAGCAATAATAGAGAACAAATCAATAAACAACAAAGAACATAGAAAAACAACACTGAACAAAGAAGGAATCATAAAATCAACATCCTCAATCGTACCTGAAATGAAGCCTGGAGAAGAAACACTGAGATTTTTTGTATTGCTCTTTTTGATACCAGAATCCGAGGGGATGTTCACTGTGATTGCAAATAAGAACCCATCAAATACTTAAAATATAATCAAAACAAGAACATTGTATCCATTAAAACCCTAAAATCGAAGAAGAACAAAAACATTGACGCCTTCTGCAAAACAAAATCGAAGAAGAACAAAACAATAAAACCCTAATGCCGACTGGTACCTGAAATGACGCCTGGAGAAGAAACATTGAGATCTTGAGAAGACAGCTGTGTATATAAAACCTGAATGGCCATCGTTGGAGGAAGAGTCTTCTTGAAGGGCATGCGTGCGTTGGAGATGGCGCATGAAGGGGAAGAGTCTTCTTGAAAATCTCAGTCGCCATCAATTGCATACACCCAGTCGGCATCAATTGCATTTGTCAGGCTTTTAATTTGCCAGGGTTTTAAACGGATGTTCTCAAAATTAAGTAAAGTAGCTTTAGCAAGCGGTACCTAATGCTTTAATAGTTGTTTTTAAGAGTTGGGTGGTTAGATGCTTTATAATATAGTATAGATAATATAAGAAGATATTATACATATACATATACATATGGATATGGATATTATATATAAATATATTTTTATATAGAGAGTGACCATATACATGTATAATATGTAATACATATATAGATGGGTTCAAACAAGCACAATCACAAAATAAAATAATAAGAAAATTGTTAAATCATATGTGATTTTATACTAATGGTCAACACAAGAGTGTGTTGAACTGTAACATCCCGATCGTAGGGAGGTATCAATATTTTGAAAAAAAAATATGAAAAATAGTATTGTGGATTAAATTCTATATTTTACAGTCTTGTTGGATGAAGAATTCAAATACGAGTCCAACGGTTCTTTTCGAAGCAAAAACAGAACTAAAACGAAGAAGTTATGGCCAAAACAATTTTCAGTACATTCTGTGCTATAGTGCCTGCGATTGTGACACTGTCACTATAGCATGTCACAATCTCCGGATGCCCAAAACTCGTGGTACCAACTGTGCGATTGTGACACTGTCACTATCGCACACGGGTACCAAGACCTTAAAAATGCAATTTTCAGCCTTTTTCTTATTCCCACTTCACCCATTTCGTTTTTCTCTCCAAAGAACCGAACCCCTTCACCTCCAATGTCGATTTTGAGCCTTTGAGACACCACTACTCGATATTTCATGAGATTGTTCTTCATCTAACAATAATTTGGAAGCTAAAGCTAGGTGTTCTTCATCTCCTCTTCATCTTCATTCTCATCCTCAATAAAATTTAAGCTTTCTAGGGTTTCACCAAACCCTCTTCCACCTTCTTCAATAAATGAAATTTGAGGTTCATTTTGGTAACCTATAAGTGTTTTGTTGATGGATGCACGTTGTGGTAAAGGTAATCTTTTCTTCTCTCCACCCAAGAAATTAGGGTTTCGGTTTATTGGTGATTTTGATGTAATATGTTGGGGTAAACGATTCTAAATGTTTTGGGTGAATATTTATAGTTGGAAACTTGTGGATCTAGGATTTTGAAAAATCTGGCTTGGGGATTCAAGTTTATTCAAAGGAGCTAAGTTTGGGAAAAATCTAAATTTAGCCTAAATCTAGCAAGATGAATTCAAGTTGATTTGTGAAAACGTTGTACATGCCAAAAATCTAGATTTCATCTAAATATATGTTTTCACATGTCTTAGATACCACATACAATTTCAAACTTGAGATCCTAGACCAATGCGCTTTTAAGCATATAGATATATTTCATGTAAATGAACTCGGCACAATTACAATTAAAATCATTCTGATAATATATATAGATAGATAGATAACATATAATAAAAAAACTGCAATGAGAAACCTACCACTATCTTGCCGTTTAATGTGTCTATTTCTTCAAATGTTTTATCAAGGGTGATCTTGCCAAGATCACTATGCATAGTAGTCTGTGCAAGCTGAATGACAGGATATCCTGGATTTCCATTCGATATGATGTTGCCTTAGGATCGACCATCTGTAACAATATATTCAAATACACAAAAGAAAAAAAAATCATTAAGTGGGTCCATGGTAAATCTTAAACCCGAAACTGCATTCCCAGACCTTAACATAGAGCACTCCATCCACCAATAAGCTGTCATTGTCCTTGGTAACAGGAATTGGCTCCTCTTTAAGCGAATGCACATGGGAAACTTTGTCAACAAAAGGAATCAACAAGTGAATCTCAGGTTCCAAGGTCTTAGCGTACTTGCCAAATCTCCCAATCATGCAAGCCTTCATATCTATATGCTCTTTTCCAAGTATTTATGTGTTTTACATGAAATTATCAATTGTTGAGTTATTTAATGGGTTTTGATTATTTGAAGTATTTAACTGTAACATCCCATAAATACAACAGGACAAACATAACATTAAATCATAACATTTACAAAACTAGGTCTCAAAATTTCGTTACATCAGTCTCAAACTAAGGTTGGCGGAAACAACCTATACACAACTGAGAACAACTACTACTAAGAGTGGCACCGGCACTGTCTCTAACTGCATTTGTACTCTATCTTGCTCTTGCTCACTTACCTGAGCCTCCTACTATTTGCTTACCTGAAAAGGTTTTAGTTTTGAAAAGCGAGGGTTAGACCATGAGGTCTAGTGAGTTCCCTCCGTAAACAGCGTACATCAACATTATAAAGTCATTTTATAAAACCCTTAACATTTTCCACATAAGCATCAAACATGGTATTGCACAGTGTTTAAGGATCACATAGCTAACCACGAGCGGGGCCCAAGCAGACTCCCCTCTCGCCTCTTACCGGGGGCCCAAGCATACTCCCCTCTATCCGAGTAGGAAGGAAACGAATTCCCTCCTACAAGCTAGTCACATATCCGAGTAGGAAGGAAATGAATTCCCTCCTACAAGCTCATCACAAAAGCCCAAGGGATCATCGGATCCCGAGGTACTCGGATCCCACTGTGCAGACCGACTTCACATAACATACACATAGCATAACGTAAATCACAAGCGTGAAATCTTTGCACATCATTTCGTATTGCTAGAAGTCGTCTTTTAAAATAAAACGTACATTTCATGAACATGCGTAACAGTTGTAAAACAGTTCATGCTCGTAAACGAACCATAATCAGAAAAACATTTAACTTTCATTTAAGTAAAACTCATGTAAAATAACATGGCATTTCTACACAATCACTTTCTTTGGAAAACACGTAAAATCACGTATTTTAGTTAGAAAAACTCACCTGGTGCGCTTACTTTCCTTTCTTACTCTGTTCCTGGCTTCCAATCGATTTACCTGAGGAATGAATAAATTACCATCGCTCAGATCCTAAACCAACTTACCGGACACTATCCGGGTTCCACTTACCTGCTACTAACTCTTACCGGATGTCTACTTCTTACCAGGTACACACACTTACCGGGTACGACTACTTACCGGTCAACACTACAATTTGGACAACTTACCGAGTACAACACCCCTTACCGGGTACAACGCCCCTTACCGGGTACAACACATACGGTAACCAAAATTTCCTCGTAAGACTACTTACCCTGGAACTTTCCATCCGGTAAACACCAATAGGATTTCTATCCGGGAACTCAACACTTACCCGGTAACTACTGCAACACCCGGGAAGTTCCTACTATCCGGTAACTACGAACTGGAAGAAAACCCACTTCCCAAAAGTGGTTAAAATCCGATTTCCTACCATAGATTTGATTAGGCAATCACCTGGATTCATCCCCCAACCACAAAACACCCATTTATCCCACTTTTTAACCTTTAAAACGAATTATTACCACCAAAATCCCATTATACTCTTAGAAATGGTGTTTAGGTGAAGAACCCATTGAAATCATAGTTTTCTCACTCACATAATACTTAGACCAAACAGATAGGAAACACCAAAAAAAACAAGAAGGAAGAATTAAGAGGAGATTTACCTTCACTGATTTCTTCTTCTCTTTGATTTCTCTCCCAAAAACTCCTTTTCTCCTTCCTTCTTTTCTCTCAGCCGCCAAACACCACCAACAATGGAAGAAATTAGCTAAACCTAGGGATTTGGGTCCTTTTATACCTTCCCACAATTTTCCTTTTTGACCCTCAACTTAAACTTTCATTTCTTAGACTTTAGCCACCAAACTTTCATACTTGCTAGAAAACCCGGTTGTTACATTAACTTTGTAAATAATGTAAAACACCCATATTTGAGATTTTTGGGTAATTTGATAGATAAATCATAAATGAATATGTTTTGATGATTTATTTTACAAATGAAGGTTATTTGGTAAAAATGCATTTTAGTGTTTGTTGGAAATATGCACAGTTTGTGTTATGGGATGTTTTTAAAAATACCAACATGTGGGTCATTGGATTTTGGTCATTCCCGACCTTGCTAACATTTTGGAAATTGTAAATCTTTTTTGTTTTGGGGAAATGATGTATTTTGAGTATTTCGATAAGTAAACCTTAGGTATTGATGCATTTTAACGATTTATTTTACGAGTGTGAATTTTTTGGTATAAATACACCTTGATGGGTGTATTGGAAAATGATTTGTCTTAACCTAGAGTTGAGTAGAGTCATTTATGTTTATGGAGCATGTTTCGCATAAACGTGAGATATTTACGTTTATTGCACTTTATAACTTTTAACAAATGGTCTTTTGATTAATTGAACTTGTGGCTCGGTATTTGATTATGTTGGGTTTTGGGGACATTCGTCCAAGTTTTGATAGCTCAATGTAGAGCTTTGGTCATGATTTATATTTATTTGAGAATTACATATTTGAATGCGCTAGTTCATTCGTTTAAAGTCATGTAATGTTTTATACTGTAATGTTATGGATCCATAGGCACCTGAGTTCTTATGTACAATGTTGGGACGCTAGTTTTCCACATTGTAACACGGAATAGGCATCAACTCTCATGATAAGTAAGATGTGGGCTTATATGGTCGGACATTGTCTCATGAGCAGTAAGGTGTAATTCCAATGTGATTTCTTAGATTTATTAGCTCAATGTATAGACCTAGAGGGATTGAAGTTGATACTCCACGAGTGTACGCTTTAAGTAGCTGAGCTTGATATGTCTTATGAATTTAATCCAAGTGTTTGGTTTCATTACCATATATGTGGCTTACTCTTGGATCCGTTCCGTCACATTCAATGGAATCGGGTCTCCCCCGTCACCGAAAGGTGTTGTTTTGAGTATTTATTCTCGTTCATGTTTTCGGTGACGTTTTATATTTATATGAATTGTTTTCTACGATTTATGGGTTTGAGTATTGTGCATCATCCGTGTTTTTTGATGTTCCGGGATATAAGATTTTATCCGTGTTTTTTGATGTTCCGGGATATAAGATTTTATCCGTGTTTTTTGATGTTCCGGGATATAAGATTTTATCCGTGTTTTTCATAAATTGGAAGATCAATTACTATTCACGTCTTGGGTGAGTTTTTTGGTTTTGAGTTTACTTTACGAATGAATGTTTCATATTGGGGTTTCGTATTTAAAAAGGTGCATATTGGAAAACGTCTATATTGGTGTTGCCATCACCTAAAATTACTTTTATCGAAAAATGGGTCGTTCTCATATTTAAAGTAAATTATATTGGATTTCATAATTGAAGATGCACTCGTTCTTTCAACGATTTATATAAACATGGTGAAAACGCTTGAACTCACTAGGCGTTAGCCTAACATTTTTTTTATTTGTCGGCATGTGCAAAAGGTTCCGGTTGGGGAATAGTTTCAGTGACACTGTGAATGGGTGAGAGCTAGTTGTATGCATGAGAAAGGATTAGCTCGGCGAAGTCTTCCGCATTTAATTTGGGAATGTCAATGTATACTTGGGTTGAGTAACACATGTCCTCTTTAGTCTTAGTATATGACTTAAGCTATTGTATGTTGGCATTAATTTTATGTTTTAAAGTTGAAGTTTTTTTAGGATGGATTTGTAGAAATGATTTTATCCTTTATTTGGTTATTTTTTCGTAGTTTTTAATTAGTTGTTCTTTCCAATTTTGAGAGTGTTACATGAACGTGGTCACGGCCAAAGTTGTGTGTATCAAATGTGATTTTACATGTGATTTTAGTGTAAAATCGTATTTGATTAGACTATTTTCTTATTATGTTATTTAGCTATTGTTTTTGTATGAAATTGACTTTACATATATAATATTGTAGGGTTGGGTTCACGTGAGACCAACCAGTTTTCGTGAGACCGGTAAGACCAAGTTTTTACACTTGAAGGTTACCTTCTGTAACACCTCAAAACAGGGGTTAACAAAAACTTCCATAAAACGGAAGAGTGGTACTCATTACTAAAGTAAAAGTATTCATAATTATTATTACATAACCATTAATACAAATATCTAGTTAATTATAACTACTAATGGACCACTAGCTTATTTGATCACTACTATAGCAAATCAAATGTCAAAAGGATGTCGGAAAGTTCTATTATCAATCTTCCAATCTTTAACTCTCCAACAATGATCCCATGCTCACAACCCCGTTCTAGACCTTCTTGTGTCCGGAACCACTAAAATCTGTAACACATAAAACACATAACAAGTGTTAGGCTTTTAAAGCCTAAGTGAGGTTTACACGTAGCACATAGAGCATAATCATAGCATGTAGGAATAACAATTCGATACATTCACAAATTGGATTCCATGGAGAAGACCCATATCGCTACCCAGTTACATCATAATCGAAGATATACCTTGATCGGTACCCCACGGTATCGTCACAAGGCATAACACAACGGAAAACCCCACGGTATCCGAAGGTATGAATCATTTACACTTACCCCACGATGTGTAAGAATATATCCTCCAGTGCCTACTAGGTGCTCCTCCAATTATGTGAATACCAAATATATTAATCCAAATAAGATTCAAGCATATTTAACATATAACAATGGTCCAACCATTTAACATGATCAATACTACTTCCATGTAGTTCATTTACATCCATATGTAATAAATCATATTCCATATAATATCAACAATAAACATCCATGTTTACAATTCAATAATATGTCCATTTTGACCATTAAGCCATCTTTGCTTCATTAAGACACATATTAAGCCATCTTCATAATCACATACCAATGATGTATAATCAAACCCAAACCTTTAACACTAACATTTATCATGGCAATATAGTTAATGAAACACAATTAATCCTTCATTACTTACTTGAACTCTTCTTGTTTCCCTCTTAACCATTAAGAGCTTATACATCAAGATTTCTCATTAACCATACCAAAATCAAGATAAAGAATGGTAAATAAGTGTAATACAATCAATTAATTACAAGTTACTCACCTTAATTCTTCAATTGGTATTACCCCAACTTGATGATTTGAACTCAAACACTCCAAGAAGAAAAATGAAGATATATTGCCCTAAATCAAATTTAATTGGTGAGATTCATCTAATTGTTGTTTGAATGGAATTAGGATTAAGAGAAGTAGGTTTACCTTAGGAATTGATGAAGAATCGCTTGAGAAAAAGATAGCAGAACTAAAAATCGGATTTGAGAGTTATAAGTATAAAGGGTGGATGACTAAGGGTAAAGAGGTGGGTTTAACCCCCTTTTGGCACGTCAGGTGCTCGGCGCCGATCACCCGCGCCGATGCATCGGCGCCAAACCATCGGCGCCGGATTCTGTTTGCTAGTCTTCTCAACTTCCACTAACTTAGCCGTAACTTCTTCGTTAGAACTCCGTTTTTACCCCGAAAAGTACCGTTGGACTCGTATTCAAATTACCCATCCAACTAATCCATAAAATCTAATATTTAACTTTATCATCTATTTTTTATTAATTTCCTTAAGGAATAAACTTACGGATTTCTATCGGAAGTTGTCAAATAACAAGTAACAATCACGGAAATTACTTAGGAATTCAATTATAATCTAAAAGTCAAAATATAAAGAAATAATAGGACTATTATTACTCACAAGGATTTTCCGGGTGTTACACCTTCACAGTATTTTGTTGTGAAATCTCAAGTTTAATATTATATATAATAAAGATGTTACAATGTATACACTAAACTACAACTTTCATATATGGGTTTGTCAAAAATAATATTTTTTGTCCCTGCAGTTTTGAAATTACAATATGACAATCATGGGTTGCAAAAATATCAAGATTTTATCCCTCTCTCCAATTCCTCTTTCAAATGTAATAATCATTTTTGAAGATATCTTTAAATTTGAAGATTTTTATCACATCTTTCATGCTTTCTCCACTCTAGAGAAAATGTTAGAAAATTTGTTGGAATAAAAAATTCTAAAATCTTCATTTTAAAGAAGTTATTGGAGATGCTCTTATTTTTGTCAAACAATACATAACTTTGTTAAAAATGAGTGGTACTTATCTATTGATTATGATCTTTAGTATTTTTATTTATTTCTTTATCTTTTTGTTTTTTATCCATATCTATTAATTATGTTTTTCCTTTTCTTGATAAATTAAATAATATTATTTATTTTTAATATTATATTACTCATGTATTGTATATATTATAATACAAAATGCATGAAATAACAATGTATTTTCTAAAAAAAGTTATTATAACATTGTATTTCTATTTTTCTAATTACAACATACCCTCAAATTACTTCTTAGGCCATCCGTACCTATACCCTCAAATTCTCTTGACACCTCAGCGTCACATCAGCTTTTCTCCTTACCCTCTCCTTATTAAGGCATTGCATTTAGAGAAATCTACCCAATAGGTAACCTATTAATTTAAATTATGATATGACACAAGTTAAGAAATTTTATCCCACATGAATGCATGCATAAAATCCATGTGTAATAATATATTTTAGGGGTGAGCATAACCGGGTACCCGACTAAATTTCATGAAATCGGAACCGACGGTTTCTAAAATGAAGAAACCAGAACCGGAACCGCTTACATCGGTTCTCTATATTTTGGAACCGGTCCCGGAACCGCCCCGGTTCCGGGTACCCAATGTCATTTTTTTTTGATTTTTTTTTGATTTTTTTTAACAATTCATACAATAAAAATTGTTATTTTAAGTCTATTGAAAACTATAAAAAGTCAACATAAAGTAATAAATACAACAAATGGTGAAAACTAATCCGATAAAAACTATTTATAATAAATTAGAAACTCTTGAGTATTGAGTCTTGACATTAACAAAGCGACTTCCATAACAATTCACGTCTTTATGTCAACACCTCAAATAAAACACTTGGATGAAAACGAATAAAACACCTAACAAAACTAAACCACATCATTAAATATAATAAATATATAAATATTTTTTTATTAAAAAATAGCGGGTACCCGACGGTTCTGGTTCTAGGTACCCAATGGGACCGGGTACCCGGTCCCAAAACCGGTCTCGACGGGTACCCAGCGGGTAACGGTTCCAAAAAAATAAGAACCAGAACCGGAACCGGAACCAGTCTTAATCGGTTCCGTATTTTAGGAACCGAAACCAATCACATCGGTTCCGGTTCCGAAATCGGCAGCTCACCCCTAATATATTTGATGATAACCACAATGGATGTGGCGTACTGATTAAGGCCTTGGGGATTGTGGCGGAATATCTCATCTGCCCAGTGTTCGAATCCAGGCATACACAACTTGTGGCCATTGAGGTTTAATCAGGGCTGATGTCTTACAGTCATAATTTGTCAAGGGATTAATCTAGGCATAGCCTACGACACCCTTTCAAATATATATATATATATATATATATATATATATATATTTGATGATGTGGCAAAAATATTAAACCTTTAGATTTATAAAACTGCTAAAAAAATTTCTTATTACATGGAGTAGAGTTAGAGCATCTCCAACAACTTCCCCAAAAAATTTTCAAAATGGAAAAGCAAAAGTCAAAATCCCAAAAAAAAATTACATCAATCTCTAACAGATTCCCCATTTTAGAGAATTCAACATTAAATATATTATTAAAATATTCAAAACATTATTATATCCAACAAATTTTTAAAAGGAAAATAATAAAATATTGTTTCTCTCTCTTGATAATGATTTTTGGGGATTTTTGAGGTAATCTCCATATTTGGAGAAAATGACATTTTCTCTCCAACTTTCTCCAAAATGGAGATGGTTTTGGGAAAACTGTTGGAGCTGATTTTAGGACCAAAAACTCATATTCTCCATTTTCTCCAAAATGGAGAAGCTGTTGGAGATGCTCTTAAAGACTGATCCTAACCCACCTCTATCGTTCTCGCTGCACACAACTCAACCCATTTTTTTCGTATCAATAAATACCTTATCCAACAACCATTATGTTCAAAATTTAAAGTCGGAAGCTACCTATTTAAGCTTTCTATAATACCCTCTACACCAATGGCGGATCCAAGATTTTTTCTTGGTGGGGGTCTCTTTAAGGTAGTTTAAATACCCGTAAAGTTATCCGATATATTTCCAGCTTAAATTCAAAAGTCTCAGAGGTTTTCTAAAGTTTTTTTGATTGATTTTAAGAGGTTTTTACGTTTTGTCAATTTCAAAAGATTTTTTTGGTTTTTTAGTCGAATTCGAGAGTTAATTTTGGTGGAGCCATGTGAGCACCATACGGTGCATTGACACCCCCTCAATTTTTCAAAAAAATTTAAATCAGTGTAGTTTTGTACCAATACGTCAATAGTAAATCTATATATTTAATATTTTAAGCTTTAAAGGCATTGGTTCCTCCTACAATTATTTAAATAAAAATGGCAAATCAGATAATTAGTCTCTCGTCCCTCGCCCTCTCGTAGTTGTTAAATCGATCACATTTCACATGAAAAACAAACAAGTTCTCTACCAAAAAAAGTAGCACCCGACTCTCTTTGTTAAATCTATAAAAGTCGGATACCATCGAATTAAATATATGATATCGTTATTTTCACGACTTTTTACCTACAAAATTTTTCTTCAGAAATTTGTCACTAAAGTCCACAAAACCTTTACATAAGTTGCTGAGTAATTGTTGGTGGAAAACTCAAATCATTGGCAGATTACTCATGGCCTTAGTTTATTTCCTTGGAAAAATATCCGATTCTACCTGAACCTTTGGCACTTTGTGCGCGATCCGTTGGTAATCATCGACGAAAATTTCCCTAGGTAATTTGTGGGAAAAATAATTTGTTTGTAGTGTTTTGCATTTTTATAATGTTAACTTGTATTTTTATTTTATTTTATACGGTGCTCCACCTCGTATAAATTTCTAGCTCCGTCCATGTTTTACCCTATAATATATATCATATATAAATAATATAATATAGTAATTTTTTATTTTATATATATATATAGAGAGAGAGAGAGAGAGAGAGAGAGAAGATCCAGGGAGAACCCTGAAAAACAAAAGGACCGGAGAACCAAGAAAAAACGGATGAAAAAAACATATCAAAATGAATGTCAAATTAAAGGTAATAATGTGATATTTTTTTCGCTCCAATTTTTGTTGTTTTCGTTGATATGTGATTTTAAAAATTAGGAGGAAATTGTTTTATCATTTGAAAAAAGTAGTTATAACCACCATTTTAATCTCATCCGTTGGACCATCCAAATCTAACGGTTTAGATGAGTTTTTCGTTTTTTTTATTTTTTAGGATTCTTTTCCGATCTCATCCCTATATATATATATATATATATATATATAATACTAAATATATTATATAACATAAAGTAATCTTTTTGATTATTTTTACCAGAAAAGGAAAAAGTATGATCAAATAGATAAGGACAAAACAAAAAAAGATAAAGAAATTGATTTAGAAAAGAAAAACCATGCAAATTAGTGTTTCATTTGTATTATATTATTAAAATATTTCATTTGTCTAACAATTTTGATGTTATAAAGTAGTTACTTACATTGCAAATGAATAATCAAAGTCCAAACAGGAAAGTTGTTGGGGAATTGCAGAAAATTGAGGGAGAAAACAGAGTGATTAGTCCTTGGATAAAGAATGTGAGATCGCGTGAGAGCTCGATTTTCTTAAGTGATATTTCGACCCTATTCTGCTCGGGTATCACGAAATTCACTCGAGGATAATCTCAATTCTCGGTATCGATTTAGGCAGAAATCGATCATATTTAAACACCTTGAGAATCGTAACCGACCCTATATTAAAACTGATAATAATTTCACATTAAATGAGATTGATTGTGGACATTAATGTTGACAGTTACAAAAGTGAAGGAAACATTCCAGAAGCTGGCACCAGTCTCCGCACCAGTCAATTGGTGCCACAACCGGCCCCATGAACGACTCTAGAGGTTGGCGCCAGTCTCCGCACCAGTCAACTGGTGCCACAACCGGCCCCATGAACGACTCCAGAAGCTGGCGCCAATCTCCGCACCAGTCAACTGGTGCCACCATCCGTGCCAGCAAACTTAACAGAACCTGGTACCAGTCTCTGTGCCAGTCAACTGGTGTCAGTACTGGCCCCGACGCCCAGTTCATAAAACCTCTTTGTAACTTGCCAATCTTAACCGTCCAACAATCCCGGGTTCTAGTTAGCTTACACGAGTGTGCACTCCACACCTTCTAACTTATGTTATAGCTTAGCTACCAACCCCATTATTATCTTTGTGAATCCAATTACATAAAATGAACCGATTATTTCATTAAAATCACCAACATTCCTCCCCCATTTTAATGCAATCCTTGATTCACAAAAAGAAATATCCAATATAGGAAAACAAACTCATGCATAAATGAAAATATCTAGAAGATTGAATTTCCATCTTAGTACATTACACATTTCAAATACTCGAGAATCCGGGTGTCCTATAGATTGAACCCTTCAACCCATTTGAGTACCAGAAGATAACATACACATGAATTTAAATAATTCTCTAAAGTTTTAACTTGACACTATACAGGCTATGTGTCCTTATCCATTCGTGAGTGCATCAAAGCCAAGTCCAAGCTTCTTGAAGCGGCCACACTTCACACTCATATAGGTAGTTTCTTTCATCATGCACCTGCACATGCATTTTTACAAAAGAACAATTACCTCCTTCACTTACAGTACCGAACACATACCGTGGGATGATCATCTTGTGCTCCAATCCCTTAGAGTGAGCTTTCCCATTGAATTCAACTTCTAACGTTGTATTAGAAGGGAATTGGGTATCTCACTGTTAGAGATTTAGATGGACTTTAATCTCATCCCTATCACCGACTTGTGAACCAAGTCCCTAGCTAACCCCTTCGTAAAGTGGTCCGCTAGATTTTGTTGCGACCGAACAAATTCAACCGAAATCACCCCATTCGTGATTCACTCGCGAATCATGCTATGTCTAACACCTAAGTGTCTAGACTTGCCATTATATACTTGACTATAAGCTTTAGCCAAAGTAGCCGCACTATCACAACGGATAAAAATTGGTGATATTGGTTTCGGCCATAACGGAATTTCATGGACCAAATTCCTTAGCCACTCCGCCTCTTTACCGGCAGCGGCTAATGCCACAAATTCCGACTCCATAGTCGAACTCGTGATGCAAGTTTGCTTCTTGGAAGCCCATGAGATGGCACCTCCCCCAAGCAAATACACCCAACCACTCGTAGAAGAATGATCTTCTAAGTTGGTAATCCAACTTGCATCCCAATATCCCTCCAATATCGAAGGAAATCCGACATATGACAAACCATAATCAATGGTTTTCTTCAAGTATTTGAATACTCGTCTTATCGCTTGCCTAAAGCATTGGATTACTAATCGAGCTTTGAACTTGTCGATTGATCCATCCGCTTTCATCTTCCTTTTGAAGATCCACTTGCATCCCAAAGGTTTACAACCTGGTGGCAAGTCCGATAATACCCAAGTATTATTCCCCATGATGGAGTCCATCTCATCATTTATTGCTTCTTTCCAGAAAGCAACATCTTGAGACTTCATAGCCTCATCAAATGATTTTGGATCCTCCTCAACACTATAACAGTAAAGGAATTGAGATCCAATCTCATCTCTTGATCCCTCTACCAAGTATACTTGGAAATCGGGACCAAAGGATTTTTCAATCCTTCCTCTTTTGCTCCTTCGAAGCATCAGAGATTCGGTTGGAACAATTGCTTGTTCTTCAACCTCACTAGTTCCACTAGAACTTGGAACTATGTCCTTCGGCCTAGGTATTGAAGAGAACCTAGTCTCATCAAATAATGCATCTCTCGATTCTATAACGGTGTGAATCACTATAGAATCATTAGGTTCGGTAACATAGAACCTATATGCTTTGGAATGCTCGGCATATCCAACAAAGATGCAATCAATACCTTTCTCACCCAAAGTTTTCCTTTTGGGTTCGGGTAGCCGAACAACCGCCCGACAACCCCAAACTCGAATATAACTCAAGTTAGGCATTTTCTTGAACCAAAGTTCATACGGGGTAATCTTGTTCCTTTTATTGGGAACTCGATTCAACAAGTAACAAGCCGTTAGCATGGCTTCACCCCAAAATCCATCATTCAATCCCGAGTAGGATAACATAGAGTTCACCATTTCTTTGAGAACTCTATTTTTCCGTACCGCCACACCATTTTGTTGTGGTGTATAAGGCGCCGTAGTATCATGAATGATTCCTACGGATTGGAAAAACATGGGGTCGTAATACTCCCCACCACGATCGGTGCGTAAACATTTTATAAAGCAATTCATTTGCAATTCAACCTCCGTTTTATAAATTTTAAATTTGTCCAACGCTTCATCTTTTGAGTGTAACAAAAATACGTAGCAAAACCGTGAAACATCGTCAATAAAAGTGACAACATACTTTTTATTACCCAAAGACGGAGTTGAATGCAAATCACAAAGATCACTATGAATTAACTCAAGCACCGACGAGTCCCTTTTCACGTTAGGAAAAGGTTGCATAGTGATCTTTGTTAACATGCAAGTTTTACATTTTTCGGTTTTAATATCAAAGGCCGGAATAAGACCGTCTTTTGACATTTCAACCATTCGTTTAAAATTCACATGACCAAGCCTTGCATGCCATAAATTAGAATCAACACAATTGTCAATTGCAACATAAACAGAATTTGAAACAAAATTCTTTTTATTTAAATTTAACATAAACATATTATTCAACATATAATCGAATCCTACAAAAGAGCCACCTTTTGTCAAGATAAACTTGTCGGACTCATAAACTTGTCTATATCCTAACTTATTCAAGATACTACCGGAAACCAAATTCTTTCGAATTTGTGGTACAAACAAAACGTATAAAAGTTCAATTATTTTTCCAGAACTAAACTCTAGCCTAACTAAGCCACGTCCAAGAATGAGAGCACTCGACTCGTTCCCCATGTGTAGCATGGATCCGTCTTCAATTGGTTCCAAAGAGGTGAACCAACGGCGATCCTTGCACACATGACTCGTAGCACCCGAGTCGATCGACCAAGCAACATCATCATCCTGCACGTAAAATGATTTGGATATTAGTGGTACATAATTCAAATTCGAATTAAAACCAAAGTCAAGAAACTGACCTTGCCGCGGCTTTTGATCCTTGGATCCTTGCCCACCACCACTTGTGTTTGCTCCACTCTTGTTCTTGACAACCCGACAATCCCTCTTGAGATAGCCGGTCATACCATAGGTCCAACAGGTTAATTTAACCTTTTTATTGGGCCCTTTCTTGGCTTCATTGAACTTCCGTTTTCCCTTGAAATTGTTGGATTTCCCCTCTTCCACCATGTTCACCGAAGGGGCAGAAACCTCTTTTATGTTAGGTTTCTCAGCCTCTTGCGCCCGAAGATATTCCTCTATGCGCAAGTGACTACCGAGTTGTACAAGGGACAACTCTTCCTTCTTGTGTTTCAACATGTGTTTGAAATCTTTCCAAGAGGGGGGCAATTTTTCAATTATGCTCGATACGGAGATGGATTCGTCCATCTTCATATTATGTTGAGCATATTGGCCGAGAATGCGTAGGAGCTCATTGTATTGCTCCATCACAGGCCTTGAGTCCACCATCTTGTAATTGTTAAAATTACTAACGAGGAACTTCTTACTAGAAGCATCCTCCGCCATGTATTTGGACTCAAGAGAGTCCCATAGCTCTTTGGCAGATTCAACATTTTGATAAATGTCAAAGAGGGAGTCACACATACCGTTTAAGATGTGGCCACGACAGATGTAGTCGTCGTTCTCCCATTTGTCGCGACGTCGGGTCATCTCTAACGTCTCGTCTTCCATCACCTCCGGTATCGGAGTGCTTAGCACGTACACGACCTTCAACGTTGTCAACAAGAAGTGCATCTTCTTCTGCCATCTTCGAAAATCAACGCCTTCGAACTTCTCAAGTTTGGTGAACTTGGTCGTCATATCTCTCACGGATTGATCACTCGTCATCTCTCTCACGATGAACAAATATCACTTAGGATTGTTGGGGAATTGTAGAAAATCGAGGGAGAAAACAGAGTGATTAGTCCTTGGATAAAGAATGTGAGATCGTGTAACATCCCAACCCACCGTACACGATATTGTCCGCTTTGCGCATACCCTCTGCATAACAGCATACCGGTACCGTTCACGGTTTTGTTCCTGCCCGCACAGGTATACGCGGGACGCACCCAGATCGCACCCTGTGCCAGACAAAAGGCCTCATGCAAGGAAGGTATCCATCCACCCTTATAAGGAGGACTTCGTTCCCCCTCCTAGCCGATGTGGGATCTCACAATCCACCCAACCATGTGGGATCAGCGTCCTCGCTGACACATCGACCCGGTGACCGGCTCTGATACCATCTGTAACATTTCAGGCCAATCGTCGAATGGTATCAGAGCCGGGAATCGGACTGGTGTGCCAACGAGGATGTTGGGCTCCCAAGGGGGGTGGATTGTAAGATCCCACATTGGTTGGGGAGGGGAACAAATGTTGCCTTATAAGAGGAACTTGATACCTTCCCTATCAGACGCGTTTTAAAACCGTGAGTTCGGGTGTGTGGACAAAGTGGACAATATCTGGTACGGTTGGCCTGGGATGTTACAGATGGTATTAGAGTCGGGAACCGAACTGGTGTGCCAGCGAGTACGCTGGGCTCCCAAAGGGGGTGGATTGTAAGATCCCACATTGGTTGGGGAGGGGAACAAATATTGTCTTATAATAGGAACTTGATACCTCCCCTATCAGACGCGTTTTAAAACCATGAGTCCAGATGTGTGGACAAAACGGACAATATCTGGTATGGTTGGTCTGGGATGTTACAGATGGTATCAGAGCCGGGAACCGGACTGGTGTGCCAGCGAGGACGCTGGGCTCCCTAGGGGGTGGATTGTAAGATCCCACATTGGTTGGGGAGGAGAACTAAGGTTGTCTTATAATAGGGACTTGGTATCTCCTCTATCAGACGCGTTTTAAAACCGTGAGTCTAGGTGTGTAGACAAAACGGACAATATCTGGTACGGTTGGCCTGGGATGTTACAGATCGCGCGAGAGCTCGCTTTCCTTAAGTGATATTTCGACCCTATTCTGCCCGGGTATCACGAAATTCACTCGAGGATAATCTCAATTCTCGGTATCGATTTAGGCAGAAATCGATCCTATTTAAACACCTTGAGAATCGTAACCGGCCCTATATTAAAACTGATAATAATTTCTCATTAAATGAGATTGATTGTGGACATTAATGTTGGCAGTTACAGAAGCGAAGGAAATATTCCAGAAGCTGACACCAGTCTCCGCACCAGTCAACTGGTGCCACAACCGGCCCCATGAACGACTCCAGAGGCTGGCGCCAGTCTCCGCACCAGTTAACTGGTGCCACCATCCGTGCCAACAAACTTAACAGAACCTGGCACCAGTCTCCATGCCAGTCAACTGGCGCTAGTACTGGCCCCGACGCCCAGTTCATAAAACCTCTTTGTAACTTGCCAATCTTAACCGTCCAACAATCCCGGGTTCTAGTTAGCTTACACGAGTGTGCACTCCACACCTCCTAACTCATGTTATATCTTAGCTACCAACCCCATTATTATCTTTGTGAATCCAATTACATAAAATGAACCGATGATTTCACTAAAATCACCAACAAAAGTAATAGAAGAGTAAATTACAAAATCCGTCCTTAACGTTCTATGAAAACTTTGGTTTTCGTCTCTAACTTCTTGAAGTTTCATTAAGTCATTTTTGTTGAGGTTTTCATCCTTGGTTGTTCGTTACAAGGCGTCGTAAGTGTTCTCACGTGCTAATCATAATGACAAAGTTTCAGTCATGTTGTTTCTTCTTCTTCCTCCTCAAGAACACTAAGGCCATAATAACATCTTCTAATCAAATCCAATAAGCATTTATGCACAAAATAGAATACATTACCATCATGAAACTTAAAACCAAATAAAATTAAGGGAAACATACTTATACAATAACTATTAAACATCAATAACAATTTGCTATTGTGAAATCCAAAATCAAAATATAACCACGGGGGATATACTATAGTTGATATCATCTTTTTTCTTCATACATATCATAGGTCCAGATGGATAATGAGGACGTAGAGGCGTTCCTAAACTAAATGTCAGTTCGTCAAACAAAGATGGGAGAGGGGATTTAAATCTATAACACCTATAATTTTCGGGTAAGTATAATTTCAAGTCAGTGTAGAAGTCGATCTTTCAAGAGAAATAGAAGAAATAGGATTTTGGATTGAATCCTAGATTTTATAGTCTTGTTGGATGGAGAATTCAAATACGAATCCAACGGGCCTTTCCAGAGCGAAAACGTAAAACGAAGAAGTTACGGCCAAAACAGTGTTCGGTACCTTCTGGGCGAAAGTGTTATGCGAAGTGACACTGGCCACTTTAGCATGTCACTTTCGCAGAGGTAAATTGGCTCTCGGTACATTTTGGGCGAAAGTGACATGCTAAAGTGAGACTGTCACTTTCGCATTTCACTCTTGTGGGCGGGTGCATTGCATAAAATCCGGTTTTGAGCCTCTTTCTTCATTTGGTCATATCTCTCTCATTTCTACTCGTTTTTGGCGATTCAAATTGCTATGGTTTCGTTTTGAGAGATTTTTTGAAGATAGATTGTTAGTTTTGGGAAGATCCAATGACATTTGGTGGTGGAGTGGAAGCAAAGATCAAGAGTTCATCATCACCTCCAACTTCAATAAAATTGCCTTTTTCTAAGTTTTCATCAAAACCCAAGTGGTGAGTTCATCCTCCTAGTTTCTAAACTTTCATATGAGTTATAAATGCTCCATTAATGACTTTCAAGGTTTATGTTTATCAAATTTTGGTTTGAATGATTGTGGAAGTTAGGTCAAAATTGGGGGTTTGGTCAAATGGAAATTTTGATATAAGATGTTTCGGGAATGATTCTAAATGGTTGAATATGAATATTGATGGTTGGAAACTTGTTGATCTAGTTTTTTGGTAGATTTGGCTTGAGGATTTAAGTTTCTTCAAAGAAGCTCAAATTGGGGAAAAACTAGATTTAGCCTAAATCTAGCAAGGTGAGTTCAAGTTGATTTGTGAAAACGTTGTACATGCCAAAATGTTTATTTTAAAGTGTTTATGTGTTTTACATAAAATCATCAATTGTTGAGTTATTTAGTGGGTTTTGATTATGTTAGACAACCTAAGGGGGGGGTAAGGTTGTATTTTAAATCTTTTACTTTCAAAAATTCTTTTATAAATAAATACAGTACAGAAACAGTATAAATAAATCAGAGTATACAAATAATAAATATATAACAATTATATAAACAGATATAATTAAAAGCACAGCGGAATAAATAAAGAGATAAGGGATAGAGATACTTGACACAGAGATTTACTGATTTACCACCAACTGTGATAAACCAGCAGCCGAGACACTTCTCGACACGATCCAATAAATGTATTCTTTACGGTAGAACACAAACCAAATACAAAGGAATTTGTAATAGTTTCTCAAGCCTCTGCTATGAGATAAACAAGATCACACACCCGTTATTCAAATACTTACAAGAGGAGTATAACTCACAATGGGTAATCACTCTTGTATAATAATCACTTGGATATTTTATAAAAAAGGTTTTATAAAATATATATTAATTAGATGAGAGAGCTGAGAGTTTGGTTGCTGCTTGTTGTGTTGTGCTATTTTTTGTTGTTCTTCTTCATCACCATCAGCATCATTATATATAGCAACCCACTTCCAACGGATCTATGAGCTGGAACCTGACGCATGAACAGTACCGCGGTATACCGCGGTGTCCTTGGCGGTATACCGCCTGACACATCGTACAAGGGGAGCATGGCAGCGCTGGTTGCTTTCGGCTGAAACTTCTTCACAATTAATGAATGAACAGTAAAAGAAGATGTGAAACCAGATTTGAGGTTGACAAATTATTTTAAAGGATTATTTTAATAATTTTAATAAAACTTTAGTTTTAAATAAAATTTAAATATCTTTAATTTAAAAACAGTATTTAAGGTTTTATAAATATCCAAGTGGTATATTATTTTAGGGTGTTTATCATTATTAGATATAAACAATGATGACGACGTAAAGCACCAGTCTTGAACTCTTCAGATAAAATCTTCGTGTTCTTCAAGAACTGCACACTTGGATTAAATTGTTAGATAAACAATAATACGGTGTGTTTGTAATCATCAAAATAAATATATATAAATATATAGAGATGTGGTACACTTGCACCAACAATCTCCCCCTTTTTGATGATGACAAACACAACCGCTAAGCATGAGCATATGCGGTTTCTCTCCCCCGTTTGTCGAAACAAAAAGGGTCAAGAAAGACGGTATGCTTCCCCTCGAGAGATGCTCCCCCTCAAAATATGCATATAATTGAGGTAGCATAAACTCATGGGTAAAGATAATAAAACGCTCTCCCTCAAATTAATAACGATATTAAATTGATGATTTTATAAAATTTGAGGGATAAAATAAGCATAATAAATGACATGAAACAAAATAACCAAAAAGAAACACTTGCACCAAAAAAGGATCTTAAGGCTTCGATTTTTCGGTTAATTTTATGTGAGCAAAAATTACCACGTATTATGACCTCGTCAGGGAACACGTATTATATCCTCGTCAGGAAACACGTATTATATCCTCGTCAGGAGGCACGTATTATATCCTCGCCAGGAAACACGTATTATATCCTCGCCAGGAAACACGTATTATATCCTCGTCAGGAAACCACGTATTATAACCTCGGCAGGTAACCACGTATTATAACCTCGGCAGGTAACCACGTATTATAACCTCGGCAGGTAACCACGTATTATAACCTCGGCAGGTATCACGTATTATTTCCTCGTCAGGAAACACCTACAAAAGGTAAAGAAAATTTTCGTGGTACCCTTTTCATATGGGTCCTTTTAACAGTTAGTATAAAACATAAACTGCAAAAATAAATAAAGAACATGTTGTCGACATAAAATAAAATACGACAACATATAAAACCATAAAAATGGTTTAAAACCATAAACGCATCCCACCGGGATTGTCAACATTAAACATTCCTTTCGGAATCCATTTTCTAACCATTTTAATTTTGCGATTGTATTTATCATACACATAAAATGAAGCATTTATATTCGCATTATTTTTAGGTCTAGAAAAATTACCATTATACATACGAGCATGCGGTTTCCTTCCATAATTCACATTTTTTATTTTTGACATATATGGAGGTTTTCTCGTATCAACTTTAGGAGATGCAAAAAATCTTTTAATGGGTTTACACGAGCATTTTTCAACACATGTATCAGAACCAATGCCTTTTCGACAATTAATGTGATTCGACATATTTAGCATTTTAAGCATTTTATCATTGCTATTTTGAAATGCTTTAGCTAACATATTATCTTTTTCATATAAATCGCATTTAGCTTTTAAACAAGCATTATCATTTATGAGAATATCACATTTTGCACATATGTCATTTTCTTCTATTCTTTTATCTAAACATGCAAGTTTCTCATTTAAAACATCACATGATTTGCAAACAATATTTTCGCATGCTTTCTTTTCTAAAGTGATAACTTTATCATTTAACTTATTTTTGATTTTGTTATCACATGCAATGGTTTGTTTACAATTATTCAACTCATTCTGACATAATAATAATTCTTCTTTTAATTTAGCATTCTCATTTTTATAACTATTTACGAGAACAATCAATTTTTGAAAAGAGATATTTAACATATCAATATCATCATTATTATCACTACAACTAGAATAACTTGAGTATGAAGTACATACCTCTTTCTCGCAGTCGACGATGAGACACGTTTCTTTATTTCTTTGATCTCGGGTTTCGTCTCTCTTTTCTTTTGAGTTTCCACCATAGGTGATGTTCAAGTTCTCCCAAATATCACGAGCAGTTTCAAAGAGATAAACACGCTCAATATCATCGTTAGTAAGAACCGAAAAGAGAAAATTTTTGGCTTCATAATTTAAACAACAATTATCCTTATCTTCGTCGGACCATTCCGAGCTAGGTTTTTCAACAACTTTGTTGTTTTGAAATTTTGTGGGTTTGAAATTTTCTTTAATAATAATATCCCAAATATTTTGATTTATCCCACGAACATAACGTTCAAAAGAATTTGCCCAAAGATCAAAATTTTCGAAATCAATAAGAAGAGATTTAGAAAACCAAGCATTTTGTTGAGCCATAACAAAAACGGATTTAAAAAAAAATTAAATAGACGATTTTTGAAAGCCCTGCTCTGATACCAAATGTTAGACAACCTAAGGGGGGGGTAAGGTTGTATTTTAAATCTTTTACTTTCAAAAATTCTTTTATAAATAAATACAGTACAGAAACAGTATAAATAAATCAGAGTATACAAATAATAAATATATAACAATTATATAAACAGATATAATTAAAAGCACAGCGGAATAAATAAAGAGATAAGGGATAGAGATACTTGACACAGAGATTTACTGATTTACCACCAACTGTGATAAACCAGCAGCCGAGACACTTCTCGACACGATCCAATAAATGTATTCTTTACGGTAGAACACAAACCAAATACAAAGGAATTTGTAATAGTTTCTCAAGCCTCTGCTATGAGATAAACAGGATCACACACCCGTTATTCAAATACTTACAAGAGGAGTATAACTCACAATGGGTAATCACTCTTGTATAATAATCACTTGGATATTTTATAAAAAATGTTTTATAAAATATATATATTAATTAGATGAGAGAGCTGAGAGTTTGGTTGCTGCTTGTTGTGTTGTGCTATTTTTTGTTGTTCTTCTTCATCACCATCAGCATCATTATATATAGCAACCCACTTCCAACGGATCTATGAGCTGGAACCTGACGCATGAACAGTACCGCGGTATACCGCGGTGTCCTTGGCGGTATACCGCCTGACACATCGTACAAGGGGAGCATGGCAGCGCTGGTTGCTTTCGGCTGAAACTTCTTCACAATTAATGAAAGAACAGTAAAAGAAGATGTGAAACCAGATTTGAGGTTGACAAATTATTTTAAAGGATTATTTTAATAATTTTAATAAAACTTTAGTTTTAAATAAAATTTAAATATCTTTAATTTAAAAACAGTATTTAAGGTTTTATAAATATCCAAGTGGTATATTATTTTAGGGTGTTTATCATTATTAGATATAAACAATGATGACGACGTAAAGCACCAGTCTTGAACTCTTCAGATAAAATCTTCGTGTTCTTCAAGAACTGCACACTTGGATTAAATTGTTAGATAAACAATAATACGGTGTGTTTGTAATCATCAAAATAAATATATATAAATATATAGAGATGTGGTACACTTGCACCAACAGATTATTTGAAGTGTTGAGCTTTACCAATCTTGTAAAACACTCATATTTGGGATTTTTAGGTATTCGACAAATAAATCACGAATGAAAGTATTTTGTTAATTTATTGCATAAGTGGAGTTTTTTTGGTCAAAATACACTTTTAATGTTTTGTTGAGATTATGCAGAGTTTATGATACGTCACGTTTTGAAAATGTGAACGTGTGAGTTGTGGATTTTGGTCAATCTCGACCTTATGAACATTTTGGGAATTGTAAACCTTTTGATTTTGGGCCGAAGGCCAATTGAGAGTCAAGAGGCAAAGATTTTGGGTAACGATGTATTTTGTTTATGTAACCGTGATGGCTCGCATATTTAGCTAAACGTTTATTTTGCATCTAAGGGCTTGATTTGTACTCAAACGGGTCTTTGGGGTGCTTGCCGGTTTTAGTAGCTCGGGATGGGGCTTTGGATGTGTTATGCACTTAATTTCGTTTTATTTGAGAATATGTCCTTTTGAGTGTTTTGTCTCATAAGTGAATACCATTTGACATTTATGCACCCTTGTTACATTTTAGGTCTTATAAACCATTGCGAAATTTATACGTTACCAAGTTATAAAGTATTTGAGTATATATGTATATATGGTTTGATTTCTTTGGAAAGTGGCAATGAAGGGATTTTGAGCTAGTCATGCATTGGAACATGTATTTGCATAATGTGGGGTTAGATACACTTCATTTGCATATGTTGACTTTTAACAAACAGTCATTTGATCTTTTGAGCTTATGGCTCGGTTTTTTTACTCCGTTGGGTCTTGAGGACATTTGTCCGACTTTGATAGCTCAATGTAGAGTTTTGGTTAGGATTTGCATGTATGGCATCTTATTTGGGAATTACATGATTTGAATGCATTGGTTATTCTTTTTGAAAAATGTATAAATTTCTAAATTAAACAAGCTTGTTTTGGATGGTGAGATCCCAAGGTAAAGATCCGGTTTAGGTTGAACTTGGTGGTTTTAGGTTAGGGATCCAGCTTGGGTTGATGGCTCAATAGACTAAAGATCCGATTTGGGTTGATGTCTCATTAGGCTAGAGATCCAATTTGGTTTGATGTCTCACTTGACTAAAGATCCGGTTTGGGTTGATGTCACAATAGACTAAATATCCGTTTTGGATTGATGTCTGGACTAATGATCCGGTTTGGGTTGATGTCCAAGATTGACTAAAGATTTGGATAGGGTTGATGTCATAAGCTTCTCCATCCATGAAAACTGCTTGTAACTTATAATTGTGGTTTAATTTGTGTAACCGCCACATTCAATGAGATCGGGTCTCCCCCATCACCGAAATGTATTGTTTCGGGTATTTCTTTTATCCATGTTGTTGGTCACGTATTATAATTATATGGAATGTTTTCCATGACTTATGTGTGGTATATTATGCCTCGTCTTGTTTGGATGTTTCGATAAATGAGAGTTTTATTTCACGTTTATATTATTTGGAAATTTAATATTTATTCACATTTTGAGTTAGTTTTGGAATTGAGTCCATTGTTGAGAAGTGCTTTTCATTGGAGTTTTCGTCGCTGAATTTGTGTGCGTTTAGAAAATGGGTTGTTAGTATATCTAATGCAAATCCCTTTTTGGAAATCATGATTTGAGTTGTATTCTTTTCATTGAACATTTTATTTAATCATGATGAAAACTCTTGAACTCATTAGGTGTTAGCCTAATCTATTTATTTGTCGGCATGTGCAATAGGTTCCGGTTGAGAATAGTTCTAGTGACACTGTGAAGGGATGAGTGCAAGTTGTGTGCTCAAGAAGTGAATAACTTGGTGAAGTTTTCCGCATTAATTTTTGGGATTAGCAACTTGTATTTGAGTTTAGTAACAACCGACCTTGTTTAGTCTTGGTGTATGACTTAAGTTATTAAATGTTGAAGTGATTACATTTAAAATTTTGAGGTATTTCCAAGAATGGATTGTAGAAGAGATTTTATCCTTATTTGATTATTTTATTGAAGTTTTTATTTAGTTGCTCTTTTCAAATTTTGAGGGTGTTACAAAATCCACATGTATTGACGAAACTATTCCAACACATTCTCCAAAATTTCTCCAAAATGGATAATCAAAAGTCAAAATCTTCAAAAATGTTTATATTCATCTACAACAGATTTCCTATTGTTAAAGAATCCAACATTAATTGCAACAACCGTTATCTTCAAAATTCAAAATCGAAAGCTACCGATTCAAGCTTTCTATAATACCCTCTACACTCACAAACTCAGGGGTTGTTTGTTTACCTCTTAATGGTTCCATTAAGAGGCAACCTCTGAATCGCTAAGAGGTGAATCTTGTTTGACAAAAAAATAGTCTGCCTCTTAATGGTTCTAAAAACCCTTTGAATGATTTTGTATCCTGAACCTCCCTTAACCATTAAGCGCCTGATTTCATTCTAAACAATTACAAAACAACCATATTTCACTTTGAACTATATCATAAAAACCTCTTAATCATTCTGACCACTTAATCATTCTGCACCAAACCATTCAACAACTGCCAAATAGCCCCTTACATATTAAATGGGTGTTATAAAATGAATCTACAGGTGAATAGTCGAGGTTAGAGATAAATGTACAATATTATAATAAAAAAATAAAGATACAATATTATAATAAAATAATTTTGAAAATTACATTGCTATTTCATGTATTTTGTCCTATAATATATATCATATATGAATAATATAATATAGCAATCTTTTATTTTTATATATAATAATGATATATGCATATATATAATACTAAATAAATCTTTCTAATTATTTTTATCAGATAAAGAAAAAGTATAATCAAATATTTAAGGACAAAACAAAAAAAATAAAGAAATAGATTTTTGAAAAAAACCAGATTTGTCCTTCATTCTAACATACATTTTTATTAGAGTTAATGACTATGGATCATTTTCAAAGTAAAATGTAAATCATAATGATAAAAATTAAGATCCCACTTTTAATTTTTTTACTAAAAACAAATAATATCAAAGTATGTGTAGCCCAGTGGTAAGGTAACATCCTTGGGGGTCAGTGGATGGTATCCCTGACTACCAGGGTTTGAACCCCATGGTAAGCATGTCTGAGATACCCGTCCAACCTTGGTTGGGCCGACCTTAGGTGGTCCAGTCGAAGACTGGGCTATCGCCCCTTCCTAATAAGGTTGGGAATAGGCCCAAGCGTAATCTGGGCTGCGGTCGCGGCGGACTAGGGGACTGCTCCAGATGGAAGGTCCGATACCGCCGGGAAGGTGTGCGTGCGTGTGTTCGTGGTAGTTGATCGAAATGGTCGATGCCGCTATGTCTTCCAAAAAAAAAGAGCATAAAATAATACATTTTTATATAAAAAATCATCAAAATATAAAATACACGGGAAAAAATCGTTTCAATCCCTTATTTTGAAAATTACATTAAATTATGGTTGAATTTATAAATCAAAATCTGATGAAATTTCCATCGTAGTTGGTATCTCACCGCATAAGTGTCAGGGATGGCGTAGTTCATTAGTGTTTTCCCGAGGATGTCTGTGCGTGCTCTCCCGTCTTTAGTCTTTCTCGGCGTCAACCCCAAGAAAAAAAGAACTTGAGCATTACCCGCTCTATCAGATAGGACGACCTACTCCTCAGTTGAACCAGACTTTGCCACTTACCTTCATCCGAAAAAGAAAGAAACCGTACGAAAGCAGTTTTTCCTAAACGGTGATACCGCCAAGTTTGAAACTTCAATCTTTTAGCAACTTGTGGGGTCTGGCCTTAAGGCGATATTAATACCACTCCGGCCCTGCAGCCCCCAAAGTGCTAGATCCATCGACAGAATTGTTGTTCTTCAAAACTATCAATTTGATTAAATAGTGAAAAATCACGTGAGAAAATAGTTAAAATGAGAAACGTAAGAAGGGATCTTCATCGGTGATCATTTTTAATGTCACACCCATTCATGTATTGTGCTTCACATAAGATTTGATCTAGTGCATCTCATTAGTATTACCGATCTTCAATTATGATTGATCCAATAGTCCAAATCCCTTCTTACGCTTCTCAACATTAATTCCCCTCTCAACGGACCTTAATTCTTGGTTAAATTATTTTTATAATTAGTAGAAACGATCATCTCCAATAAATTTTTTAAAATAAAAAATCAAAAGTTAAAAGTGGAATGAAACTTCAAATCTTTAAAACAAAAATACATTAAACTCCAAATTCAACTTCAACATCATTTTACATTTTAGATATTAGAACCTTTATTATATTATTAAAATATTTCATTCACCTAATAAAAATATAATTTCTCCCTCAACAATTATTATATTATTAAAACATTCCATTTATCTAACAATTTTGATGTTATAAAGTAATTATGTACATTGCAAATTAATAATCAAAGTAAAGTAACTGAAGAGTAAATTACAAAATCCGTCCTTAACCTTCTATGAAAACTTTGGTTTTCGTCTCTAACTTCTTGAAGTTTCGATAAGTCATTTTTGTTGAGGTTTTCATCTTTGGTTGTTCGTTACAAGGTGTCGTTGAGTGTTCTCACGTGCTAATCATAATGACAAACATTTCAGTCATGTTGCTTCTTATTCTCCTCCTTAAGAACACTCAAGGCCATAATAACATCTTCAAATCAAATCCAGTAAGTATTTATGCACAAAATAGAATACACAAAACTATCGTGATTACCATCATGAAATTTAAAATCAAATAAAATTAAGGGAAACATATTTATACAATAACTATTAAACATCAATAACAATTACTATTGTGAAATCCAAAATCAAAATACAACCACATGGGACATACTATAGTTGATTTCATCTTTTTTCATACTATACTTAATGGCCCCGACGGCCATCGACCAAAACCGTAATGAAATCGGAACCATGAGGCCATTCGTTGTAATTTAAAAAACGTAGGAGCAAAAACCAGAGTTTTCATAAATCTTAGGGACTATTTTGTGATTTACCGTTAATACAATATGAACGATTAGATTTGCATACGAGTGTACGACACCAACCGTAGCCGTCCGATTAGCCAACTTAATCTTGATCGTCCATCTCGCCATTCACCGGTCTATATAAACCAACCACGGGCATTCTTCGTCTCCACATAAACGCTACCTCTTCGATTCGCAAGACGAGGCCTAAACATCACAAAACAAAATTCTTGATATTCATAAAATCAAATCAACGGTTGTGTGTCTGATAATTGTTCATTTAATTCTGTTTGTGTCAGATCACACAGATAATCGTGGATATCGAGAATCAATCTTGTTTTCTGCTAGGTTTAGGGTTTCATTTGCTTTGATGGTTGATGTTTGTTGTGTTTAATCGGTAATCTCACAACACTTAACTCTTGAATCGCGATTATTGTTTCTTTACTTGTGTTGTTTCAGGATCTCGAAATCGAAACTTCTAGGGTTTTGATTTTTTCTTTTGTATTTATTTGGATCTTGTATAAATCATCGTTTGAATTTGAAAAGGGGCTTTCAATTTCCTGATCGAGACTTGTACGGAGGTTTATAGATTAATTTCAGTTGGCGGTCGCGATGAACGATCAGACGCAGATGATGAATCAATCGAAGATGGTGAACCAGTCGCAGATGATGAGTATGGGGCAGCCGTTGCCGCCTGTAATGAGTCAGCCACAGCAGGTAATGAATAACCAGAACTCTCAACAGATGTATGTGAACCAGTTGATGAATTCTTCGCAAATGATGTTGAATCAATCGCAGCCCCAGGGGATGCTGAACCACCGAGGTGGTGGTTACGGGATGTGGCCTCCGCCACAGGTGGATCAGCTCAAGTTCCAAAACCCTAATTTGAAACCTGGACTCGGCTCGTCTTCAGTGAAGCCTATGGGACCACGAAACAACAAAAATTGGAAGGGGAAAAAGGGAAACGATAAATGGAATAACAATAATCGGAAAGAATTGTCGGTTATGGGTGGAGGTAGTAATCTTAACAGCAACAGCGGTGGTCCTGGTATGGGGATTGGTGGTGGTGGTGGATATAATCCTCCTACACTGAAGGAATTGCAGCAACAGAATCGTTTGAAGGCCAGGAGATACTTCCCAAAGAAGAAATTCAATCATGGTGGTAGATCTGCCCCTTTTGCTCCTAGAAACACCACTTCGTTTCTAATCCGAGCCAAGAAATCTGGCGGCATTACGTCCTTAGTGTCACCATGTCCAGTGACACCTGCGGTGCTACCAACGCCAATCTTTTCTCCATCAAGGGAGGTTTTAGTCGACATGGCGAAAGAAGAGTGGGGTGTTGATGGGTATGGGTCGATGAAAGGATTAATTAGGCTGAGGTCCGGAAACGAAGCAGATGCACCTGAGGATGAGGAGGAAGAAGAAGGTGGGTCGAGTGAGAGTGACGTGGAGGAACATGTGGAGGTAGAGAGGCGATTGGATCATGATTTGAGCCGATTTGAGATGATTTATCCGAACTACAATGGCACTGACCATAGCAGTTATCTTTTGGAGAATAGAGTTGATGATCAAGACACCCATATAGCCCAATTGGAAGAAGAAAACTTGATATTGAAGGAAAGGTTGTTCTTGATGGAAAGGGAGTTTGATGATTTGAGGATGAGGTTACAGTGTTTGGAGAGGCAGAGCCGTGGATTAGAAAGACTTAATGAAGAGGTTGTGGAGAACGATTCCGAAAATGAAAGTGAGAGTAGAGGTTATGGTCGGTCAATTGAAGACAACAATGAAAGAAGTCAACATTCCGAGGATAATAATAATAATAATAATAATAATGCGGATACTGAATTCAAGCAAGTTGGTATCATCGAGAAGGGTGTGCAGGAGATGGAAGTTGGTAACAATAAAGAGGCTGAACCAAAGGGTTGTATCGATCAAGGGAATAAGGATGAGGAACGAAAAGATTTAGTCGTAGCATCAGATGTTTGTATGGAAGAACAAATTCAGAAAACTGAAGTTATTGAATCGAAAGCGGAAAATGATGATGGAAGGCATAAGAACATTGAAGAATTGGGTATGTTTGAAGGAAATGCTGTGGAGTCTAGTAATGAAGAAGTTAGGGATGCTAGTAATGGAGTCTCAGAGCCTGCAAATGGATTGAAAGAAGACATGGCTTGAAGTAAGAATTCATAGAAGAAGTCTCTAAGTTCCTTTGTTAATATAGTCTCTTTTGCTGTCTAGTTTCTTGATGAATGAAGTTATATGTAAAATGTGCAAATCACTTTTACATGTCTCCCAACAGAAGTTTGTAGGGTTTAAGTTTGCCCATTTCTGCTTATTCTTCTTCTTTTTTAGGTTTGGAAAGTGGGATGGGGGGAGGAGAGGGTTTTAGGTGAAGTTGTGGGGATCTGTATTGCAAAATGATGTTTTTATGGAAAACCTTGATGTAAACATTTGGCCTAATGTTTTTAAAATAATATTTTCTAGTTTCCCTTCCTTTATTGAAAAATAGTAATGCATGTCAATTTGATTTGAATACAACCTACCTACCATCCAACATTGATTGATCTTTGTCTCATTGAAGTGGGGATTCTTGCCTTAAACAAATACTAACATCTTCAAAAGATGCAAATACCCTTGCACAAGTTTATCTTGACTATTCAAATAGATACTGGACTTGAATAGTTGAATGTTTTAGTAACATCTAGTATTTTAGTAGTTACAAAGATGCCATTAGGTTTCTTTAACAAGTCAGATATGTTGCATAGGCAAAAGAATGCATCCATTTGTATTATTCTTCGGGTTGGCCTACGAATGACGTTTTGCACAAACATATTTGCTTTGAAATGGGAGGCAAATACATGCCGTTGTTGATGAATTAAACCTAACTTCTCTATTATTTTAGGTCACATAGCATCCATTCTTTATGATTCAGGAATTGTACGTTTATCAAATGCTTACTCGGGTAAGCGCATATCAAATCTCATTACCTTACCGGATGATCATGACATAGACCACCCGATAAGAGCTAAGGCAAGGACCGAGAGAGAGTTTTACCTGGTAAGTGATGATAAAGACTCTTACCATTTATCGGAAAAATGGTCGCATGGGATACCGTTTTGGTGAACTAAAATTTTACCCGGTAAGTAAGTGATAACGTTGAATTTTACCGATAAGAGGTAAGCGTTTGGTAAACGGCCCCTAAGTATGTTTTGTAGGCTTATGCGATCCCGTGGTGGCCCTCCTTTTTTTTCTCAAATTTAGCAACGTAAGGGACGTACCAAAGATGTAATATGTCAACATACCATAAAGGGGAGCTAGATAATTTCTTTTGGTTGTAGAGCTTAACGAGTGCATTGAGTATCAACTGGCAGAGTTAATCAATCACAGTTTGAGCGAAGGGTAGAGGGAAGAGTATTTCTCTTCTAGCCAACAAAGATAGTAGACTTTCCATTTTCTCGGAAAGTCTACTACTCTCTGTTGTCTAGGTCAAACCCTTTTCTTCTATTCGATCCTCTCTTGTGGCAATACTATTCTCTCTTAAGTTATTCAACTACGTTAACATCTTATGCAAGTCACTTAAAACGTTGCTCAGAACTAGCCATTCCTTACTAAATCTAAGAAGATCACAAAAAGATACCGGAATCTACCATCCCTAAATCATACAGCTTAACCAAAATGGATGCAATAGTATATAGGATATGCTAAAATTCCTACACCAATGTTCCAAATAACATTTTAGATCCGTTTTAAAAACCATGAGATTTTATTCTTCTATTGTAGAAACAGGCGAATCGTTTAGTCTTATACACCAATGTTCCAAATAACATTTGGATTAGTATCTACAACACAACAAAAACAGCTAACATTTGATCATATAAACACCATCCATCTTCAAAGTTCTCAACCCTGAAAGAAAGGTGTCGTGAGATCGTTAGCATACACCACGAAAGATTTTAGCATTGTTGGCAAACGGTTTTCTGGGTGTCTTCAAAGAAAGAAAACCGAAAAACTTACTTTTCTATCAACGATCAACACGAAGGTGAACAAAAAGAATATTGCTATATCCTCGGGTTATCCTGATCTTGTC
Organism: Saussurea involucrata; assembly: GCA_033807775.1. NCBI lineage: Eukaryota > Viridiplantae > Streptophyta > Magnoliopsida > Asterales > Asteraceae > Saussurea > Saussurea involucrata. The sequence continues at coordinate 17,141,722 of CM066325.1, forward strand.
ATCCGAATATCTACAAAACACAGCTCGTCACAATTCCAACAATAGAAAATTACGGAAAGTGTAAGTTTAGATCACTTACAATACTTCCAATTTGATTTTGGTAACTAGCTCGACCGGAAGCCCGTAGGGTCCAACCACTATCGCACCATCATCCATCGTTACATCATAGACGTTGGTGCCAGATTTCCTGCATCCGAAGATCAAGTCACAATTACCTACTTACCCATTGATATTGCGTTGCTTCTCATAAGATTCTTGTATTTTAGTACTATACTAAAACTACCCGAGATCGGATAGGAAACATACTCAAAATTTCCGTTCATGGAGAATTTGAACCCGAACAGTATGTCAACGAGAAACTTGAGTCTACCGTTCTCTTTGACGATCTAAAGTTGCAAAAGAACAAGTTCGATGCACAAATCCAAATAAATCAAATAATCATGTGTGAATAGTGGTCATTTTAAGAATTAAGAATACAAAACAGTAAAATGAATGGGTTCGATATTCATGAAATTTGATATGAACCCAATATCGCACCTGTGTGCCCATAAGACCATTGGCTGCATTCTCTATCCAACTATCCGTTTCCATCTGAGAAAAACAATGATATAGATATTTATCAGATAACTTTTCAGCCATCAGCTAACTTATCAACTAGTTTGCCAAACATAGCCTTTTAGACGTAAGTCACTAACACTACGAGCAGATAGGTGAGTCTAAGGACACCGATATGAAATACTCGAGCTCTTTTTAGTTCAGAAATTGTGGCAAAAAGATTGACCTGTGAACTCCAAATCATTTGCCATTCGCCTTCAACGAGTTGTTGTTCGCCTTTTGTTGCAATTTGATTTAATGAAACAAACTCATCAATCGCCTGCACGATGACGAATTGGACATTTTTTTATAAGGAAAACGTTATAAGAGACTTAAAAGATTCGTCACGAAAATCTGAAAGCATTTTCACCTGAATCACTGAACTACCAGAGGAAATTGCGGAAAGCAATCTTTGTCGGGGTTCAGTTCGCTTCTGAAGTACAAACGTCGTCCCCTGCACTACACCAACGTAGCTTGGTCCTTAATTTCAAGAAAATCGACTGCTGATTCAGTCAGCATCAACATGTTTACCTACGTTAAGTTACCTTATTTCCTCTTGAGATCCGAATGTTCCCAGATTTCGACAAGTATGTTGTGTCTAACCAACCCTTTGCTTCATCGCCTAGGAGTCTAAAAGGCACCGGATACGGGACCTTAAAGGGAAGAAACTTCAATGCGAATGCTGCTTTATCGAAACAGAAAAGAATCCTTTTCCCATCTTTGATTGTAGCTGCGGCCTGAATTCAACCAAAACACGATCGCATCAAACACAACAATCGAAAACTTACGTTAAAAGCAATGATAACCGAATTGATCAACAAAGGCGTACCTCGACTTTAAGCTCACCTATCGCATCGGAGAATTTGACGATATTGGAAACCCGTGGATCATTTGTTTGAAGATAGATTTCTTGAAATACACTAAACAAATCGACTCCGACAAAGGTTCTCTACAAGATTCACGAAGTTTTGGTTAATTTTCGAGCTAAATATTTGCATAAAATCTTGAAGAGAAATGAGTCGAAGTGTAACTTGGATCGGGGAGGCAGTTCCTGGTCTCGTTGTGAAGATTAACTGCCAGCGGCCCTCGATCAGACTCGAGCTGGTCTGCAGAATTGAGCTCACATTTGAACAAGACAAAACTCAAAAGCCCTCTTTCTTACATTTTAGGATTTAAGGTTTAGGGTTTTTAAACGACATACCGGATCAGGAACCCCTTTAGTAGCTTCCAGAACTTTCACAGCTTGTTCAACGTCCTATACAGTTCATGAGAAATATTGCAGTAAGGAATAAGGGGCAGGTTCACTACAGAATGCGAGAAGTGCGATATCATATATGATACACAATTTTAAACACATGTTACATTGGCAATACATAGACGTTATGTCACACTTCTCGTATGATGTTTAACTTCTCGCATGATTCTGACATTTTTCCGTTCCTCTTCTACAAAATATGAAATTTGCAGTATGATTTTGAAAATGCACTTGCCAATTAACTTCTTCATTGATAATGTAATTTAATTTTAAGTATCCCAAATTGATATCTTGGATGATTCGAGAAGATATGCAAAATATGAAATCTGGTCAGTTTAGTAAAGAGAAGAAGATGTAGTAATACTTTGAGTTGCAGAGGAGAAGCAGAGCGGCCACGTCCTTGGATACCGATGAGACTGCTGATAAGTGAATTCTCAGCATCGCTGAACGAATTCTCCTCAGTTTGCTGAATCTGTTCTTCGTCGACGGCAGAACAGGAAATACGTGGATGCCGATGCTTCAGATCCAAAGATGTCGGAAATGCGATCACAGAGCGAGGTCGAATCCTTCTTTGATTTAGAGAGCTGGTATTAGTAGGGGGAAGAGGGTTGAATCGAAGCCCTAGATTTGCTAGATCGATTGAGCAGGCCATTTTTGAATTAAACAAAAAACGATGTCAGATGGGAATATTGAAGGGGTTTAAACGTGCCGTTGATAACCGCCACAACATCCTAATCGATAATTTTTCTGATTTATGTTTCACGGTTCTGATAAAATCAGACCCCACGTAGCTTTTATCATTGGTTAACAATTACTCGACTTTAGCACAAAAGTATGCGTGATTCTTGGCTCCAAATTTAAAAAAACTTTGCTCATGTGTTCGTTGTAATGATTATCTGGGTTTCAGTCCATTTCTCAGAAATGGAGGATACTTATGCTGCCAATAATGAATTGTGATTGAAAAGCGGAGAATTGCGTATAGCCCTCCAGGTGTTCGATGAAATTCCTCACAGAGTGATAGAGACAGTTTCTTGGAACTCTTTAAAATTCTGTTGTGTAGGCTATGAGGATCTTCAAATGTTGGAAAAATTAATGGAGGGTATTGCAAATTTAGAAAGTGATATGATTTGGGATAGTTGAAGGATGATTAGGATGCCATAGATTGAGTTGGTATGATGTAATCTCAACGTGAAGATGCTTCGTTTTCAACAGAACATTGCAAGTTCTTCAAAAACCCTGCTTAATTCAGGTACGAAATCCATTTGATATGCATGTGTTGGCCCAAACTTCTGTGAAACAACTACCTCCCTACCAAAAAGAGAGGAGATATCTGATTGTTGAGTGTTTGAACTTATAAATCAACAAACTTTAGTTTCTTCATATAGAAAACATTAATAACTTCATTTTATCTATATATAAATATTAGAGGGTTCGAATCCTAGGGGGGTTGTGGATGGTATCCCAGTCTACCTGGGTTCGAATCCTAGGAGAGCCATTCGTGGGACATGAGGAGTACACCTCCTTGGGTTGGTCCGGTCAAAGACTGGGCTGATCCCCTCAGCCATGTGGTTGGGCCTTAGGCCCAGTGGAAGCTGGGCCGGGAGAGCGGCGGATTAGTGGACTGCCCTTGGATGTCCGATACCGCCGGGGAGGTGGGCGTGCGTGTGTTTACGTGGTCGAGGTCGAGTGATCGTGGCCGCACTGCCTTCCAAAAAAAAAATATTAGAGGCTTGGGTTCGTGAGAAACGTGAGTAGTGGTTATCAACCGTTGGATGAGAAATGGACGAACATTAGGATGAGATGCACTGAGATAAGATGCACTGGATCAATTCCTTTTTGAGCCTCAATTAGTGGGAGGGTATTTGATTAAAGGTGATAAATGGTTTAAAAGTATTTCTCACACTTTTTACCAAAAATGACATTTCTCACGTGATCCCATGAGATGGATGTTTATCGTTACATACTTTATTGACTTATGGACTCTTTTGGACCGTCCATCCCGTAAATATACCTGTACCACTAAGTCGTCTAGATAAGTAAGATCACAAATCCAAGCACACAACTTCTTCTTGATTTGTCAAAACAAGTAAAGAAAGAAAAAAATAGAACTACATCTTCGTTATGCTTGTTTAAAATAACAGAAGTGGTAGCTTTGTTGATTACTATGATGCAAGACTACAAAACTCAATACCGACTAATTAACATCATTGGTGCAAATCAGAAACCAACTATTGCCATCCAAGATTGATGATTAAACTAATTCTTGTTAAGCATGAAAAGTTAATACAAGTTGATTGTGTATAAGCACTATTGGAGGTTAAGGAGTTGACAATGCCTTTTAGCTCTATCTACCAGCACTAACAAGATTGAGTTTATGTTTATTTCCAAGATATACATATATATCCTATATGATCTGTTGACACTCGACCACATGTATCCGACATTTTAGTCAATTCGGGCAATATTAAATACCCTAAGCCATTAAATTTATGCCAACGTTATGTTTAGTGCAACTTACATAGTTCAGGACGACTCCAATAGTGGCTAGTCTATATCACAAACACTACAACAAAACCGGCATTATAGGACGTCAAATATGTCTAAATGTTCTAATAAACTGCTTTATAGGACTTATGTTTGTAGGACCAGACAATTGTGTGTCCTATCATAGGATGCTTATGGGCTGCCTAACAAGTTTTTTAGGATATTTTTGAAATAAGACGTCATATTAGTCTTAATAAAAACCAGTGTCCTGTAAAAAAAATTAAAAAACTAATAGGACACTTTATTTCAAAAGTGGCCTATAAAACTTGTTAGGATGCCCATATACATCCTAACATCCTATGTAACACCTTTATATAGGACGCACAGTTTTTTAGTTCTATAAACTTAAGTTCTGTAACATTTAGGTGCTGTTTGTTTTTTAAGAGGTCTGAAGTCTGAAGTCTTATTTCACTTCTGTTTTATAAGAGGTGGTGCTGAAGTCTGAAATCTGAATCATAAGACTGTTTGTTTTTGTAACGTCTGAAGTCTGAAGTCTGAATCTGAATCAACAAGATTGTTTGTTTTTGTAAATTGAAACGTTGAATCTGAATCATAAGACTGTTTGTTTTTGTAAATTGAAACGTCTGAATCTGAATCATAATCATAACACTGTTTTTGTAGCTGATAAACATTTAAACCATCCACAGTGAAGTGTCAAGTAGCCTGCTTTGAGTTGCTTAGCATATGAATCCATTCTGAAGTCCATGAAATGGAACTCCAATACATATAGAACCGAACCAAATAAACGAGTATAGAACTCCAATTACATATAGCAGCACCACAAATTGTCCACTAAGACCCTTTAACATAAACCATAACCAACTACCAAAATTGTTTCCTAAGAAACTAGAAAACAAAGCAAATGCAACCAGCAGGTAGCAGAGGAACTTTACTTGAGGAAATGATGAGAAATTAGCCCTGATACTTGCAGAAACCCAAGTACCCAACACGCTCCTTATCTCCAAATATCGTCTTTAGCTTCTCATCACAAACGATAACCTTCCTGTTCGTTGGCTCCTAAATAAGCAAACAAACACACCCATCATCAATCCAATCAAATCCAATCCACCTTATTAATAAGTAATTACGCATTAACTACATTTCCGTTGGTTTAAGCACAATCTAGCCCTTTAACCTCAACCTCTCAAATGAGAGGTGCCAAACTGTAACAAATTCTACTAAAATTGTGAACAAAGGGTTTCTTCAAGAAACAACTCTTCTTAATTATAAAGTTTCCCAAACATGAAATGAAAGTTGCAGATAGACCAAGTTTATAATGAGCCATTTGGTATAGCGACTAAATGATGCTTACATATATAGACCAAGTTTATAATGAGCATCAGTATAGAGTAATATAGTTACAAAAGTTGCAGAATTATATCACAACACATTAGAAAGAACACCCAGATTACAATCACGTCATATGCTTCTTAGCTCATGCATAAAGGGTATCAATGTTAACCCTCATAAGACAACCAAAAAAACCCATAAACTAATTACTCTTTAGTACCACAACACAAAGATCTTAAAAACACCATTCAAATAATTAAATTTATAGAAAAACATGTTTTTATTGGTTGGTCTGCTTTATGCTTATGTTCCCCAACTGTAATTGCATTCCAATGAATTATTGAAGCTAAGATTATATGGTAGCAGAAGAATCTTGAAACCAACCAACCAACCTCAATGGACCATAAAAACCATCATTCCCCACCCCTGATGTGAAAGTGAAAGTGAAAGTGAAAGTAAAACCATCATTCCCCACCCCTGATGTGAAAGTGAAAGTGAAAGTGAAAGTGAAATGCATTCATAATGCCATAAACTTTAAAAGACAACTAACCCTCTGAATAGACCACCCCTATGTGCTTCATATGCAATTCTTCTTCAACTACAACTACAACACCAATATTCCATCAAAACCCATCTCAAAACTTTTTCATTTTACCAACTAACCACTTCAGTTCACCCGTAAAATAATCTGTTACTTAAAATATCACAGAATGCAAGCACAGAAACTCCAAGATATGATAATTCCCAAAATGGGTGTTTCTCAGTTTCACCAAAATAGAGTAATCTTACAACAAATTACTGAAAACCATGAAAATACAAACAAATTAAATCAAAAAATATTCAATATTGGGCTCATTTCAAAGGTATCGAAGAGACTATTACAATGGTGTAACTTGTTAAAATTAAAACGTATTTTTTTAACGTATTTTAGTTAATATACGATTATATGTGTTAATAAGGTGAATGTGTAAAATAAAAATTAGAAAAGTAAAAGGTATAAAGTAACTAAGTAAATAATTATAGGGGTATAAAATGTAAATTCCAAATCAAAATATATCAAATTGAGTGGATCGCGGGCCATATTAACCTCCTAATCGCGGGCAAATTGATTGGGTCCGCGATCGCGGGTTCAATCGCGGGAAAATGGGGTATTTTTGCAAAACCAAAGAGATTTTGGGTATTTCTGCAAGTCAAAGTCAAACTTTGGGTATTTTAATAAATTTCCCTAATAAAAACCAGTGTCCTCTAAAATAAAATAAAAAACTAATAGGACACTTTATTTCAAAAGTGGCCTATAAAACTTGTTAGGATGCCCATATACGTCCTAACATCCTATATAACACCTTTATATAGGACGCACAGTTTTTTAGTTCTATAAACTTAAGTTCTGTAACATTTAGATATCTTTGGTGTTAGATGAAATAGATTTTGTTGGTGTGAGCATGTTGGTTTAGATGCTATTGTCAGCATGCATATGTTATGTATATATTAATATATTTTTACTTTCCGACTAACACATGACCCTGGCCCTCGCATATAAAACGATAACTTCAGAAACTATTACTAGTGAATTGTATCTTTGGTGTTGAAGTAAAAATAAGAAGTTTAAAACCATGAAGAGCTCAAATTGCAGTACTGGTTTTGCATGGCTTGTGACCATGTCTTTGTGTCTTATTGCAAGATCTCAGCTAACTGCAGATTTCTACTCAAGTTCATGTCCTAATCTTCTCAGCGTTGTACGCAGACAAGTGTTACGCGCTGTGAAGACTGAAACAAGAATGGCTGGTTCTCTGCTTCGGCTTCATTTCCATGATTGCTTTGTGAATGTGAGATCTTTCAGTATAACATTAAACAAATGCACCTGTAAAAATCATAATACTTTTGAGTTGTTTTTATATTATTCTCTTTTCAATTGCTATAGTGGCAGCCAATTTTTAGTTGTTCCCATATTATGGTGAAACATTTGAAAGCACCATCTTAAATATAGGACCAGTAATGGTGCTTTTTGGTATGTTGAACCCATTTTCATGGTGGACATATTATTCTCCATCTTTCCCACTCTGCTATAACTTTATCACAAGTGGATGCTTATGCAGCCACTCTCAACTTTGATTTTCATATTAGGTTGGTGAGCTCTTTATAAGCTTAAAGTTGTGGGCTACCAATAATTTCCACCATGGTTTTAAGTGATCTGGAAGTTATTGGGTCTTTACCATGGTTTTAAGTGATCTGGAAGTTATTGGGCAAGACGGTTGCTTTGGGCTATGGGGCGTCTACCGGTGGTTAACCCTATGGTTGATGTTTTATGTCACAGGGTTGTGATGCATCGGTTTTATTGGATGGAAATGATGGAGAGAAGTTTGCCTTCCCCAACATCAATTCAGCTAGAGGATTTGAGGTGGTTGACGCTATTAAAACCGCTGTAGAAAGTACATGCAGTGGAGTAGTCTCATGTGCTGACATTCTGGCCATAGCTGCACGAGATTCGGTTCTCTTAGTAAGTCGATGGTTTTCCCTTAATCTGTAGACTTGTGGTCACTGGCTGATACTAAAAGAAAACTGGTATAGAATGATAGCAAAATACAATTTGCACCAAACGGCCAATGGCCCAGTGGTCCCAACCTCATTGGAGGTTAAAAGTTCAGCTTCATCAAAGATGTGGAGTGTGTGTAAGTTTTGTTGTCTATAAATATTATATACTTAAAAGATATATACGATTTGCAGAGTGGAGGGCCTTCATGGAAAGTCTTGCTAGGAAGAAGGGATGGACTCGTTGCAAACCGGACAGGAGCCAATACTAACCTCCCTGCTCCCACCGAGTCGGTTGGTACTATCACCGCCAAGTTTGTGGCTGTCGGTCTCAACCTTACAGATGTTGTGTCCCTATCAGGTGCGTTTTTGGTTCCTAGTACGATGTGCGTTTGGTACGCAGACTAAACTGGACAGGACTGAACGAACAAGAGTGAGGTAGGCAGGTGAAAGAATTCTGAAAGGTTTTAGGGTTTTAATTTGACGCACGTAGTTTAATAATTTTCAATCTTATCTCAGGTTCTGTCCTGTTCCAGTCTAATGTCATTCCAAACGTGGGACAACAAGTTGACGTTTGTTCTGTCCAGCGTACCAAATATATCAACCGTCCCATGAAAACTGTAACATTTCTTTGTGTTTTTGGACTCTAAACTGCACAGGTGCACACACGATTGGATCTGCAAGGTGTGCTGTGTTCAGCAATAGATTATTCAACTTTTCTGGAACAAATGGTCCCGACAAGACGCTATTAGACCCGGTCATGGTATCAGACCTTCGAGCTCAATGCCCGATTAACGGAGACGGAAACAAGATCACGACTCTTGAACGGAACTCCGTGGACTTGTTTGATAACCATTACTTCAAAAACTTGGTAAACGGTAGAGGACTTCTTGAATCTGATCAATTCCTGTACTCGAGTAATGAAGCTGTGTCAACTACACGAAGCCTGGTTGAAATCTACAGCAACAACCAACAGCTTTTCCTCGATGACTTTGTTAGATCGATGATCAAGATGGGGAACACGAGTCCGCTTACAGGCTCCAGTGGGGAAGTTCGAAAAAACTGCAGGGTTGTGAATCCATAGAAGAGAAAAGTTGTGTATGTTCGTGGTGTTAATAAATAAACAGAAAGTGTAGGGACCACTTTTGCCATTGTTTGTTTCTGTTTTCAGCTGGTTATCTATGTTATCTTACAAAATCATTTAAACCACCATTTAACTAACAATCAAACGTTTCAAAAATCCGAATCTTGAAAGCGAGCTCTTAACCCGAACTACAATCACGAAAACACGATTATCAAACCACATGAATCTTCTTTCTACGTAAACCAAACCAAACAAGCCCAGGATATCCCAATTGGAGGTGGGGTCGGAGGGTTTGTGATGTACGCAGATCTTAACTTTATCTCAAACAGTTGAGCAGTTGTTTTCGTGAATACAACTATACATAACTTTCAAGAAAGCCCTTTAACCTCTCCTGTAGTAGTGTCGAGATCAATGTCATAGAAGCAAGGTCTCGTAGGTAGTCCAGGCATCGTGCTCATGGTCCCAACTAACGGGTAAATAAATCCGGCCCCAATGCTTGCCCTTACATCCCTGATCGGCAACACAAATCCACTCGGTGCGCCTTTTGCTGCTGCGTTATCCGAAAACGAGTACTGAGTTTTCGCCATACAGATTGGCAGTCCTGAGAATCCTTGTTTGCTGTACATCTTAATCTGTTTCTCTGCCTACAAGAAATTAAAAAGGCGTGAATTTACACATTTGTCCCTTAGAGACGAACACAAACGAAAATTCGAGTACCTGTTCGGAGTATTCAACACCACTGGCACCGTATGATCTTGCTATAGCTTCTATCTTGTCCTTGATGCTTGCATCCAACGGATACAAGAATTTAAAAGGCTCGGTTGCACTTTTGCAGGCCTTTTGAACCACAATGCCAAGGTCAATCTGGTAAAATCACATGAAATAGTACACTTAAAGGTATACGTTGGAGTTAGGGGCTGTTTACTAAATAATATTGGGTAAGCGCTGATCAGGATGATCTGACCGGATAAGCAGGCCTGGGATTGACAAAATCACATGAAATAGTACGCTTAAAGGTATACGGTGGAGTCAAGGGTCGTTTACTAAATAATATTGGGTAAGCGCTGATCAGGATGATCTGACCGGATAAGCAGGCTTGTTCTGACCAGGTCAGCATCTCGGTCATCAACATTAAAATATGTTGGTAAACAACATTATCTCTTACCCAGTAAACACTACTTACCCAGTAAGAGGCTATAAGCGCTTAGTAATAAGTTTGAAGTACAGTGGAGTTAGAAATTTGGAGTAGAACTAACCGCTCCTTTTCCACCATGGGCATGATGAGTGCAGAGGACCGCATCATACGCACCAGCAGCTAACGCAGCGGTCCTCACAGCGGCTATTTCTGCGTCCGTATCAGTCGAGAACCGGTTCACGGCCACAACAACGTTCACACCATAAGCCTTTGCGTTCTTAATATGCCTAGCCAGGTTAGCACAACCAGCTTCCACAAGAGCAACATTTTCTGTAACGTAAGCAGGGTCAAGCGGCTTCCCAGCGGTGACAGGTGGTCCGCCACCATGCATCTTGAGAGCCCGAATAGTTGCCACAATAATAGCACATTGAGGTTTCAAACCACTATAACGACACTTTATATTCATAAACTTTTCGAGTCCTATATCACACCCAAACCCTGCTTCCGTGACAACAAATCCATCAGGGCCCACGAGCTTCAACGCAATCTTATCAGCCACAATCGATGAGCTCCCATGAGCAATATTAGCAAACGGGCCCGCATGAATAAGAACCGGAGTGCCTTCAAGAGTCTGCATCAAAGTCGGATTTATCGCATCTTTCATTAACACGGTCAACGCACCTCCAAGACCAAGATCATCAGCAGTAACTGGATCACCAGCTCTACTGTTCCCAATCACCATTTTCCCTAGCCGCTCTCTCATGTCCGCTAGAGAATTTGTGAGGGCTAAAACCGCCATTATCTCACTAGCAACAGAAATGTCAAACCCCGTTTCTCTCACCATCCCTTTCTCATCTAAACCCTGACCCACGGTGATTTTCCTCAAGAAACGGTCATTTACATCCATGACCCTCCTCCAGGTGATGGTTTCGGGGTCAATATCAAGTCTAGCAAATCTCTTGACTTCTTCTGGGGTAAGATCATCGGGTTTGGTCTTGGTGATACAAAGCTTTTTTAAGCGTCTGTTCATGATGTTATTAAAGATTCGGTTACCTTTTTTGTCTGGTGCACATAAACGGCTAAAAAGGGCCTTATCCGATTGCGTTGATTCGTGAAACATTCGTGTGTCAATGGCAGCGGCTAGAAGGTTGTTTGCAGCGGTTATGGCATGAATGTCACCTGTTAAGTGTAGATTAAACTCATCCATAGGGATGACTTGACTGTAACCACCACCAGCGGCACCGCCTTTGATACCAAATGTTGGCCCTTGTGATGGCTGCCTAAGGGTTGTGACAACCTAACAGCGCATATTATAAGTTTTTAGCATGAAATTAACAAGAAATTATATGTGTACCAACAAGTCTCCAAGAAATCTTTATCATCCGAGTCCTTTGATTAAATGACATTCGATCACATTTAACTAAAACTATTACCTTTTTATCAAGAACAGCTCCCAAAGCTTGACAAAGACCAACAGTAGTGGTAGATTTGCCTTCTCCAAGAGGAGTTGGTGTGATTCCTCCAACAACAACATAGAACCCATCTTTTCTATCTTTAAGTTCATCAATCACAGGCAACAAAACCTAAAGTTTCCACATAAACAGATCATAACATCATTAACGCTTCAGTCCTACTACATTCACAGTGGCGGAACCCCATAGGTGCTTTTGGGGGCCATGGCCCCCCGGCTTTTTGACTCAAATACTATTCATTTCATATAATGAACACATAAGAGTTGGTAGCTTAACTGGTTATCCCCCTGTGGCCATAACCAAAAAACCTTGAAAAAATATCTCAAAATCAACCAAAAAACATAAAAATCTCTCAAAATCAACAAAAAAAACTTAAAAAATCTCTCAAAATCAACCAAAAAACTTAAAGGAATCCCTCGAAACGGTTAAATTCGGCTAAAAACACATTGGACGAATTTGCAGGCCTTTGAAACAAATTATACTCATTTATAAGGCACATTATATAAAAATTAGGTTCAGCCCCCTTGGTCATAAGGCTTGTGTTCCGCCCCTGTACATTCAAATGCAAAATTGACACCATTGGCACTATTCTATTCCATTTTTTGCACTAAAATCAATGGGCTTAACAATTTCTAGTCAAATCCACATCAATTTTATATCTCCAGTAACCCACACTTTCCTTTAAGTCTCTTAAATTTACTCTCAATTTGATTCTCTCTGCATTTCATTCTGTTGTGGTTTCAATATTGAGCATGATATGCACTGCAATTGTAACCTTCAATGAATGTCTCTTTAGGATTCTCATCAATCAATATAAATCCATTTTTTTCATCAATCAATAACATTGAAGGTTGCAATTGGAGGGGGTAAAACATAAATCAATTCACTTCAACATCCAATTGTTCATTCATCTGCACTCGAAAAACAAACACAAACATGAAAAACAGCATACCTTAGCCTTGTATTTGCCATAGAGATCGTAATGATTGGGATTAAGGTTAAGATTTTTGGCAATCATGGAAATGTGATGAGGTTGAACGGAATTTGCAATGTCAATGTCGGTTGGAAATGGGGATACTACTTGCAATCTCATTGCATTCATCTCTTGTTGTTTTGGGGGAATTTTACTCACAATTAGCTTGAAAGCTTTCTAGGGTCAATCTTAAATATTGGTTTCAGAATATGAACATGAATGAAGGGGTGCGTGTAGAGCATGCATTTCTGAGCCGATAACAGTGACGGAGTGACACTTGCATAGCAAAATGGCAACGTGTGGTGGAGAAATATTGAATTACAATTTTGGTCCTTGTACTATGCATTATTCCACAGTTTTAGTCCTTTAAAGTATTAACACCAGAAATATATTTGGAAAAACAACTTTTTTTTAGTGAACTACATTTTAGGCCTATGTCTTATTATTAAACGAGTGGAGTTAGTAAACAGGTTCTGAAGGAGTTGGACTTTGGAAGTTGGTATAGAGGGTTAGCCCTGTAAATGATTTCTTTGATTTATCTTGTTTTAAATTCCAGTTTCGAATTAATTAATGTCAAGTTTTTTTATGATTATGTGATGTCTCTAGAGACAGCGAAAGGATGTGACGTGAAACAACAAAACTAGAACAATGGCCTAAACATTACGCAACACCTTAGAGGTGCATGAGGATTGGTTAAAAGGCACAAGCATTGTGTGTCCATCTCGGGTCTTACGTGAGTTCGAGATACTTCTTACAATTTTAGAAACCTCTTTATGATTCTTTTGAAGTGCGGCATCAATGAAACCACTTTTGACGACACTGTAACGACCCCTTCCCAAACATACACCTTATAACAAAAATTACATACCAAACATATACAACAAAAAATACATATTATAACACATACGGTCCCTTAGTCTAAAAATTATACAATACATAATTTACATTACATCCAACAACACTACTATTACAACAACGCTTCATGAAAAAACTTCAAAGCTTTTCTTTTGCTCTTACTCGCTTCCTCGACCTGAAATACATATTTTTGAAAACAAAATGAGGGTTAGACCAAACGGTCTAGTGAGATAATCTCTGTCAATTTAGTAATCCTTTTGTACAACACAAATATACAACAAGTATACAAATACCAAGCACGACTCGTGTGCACTGTGTACAACTCCTCCTTCACATGGTCAAATAGTTGGTTGCGCTAAACCAACTAATCAATTTACTCCGCTGCATTAACATACAGCCAATTCTGTTGCCCCTCCGTACAGGCGTACAGCCAATACTCTGTCGGCCCTCAGTCCGTCCAAGGTGCACTCGTGTAGTGTAATGCTTATATAAATACAACATATATTTCAATATATCATATTTCAGTCATAAACACATTATCACACTACCTACCATATTCTCAATCAATTTCATGTATTCCAGTTTGAAAATGTTTAAAATAAAACTCACCTGATTGCTTGTCAAAATACTTCAAGCTTTTCTCAAATAAACCGATGATTCGATATCTCACCAAAAGTCACAAGATCTGAAATAAATTGAATACCAAAATCTATTTACCAATCAAACACATAAGAGTCGCTAGCAGGCTAAGAATTCTAAATAAACCTATTATACCATTATCCACAAATGTCCCTCTTTGGCGACTTAGCACGGGGGGTCCCGCTACCCGGTTAGCGGGTGGGGTCAAGGGGCAACGCCCTTGCGGGGTCTGGGACAGCGCCCCGAGAAATTTTTTAGAACTGAAAGAAGTCAGAATTCCGGATATGTGATCCGAAAAACACACTCGGACATCTCATCCGAAAAACCCCAAATCCGGAACTATCCGGAAAACCCATCCGGGTTCCAAATCCGGAAACCTCGATTCCGGGAAAACCACCCGGAAAACACGAGGAATCCGGATACATATATCCGGACTTCGTGCAACATCCGAAAAAGTGAACAATCCGGACAACTCGAAATCCAACACAAAATCGACACCGACTATTTGATAATCAAAATCTACGAATTCTAAACCGATGGAAATCAACTACTACTAGATACAAGCATAATTCTAAAAGACAATTACCTCAAAACGATTCAATTGAGAATTCCCCGCGACCCTAATCGGACGAACTCTGCTCCCCTTTTCCTCTCGGCTTCAACACACACACACACACACAGACACAGACACACACACCAACTCAGGAAAGATACCGACTTAAAAATATCTGAGGAGGATGACTCCTTATATACTAACTCTAAATTGCAATCAAGGACTCGGCTATTCTAAAATGACACTAACACCCTTAAACTTTCAAAACTAACCAAAACTTACCCTAAACTAAAGATAAATAAATAACTAACTTATCTGGGTCATTACAGACACCTCCTCTGTTGGACTAGTTGTTGTTTTCCAGGACGCCAAACGAAATCTTCTTGGTTTCCTGAACATGCATGCTAGTCGAAATCCCACAAGTGTGAGATCCTAACTCTATTGGAAGCTATGTCATGGACAACCGACCTTGGGGTTCAAACATTGACAATAATTTGAATAGGATGCCAAATAAATTGGATGAAATATTTAGAGATATTATCTCAATGTTTCCCGCTATTAATGTCGGTATCTCTTTTCCAGAGTGGGGTCTGCAGCTCCAGATAGTTGGTGAAGAACATTATGAAACTGCACAAGAGGTTAAGCAAACTGCAAAATCCGATCCAATTTATTTAATAACAAACTAATTCAACTTATTTTCTTAGATTACATGCTTAGAAATTATGTGATTTATCGAGAAATCATCCCAAAGTTGTTTTATGTATCTAGCATGACCGGTGTATGTAGCAATATATATCTTTGTATAATGATAACTTTTCACATGTAACTCGGATCAATAGTATTTTTTTAAGGTTATATTTTTTCTACATATGCATGTAATTTACTCATATTTTTATGCTAGTTTTGTTCAACAAGATAAAAATCAACAATTGAAATAGATAAGGGAAATTAATTAAAATGGACGAAGTTCAAAATTCGGTTACAAAAGTACCCCATCTCTCTCCCACTTTACAAAATTACCCAATTTTCCCGCGATTTAACCCGTGATCGTGGAGTACTTAAAAAGTTGGATTGGTCCCCTTGAATTTGTCCGTGAACCACATGGGGGAGCCGCGATCGAGGAGAGAGCAAATGACAATCTGTATCATCTATGGAACATGTGGCACAAAATTATACAAATCTAACAAATTGGTCCGTGTGGCATGTTGGTGGGTTTGGTGCTGTAATTTGTTTGTCCGCGATTTTAAATGTATTGTTGGACCGCGATTTTACAAATTTTGTCCGCGATCGAGGGTATATTTATCTGGGTCCGCGATCGAGGGTCATATCGTGAGAAAAGTAGGAAGAGGAGATATTTTTGTAACCGAATTTTGAAATTCATCCATTTTAATTAATTTCCCGATAGATAATATACTCGTATTCATTTCGAAATGTTTACAATCAAACAAGACACACGATGAATAAATAAATAATTTTCCCAAAATAAATTAAAGAATTACTATAATATTAAATATTTAATTAAATGGCTAAATCTAGTCAAATTTATGGAACTCGTCTTCCGACGATGAGAACGGAAACCCCCTTTGGGATGACGACGGAGACTGCTCGCCGCCGGGAGGCATATCCGAAATTGCAGCAAACATTCGGCGAATACTAACAGATCGTGCAGGTTTGAAGCTAAACGACCTCATCATCTTGGTCTTGGAGAACACATCAGAGGAATTGGAGAGGATGAGATAAACCAGAGCTTGAACAATCACGAAAATAGTACCTTTGATCAACAAATTTTCGAACGAAAACTCAACCATTGCTAGCTGTGAATGATTTCTGAGATCTGCTTAATGTGTAAGTTGTTTGAATATAAGTGGCTGTGTGTAAGTGGTTGAAATCATGGAGATATATTTATAGGGAGGAGAGAAGCCGCCATTGACGTTTGGATTGGAGGAAGAAGGTGGTTCCATTTGACCAGAAACGTGGTTAGGTTTGGAAAGGAAACTGCAAGGATGCGAGCAATGACCAAAAGTCCAGAAGGTTTTTATATTCAGAATCAGACCCAAAGGTTGGTCAAGTGGAAGCTTTGAAACCTTATCTTATTAATTAATTTCAAACCCCACGTGTAATGTAGAGTGAATTACATTTTTAGTCCCTGTGTTTTATAAGAATTTAAGAATTGGGCTCCTAGAGTGATATTATTATGAATTAAGTTATAAGTTTATAAGCACATTCAGTCAAAATCAAATGCCACCTAACTTTGAAATAAAGATGGCAAATACTCGATGGGGGACCTAATATACGAACCCGGTTTGAACGGGGAATTCCCTAGTTTAGAAACCAAGGGTGGATGTGGAGATGGGGATACCCATCGGTCTCGGACCTTAGACTCGAGCCCGGCTATAATAAAGAACAAGCTCACGGGGAAGCCCTTGGCTAGAAACCGAGCAAGCTATGAGGTATGTATTGCATTTAACTTTCCGCTCAATCCTTTGCTTCTACCTTATGGTACCTATTTGAATCTAGTGCATTGATCAAAAGTAGCAACATCTCTATGTTATTTTTTAGCCAAAATGCCTCGTATCTAACAGCCTGACTCGTGAGTTGACCCTCTCAGATTAGAGTTCCAACCCTTGCCTCGTTTTTGTGACATGTTATATTTAGGGCTGTAAACAAATTGAACAAACACGAACGGAGGCTGGTTCATGTTTGTTCGTTTAACTTAACCGAACAAAGGAGCGAACACGAACGGTAAACGAACGAAATTTTTGTGTTCATGTTCGTTCGTTAAGAAAATTTGTTTGTTCATGTTCATTTATGTTCGTTCATTAAGAGCTAAACGAATGAACTTAAATGAACATAAACGAACAAACTTAAATGAACATAACCTAACAAACCCAAATGAACAAAAATAACCACTGTTACTGATCATTTCGTTTGTAAAATATATAATAACAAAATGAAAAATCTGTGAACTTAGAAGGTATAAAAATGAATTTACTTAATGACTTTACATATTAACGTCATATTACATAAACATGTTTATATGTATAAACGAACATAAACGAACAAGACCATTGTCCATGTTCGTTCATTTAACTAAACGAACAAGAAAATGTGTTCATGTTCGTTCATATATTAAATAAACGAACATAAACGAACTTCCTGCCGAACGGTTCACGAACCGTTCGATGAACGTTCAGTTCGTTTACAACCCTAGCTATGTCTCCCCTCTCCATTCCCAAGCAAAGGGTGAGTCCCATGACTTTGGGGGCGTTTGGTTAATTTTAAGGAATGAAAGTGAAAATGGTTATGCAATAGAATGAAAATAGCAATGAGCATTGCATTGATGTTGTTTCGTTAAACCAATATAAATAATAAAGAATTATTTTATATCATACTTTTAATATAAATATGTGTCGTCCAACATGAAAATAAAAAACATGTTCCATTCAACGTCAAGAGATGAAACGACGTATAGAAAAAGATGACTGAGGCGGAAAAGATTTCCATTCCCCCATATTTAGTCAGGTATGGAAATTAATGAGGTTTGAGTAATGAATCCATTATATTATATTAAAAATCAAACCACTTTTTCATTATCATTCTCATTATTTATCCCTAAAATTAGCTATATAAATCATGAATTTTGTTATTTAATTTTGTGCATATATTCCAAAACAATTATACAATCTAATCATGAATACATCTCAATCAATGGTTTAGACACAGAAATTTCTCCAATTATCTATTAGAAGTATTCGAAAACGAGAAAAAAGAAACCCCAATTCCTGGTTGGAAATCTCCAATCGAATTGGCCTCCTGGTACCCATGCGAGCATTTTCAACAGTTTCTCCATTTTGAAGAAAATAGAGAATATGAGGATTTTGGGTTATTTTTTCTCCAACAGCTTCCTCAAAACTATCTCCAAAATGGAGAAATTATGAGAGAGAAGAAGTTTTTCTCCAAATATGGAGTTAACCCAAAAAATGATTACTAAGTGAGAGCACCAATAGAAATATTTGAAAAATAATATTTAGAGTGAAATAATATTTGAATAGATAAATACAATATTTTAATATTATAATCATTGTTTTTTTCTCCAAAATGGGGAACCTGTTAGAGATAAATGTAATTTTTTTTAGAGATTTTGACTTTTGCTTCTCCATTTTAAAGAAAGTTTGGGAAAACTGTTGGAGATGCTCTAAGTTTTTACTTTTTAATGCCCTCTTAGGCTATGTTCGACAAACTAACTGATAAGCTATCTGGTAGCTGATAAACTAGCTGTTGACTAATAAGCTAGCTGGTAGCTGATAAACTATCCGTTGACTAATAAGCTAGCTGGTAGCTGATAAGTTAGCTGATGAAAAAGTCACGTTTGGCAAAACTAGCTTATAAACATGTAAAATGACCAAAAATGACATCTTTAAAAAATTATCAATTATAATATTTAATTATATAATTAAAACAAATTTATAGCAATATAATATGTTAATTAATACAACAAATGTAGTAAAAAAATTTAAATAATATAACATGTTAATTAAAAGAAGTTAAAATTTATTATTACATATATATTATAAATTTTGAATTTGTTAAAACAAGTTTTAGAAAAAGTTATATATTAACTTATGATTTTAAATAATTAAAAAGATAACAGTAATTGATAATTAAAATATATTGATTAATATTAAAAAATATATAAAAATCAACAATAACTCTAAATAATTAAAAATTAATGTCAATGTATAACTAAAAGTTAATTTAATAATTTTTAGTTAATATTAATTAATTAATAATAACTAAATTTAAAAAATTAATACTTATTTATAATTATAGTTAATTAATATAATAATGAGGGAAAATATTGGAATATTTATAAAAAAACTACTTAAAAAAACTACTCCAAGTAGCTTTTCAAAAAGCTAGTTTATGGTCATCCAAACATGTACCCATGAAAAAAGCTAGCTTATAAGTAGGGCCGCCAATGGGTAAGGATTAATCCGTTATCCAATCCATTTAAAATGGCGGGTAACGAAACGGGTAATTATTCGTCTCATAAAACCTTTATCCATATCCTACCCTACCCATTAAAAATACCGGGTAACGAAACGGGTAATGGACAAATGTTAAAACAAAATTTTATTTTAAACTATAATTGATATCGTTAAATCTCAAATATATAAGTAAAACATAAACTCATAAATATAGTTACTATTTTATATCTAATATGTATACTAAACATTTTATTATTTTCAAAGAATAATCATAGTATAATATTAAAAAATATATAAAAATTATAAGACTAAGGTGACGTTTGTTTTTTTAAGAGATGCTGAAGTCTGAAATCTGATTTCATTTTTGATTTTTAAGTGATGGCGCTGAAGTCTAAAATCTGAATTAACAAGACTGTTTGTTTTTTGTAAACTGACAAACGTTTGAATATGTATAATTGTCTATTTTATCCCTCAAAATGTTATCATTTCAAACTTTGAAGGTATTATCATTTCAAAATCTCAAATCTAATACTCCTAAAAGCAAAACAAAAACCTTCCCAGAATAAGTGAGAAATAAGTGGTTAGGCTACCACTTTTTTCTAAAGATGATTTTAAGTGATAAGTGGGTCTGAAAAAATTGAAAAAACAAACAATCTGAATTGAGGAATGTCTGACCGAATAAGTGATAAGTGATAATTAAGAGCTGAAATTCCAAAAACAAACAAGACCTAACACTTTTTATTGTATTTATTTACTTGAATCCGTTTTGTTTCTTGTTTAATCATTATGTGTTTTACTCGATAAATATAAAAAATAAATTAAAGTACATATTAATATAAGACATAATTTAAAAAATAATAATGATATAATATATATATATATACACACTAATATTTAATTATATATATATATATATATATATATATATATGTGTGTATATATATATTATATCGTAACGGGTAATGGATAACGAAAAAAACCGTTTATCTATACCCTACCCACTAAAATTTCGGGTAAACGGGTAACGGATAAATGGATAAAATTTTCTTTATCCATACCCTTGTCCAACGGGTCAAAACATAACGGGTAACGGATTTACCCTTGCCTGTTGCCAACCCTATTTAGAGCATCTCCAACAGTTTCCCCATAATTTCTCCAAAATGGGGAACCAAAAGCCAAAATCCCCCAAAAAAATACATTCATCTCCAACAGCTTCCCCATTTTGGAGAATCCAACATTAATTATATATTAAAATATTCCATTTATCTATTAAAATATTATTTATCTTTCTACATATTTATTTTCAAAATTTCTTATTGGTCCTCAAACTTGGTAATCATTTTTGGAGTGATCTCCATATTTGGAGAAAAAAATATCCTCTCTCCAACTTTCTCCATTTTAGGGATAGTTTTGGGAAAGCTGTTGGAGCACAATTTTAGCCCAAAATCCCGTATTTCTCCATTTTCTCCATTTTGAGGAAGCTGTTGGAGATGCTCTTATAAGCTAGTTTTTTTTTGCCTAACAATGCCTTAATCAAAGCTTTGGTTAATAGAGCTTTTAATACCCCTTAGACCATCCGTAGCGGCTCGGGCTTCACCATCGGGTTCGGCCGAGGTGGCATTGGATAGGGAGCAGGTAAGTCGGGGACCGGGTAGGGGGGGGGGGGGGGGGACCGGGTTCAGGGCGGGTACGGGGGACCGGGTTCGTGAACCCAATGAACCCGTTGTGGTTTAATTTTTATTTTTAGTTTTTAAATAATACCGTTTACCAACGACTACATTATTAATTTATTTATTAATTTTTTTTTTCAAATTATACACACTATATATATTAACCTCTATCATCTTCATTTTTTCACATCAAACAACTCTATACTTTCTTCCATTTATTTCTTCAATTTTAAACAATATGGATTTTAATTTTTTAACGAATGATATGAATTTTAATTTTTATTATTTATCTTATTTTTATTTATTAAAAAATATATAAATATTTTTATTTTGTTAAATAATTAAATGTATAAATAAAAGAATTAAAAAAGATGAGGTGGCAAGTGGGTTCATTGGGTACGGGTACTCCACTTTTGGATAAGGATTAGGTAGGAAAGAAAAAAGCTGGCAAGTGGGTTCATTGGCTACGGGTACTTTGGCACTTTGGCCTTAATCAAAGCTTTGGTTGATGGCCATGGCTGTCTATTATAAAAGGCATAATTTTCCCGCCATTGTTCCCCAAATTTCCATTTCCCCCAAAATTTCTCGAATGGTTGCCAAGAAACCCAGGGTTTCCCTCGAGCTACTTGTTTTTCCATATCCAAATTAGGGTTTGAGAAAATTTTTCTTACCACGGGAAAATGCCGCCGTCATCCAAATTATGCTGGAGGCACCATACGCTAATTCAAGCCCTGCTATCTCGTGGTCCACTCAAGGAAAAGGAATTTCTGTCCATCTTCTTGGATGTCACTGGCAAAAGTGTAGGTTCGTACACTGATATCCTTTATACATCTCCTTTTCTCCTCAAGTTCAGAAGATCATAGATCTTAGGTTTATTCTTATGCTTGCTTATGTGTATGTGGTCATTTTTTGCGATTCGTATGGTGTGAAATAAAACAGAATTCCCAAGTTTCTACTGCATAGAGAATCTAAGGTGGCGCTTGTTTTTTAAGAGGTTCGAAGTCTGAGGTCTTATTTCACTTCTGATTAATAAGAGGTGGTGCTAAGACATTACGTTACCTCTTCTAATTTCAGACGTATTTCAGACTTCTGAGCCTCTGGAATCTGAAGAAAAAAATAAACGGTCTGAACGATCTGACCGATTCAGACTTCACAAGTATTAAGAGGTTTTAAAAAAAAACCCTAACTGTAAGAAATGACTACCTTCCGTAGACGCCGGATATTGGATGGTTGAAATCGTACTCGGCAGAAACGAACACCACACTTTCTTCTTTGAATGCGAAATGTTTTTTTGTTTCAAGTTCGGAATTATTGTAGCCTGTAAACGTTTCTAGAACAGATTGTGAAATACTTTAAATGCTTAGTACGGATAGAATAAACTCTATAGAAGAGATTTTGCAGCAAAATCCATACCAAGTTTGCATTTGAGAAGTGCCAGTCTTCCTAGATTTCAGATCTGTACTGTATAGAATAATACACCAAGATAAACGCTTATGAGTTCTCCAACTAAACCTATAATACTTTCATTCTGGGACTTTTAAGCATTGAGGGAGTCGGATGATTATTGATTAGTAATGTGTGCATGATCTTGGTTTCTAGTTCCTGTGTTAGAAACTATCTCTTTTTAATAAACTGCAGCTACTAAAATATACTCCCTACAGTCCAAAACACAAATGCATTATAGTTTTCTCAAATGAAATAAGGTACTTTTCAAACTCTTTATTGTTGTAAATACCGAACTTTCTGTAAGAAATTGATAGTTACATTAGATTATGTAACAAAAACTACCAATTATAAACTGTTGATAAATTGGTATCAAAATCTATATTATTTATGTTAAATTCCTTTCTCGTAAGTTTGTCAGTAATCGACATGTGTGTTGAACCATTAAAAATGAATCATTAAAAATTTGATAATTCAATAGGAAGAAAGATTTTTTGAATCCTGTAAACAGATTTTTTGCTTTAGAATAAAATTTGAAGTTACAAATCATATACCTGTTGCCCAAATAAGTGACTTGCTTATTGCTGACATTTTCTTTTTCCATTCATGTCAGTTGTAGTTTTTTTGAGGGAGACTTGAGAGTAATATCATTTACAATAACTGTATTTATATTATTAACCTACTTTACATTGACAAAGTCTTCTAGTATGCTTTCTATACGATTTAACCTGGAAAAATGTATTGGCACCACTTTCAGAGTTTCTTGAAAAGTTTAAACGTTGTTTTTTTGTATTATTATTGCCTTGTTTTTTGTTCTTAGAGTTGTTCTGGGCATCGGACCATAAATCATCTGCTATATATAAAAGACACTGTCATCTTCCTTTCAGGTTCTCATCAACAGTTATTCAATGAGTATCTGCGGACGATAAACATGGAGCTGTCTTATGTTCAATTTGAGTTACGGGCATGCAGAAACCAGTATGATGGTGGTGTGTATTACGGAGTGATCAACAACGTTGCAGATGAGCAATCCAAGCTTGGCACAAGATATACTGTACCTCAAATTGCTTTCTATAAGGGCATTGTAAGTTTCTGTGCACTTTTTAATTGACCAATTATGCATTGCTGAATCTCATGCATCCTGCAAGTCTGCAACTGTATAATGATCATGGGTAGAAATATGCATGCAAAACTAGTCTGCAATTGGAGTTCTTGGATGGTTTTTAAGAATGGACTGATTTGAAACAGATTGAAGCGATAGTTCAAGATGCCACAGCTCAGGGTACCATTTCTAATATTGCCGCTCTTAATGTTCGGCTAGAAAACCAGGTTTGTTTATTTCTACCATCTGCAAGCAAAATTCTGTTACCAAATCTGCATTGGGTAGCTTTTCTCTTTGCAAGAAAGACTCTTAGGGCCTGTTTGGTTTGCAGGATTTGGTAGGATTTGGAGTTAAGTTTCGTTTCAATCCCACAAACATTTGATTTAGAAATCCCACAAACATTTGATTTAGAAATCCCATGGGGGTAGGTGGTATTTCATGGGATTTCATAGAATTTGTTTGTAATGATGTTTTAATAGATGTTATAAACATACGTTTTGTAATAATCAATTAATAATAAAAAAGGTGGCCCACATGGGTCTTTCATAGGATTATTGGATTTTGACCATGTTATAATAGAAGCAGACCATAAACTCCGAACTGAGTTCAATTACGACAATTGCAGGGTGCTTCAACTCAAGTCCCTTCAGCATTCAAGACTTTTTCAATGTCTCAAAAGGAGAAATCTTTACAAGAATTTGTTCAGGATCAGTGGCTGTGTGCCATTGACGATGGTAAAATTGGACTCGGTGTTCGATCATTCCTGGATCTTAGGAGTTGGTTTCATAACAATGAAGTTCCTACATGTGATGTCTGCAATGAAGCTGGAATTAAGGTTATTTTTCTGCATTTTTTTAATTGCTTTACAAATCAAGATTCTCCATCCATCTAACCTCTTAACTTGAGATCATATTTTCTTGAAAAGTAGTATGGTATATATTGGGGTTGTTATTGTAGAAATCTTGATGTAAAAGCTTCCTTTTGTGCTTTTGTGAATTTAAGGTTTTTGCAGAGATGACTGCTTGTATTGTATCTGATGCACATCTTTCTTTCTTGTTGTTTATAATTACCAGGCAGACTTGTGCCCAAATGAAAGTTGTACTGTTCGTATTCACGACTACTGTCTAAAGGCGAAATTCTCTCAAAGCAGGGTACTTTTTTTTTCCCAAATATTTTGATTATATAATTAGGTTAGCAGTCGGTCATTGTTGTTGATATTAGTAAATACAGACAGACAAAGTGTGCCCGGGTTGTGGTACACAATGGCCATACATGGTTACAAAAGCAGAAACCGTTGAAGAAGAGAATGCAGATGTCCATCAGCCTCCTCTCGTGCGAAAAAGGTCAAGAAGTTCCAAAATTGTTGAAGAGGATGAGAGTCAACCACCTTCTGAGCCGGCGGGTAGAAGGAATCTTAGACGCTCGAGAGATGGTCAAGTGGATGAGTCCAATGGTCCATCTCAGGTTCAACCATCCTCTGACCCTTCCAGTAGAAGGGTCAGAAAGATTGAAGATGAAGAGCCTATTGGTCAGCGTAGAAAGAAGGTTCAAACATCTAGCGAAGGGTCTGGTCCAGGTCCATCTCAAGAAACCAGGAGATCAACACGAACTTCTTCTCGGTTACAGCGTTGATAAATTTGTAAACAAAATGTTGTTTTTTGTTAGAAAAACTCTATGCCAGTCATCAAGTGTAGATGGGATTTTGTGAATATTCATTCTGTATCCAACTATTTTGACCCATGAAAACCTTTTGGTACTGAAGTTGTCTGTTTACTTGTATGGATGATGGAAAATGTGACAAGAGATTAGAAAATGTAACTTTGTTTGTTTTGATTGATTTCTTTGTCAAAATGTTTGTTAAATGGTTTTATAAAATATATGTTTAATTTAAATTTACATCAAGACAAAATATGTTATATCATGAATAATGTGGTTTACCTAAATTTTGAATTTGATCCTTAAAGTACATTATCTATGGTGGTAATCCTTAACTTTTTAATTTACTTTAACTCATAGTCCTTCTATGTTAAATATAAGAGGACCATGAGTGAAAGTAAATTAAAAAGTTAGGGATCATCATCGTAGATAGTATACTTTAGAGATCACATCCAAAATTCGGTAAACCACATGGACCACCGGTGTAATTCACTCTTTTCTAAACTATTTTGGTCTATGATTAGGATTCACAAATTAATTAAAAAATTTAGAAATCCCATTTAGTTCAACTTGCTGTCAATCATTGAGACGTGATGTCTCAATATACATAATTACGGGAAATTGACACAAATAGCCATTTCTAAGGGGTGTATTGAGAAAATAGCCACTTTCTCTCCAACTTTACCCAAATAGCCATGGCTCCGCAAGTGCGGACCTGGCTCGCAAGTGCGGACCACTGTTGAGCAATGCGGACCGCTGTTGACAAGTGTCGTACCTCATGTGAATTGAATTTGTAATTTTACACTTTTAACTCCTATACTTATTTACTTACTTTACTTTATACCTTTTACTTTCATAATTTAATTTTACATTTAACACATATAATCGTTTATTAACTAAAATACGTTAAAAAAATACGTTTTAATTTTAACAAGTTACACCATTATAATCGTCTCTTCGATACGTTCGAAATGAGCCCAATATTGAATTTTTTTGATTTATATATTTTAATATATATCATATACACTACATATAAAATATTTTTTATATTCAAAATTCATTTTTTAACGTAAAGTTGGAGAGAAAATGACTATTTTCTCACTACACCCCTTAGAAATGGCTATTTGTGTTAATTTCCCCATATTTCAAGTTCAACTTTTACGAAATTCTTTACAAGTAGGGTGTTTGGGATTGCTTATTTTTTTACTTATTTGCTTATTGATTTTCCTTACCGCAAATAAGTTATTTTTAGTGTTTTGATTCAAAAAAAGAAAAGTGCTTATGACTTTTCTCAACCACAAATAAATTATTTTTGATAAGTCAATTCATTTTAACTTATTTGAAAGTGCTTATAACTTATTTGTCAAAATTACATTATTACTCATAGCTCCTTTTTATCACCACATAAGTTGATAGACACTTTTAAAAATAAGTTATTTTAAATAAGCAATCCCAAACACCCCCTAAATTCTACTATTTAAAAGTTATGTGAAATGTTTGAATAGTACATTTTAATATAAATCATATGATTTACTTCGGACAAAGGTGTTAGTAAATAAATGTTTTTTTTTCCTCACTCGACATGCTTAGGCTAACAGGGCTTGAGATCGAAACTCAAGACTAGTTTTGTATTGTGCAAAGTCGTGCTTGTTTGCCAACTCAACGATATAACAAAGGCAAAAATTACATTTATTTTGTAGGCTGTTTGGAATTGCTGATAATCAACTGTTTGTCTAAATAAATGTTATTTTTTAAAAGATATAGAAATTCATATTTGAATGAATAATTTTATGTAATTTATTGAATAGTAAAGATGTACACCGCAAAACAACATAGTTCAATTACATTTCATGCTTCCCTCACGAGTGCCCCTCTTGTTTTTATGGTTTTCTAGTCGTAGAAACGTTAAAAAAATCATATTAATTTTATTTTTATGGTTTTATATGTATGTTATAATAACTTGTAAACTTGATTAAAATGAATTGAATAACGGATTAAAATGTTTTTTTTAATGATTTTTGTTCTAGTATACATTATGTTAACATACATATTACAAATTACTCGAGTAAAGTAGGTGAATAAGGGTTTTATGAGATGAATAATTACCTGTTTCGTTACCCGCTATTTTAAATGAATTGAATAACGGATTAACACTTACCTTACCCATACGATACCTGTTGCCACCATTTTAGTCTAGAACTCTAGATGCTTACTTATTTCTTTGATAAATGCAGTAATTGCAATGTTGTTATACCAAGTTACAAGCCAACACCTGGACACTCTGGAAACCAGAAAATGACAACACAAAACAAGCAAGGAATTTGGGACTTCCCCCAAAACCCTTAGCTGTACAGTGTACACCCTACGCTTCTATCATTGAGCCCCAAATTCTTATAAATTCTACTGTTCCATCAGAAGAACTGATTGATTCGTGGGACTTCAAGATTAACCCAAATCTTTGACTTTCTGATTAATCATCAATTTCTATTTTTTTAATACCAACTCCGGCTCCAACACGTCAATCTAGACTCCGGCTTTCAAACTTTAGGTTCCATTTTCCCCCGATTATTGATTCGTTGATTGATTTTACTGGATTTGGGTTTGCAGTTCTTGGTCAGTTCTTCGCTATTTTTCTCCCAATTTCTTTCTTTTCTTGATTGAAACCGAGCTTATTTCTTCTGGGTGTGTTTTAATTCTTGGAATTTGATTGGGGTGTGATGATTTAGAGGGAAAAGTGATTCTTTTAAGGGTTTGATGATCTTTAACTCTCGTGGTTAGCTTGTGAGTTTGCAGTTCTGTAGATGTGTCAACTCTCTAGTTTAAAACTTATGCAATCAATGATCATCAATCACATATGGTATTTTTTGTGTTGATCAGGTTGTGTAAATATGCTAAGATTTGTATATGATAGCTAAACCTAGGTATTTGACAACAATTTGGGCATCTTTTCTATGTTATGTAATTGGATTTTCATTTCAAGGGGACCATTTTTCTTGCAAATATGCAACAAAACGAACATTTTTTTTTGCAAGATTGGGAATACAACTTGTTTATTTGCACTTGTATTTCTTTAACTTGTCTGAAATCTCCCATTTTTGCAAATCAAGAAAGACTATTGGTTTGCAATGAAAAAACCAAATAACATATGGTTTTTATAATGTTCATTGGTGCCTATAGTTTTGAGTTACTTGGTTAACAGTTGTAAACAATCGATGCTTGTTGTGAAATGCCAAAAAGAGAGAGAAAAGATTGCTATAAATGTGGAAGCTAGATCGAATAATTTTGGTTTGGTTGTGGTTGGCAGGATCCAAGGGGAGGTGAAACTATAGAAATATGGGTCCTGGAGGTAATATTTATCAGGATGTTAGTGAATCGCGTGGTGATTATGGCGTTAAATCTTCAAATATGGAAGGACGAAGTTGTTTGAGATTATGTGTATCGGGTGGCGGGAGGCATGGAATGGTGTCAAATAGCGCGGTTCATGAGCTACTTGAGTGTCCTGTATGCCTAAGCATAATGCACCCTCCTATTCATCAAGTATGCTCTCTTCTAACCTTCACTACCAACCTTTTAGCCTTGTTGCTTAACCACTACTTTTATTGCCAATAAACACACACATAAATATCTTGTTTTGTATAAGTAGATTAAAAGAAATAAGATATATATATATATATAGAGAGAGGGTCGGGTTCAGGGAAAACCTCAAAAAAACAGAAAACTGAGGAACACCCTGGTAGCCCTTCATCTGGACGGTATGCACTTGTGCATACAAGTAATTTGTAACATGCACAAATGCATAATGTACACGTGCATAAAAACCAAAAAACAACTCAATTTACTTGTATGCACAAGTGCATACCATCCAAATAAAGGGTTACCAAGGTGTTCCTCAGTTTTCCATGTTTTTTAGGTTTTCCCTGAACCTCCCCCCCCCCCTCTCTCTCTCTCTATATATATATATATATATGATCGATAAAGTGTTGGTATCAAGTTTGCTGATATATTTGTTATTACTTTGTGAAGTGTCCAAATGGTCACACAATATGTGTTGTTTGTAAATCTAAAGTGCAAAATAGCTGCCCGATATGCCGCCAAGAGCTTGGAAACATACGGTGTTTGGCGTTGGAGAAAGTTGCGGAATCAATAGAGTTGCCATGCAAGTACCATTATTTGGGGTGCCAAGATATTTATCCTTACCATAGTAGGATAAGACACGAGGATAATTGCAAGTATCGTGGATATAATTGCCCGTATGCAGGCACGGAATGCTACGTCACGGGTGATATCCCGTTCCTCGTTGCACATCTCAAGGCCGATCACAATGTTGACATGCACGATGGCTCCACATTCAACCACCGGTATGTCAAGCCCAATCCTCACGAAATTGAGAACGCCACTTGGATGTTGACGGTAAGATCTCTCTCTCCCTCTCCCTAGAGTAGGTGTAGACGTGTAGTGTTTATAAACTTTAGTGGCAGGTTTAAGATGAGAACCGTAAATATTTTGAGAACCTGGGAACCAACTATTCATTGATTATTCATGATGAATATATATCAATTTATGTATTCATGACAGATATCAGGATATATATATTCATGATGAATATCATGAATAATGAAAATCATGATACGATGAACAATATTCTTGAATTTTTAGGGTTATTCTCGTGAATAATTGATTAAAAATAGTTGGTTCGCAGGTTCTTAAAATATTTACAGTTTTCATTTGAAGCTTCCTCATAAACTTCAATAAAAATGCAAGATGCAGTCTCATTAGGACTCTCACTCGAACATAGAAACCCTAATTTTGAACTGATGAACAATCTTTTACGCAAAATGATTTAGAAAAACAATTACATAATTCACCCTGGTTCTTGCTGGAGTTCAGACGATTGAGTTTTGATTAGAAAAAAAAGAACACAGATTTGCAGTATGTAAGTTTGATTTTGTGTTGTTGGGTGTAGATTTTCAACTGTTTCGGGTATCAATTCTGTTTGCATTTTGAGGCATTTCATCTGGGGATGGCACCGGTTTACATGGCGTTCTTGCGTTTTATGGGGGATGAAAATGAGGCGAGCAAATTCAGCTACAGCCTTGAGGTGGGTGGGAATGGGAGAAAGCTAAAATGGCAAGGGGTGCCGAGGAGCATTCGTGATGGTCACAAGACGGTTAGAGATAGTCTAGACGGATTGATCATAACACGAAATATAGCCTTGTTCTTTTCTGGTGGTGATCGCCAGGAGCTGAAGCTCAAAGTGGCCGGCCGCATATGGAGAGAACAGTCTTGATTGATTCTTGAGTTAAAACTAAAACATCACCACCACCACCCTCTGCCGCCGTAGACAGCCACAGCCACAGCCATAGCCATGGCCATGACTATGCTTTTTTGATTTTCTTTTTTGTGAAATAGCAAAAGAAAGAAGGGTGGTTTGAGAGTTTATACATCTCTCTCTGTTTGTAAAGGTTAGATTCAGGTTTGCAGGCTTAGTTTAGTACCTGTGAACATTTTGCTTTCTGGAGTTTAAAGCAAGAGCTAACTTTGTTTCATGATATATAATATTTTCTTTTTGTTTCATTAGTTATATATAGAAAGAGAGGGGAGGATCAAACGAAAAGTTAGTCGTAAGGGGCATGATGACTTGACGTCATCTCACTGGCAGTAAACGATGGTTACCAGACGTTGTGTGTATTGGATCAATTTACGAGAAGACAAGAAATTTCGAAATCATATATGATTACATGTGATACGAACGCTTGATCATACATGATTAAACGCATCCAAAAGGGACGAGGGCGACTTGGTGTACAAGACCAAAGTTCGCGAGGGAAGGTTGCCAACTATGTGCCGGTCAAAGCAACATGTGTTTAATCATATATGATTAAGCGTCCGTATCCCGTTAATCATATATGATCTTGGAACTTATTGTCTTCTCACAAATTGATCGCCTTCTCGTTTGAACCCGACCCTATACGTCTTTTTCTTTCATTTACTTTCAGAATATCATATTTATTTGGGTGTTGTATTATCAATTAGAGATGTATACAAGATCTAAATTGGTTTTGGAACGTGTTATGGACTCTGTTAGACCTTTAAGCTCCAGGTTCATTTTGGTCCAACTTTTACACGGGCCGTGTTTAGGACTCGTGGCCAAAACCGGGTTAAGGCCTAGTTGTGGACAGAATATGGATGACCTAGTCCGAGATGGTTAAGGCTCGCTTTGGAATTTTTAACATATTTTAACATAACGTATTGAAAGACAAGACTAAGGGGCCGTTTACCTAATCACTTACCCGGGTAAGTGCTTACCGGTAAAATTCAAAACTATCACCTACTTCCCAGGTAAGATTTTAGTCCACCAAAATGGCATCGTATGCTACAATTTAGCCGGTAAGTGCTAACCGTGGTAAGAGTCGTCACATTCACTTACCGGGTAAGACTCTCAGTCCTTGCTTTCGACTCTTGGTCCTTGCTTCCGCTCTTACCGGGTAAGATTCTTGGTCCTTTCCATATTTATCCGATAAGCTAATATGACTTGGTAAACACTTACCCGGGTAAGCGTTCTGTAAACGGCCCCTAACTGTCGAAGATATTTGTTTGTTTGAAAGATTCTTATGATAGCAATGAAACATATGCATTCAATACAAAAAAAAGTATTTAGCTGAGTTACACTTGATTACAAAGTTATCTTCTCAAAACATGACTTACCAACTATAATTGATTACAACATTTAAAAGATCATCAATATCGGTTCGGTTCGGTTCATGTGCATCCTTCATCAACCTTTAGGGTGCGTTTGGTACGCATACTGGGTGGGACGGGACGGGACAAAAAAATAGTCTCATGTTTGGTATGCCATGGGACAAAAATTAGATGGCACAACATGGGACAAAAATCAGTTTTCATGGGACAAAACTTAAGATTTTTTGTTGCATCAAAATAGGCGGAACAACATGAGACTAAAACCTCAGACGGCCGCTTTGTTTGTTTGTTTCCAAATTGCCAAGGATGTAGTCTAGGCAAAGCCTAGATGAACCTTATCAAAAAAAAAAACATGAGACTAAAACATAAGATCCTTTTTTTTTTCCAACATCAGATAGCTAAACCTAGATTAAAATCATCTCCTCCGGTCCTGTCCAGTCCCGTCCTGTCCTGTCATGTCCTGTCCTGTCCTGTCTTGTCTTGTCTTGTCTTGTCTGCATACCAAACGCTACCTTAATTAACGTGAATTATTGAATTACAAATATACTCATATTATTTGGCATTTTAATGTTTTACGATCAATATACTTTATAAGATAACAAAAGTAATTATTATACCAAAAAAGTTAACGTCGTCGACTCGTCGTTCGACTTTTAACAAAAGTGGGAATTGGTAACCCATTACGATGGTTATAGGATTGATGTTTTGATAAAATTGGAGGGTGTTTTTGTTTTCTGCTAAGTTGGGGGACCATTATTGGACTAATCTCAATCTCAAAGGATTTTAGTAAAAATATACACTGGTAGTGGTAATACTATACGAGCCTCCCCTGCCCTGCTTGCAGAAACCAAACCCTAACTACCAAAACCTCCATGGAAGCAGAGCTGTGAACATAAAAAATGATATCCAGAAAACTACGTCCATTTAAGCTCAAGAACCTCCTCCCGCTCTCCCATTTCACTACCTATACGTACACAAAACCTGTATCGAACTCCAATTTCACTACCATCATAAATCCCCCAAAAATATCTCGTCTTTTAAACCCTACTAAAACCCTAGCAACCCAAATCCCCCTTTTCAGACCCTTTTCTTCAAATAACACATTACTCCTCACCAGAGATGGAAATTACGATGAAACAACCTCCAAAACCCTTAGAATTTGCCCTGGTTGTGGAATCCCAATGCAAGATTCCGATCCTAAACAACCTGGTTTTTTCATCACACCCTTAATCAAAGATTCAAATTACAAATCACCCATTGATAGAAACCCATTAGCAGAGGAAACCCACATTCCAGATTCTCTTAAAAAGGGCTTCTTGGTTGAATCTGATGAAGACCCTAAAAACCCTAGCCCTAAATCGCCCGAAAGACCCGTTGTTTGTGCGAGGTGCCATAGCTTACGGAATTACGGAAGGGTCAAGGATCAAAAAGTCGAAAACTTGTTGCCTGATTTCGACTTTGATCATACGGTTGGAAGAAGGTTGAATCAGGTTTCGGGTACGAGAACTGTCGTAATTGTGGTTGTAGATGCTGTAGATTTTGATGGTTCATTTCCCAGAAAAGTTGCAGAATCGATTTCGAATACAATAGATGTTCATTCTAGAGCTTGGAAAGAAGGGAAATCAGGGAATTTGCCTAGATTGGTGTTAGTCGTTACAAAGATCGATTTATTGCCTACATCTTTGTCACCAACGGGTTTCGAACACTGGGTTAGAACCAGGGCTAGAGAGGGAGGAGCCAACAAATTGACCAAAGTTCATTTGGTGAGTGCTGTTAAGAACTGGGGATTGAAGGATCTTGCAGACGATATGGTGTCGTTGGCTGGGCCAAGAGGGCACGTTTGGGTCATAGGGGCACAAAATGCGGGTAAATCGACATTGATTAATGCAATGGGGAAGTGTGTAGGTGGGAAAATGAGTGTTTTGACCGAGGCTCCTGTGCCTGGGACTACATTGGGGATTGTTAGGGTGGAGGGTGTGCTTCCTGGGCAGGCGAAGTTGTTCGATACACCAGGGTTATTGCACCCACATCAGATTACCACGCGGTTGACTGCAGAAGAACGGAAACTGGTTCAGATCAGCAAGGAATTGAAACCGCGGACCTATAGGATCAAAGTGAGTACCTTTGCTTAAAAATAGATGTATTTGGTTCTTGCATCAATTGTAGATATACCAGCAAAGACCAGGTTCAGGGGAAAACCGCAAAAAGATGATAAACTAAGGAACACCCTACGGTATACACATGTGCATAAAGTAATTGAAAAGGTTTCCTGGTTTCTATGCACATTTGCGTTTTATGCACATGTGCATGCCGTATAGATGAATGGTTATTAAGGTGTCCTTCAATTTTCCTTTTTTCGTGATTTTCCCCTGAATCTGTATACTATTAGACTTTTGACCACGATAGGGATTCATAGAATCTATAGAATCTGGATTGTGCGGATCCTGCAAAGAATGTATTTCGATTTTTGTTAAAGTTATAAGAGGTGTGTTCTTGATCAGGCTGGTCATTCTGTTCATATTGGTGGTCTCATGAGGCTTGACATCGAAGAATCATCAGTGGATTCGATATATGTTACCGTGTGGGCATCTCCTTATCTTCCTTTGCATATGGGAAAAACAGAGAAGGCATCAACAATGGTGGAAGATCATTTTGGTCATCAATTGCAGGTAAACACTCATTCTAGCTTACTTTCTTATATTTTCGTGTTCTTGATAGCTTTGATGTTGATTTCCATTTTTACCCTTTTGCCTCAGCCTCCGATTGGAAAGCAACGAGTGGAGGAGCTTGGAAGATGGGTAAGAAAGGAATTCCGTGTGAATGGGAACTGGTGGGACTCGAGTTGTGTCGACATTGCTGCTGCTGGTCTTGGTTGGTTCGCCATTGGACTAAAAGGAGAGGCTGTGGTTGGTGTTTGGACATACGATGGTATCGATGTCACCCTTCGTAAAGCTTTGATCCCTCACCGATCACATAATTTTGAAGTCACGGGGTTCACTGTCTCAAAAATCGTGTCGAAAGCGGATAAATCTTTGAACAAGCAGCGACAAAACGAGAAGAAGAGGAAAGTTGGTGTTCCAGAAACAGAAGCCACAACTGCTGCATTATGAGTTGTTACAACTCGACTTCATCTTCCAAAGGATCACACCTTGTTAAGCCATTCCTTGACAATTTCAGTGCAAGAAAATCTGTAAAGATCAGTTATTTAATGTGGGTTATTTTAAGCGTTTGTTTGGTTCGCAAAATGTTTTAGAATGAATATAATGAAATTGAATCCAGATTGACTACACGTTTGGTTGGCAGGAAATAGAATGGAACTTGATATAATTTCATAATTGTGATGAAGTAATGTTAAATGACCAAAATACCCTTTATGCCAAAAGCATGTAAAAACAACAAATTTCCATTCTTCCAAGTGCAGAATCATATTTTCACATATGCAACTACAGAAGCTAATCCTTTAGAAAGTAGCAACAGACTACCAATCCTGCTTTCATACATATTAAAATTGTTGCTTATAGATGAAGAAAGCCGGATCTCGTATTCAACGTCTCAACAGCAGATCGAGTTAAAGATGTATCCTGCAAAAACAATTTGATTTTTGGCCTCAACCGGCTTCTGTATACCTACCCTGGGTAAAGAGTAGCCTCTGCTCTTCTATATACCATGTTCAAGAATAACCCGATTGCCAAGCGACGCCTATGAAGAAGAAAAAAGATAACATCAAGATTCACAATACTCCCTCTTCCCGAAAAGGGTACGTTTAGACCCTAACAATATTCAAATAAACGATAAAAAGATATCAAAAGTAGGAAAGTGACCTAAGAGTTTGGAAGTAGGCGTCCGTTATACATCTTATCAAGCAATTGTCGGGCATCAGGCCTCCGAAGAAGACCTTTGTTGTTGGGTAAACCAGTACCTAAACAAACAGGACACACAAGTTTTCCTCGACCTGTATTTTAAAGCAAGAACAAAGCGATGAGACATGGTAGAGATCGACAAGATTAGTATCAATAACAAGAAATATACCGTAACAGTTGGGGCATTCAGTGAACTCATACGTATCTTTGGCCCGTTTTCTGTTTAAAGCTTTCCATTTTCCTGTACCACCACACATATCACCTAGATAGAAAACGAAAATCTCATGGAGGTGAAATCAGAATCACATGGAAGACATTCAACACTCTTCCAATCACGTGAAATCAAGGGGCCGTTTATTAAACGCTTACCTGGTAAGTGTTTACCGGGCCACTTTACCTTGTCAGATGAACATGACAAGGATTGGGAATCTTACCCAATAAGAGCGATGACAAGGGTCGAGAGTCTTACCCGGTAAGCGCTTATCGGATAAAAATGTTGCATACAATACCGTTTTAATGAACTAAAATCTTATCTAACGACTATTAACTTCAGAGCCCCATGGGATTAGTCAGGGTACACACAAAACAAACTGATTTGCACACCCACTTGTTACCAAATTAAGCTTCCAAGCTGAGTGTTGAACGTGTGCGAACAATAGAAAATGCAGGAAAAAGATCATAGCAAACAGCAAAAAGCGAAAACTTACATATAATGGCACCACTACCCCCACAGTTTCGACACGCTGCTGGTCTTTCTTTGGCATCAGAAGTTATTGCCTCAGCCTCAATATGGGAACTAGTTGAATTGCTTATCAAAGCCAAGGATGAAGCTAAACATGCTAGACATAGTCTTCTTGATGTCGGTTGGTTTTGAGTCTGTCAAGGTCAGTTGCATTTTGAAATCATTATTGGAAATTGCAAATGTCTAAAATCTGGCTTAATAATAACCGCCAGAAAAACGATAAACTCTACCATCCTTTAACCTATTAAAATATACAACAGCTGAAGGCATAATGACCGTTACTGAGAAGACACAGACCTTTGTAGTGATAGGTTCCAGCGAGGCGTCTGAGGCATCTGCAGAGGAGCTTGCGGATTCTAAGCTAGATCTCACACGATGGCTTACTAACTTCAAATTGGCTAGTAATCAAATAGGGATGTAAGTTCGTGCTAGAAACATAGAACCCACAAAAAAACAGAAAGGAAGAATCCTGCCAATGAAGAAATCCTTTGATTACCTTCAAGTATTCAACCCATCACCCAGAATGGGTTTAAAGAAACAAATAAGCTTTTGAAAAGAAACTTTTAGCTTTTGAATTTGAAAAAAATAAATTAAAAGGTTTTTTTTTTCCAAACAAATCATCATCGGTGCATAAATACCTAAAAGAATTATAGTTTGCAAACACAAATGAATTTGAACAAATCATGAACCACAGACAAACAACCATCCTGCTAGGGTTTTAAGGGTGCGTTTGGTACAATGAACTGGACAGGACAGAACAGGGATAATTGTCCCATGTTTGGCAGAACTTTTATGTGGAACAGAGTGGAACAGGCCTGTTCCACCCCCACCCCATGGAACAAGTTGGAGCAGTCTTATGTTTTACCAATATAACCTCAAAATAAAATCTAATTCTCTTGTAAAACATCAAATACACGTTCTATTTATATTTTATCCATTCTTTAAATTTTATATATTGTATTTTATCTAATGTTATATGTTATATTATGTCCAGTCCTGTCTACCAAACGCCGAACCACGTCCTGTCTATTCTGTCAACATACCAAATGCACCCTAAATCCCATATCTGAGGCTCGAAATAGCTAATTTTCATGTTTTTAAATTTGTTTTGATTCTTTCTGATGCAGCAAGGATAATTCACAAAACAATCATATAAATAAATTCCAAAATGAAGAATGAGGCAAGACAAATGACAAAATTATCCACACTAATGCATTACAAATCTCAAACAATCACAGAACTCAAGTAGAAAAGGGAAGGTGAAGAGAATGTTAAAAGCACATATCAGATAACTCACGGTTCGAACTTCAAAAACCCTAGATTGTTCAATTAAGAAAGCAGATAGGAGAGACTTACGGCGTAAACCATGTGGAGCGTTTGATTGAGCAGAGAGACCTGAAATTGCCGATGGCGAGGGAGAAGAAAGGTGAAACGCCATTTTCCCCCTTCTGAGCAGAGCTGTGTATGGACATTAGCAGCAAAGCAACAGCGTTTATTGATGGATATGCTAAGGGGGACGTGGCGTATGGCCGATCGTTAATTTAAGTTGCTACTCCCGCCACCCTCATACCATCCTTCTTTCAATAATCACCCTTGTACTTCCACAAAATGACCATTTTAGTCCCTATAGATGATTTAAACATTGTTTTCCACAGTGACATGGTATTACTCCTTGCAAACACAGCTTGCTTCAATGGGTTTTTTTCTTCTAAATTGACATGGATGTTTATAGACAAGAACGTTATAACGAGAATAAAGTTTTGAAAAATTTATGCATTCTAAACGCTCTGTATTAGCTTTAAGTCGAACAATATTTTAATTCAGTGAGATAGAGTTTTAAAACTTCACGAGCCTTCTGTGTCGAGAGACAACAAGGACTCCAAAGATCCTGGGGGCTAAGATAACACAAATGGGAGAGCCGTGTTATGTGTATAGCTCTGTTCCTATTTAGGGAGTGAAGGCTAAAAATAGCTTGATGAACCATTCCGTCCGCCATGCACCGTCCCCATTCACTTGCTTATCGTAGAGGCTGTTAAGTCTGTTGTTCCTTAGTAGTAGAGCGGTCGGCTGTACTAAGCCTAAAAGATGCTAGACGGCACTGTTGACGCCTTATTGTCTTTCGATAGGAACTCCTAAAGTATACTTATGCATTTCTTATCAACACATAAATGTATAATTCCGCAGGAATTTCATTCAATAACAACCGAAATTCTTCAGGTTTGAATGCTCCCATTTTCTTTGTTAGTAGCAATCAAAGTTTTTATCATGTCATATCTCATGCACCAAATGCACCTTTAGGCTCGAGCCAAATATTGGACCAAAAGTCTGGTTTGAGCCTAGAAAAGGGAGGCGGCAACTATACAGCTTCAAAATTAAATACAATGCTTTTACAACAGTGACTCAATCTACTACTGGGAAATCCCTAACATCAATTCTTTTACCATTAAACAATCAGTCACCAACACAGTAAAAAAAACAAGATAAAAATGGCTTTCCTCCCTCTCCCCCATCATCCATTAAACGACTCAAGAGACGGTTCTTCCATAGCAAACACAAGCAAGATATAAATTCTTTGCCCACTTATCCTGCATGTTTCAAAAATCAATCCATCAATGTTCCTTCTACTAAAAAAACATAAATAAAGATAAGAACATACTAAATTTTAATCCAATCTAACCTTGACATGTGTGCTTGGAAACTGAGATGTTCGTAAAGTTTCCTGTGTTTCATCCCCTGGCTTACGGCGAGGAACACTTAAGATGAGAGCCGCTTGATCCCAAGTAGCAGCCGTTGATGTGATACGATAACCATTATCCCATCGTCTATGGATCCCCTCGCTTGGATACAGAAAATCCAGCTCCACCACCTGATCACTGAACCCAGCATTCCGAGACATCACAACACCCCATCGTGTTCCCGCCGTTGCCATCGACGTCACATGGAATCCTTCTCTCCACTTCTTGTTTATCCACTTGAAAGGGAACGACTCACTTACTTTATACGACTGTTGCGAATACTGGGTCCCTGCAAAAGTTATTTCATAATTTTCACCAAATATCTAAAACACAATCCATAAGGGTGATAAATTACTAAACAACCCATGTCAAATTAAAGTCTACAAACCTTTCGACATCACCACAAGAGAGCTCCCGTTGTTAGCACCAGCAATGGCGCTAATGTAATAGTTCTTCTCCCATTGTTCCATAATCCATTCCTATAATACAAAGAAATTAAATCAACAATTAATAGTTACTCCAGAATGCTTTGAGATGAGCGAACCATATACTAACTTTACAGAGAATGATGCGGCATTTATTACCTTATGTAAGAAGAAAGGAGAAAGCTCATAAACTTGGCTTGAGAAGCCAGTTCCAGCATCCATTATAAGAGCCCACAAATTGGAACAAGAGGCCACTGAACTAATAAGCAGCCCATCCGCATTTCCCCTCTCAACATGTTGTGCCAGTCTTCCATCCGCAACATTGTAATGGTACCTCTGTTTCATGGGCTGCCTGGCATTATAAACCGAAATCCACTGTGTCGCAGGAACTCCCATTCGGATCTTCTTCTTAGGCTGCCCATCATCTTCCTCGTCAAGATTCAATCTACCCCGCTTTTGACCAACTTGAAATATAATCTAAAAACAAAAGCAAGTTAGAAACAGTAAATAACTATTCCATAAAAACCATACTGTGAAAATATGTATCACCTTTTGAGCACCATCAGTATTTATTGGCCTTATGGCAGGATTTGGGCCAAGCAGGCCCTCAAACAATGATATTAGCTTGGAATAGTTAGGCTCTTC
This sequence comes from Saussurea involucrata, assembly GCA_033807775.1. Lineage (NCBI taxonomy): Eukaryota > Viridiplantae > Streptophyta > Magnoliopsida > Asterales > Asteraceae > Saussurea > Saussurea involucrata. The sequence goes on from CM066325.1 coordinate 17,182,610, forward strand.
ATCAAACTTCATGTTCACAACTATCTCAAGAAACTGCCTAAATGGAGCAGGGCAGAAGCAGCACAACATTTCAGGAGATGTGGCCATTTTCTTCTTGCAGACTAGAAATGATTTATTGTCACCCTAAAAAGACAACAATATCCTTGGTATCAGATTATTAAAACCAGAAATATAACCTGCCACTGAGAACTTCTGGTGTAACCACGCAATACCTGATACCCTTGCCACGGCAATCTACCACGGTGAAGAAATACAAGTGTATACGCCAGAGATTCTAGATCGTCTCTTCTACTGGCTGTCCTTCCTAGGTGTGCATGCACGCTAGCATATCTAACCGTTCCTCTGCAATAACATGACAAAGATATTATATAAGATGAAAAAGATATTGCTAATTAAGAGTTTTGCTTCACTTATTAGTAAAATTGAAATTCACCTAAACATGTCAGGCCTCTGATCATAATCAACATGTTGACCATTAGCACTCTCTCGCCATTTTGTTGCTGCATTTCATATATCAATGAATGCATTAGATAAAAAATAAGAAAGAATGGTGAAGCCATCATGGGATGTGAATAAGATGTCTTACCTAGCCCCAGGTCAACAAGAAATAGTTTCTTTTCTTGAGATGTTGATGGTTGACCAAGCAAAAAATTCTCCGGCTTTACATCTCCGTGCACGTAACTAATTCAAATAGTAGCCATTCAATATAATGACATGTAAGAAGCAAACATAAACATGACCCTTGCCATGAACAAGAGAGAAAGCATCTCAACTCGAGAGATAATAACAAATAATAAGAATAATTAGAATATCATACCCTCTTGAATGCATCTTTTCCAAAATTGATAAAGATTCCACAGCTATACAAGCTACCATTTCTGATGACATCCTGGCAAACAAGCAAAAACTCACAAGCTTAAAAAACCACATGATAAAGACCAAAAAAGCATCGTTTTATGTTCACAAGCTTAAAAAACTCACGATTGCCCAGAAGAATTCCAGACATCCCACAAACTAGGCCCCAGCATGTCCATGACCTGGAACGTAAGAAAGAAAAAAAAATGATGATTAATTTATGTTATAAAGTTATTTCATCTTAGATGAACAAGAAACTTACTATCATACCATCACATAGTAGTCTCCTTGTTTTCCTTTATAATGAACTTTAGGCACTCCATGACTGCCACCCAAAGTACTGTTGGGCCATAAAAAAACCATGTCACTTGTTTAAAATTTGAAAAAGAAATATGTTAATCTTATCACTTATCGCAAAAAAGATGCATACATACTTGTAAACTTGCCACTCATATGGAGGACCGTAACTGCAGCCTTTGCTGTTTCTATGCTCAAACTTCAAAGCTACCTATGAAAATGAATTGCAAAAATCAGATTTATAAAAGACAAAAGTTCATTGAATCCAAACTTGAATGCTTGGTAGAACATTACCTCCATAGCACCGGGACCTGATATGCGTTCAGTTCCACCAGAAACACGACGACCTACAAATACCTGACCAAACCCACCTTTGCCTAACTTTCTTTCAACCTTATACTGAGGTGATCCACCTACTTGAACCTGGAAACAGACCGAATAGGCATCAAACAAATTAGCTGATCTTAACTTGAATATTTATATAAACTATGCAATAAGTCTTCCAAGTGGTTAGTCTAAAATAATAGAACAATATGATAATATCATAAACAGTTTCCTCTTCCCACTTCACACAACCATCCACTCTTATAAATATTGCATTCGAAATATTGCAGTTTTCGGGTGATTACACTCTCATATTAAAAAAAACAAAAGAAGACATGTGATCATAAGACAATGTCACCCTAGGCCATAACTACCACATTCATGATTCATGAATGGTAAATTGGTAATTCTTCTAAGCCATCTGCAGGCCCGGCCCTGGCCCATGGCAGATGTGGCTTAGGCCATGGGCAGCAGGGCCCATAAGGGCATCAAAATTCTGATAGGGCTTCTGTTATATAGGTTAAATTTTGGGCCCAAACAATTTAGTTTTACTGTTTTACAATTTGAACGTGGACGCACAGTCGCACACTGAGAGTGAGAGCCAAGAGGCAGAGGCGTAGTAAATCCAATCACGGGTTCACGAATCACGACAGACTTTCCTTCCATCATCGTCCACGCCATCAGTTGAAGACTTGAATCGTGTTCGTCCTGAATGATGAATCGTGAGCTGTGTTTTACGAGTTTACAGCTCTCGTTTCTGTCTCTCCCAAACTCTCCATCGCCCATCGGTTGCCCTAAATCCTAATCGACTACTGGACTGAAGTAGTGAAGTCGTTGTTGAGGATGAAGCCCTAAATCGACCACCAAGGTGTTTTCTTTCTAACCTCACCAGCGTTCAATTAATCTTTCTGCTCTCCTCTGCTGCCCCTAAATCTCCTCTCAATTGCTGCCCTAATCTGCAATATGTCTGCTCGATTTGTCGCAGTCGGCTCCCTAATTGATCTGCTCCTGGAGTCTGATCCTGCCCTAAATACAATTTGGTATCTTCATTCTTTGTGATTTATATTATTTAGATATAAGTTGCTTAGATAATATATTGATATTCATTATTGATATTGATTCAATGATATTTGTTTTTATGATTTGTGATATAAGATGCTTAGATGATTTGTGATTGGTAATTTTTGATTTCTGATATTCATTAGAGTAATCTATAGGCACGTAAGCTTGTGAAATAGACAAAAGCAGGTTAGCTTAGAGCTGGATATAGACTTTTCATGATTTATAAAGAGCTCATATGCAATCAAAATAGATAAAATAAAACAAAAGTTCTTGAAGGTTTAATAGAACCCAGAACCAATATCTCCATAACCTGCATGTTAATCCAATTAAAACAAGTGTACATAAACATACCAAAGCTCTGATATGCAAACGAAGAACCAGCTACAACCATGATAGACAAGATGTTACACTCAATGTTCATAAGAAAAGCTATTTTGAAAACAAGAAACAGGAATAGTCAAAGGAGAATGTGGAAATTTCATAGACAGACATTTACTGTTGTGGATCCTTGTTTAGTTCCTTAATATATGCTTAACTGCTTAAGGATGGCTTCCCTATCATTATCACTTGGATACCCTTCCATAAGTGGATAATAAACAGTTATACTCCCCCGTTGAATCATTTTAATTTGTTATACTTAATAAAAATCGATGTGGGGATAAGCCATCTAGCTTAATTTGGTCCAAAACCCCTTCAAATTCTTTATATACATATTTTAGGGGCATTTTTTCTGACTTTTCGCCATGGGCATCCAAAATCTCAGGGACCGGCCCTGGCCATCTGCCTATTTATGTGATTCCATTATCGACAACAAACATCTAGTTTTACACACTATTGCCAGAAACCTACCCAAACCAGAGTAAAAGGGCAAAATTAAATCCAAAATCCTAAGAATTTAATTCTTTATTTTTCTAGCCTCTCAAACACTAATCAGGGAAACTTCCATTGTAATTGACAAGAATCGGATATAGAACAAAATCATTAGTTTTATTCTAAAGTATAACTAAATTAACATAACATGTTAATAATTCGTTGCATAAATAACGACAAATTAAAAAAATTAGCGAGCATACCCTATCAGGAAAAGGAGCAGTATTCCCCTCTTCTTCCTGGCCTGTAACCTTGTTAGCGCTCAATCCACCGCTAGCATCCGCCATTGCTACTTCTTTGACTTTTTCTCCTTCTTTGACAACCACCGCCTTTGTTGCTAAACCCTCTTTCTCCTCCTCTTTTCTCTTGTTACTCTGCCGCCGTGGCTTCTTTTCTTGCTTGACCTCAACCACAGCCGCCGCCGCCCTAGCCGCCGCCGCTCGAGTCTTAACGTAATTACCAACCAACTGTTCCGATCGTTTCTTGGGCCTGCCGCCTCTCTTCTTTTCAACTACAGGAGCACGGGCACGGCGTACTCCACTGCGCAGCTCCGGCATTCTCTACCCATAAAACTCACACATAATAATAACAAAGACACGCTAATTACTGAATCTACCATCATCTATGCTGAAACCCTAAGCATAATCACTTGACCTTGACCTCCGAGAAATCAACCCAAACAAGAATCGGAAAACGCTTTCCGTTCAGCGATTCAGCCAAGATTAATGGATGATTAGGGATAATATGGAACTAGATGATGCCGATTTTTCAAATGGTTTTGAAGGAGATATAGGTTCGTGCATGTATGGAGCTAGGTCAAATTTGGGACGCCATCGGAGGGGGGAGAGAGATAGAGAAGGGGGGTCGCTATATTCCTGAGATATTCTTTCCGTTGAAAAAGATTGATGAAATATTTTAAAAGACTTTTTGTTCGATTTTGAAAAATATTTTGTAATTTTTTTTCTAATGACTCATGATTCGGCGCGAATTATCTCGAATCTAAAACCGCGAATTTGAAAAAATAATTTTGTTTCATATCAGATGTATAAAACTAAAGGTCAATATAGTTAATTGGTCAAAAAAATTGAAAAATATCCGTTCGATAGTGGGGATCTTCAAACGCATAACATTTGTGCTCATTTTGAAGGTATTGATGAACGGTTATAATGGTATAATTTATAAAAAAAGGAAAACATATTTTTTTTATGTATTTTAGTTTATGTATGTTGATATGATAAAAATGTAAATTGAAAAATGAAACAAAAATGGATATAAAGTAAATTAAATAACTAATTATAATGGTATAAAATATAATTTAAAAATAAAAAATAATTTTATTTTTAGTTATCATGTTGAACTTTGAAGGTTTTAAAACTTTTAAACTTGTACATGATGTATTGAAATTTTATTTTAAGGTGACAAAAAAATATGAGTAAATTGCATTTTCTGTCCCTGTGGTTTGCTAAAAGTTGCAGATTTCGTCCTTGTGGTTTCGAAATTTTAGTTTTGGTCCCTATGATTTGCAATTCTTTTATATTTTCGTCACTGAAGTCAAACCACTACTTTTAGATATGAAGGACTAAAATAGAAATAAATTGTAAATCATAGGGATGAAATTAGATATAAAGTTTAAATCATAAGGACGAAAAAAATGATAAACTATAAATCACGGGGATGAAAATCGCAATTTTAAAACCATAAGGGTGAAAATAGAAATTTTCAACAAACCACAGGGACTAAAAGTGTAATTTTCTCAAAAAATATTTAAAATCGGCAACCCTTTGGGTGCGTTTGGTTCGCAGAATGATTTCTGAAGGAATGAAATCTGTCAAAGAAATTGGAATCTGGAAGGAATTGGAATGGAATGTTGTCAGGTTTGACCACCTGTTTGGTTGACAGAATTGGAATGGAATCTGTCAAAGGAATTGGAATCTGTCTGTTTGGTTCACAGAATGTAGCTTTGGAATTGGAATGAATTTTCGACAAATGACCAAAATACCATTTTTTATAAAATAATTATTAAATACTTTAATGTGTAAAAAAATATAATATACACAACCCAAAAATAAAAAATAAAAATAAAAATAAAAACTAAATGTATTAAATTATATTAATAAAAAAATTAGAATTAAAAATTAAAAATTAAAATTAAAAATAAAATAAAAAACTAAAGTATTAAATTAAATGAGGGTATTTTTGTCATTTAGACAAATTTGGATGGAATGGAATTCAATTCCATCCATTTTGTAAATGAATGGTGAATTCCTTATTTGGGTGGAATTCATGGAATTCAATTCCATTCCATTGCAAACCAAACAGCACAATGGAATTTGGTCATTCCAATTCCGCCCAATTCCGTCGGAATCCGTCGAACCAAACGCACCCTTTGAGTTGGGCCTCGGTTAGGAATCAGGATAGTAGATTGGCAATCATGAATGACCGGAAGGAACACATTAATTACCATAATATAAAATGAAAATTAAATTAAAAAATAATTGGGTAAATTAATTTTATGAGTATTTATCGTTAAGAGGTGATTGATAACATCAAAAATTTGATTTTTAACAAGACATAGATCATTGTATAAAAATATTGATAAATATTTTTAAATTGTTGATTACTTTTAACTAAATATTATTCCATGAATTACAGTTTAATAGAAAAATGAACTGGTGCATCTCATCCTAATGGGGAAATTAATTAAAATATCCAAAGTTTGACTCTGACTTACCAAAATACACAAAATCTCGTCGAGTTTATCAAAATACCCAAAATTTTCGCGATGGGCCCCGCGATCGCGGGGCCACGCCCACGTGTCACGCCAGTTTGGCCAATAGTCCCGCGGAGGCCCCTCAAGAATGCCCGCGGTACACTTTGGCCCCTGCCCGCGGAGGCACCCCGCGATCGCGGGATGGCCGTGACACGCGTCGACACAGGGTTGAAACCCTAATTTCTTTAATGTATCAACCCCCCCCCCCCCCCCACCCTAATTTCAGCCGCTATAAGAGAGAGGGTGGGGGGGCCTTATTTGGCCACCACTTTCATTAAAAATTGCTCTCCCAAACTCTCTTAATTTGTCGTGTGGAATACGCGCTCGGTTTGTTTGAAGATGGCTCGTGTTACTCGTTTGGTAAGTTTTTCTTAAGTTTCTTGTATTTTTCTTGTATGTTGTTATTTTAAATTTTAAAATATATGATATGTATGTTGTTAGAGTGTTTTTAAGTTTGTTGTATTTTGAATGTGTTATTTGTATGTTATAATGTTGTCTTTATTATAGATGTTAGAGTTCTTTTTTAAAAAATGTTATAGTGGTTTTTTTAAAAAGATGTTAGAGTGTTTTTTATAAAAAAACATATGTTAGTGTTTTTTTTTATAAAAAGATGAGTGTTTTTTATATAAAAAAATGTTAAGAGAGTTTTTTATAAAAAAATGTTAGTGTTTTTTTATATAAAAAGATGAGTGTTTTTATAAAAATAAATGTTAAGAGTGTTTTTTATAAAAAAAGATGTTAAGAGTGTTTTTTATAAAAAAAGATGTTAGTGTTTTTTTATAAAAAGATGAGTGTTTTTTATAAAAAAGATGTTAAGAGTGTTTTTTATAAAAAAAATGTTAGTGTTTTTTTTAATAAAAAGATGAGTGTTTTTTATAAAAATAAATGTTAAGAGTGTTTTTTATAAAAATAAATGTTAAGAGTGTTTTTTATAAAAATAAATGTTAAGAGTGTTTTTTATAAAAAAAGATGTTAATGTTTTTTTATTTATAAAAAGATGAGTGTTTTTTATAAAAATAAATGTTAAGAGTGTTTTTTATAAAAATAAATGTTAAGAGTGTTTTTTTATAAAAAAAGATGTTAGTGTTTTTTTTTATAAAAAGATTAGTGTTTTTTATAAAAATAAATGTTAGTGTTTTTTATAAAAAAAGATGTTAATGTTTTTTTTTTATAAAAATAAATGTTAAAAGTGTTTTTTATAAAAATAAATGTTAAGAGTGTTTTTTTTATAAAAAAAGATGTTAATGTTTTTTTTATAAAAAAATTAGTGTTTTTTATAAAAATAAATGTTATGAGTGTTTTTTATAAAAATAAATGTTAAGAGTGTTTTTTTATAAAAAAAAAAGATGTTAGTGTTTTTTTTTATAAAAAGATTAGTGTTTTTTATAAAAATAAATATTAAGAGTGTTTTTTTATAAAAAAAAATGTTAGTGTTAAAGGAAAAACTAAACAGAACACAATAGAACGGAGAGAATGAATCGTAATTCTCATTAATCATAAGCCCTTTATATAGGGAGGAGTTTACAACGAAAAGGAAACATTAATTATGGTAATATCTAATACTAGGAAAATATTCTTTCAATCACTTCCTTTTGATGATGGCACATATCCTTCAACACTCCCCCTTGTGCCGAATCAAATGAGTGATGGTGCATAGTTCTTGCCTCATTAAAACCTTACGCCAAAGAAACAAAACCTTGTGGGAAAAATAAAAACTTTAGGCGAAGGAAAGAGTACAAGACACCAATAAACAATTCATTTAGTTTACCATTTTTCTTGATTTGTGCATCAATCAAGAGATATAGAAATCAAGATGATGTATAAAATGTTGCCTCACTAAAACCTTGCACCAAGGAACAAAACCCAATGGGAAAAATAAAACCTTGGTTGAAGGAAAGAGCACAACATACCAATATTACATATATAGTAGACTCCCCCTTTTGTCTATGTAATGTCCCACTTTTCATGAACATGCAATGCCATAAAATAGGTATTCGGATTACATAATTAAGTTTGTCCATAAACATTCATTCTCCTACACTAAACAAAATTGACAGCGGAAGTCTCTAAATCCACAGCCGAGCACTATATCTATAGTCGCCATAATCAAAACTTGGAGTCACTCTAAGCTCCAAGCCGCCATGCCACCTCCTAGTTCTTATTAGAAGAACTCATAACGCGCTTACCTGAAAATGGTTTAGTTTTTGAAAAACGAGGGTTAGACCAAAAAGTCTAGTGAATTCCCTCCGACAACAACATGTAAAAACAGTGTGATAGCATTTATAAAAGATTCATCGTAAACCTTAACATGTCATCAAGCATGGTGTTGTACTGTGTATTGGATCACATAAACATTCCGCGATCGGGGGCCCAGCAGACTCCCCTTTCGCCTCTTTCGGAGCCTACGCAGACTCCCCTCTACTCGAAATAGGAGGAAACGAATTCCAACCTACCAGTCTGTCATTCCTATCCAAGGGACCATCATATCCCGAGGATCACTCTCTGACCCCACAGTGCAGACCGACTCCACATAGCACATCATTCATTTCATAAAACATGCAACTTTGACTCTTTGTAAATCATCATTCTCATTTCATCATGTCAAATATTCTTTCAGATAAAGTAAGTGTTTTTCATGGGAAACATGCTCATCAGTTCGTAAACATTTCATGCTCGTAAAGAACCATAATCAGTTAAAGAAAACATTTAACCTCTTACGTCATAAAAATGGTTTAGGGAACTCACCTTAGCGTTAGCACATCGACACACGCTCCGAAACCTACGTTTGTTCAAACCGAACACCTGAATTAAGGTGGATTAAACTCTCTAATTATACCCCATAATACTTCTACAACAACCCTTAAGCGGTGCCATAATCCAAGCCTCAACACGGTACGCGAAACAAAAGTTGACAAACACCAAACAGAGTCCGGCGCCGATGCCCGCGCCGATACATCTGCGTCGAGATTGGCGCGGGCTACCTGCACACCCAAACAGCCGAAATGGTCTATACTCACACTCCAAACTCAACCCCAAATCAATTTCTGGGTTTTCTAAACGACATAAACATTTAGCAAATCTTTTCCCACAGTTCCTCAACCCATAAAACATCTAATGAACCCAAAACTCACTCAATGATTCACTTAATCATCTTCTCCAAATTAAATAACCCAAGAGTTAACTCTTTTCAATAAAACAACCCCAAGGTTGAACAAAGCTTAGAAACCCACTTTGGATTCATCAACCTCACCCTTCCAAGTGGTTACTTCCCAATTACTTAGAAGAAGAAGAATGTATCAAAGAAAAATACTTCTAAACCTCCATTCAACAAGAAAAAGAAGAGATAAGACAAGTATTATACCTCCAAGATGATTTCCTTCGAGACCTTGCAGAATCCTTCTTCTCCAAACCTTCAATTGATGAATTTCTTGAGACACCTCCCTCTCCACACTTCCTCAGCCGACAAATACTCAATATGAGGGTTTTTGAGGGTTTTTCATCTACACAACTTGATCTATTCACTTCCTTGCCACTTAAGTTTTAAGTTTCACACTTTGGCCACTAATTTCCCATTTTATTCCAAAATCGCAAGGCTAGAAAATATGGGGTGTTACAGTCTACCACTCCCCCTGATTCGTGCATTAATCAAAGGAGGTTTAAAACATTTCCATTTCAATACTTTCTACATGTTTCCCAAATATGATTTTACGTATTGATTTGGTAAACAAACATGTCACATTTTCCTCACATCTTATTCAGTTCACTTGAATCTTGAGGAGAATTGATTATATAAAAACTTAAGCAAAATATGCTTTGTGTTATAACCCTTGATATATCTTACTTTCATTTCTTCGATACATGATGCATTATTTCCATACATGCAAGTTGTATAATGGTTAAACTCAAAATTACCAGCTCCTCTTATATGTGTAATGATAGTCCTTAACCATATACACTCTTGAATAGTCTCATGGAGAGTAAGATTGTTGATAATATAAGAAGAGAGCTATTAAGGGTTTGTTTAGTTTACTTCCAAGCAATCGGTATGTTCCATATGATAATTCCTTATCCAGTTTGGGAACAACCTTTATATCAGTCAAACATATACCTAATATCAGCAAATATATACCAAGGCATTGTTTGGTGTTTTTCTATAAGAGCCAGTACTTTTGCCACTCACAATTTAAGTAGGTATTGAACTTCCATTATCAATTCCATTTATCTCCGTAGGGAAAATTATAAGCCCACGTCAATGGTGCCAAAAGATTAATTTGAAATCATTCCAATGACGTTGCGTTTAGGGGTGTATGCGGGTTGGGTTGGGCGGTTTTTGACGTTTTTACAACCCAACCCAATTATGGCGGTTTGAAAATTCTCAACCCAACCCACCCATTCAAAAGTGTAACCCAACCCAACCCTTGCGGGTTTGGCGGGTTGGGTTGGGTTGGCGGGTTAGAAATATACATAAATTTGACGTTTTATTTTATTTTAAATTTGATGAATAGAAATATACAACCCTTAGCCACGATTTTTCGACATTTGTCTTTATAATGACACCTCATTATCTTAAATGATTCCACAAATAACGTGTCAATTCTATTACTATGATAAGCATAATTTTTTCCACAATTAGACTAATTTATGTATGATTTACCTAGAGTTGTAAACATCATGGTTCAAAATAACTCGTTGTTACGACGCACTATGGCGTCAGTGCTTTGTTTCGCCGCCACTTTAACCCCTATGGCTCCGCTGCTTGACTTGCTTTGTAACGCGTTATGGCGTGTTACGATGCGTTAACGCATTATTTTGTAAGGTGTAAGGTTGTTTTTAGTATATAACTTGAAGAATAAATGCTAATTGAAAATATATATATATATATATATATAAGATTTATCGAAATAATATATATTAGCGGCGGGTTGGCGGTTTGGGTTGAGTTGAGTTATGCTAACCCAATTTCAACCCTCCTAATTAGCGGGTTGGCGGTTTGCGGGTTGACGGTTTAACGGGTTGGCGGGTTGGGTTTAATTGGGTTGTTAGCGGGTTGGGTTGGGGCGGGTTTCGCGGGTTAGCGGTTTTTTGTACACCCCTAGTTGCGTTGGCGCTGAGCTAAATCTAGCCGACAAGTTCAGTGAGAAGTACAATATACGGTCAAGTGTATTATGTTGAGTACAATAATGCGCCTATTGTACTTAGGTATGGAATTTCAACTCCCAACACCTATTCGTCATCATCCTTTAGACGAAATGGATATTTCCTTATATCCAACACTTTGACCGATCATGGGAGTGCTAGTCGGATGCGCTTTGTCCATATTAAGTCGCCTGATCATTTTCTGGACATATGCGGATCGGTGGATTAATATTCCACAAACTCAGTGTCCTAGTTCAAGTATCTAGACACAACCAAGTTTTCCCAAGATCTTTCATCTCAAAATCAGAATTCAAGTAGTTTGTGGTTTCTCTTATTTCATCAAGAGTGTTTATTATGTTCATAACATTGACATATAGAGCTACTTCGAAAGTCTGGAACTTGTTTTCCTAAACAAATACGCATGGGCACAGTTCATCGTTCTTATATATCATTTCCCAATCAAGTATTCACTCAGGCGGGCATACCACATCCGCATAGATTGCTTTAATCTATAAAGTGAGTGTTTCATATTTATTGTAATCGCATTTCATAGTTTAAAGTTATTTGATATTGGTATAATGCCATCAAGCACTTTTATATCTCTGAATTTAGATCCCCATAGAGATATGTAGTAACTACATCGTTGAGCTGCAACTTCCAGTCCTTCGGAAACTACTTGGCTATATTAATTAGCAGAACGTTGTCCATCACAAGAGAGTAAGTCTTATTATGGTCAATCCAGTGCGTTGTGAGAAACCTTGCGCCAAAGGAGAGCCTTATATATTATGACTTAATTATTCTCATTACGCTTCCCTGACAAATGATTTATCTATGTCCTACAGGCTTTACACTTGGTCGGTTAGCACTACCGAACCAAATACATGTTCATTTGTCAAATAATTATCCTGGATTGCTTCTTTTCATTTAGGCCAATTTGCTCTTTGTTGACATTCTTCAACTGAGCATGGTTCGATGACATCGTGCTCTATTATCTCATAAGCAACGGTATATGCAAATATATCATCATTGAGTATGTATGATCTGTCCATCGACTCATATTCATTTGAGATTTCTTTGATCTCTAGAAACAGTATTAACTTCGGAGCGTCCTCTAGTAATGATTCATAGACATAGATTTAATCAGAGATAATCTTATGTATTGATGATATATAGTTGTGCCTTACTCTTCTCTTCCTTTAGATGAGTATCTATCGAACCAAGTAGCTTCCCTCATTTCCTTTTGGGAGCTACGACCTCAACCACACCTTCACCATGTGTGATTGCAACGTACTTCCAGCGACGTTGTGCCCTTGTTCGGGGACTTTTAACCTTGCGAGTATATTTGCAGCTCGTATATGTGATTTTGTCACTCTAGATAATATTAAACGTATCAGGTATCGAGTCTGATTCGTTTGACTTCAACTTTACATTGTGAAGTTTTTGGGGATCAAAATGAGACACAATTGAAATATTCAATGACACTTTTTGTTGTTCCCATGGAAAATCCTTTTTCCTATCTCCCCCTAACAACAGGAAGATTGTCTCATCAAAGTGACAACCCGCAAATCTAGCAGTAAAGGGATCACTCGTCAAGGGTTCTAATTAGCGGATAATTGTTGGGGGTTCATATCCAACATTTGATGACTCGTCTTTAAGACCCATTTTGGTTCGCTGTGGGGGCGTAATTGGCACATATACAACACAACCAAACATACGTAAATGTAAAACATCAGGCTTATATCCAGTTACCAACTGGTACGCATAAGATTGGTTGGCTGGTTGTGGGTCTAAACACGAATAAGTAAAGTTGCATGTAATATTGCATAACCCCATGTAGATCTGGATAAATTGGTGCGCATAACCAATGCTCTAGCTACCATCTATATTCTTTTGATGACAACTTTTATCATTCTAGGAGACCATTTTATATATACAAAAGGGGTATAGGAAACTCTACATTAATCTCTATACATATGCAATAATCATCAAATTCTTATGATGTAAATTCTCCAGCATTCTAAGTCATGCAGACTTGATGAAAAAATCAGGGTGGTTAGTCCTTAAACGTATAACTAGTGCTAGGAGTGCAACATTTCATGTGGACAATAATACGACACGTGTTCATCGTGTCAAAACCAGAACCATAAAGTACTTTAATGGCCCGCATTCTCGATGTTTATGTCCATAAATATCACCTTGTATTCGTTGTAAGAATGGAATATTTTTATATTATGTCCTTAGCTTTAGGATGGTCTCATTCCCGACTTGGCTAAGGATCAGAGTATATAAAAGTTCTAGGTATTAGAGAGGGCATGTTATGATGGTGGTGTTGCTTCTTGTGCAATAGAAGTCAACAGTTATAATTTGGTTAATTCCCTCGTTTTATCTTTCACTCGAAAGAAATGTATCTAAGTGTATTTCCAATACATAGATCACTATGTCATGACCATGGTGTCCCACGTGGTCATGCCGAAACATATATGTGTCATTGTCCCAAAGTTCTTTATTGGTGACAAAATATGTTTTAATGACATAGATAATCAATTAATTTGATACATTAATTTCTCTAATGTATGTTGCTTTCATATCATTAGAGTTGATGTGCATATACCCATTTCCATTCTTATAATATGATTTCTCATTGATACGAATATCTTAACAAGGTTCCTATTAATATAGTGTTTTAGTGATTGATCTTGTGTCATTAAGCAACAAGTGACAGTCTATCGTCTAAGTGTTTGGAGGATTAAAATAATTAATTCAATGAAAATAATCTATTTCTTAGGATTGTATGAGATGCCACAAAAAAACAATCAAGTTCTCCTCGATACATTCCTACATGGAACGAGGAACTTTGAGAGTTTTGTTTTGATGTGTTTCTTCACATCTATAATGGTTATAAGACCGGGTGTTTATATGCAAATGCAATTAATATGATAGTTAAAATTCATTCAAATAAACTTATATTCAATCAATCTTAGATATGACATAGTTCATTTATAACTTGTCCCATTTTCTATTAGGCGTTCGTTCCCGACTCTTGCCATGAATTTGACCCTTTCCACAACCTTGTCCATATGGTATATATTTAGCATATGTGTGTGGATTAATATGTTCAACTCACTATCCTTTGGAGTTCTTTCCACCTCCAACGCTTGCCTTATTAACCCCAAGAATTTTCTTTATCCGGGTATGTCTAGCGTTGTTAAAAAAAACATTGCTACAACTCTTAACCACTTGCATTAAGTTAATGAGTTTGTTAAAGGTTCTATTGCAGCTTATACTGTTTCATTAGTGTGATTGGTGATATAGGAAAGATGAAAAGATGTTATGATTCGCATAATCTTTTGTGAGTTCCTTGCCACAAAGATTGAGATGCATTTTGAGACATGACATTTCTTTGTCAAAATCAGTTACCTTCTTGTAATCAAGTAAGTAGGTTTCTTTCCACTGTATGATTAGTTTGAGAAGTATATGGTACTGAATATTCCCGAATTTCCTTTTTGGGACTACCCACGGTTCTTGGGGGTTTCTAGTTATTCTCTCTGAAGGTTGTGACTGATGTATCGTCTCAAAAGTTTTAAAATATTTACTTGTATCTTAACATCTAGTGTTTTTTTCTTTAGGGTCAAAATGGTTCCATGACTTTTGCGTATTTTCTTGTATTTTTTCGAACCTATCTTATGGTAATCAAGTACTTTTGATTCAAAGATGTCGTAGAAATGGAGAACATATTATTTTCTAAAATAGTGAATTATGGTTTATCATTATTATGTCATGCATGAAATTTCATTATCATAACAATATTGAATTTTTGTATGCTTACATTTTGTTGATAATACTTCATCATTATTTCAATTTGCGAATAGAAACCACTTAATCTATTGGATTTTCAGGTAGTAGGGGAAATCACATGGATTTCTTAAGTCCCTACAAACCTTAGGGTTATTTACACCCGTTTGACAAAATCCAAATCGATATCTTGCGATTTATTTAATTTGAAGATAACATTGTTAATTATAGAGCTTTTGGCATGAGACCAAAATGAATATTAGTTTGGCTTATGAAGCCAATTTCAATGTTTCAATACCTTAATATTATTTTAAGAGATTTTGTCGTTAGACAATCAACATTAGTTTTGACATAAAGTCAAATTCAAACTCTTAACAACTTAATGATATTTATGGATATTTTGGTAAAATAACAAATATTAAGGGGTTGAAAGTGTAACATCCAAAAGTTATTTATAAGATTGGGATTAATGAGTAAGAACTCATGATCAAGATAAACATTTGATCAATATTTTAACATTTTCATGTCATTTTTGGAGCTTTTGGTAAAATACCAAAATATATGGGGGTTGGAAGTGTAACTTCCAAAAATTCATTTGAAAGTTAAAATTTATGAGTAGAAACTCATAATTAAGATAAACATCTTAAGAGTTTTTGCCAAAATGCAAAAATAATAGATTTACACTTAAAGATATATATGCAATTTTTGGGCATAAGACCAAAAGGTAGAGTGCTTGGAAATATAATTTCGATAAATAATTATAATATTTAGAACTATGGAATTAAGAGTAAGAACTTAGAATAAAATAAACACTTGAATAAAATAATTAAATACTAAATTTAAATCAAATAAAACATCAAAGAAAGCAAAACAACAATAAAAGTGTATTGGTAACTTATACCATAATAAGACTAATAAATTATATTAGTGACGTAGAAAATAAAATAATATCTAAGTTCAAATAAGTATTTAAACTACAAGATCCAACATATACCTATGATGTGTTTATTTTTCAAATCAGATTACAAAATAAAAAAAATGTTTTCTTCCAAAGGATATTTGTTAAAATAAAAATACCATATCGTAATGAAGTTAATTCTTTTTTAAAAATTCAAGATAAAGATAACACATATTTACACCTTTTTAGTCCAAGATATTTGTTCTATATTATAGAACCTTATGAAGTAAATATATTTTTTATAAAGCTAGATAAAAAGATCTATGAAAAAAAACTGATAACAGAAAAGTTTAAACCCGGATCATAATATATATTCAATTATTTTATCATAGGTAGGCCTTTTTTTGGATCAAAATTAAACAATTTTGGTGAAACTCATAATTATTTTAAATAACTAAATGTGATTCACTCGTAACCAAAAATAAATAATGATAGTATATCTTAAATCTTGAAAATCCATAACAAAAAAACCATTAACACTAAATGGTATTAAAACAAAATTTTAATAGTTCAATACTTGTGGTATAATTAAAAGTGAAAATTATATATTAATACATGCAATGATCAAAGAGCAAGATATAACTAAAGCATCACTTTAAGAGAATTTAATCAAAAACACGGCCTAAAAAAAACTAAACATACTGATTATTAAAGCATGTGAGATTCAAGACAAAGACAATTAAAAATTCCTTTAGTAGATATGGGAGAAAACAAACCTGAGATAACGTATGCACATTGAATTCTTGAGAAAAAAATAACAATGTTTTTTTTCTTTTTGAATATATAAACCAAGAGTCAAAGATAATAAAAAAAACAAAGGAGGCCATTTTTTTTGTTAATGATGCAGCAGGAAACGAAAAGCAAAACCAGAAAATCCTATTTTTCTTTTTCAATATATTTCTTCTGATCTAGCAAAGAGAATTTAAATATAAACAGGTTAACGAAAACACTTACTTGAATTTGTGCTGTTAGACAACCTAAGGGGGGGGGGAAGGTTGTATTTTAAATCTTTTACTTTCAAAAAATTCTTTTACAAATAAATACAGTACAGAAACAGAATAAATAAATCAGAGTATACAAATAATAAATATACAACAATTATATAAACAGATATAATTAAAATGCACAGCGGAATAAATAAAGAGATAAGGGATAGAGATACTTGACACAGAGATTTACTGATTTACCACCAACTGTGATAAACCAGCAGCCGAGACACTTCTCGACACGATCCAATAAATGTATTCTTTACGGTAGAACACAAACCAAATACAAAGGAATTTGTAATAGTTTCTCAAGCCTCTGCTATGAGATAAACAGGATCACACACCCGTTATTCAAATACTTACAAGAGGAGTATAACTCACAATGGGTAATCACTCTTGTATAATATCTCACACTTGGATATTTAAAAAATATTTTATATTAAAAGAGAGAGCTGAGAGAATGGTGTTGTTGCTGCTTATTGTTGTTTGTGTGGTCTGCTCTTTCTTCACCATCAGCATGCAAATATATAGCATGAAGCTTCTGTTAGACAACCTAGGGGGGGGGGGGGGTAAGGTTGTATTTTAAATCTTTTACTTTCAAAAATTCTTTTTACAAATAAATACAGAATAAATAAAGCAGAGTATAAATAAATAAGTATACAACAATTATATAAACAGATATAATTTAAATGCACAGAGATTATATAAATAAATATAAATGCAAAGCAGTTTATATAAATAAATATAATAAAGCACAGCGGAATAAATAAAGAGATAAAGGTAAGAGATACTTGACACAGAGATTTACTGATTTACCACCAACTGTGATAAACCAGCAGCCGAGACACTTCCCGACACGATCCAATAAATGTATTCTTTACGGTAGAATACAAACCAAATACAGAGCAAAGTAAACGGTTCTCTAAGCCTCAGCTTATTGAGATGTACAGGATCACACACCCGTTATTCAAATACTTACAAGAGGAGTATAACTCACAATGGGTAATCACTCTTGTATAATATCTCACACTTGGATATTTTATAAAAAATGTTTTATAAAATATATATATATAAATAGATGAGAGAGCTGAGAGTGTGGTTTCTGCTTTGTTGTTACAGTTGTGTTGTAGTCTTCATCACCAGCATCTTCTTTTATACCAAGGAAGCTCCAACGGAAACATGAGGCGCGGTATACCGCCAAATGCACGCGGTATACCGCCGTCAGAAAAAGTAACTGACACACCAACGGCTACATGCAAAGTTGACAGGAATTACGTACCCGCGGTATACCGGCTGGGACTCGCGGTATACCGCCGTCAGGAAAAGTAACTTTCAACCAATCAGAATTGTACACCGAGCCTGCCGCGGTATACCGGCTGAACAGCCGCGGTATACCGACCGTAGTGTACCCGCGGTATACCGGCTGTACCGCCGCGGTATACCGCCGTCAGAAAAAGGACTTTCCAGGACGCAACCAAATCTGCTGGATCTTCTCAATAAACTTATTTAAATAAATTATTTAAGGTTTTTAGAAATATCCAAGTGGTATATTATTTTAGGGTGTTTATCATTATTAGTTATAAACAATAATGACGACGTAAACACTTCCGTCTTTGAACCCTTCAGATTAAATCTTCGTGTTCTTCAACAACTGCACACTTGGATTAAATTGTTAGATAAACAATAATACGGTGTGTTTGTAATCATCAAAATAAATATATATAAATATATAGAGATGTGGTACACTTGCACCAACAATCTCCCCCTTTTTGATGATGACAAACACAACCGCTAAGCAAGAGCATATGCGGTTTCTCTCCCCCGTTTGTCGAAGCAAAAAGGGTTAAGAAAGACGGTATGCTCCCCCTCGAGAGATGCTCCCCCTCAAAATATGCATATAATTGAGAGAGCATAAACTCATGGGTAAAAGAGCTAAAACGCTCCCCCTCAAATTAATAACGATATCAATTTGATTTTATAAAAATTTGAGGAATAAAATAAGCATAATAAAAGACATGAAACAAAATAACCAAAAAGAAACACTTGCACCAAAAAGGATCTTAAGGCTTCGATTTTCGGTTAATTTTATGTGATAAAAAAAACACGTATTATGACCTCGTCAGGTAACCACGTATTATAACCTCGGCAGGTAACCACGTATTATAACCTCGGCAGGTAACCACGTATTATAACCTCGGCAGGTAACCCTACAAAAAGGCAAAGAAAATTTTTCGTGGTACCCTTTTCTTATGGGTCCTTTTAACAGTTAGTATAAAACATAAACTGCAAAAAATATGTTGTCGACATAAAACAAACACGACAAACATACAAAACCATAAAAATGGTTTAAAACCATAAACGCATTCCACCCGGATTATCAACATTAAACATTCCTTTCGGAATCCATTTTCTAACCATTTTAATTTTGCGATTGTATTTATCATACACATAAAATGAAGCATTTATATTCGCATTAGGTCTAGAAAAATTACTATTATACATACGAGCATACGGTTTCCTCCCATAATTCACATTTTTCATTTTTGACATATATGGGGGTTTTTGCACATAGGGTT
The DNA here is from genome assembly GCA_033807775.1 of Saussurea involucrata. Classification (NCBI taxonomy): domain Eukaryota; kingdom Viridiplantae; phylum Streptophyta; class Magnoliopsida; order Asterales; family Asteraceae; genus Saussurea; species Saussurea involucrata. The sequence goes on from CM066325.1 coordinate 17,202,236, forward strand.
TTCTCGTTTCAACTTTAGGAGATGCAAAAAATCTTTTAATGGGTTTACACGAACATTTATCAACACATGTATCGGAACCAATGCTTTTACGACAATTTATACGATTAGGCATATTTAGCATTTTAAGCACTTTATCATTGCTACTATTAAAAGCATTTGCTAATAAGTCATTTTTCTCATGCGATTTACATTTAGCATTTAAACATGCAACTTCATTTTCAAGAGACTCGCATTTTGTACATGCAACACTTTCATTTTTATTTTCACTTAAGCATGCAATTTTATCATTTAAAATAACACAAGATTTACAAACATCTTTTTCACTTAATTTATTTTCTAATTTAGTGATAACATCTAAATCATGAGCAGATTTTTGTTTACCGTCATCTATTTCCTTTTTATATACAGATACGGTTTCTTTTAAATTAGAAATATCATCTTTATATTTATTTGCGAGAGCAGCCATATCATGAAATGATTTATATAATTCGTCAAGATTATTTTCATCGTCACTATAATAATTATCACTATAATTATTATCATAATTATTTTTAGAAGAATATGATGAAGATACCTCATTATCATGGTCGGCCATGAAACAAAAATTTTGGGCCTCATTTATGCTTGCGCTCAACGCGCCTCCAACTAAAGCTTTTGGTGTGTTGATTTGTTTTGCTCGTTTCGGACACACACTCGCATAGTGATCCTTGTCGCCACACACATAGCAAAAGCCTTTCTTTTTATTGGCTTTTTCATCGTCGCTAGATTCGTCATATTTGTCTTCACTTTTATGGACGTTGCGACTTTGGTTTTTACCACCACGACGGTAGTCTCCATTTTCTTGAAACCTATCATTATTAGCAAACTTTTTGTTAGATAAAAGTTTAGAAAGTTTTCTTACCATCTTGACTAAATCGTCAAGATTTTCGGGTTCGTCATCGGATGAGCTAGCTTCTTCCTCCTCTTCCTTTTCCTCTTCTTTTGAGGCAACGACTTTGAGAGCGATGGATTTATTTTTGACTTGCTCCCGGACTTGATTTCTTTTTAGTGCGATTTCGTGCACTTTAAGATTGCCGATGAGATCATCGAGCTTCATAGTTGAGAGATCTCGGGAGTCTTCCAAGGATGTGATTTTTGCCATCCACTCCGAAGGAAGTGCTCGAAGAATTTTCCTTACATAATCCTCATTAGGATAAGTACGACCTAATCCCTTCAAAGTAGTCATAATGAGGTTAAAACGTTTAAACATTGAGTCGATTGACTCATCTTTTGACATTTCAAATAATTCATAATCATGAACAAGAATATTTATTTTAGAGCTTTTAACTTGAGTATTTCCACGATGAGTGTCGCTCAAGCTTTGCCAGATTAGATTAGCAGTTTTATAAGTATAAACTCTTTCTATTTCATCAGAGGTTAAAGCAGCATATAATATATTTTTAGCTTCAAAATTTAAACAATAATGAGATTCTTCAGCGGGAGTCCAATCTTTTATGGGTTTATCAACAATAAGATCATTTTCAACTTTGGTTGGTCTAAAATTCCCATTTTCTATAATATCCCAAATTTTTTGATTTTTGCCACGCACGTGACATTCAAATAGCTCGGCCCAAATGCCAAACTTTTCAGTATCTATCAAAGGAGGTTTTGAAAACACAAAATTAGTTTGTTGAGCCATTTAAAAGAATTAAAGAAATAACTTTAAAAATTTAAACAGATAATTTTTGAAAGCCCTGCTCTGATACCAAATGTTAGACAACCTAGGGGGGGGGTAAGGTTGTATTTTAAATCTTTTACTTTCAAAAATTCTTTTTACAAATAAATACAGAATAAATAAAGCAGAGTATAAATAAATAAGTATACAACAATTATATAAACAGATATAATTTAAATGCACAGAGATTATATAAATAAATATAAATGCAAAGCAGTTTATATAAATAAATATAATAAAGCACAGCGGAATAAATAAAGAGATAAAGGTAAGAGATACTTGACACAGAGATTTACTGATTTACCACCAACTGTGATAAACCAGCAGCCGAGACACTTCCCGACACGATCCAATAAATGTATTCTTTACGGTAGAATACAAACCAAATACAGAGCAAAGTAAACGGTTCTCTAAGCCTCAGCTTATTGAGATGTACAGGATCACACACCCGTTATTCAAATACTTACAAGAGGAGTATAACTCACAATGGGTAATCACTCTTGTATAATATCACACACTTGGATATTTTATAAAAAATGTTTTATAAAATATATATATATAAATAGATGAGAGAGCTGAGAGTGTGGTTTCTGCTTTGTTGTTACAGTTGTGTTGTAGTCTTCATCACCAGCATCTTCTTTTATACCAAGGAAGCTCCAACGGAAACATGAGGCGCGGTATACCGCCAAATGCACGCGGTATACCGCCGTCAGAAAAAGTAACTGACACACCAACGGCTACATGCAAAGTTGACAGGAATTACGTACCCGCGGTATACCGGCTGGGACTCGCGGTATACCGCCGTCAGGAAAAGTAACTTTCAACCAATCAGAATTGTACACCGAGCCTGCCGCGGTATACCGGCTGAACAGCCGCGGTATACCGGCCGTAGTGTACCCGCGGTATACCGGCTGTACCGCCGCGGTATACCGCCGTCAGAAAAAGGACTTTCCAGGACGCAACCAAATCTGCTGGATCTTCTCAATAAACTTATTTAAATAAATTATTTAAGGTTTTTAGAAATATCCAAGTGGTATATTATTTTAGGGTGTTTATCATTATTAGTTATAAACAATAATGACGACGTAAACACTTCCGTCTTTGAACCCTTCAGATTAAATCTTCGTGTTCTTCAACAACTGCACACTTGGATTAAATTGTTAGATAAACAATAATACGGTGTGTTTGTAATCATCAAAATAAATATATATAAATATATAGAGATGTGGTACACTTGCACCAACAGCTTCCAACGGATATGTGCATCCGCGGTATACCGCCAAATGCACGCGGTATACCGTGCAGTAATAGTACATTGACAGAAGAGAAAGGTCAAACCTGCAAAAACAAACGTAAACTTGTACCCGCGGTATACCGGCTAAACATCGCGGTATACCGCCCAACTGTACCCGCGGTATACCTGCTAAACACCGCGGTATACCTGCGTCAGAAAAAAGTACGACCAATCAATCAGAGATCTACAGTAAGCCGCCGCGGTATACCTGCTGAACACCGCGGTATACCTGCGTCAGAAAAGGACAGTTTCTCAAAAACCTTATTTAATTAAAATCATTTATGGTTTTTAGAAATATCCAAGTGGTATATTATTTTAGGGTGTTTATCATTATAAATTATAAACACTAATGACAACGTAAATCTTCCGTCTTGAACTCTCCAGATAAGATCTTCGTGTTCTTCAAGAACTGTACACTTGGATAGGATTGTTAGATAAACAATAATACGGTGTGTTTGTAATCATCAAAATAAATATATATAAATATATAGAGATGTGGTACACTTGCACCAACAATCTCCCCCTTTTTGATGATGACAAACACAACCGCTAAGCAAGAGCATATGCGGTTTCTCTCCCCCGTTTGTCGAAGCAAAAAGGGTTAAGAAAGACGGTATGCTCCCCCTCGAGAGATGCTCCCCCTCAAAATATGCATATAATTGAGAGAGCATAAACTCATGGGTAAAAGAGCTAAAACGCTCCCCCTCAAATTAATAACGATATCAATTTGATTTTATAAAATTTGAGGGATAAAATAAAATGCAAAAAGCAATAGAGACAAAGATATACAAACCAATACGAAACACTTGCACCAAAACGGATCTTAAGGCTTCAATTTTCGGTTAATTTTATGTGATAAAAAAAAATCACCACGTATTATGACCTCGTCAGGTAACCACGTATTATAACCTCGGCAGGTAACCACGTATTATAACCTCGGCAGGTAACCACGTATTATAACCTCGGCAGGTAACCACGTATTATAACCTCGGCAGGTAACCACGTATTATAACCTCGGCAGGTAACCACGTATTATAACCTCGGCAGGTAACCACGTATTATAACCTCGGCAGGTAACCACGTATTATAACCTCGGCAGGAAACACCTACAAAAGGCAAAGAAAATATTTCGTGGTACCCTTTTCTTATGGGTCCTTTTAACAGTTAGTATAAAACATAAACTGCAAAAAAATATGTTGTCGACATAAAACAAACACGACAAACATACAAAACCATAAAAATGGTTTAAAACCACAAACGCATCCCACCGGGATTGTCAACATTAAACATTCCTTTCGGAATCCATTTTCTAACCATTTTTATTTTACGATCGTATTTATCATAGACGTAAAATGAAGCATGCAAATTTACATTATTCTTTGGTCTAGAAAATTTGCTATTATACATGCAAGCATACGGTTTCCTCGGCATATAATTCACATTATTCATTTTGGATACATACGGAGGTTTTTGCACATAAGGTTTTCTCGTTTTAACTTTAGGTGGTTCAAAACACCTTTTAATTTGAATACACGAGCACGTATCAATACATGTATTAGAACCAATGCCTTTTCTACAATTAATGCGATTAGACATATTTAGCATTTTTAACACTTTATCATTGCTATTTTGAAATGCATTAGCTAACAGATTATCTTTTTCATATAAATCGCATTTAGCTTTTAAACATGCATTATCATTTTCAAGTATATCGCATTTTGTACACAAAATATTTTCACATGTTCTTTTCTCTAAACATGCAATTTTATCATTTAAAATAACACAAGATTTACAAATATCTTTTTCACTTAATTTATTTTCTAATTTAGTGATAACATCTAAATCATGAGCAGATTTTTGTTTACCGTCATCTATTTCCTTTTTATATATAGATACGGTTTCTTTTAAATTAGAAATTTCATCTTTATATTTATTTGCGAGAGCAGCCATATCATGAAATGATTTATATAATTCGTCAAGATTATTTTCATTGTCACTATAATAATTATCACTATAATTACTATCACAATTATTTTTAGAAGAATATGATGAAGATACCTCATTATCATGGTCGGCCATGAGACACGTTTCTTCATTTCTTTGATCTCGGGTTTCGTCTCTCTTTTCTTTTGAGTTTTCACCATAGGTGATGTTCAAGTTCTCCCAAATATCACGAGCAGTTTCAAAGAGATAAACACGCTCAATATCATCGTTAGTAAGAACCGAAAAGAGAAAATTTTTGGCTTCATAATTTAAACAATAATTAGCCTCATCTTCGTCGGACCATTCCGAGCTAGGTTTTTCAACAACTTTGTTGTTTTGAAATTTTGTGGGTTTGAAATTTCCTTTAATAATAATATCCCAAATTTTTTGATTTATCCCACGAACATAACGTTCAAAAGAATTTGCCCAAAGATCAAAATTTTCGAAATCAATAAGAAGAGATTTAGAAAACCAAGCATTTTGTTGAGCCATAACAAAAACGGATTTTAAAAAATTAAATAGACGATTTTTGAAAGCCCTGCTCTGATACCAAATGTTAGACAACCTAAGGGGGGGGGAAGGTTGTATTTTAAATCTTTTACTTTCAAAAAATTCTTTTACAAATAAATACAGTACAGAAACAGAATAAATAAATCAGAGTATACAAATAATAAATATACAACAATTATATAAACAGATATAATTAAAATGCACAGCGGAATAAATAAAGAGATAAGGGATAGAGATACTTGACACAGAGATTTACTGATTTACCACCAACTGTGATAAACCAGCAGCCGAGACACTTCTCGACACGATCCAATAAATGTATTCTTTACGGTAGAACACAAACCAAATACAAAGGAATTTGTAATAGTTTCTCAAGCCTCTGCTATGAGATAAACAGGATCACACACCCGTTATTCAAATACTTACAAGAGGAGTATAACTCACAATGGGTAATCACTCTTGTATAATATCTCACACTTGGATATTTAAAAAATATTTTATATTAAAAGAGAGAGCTGAGAGAATGGTGTTGTTGCTGCTTATTGTTGTTTGTGTGGTCTGCTCTTTCTTCACCATCAGCATGCAAATATATAGCATGAAGCTTCCAACGGATATGTGCATCCGCGGTATACCGCCAAATGCACGCGGTATACCGTGCAGTAATAGTACACTGACAGAAGAGAAAGGTCAAACCTGCAAAAACAAACGTAAACTTGTACCCGCGGTATACCGGCTAAACATCGCGGTATACCGCCCAACTGTACCCGCGATATACCTGCTAAACACCGCGGTATACCTGCGTCAGAAAAAAGTACGACCAATCAATCAGAGATCTACAGTAAGCCGCCGCGGTATACCTGCTGAACACCGCGGTATACCTGCGTCAGAAAAGGACAGTTTCTCAAAAACCTTATTTAATTAAAATCATTTATGGTTTTTAGAAATATCCAAGTGGTATATTATTTTAGGGTGTTTATCATTATAAATTATAAACACTAATGACAACGTAAATCTTCCGTCTTGAACTCTCCAGATAAGATTTTCGTGTTCTTCAAGAACTGTACACTTGGATAGGATTGTTAGATAAACAATAATACGGTGTGTTTGTAATCATCAAAATAAATATATATAAATATATAGAGATGTGGTACACTTGCACCAACATGTGCCAAAGGTGATAACGAGCGATGAATAACGGAGTAACTACGTAATTTTCCAACAAGTCGTTCAACAACGTCGGGTATCGGGAAAACCAACCGTTCAAGAAACGATTTGAGCTTTACGTGCTGATAACGTGTTAAAGGAAAAACGAAACAGAACACAATAGAATGGAGAGAATGAATCGTAATTCTCATTAATCATAAGCCCTTTATATAGAGATGAGTTTACAACGAAAAGGAAACATTAATTATGGTAATATCTAATACTAGGAAAATATTCTTTCAATCACTTCCTTTTGATGATGGCACATATCCTTCAACAGTTCGTGTTTTTTTTATAAAAAGATTATTGTTTTTTTATAAAAACAAATGTTAAGAGTGTTTTTTATAAAAATAAATGTTAAGAGTGTTTTTTTATAAAAAAAGATGTTAGTGTTTTTTTTTAATAAAAAGATTAGTGTTTTTTATAAAAATAAATGTTGTTTTTTATAAAAAAAAAGATGTTAATGTTTTTTTTATAAAAAGATGTTAGTGTTTTTTTTATAAAAAGATTAGTGTTTTTTATAAAAATAAATGTTAGAGTGTTTTTTATAAAAAAAGATATTAGTGTTTTTTTTATAACTTTGGTGAATGACAACTTAGGTCCCCAAACTTTGGTGAATGACAACTTAGGTCCCTAAACTTTGGTGGATGACAACTTAGGTCCCTAAGCTTTGGTGAATGACGACTTAGGTCCCCTAACTTTGGTGAATGACAACTTAGGTCCCCTAACTTTGGTGAATGACAACTTAGGTCCCCTAACTTTGCTAAATTATTTAATTGTTTATCTTTCTTTTGAGTTTCCTAGTCATAAATAAATTTGTGTAAATAAATTGTATGAATATATAAAAACATTTAAATTGGCTTCACATGCCACACTCAAATTCATTTTGGCCTCTTGCCAAAAGCATCTATATATAACACTATTATATATTGAAATAAAATAAACCGCAACATATCTATTTGGATTTTGTCAAACGGGTGTAAATAGCCCTAAGGTATGTGGGGACTTAAGCAATCCTTGTGATTCCCCTGCTACCTGGAAGTCCAATAGATTGAGTGGTTTCTTTTCTAAAACTAAAACAGTCGAATAATTATCAACACAATAAACCAAACAAGCAAAAACATCTATATATAACACTAACTATAACATCCGTGAATGACTATGTAGAAGGATTTCTTTTACATCGACTTGACGTTAAAGTGCCGCGTTGGTGTAACATCCTATATTTCCCGTTTGTAGTAATTTGGAATGAAATGGGAATTTGGTGGCCAAAGTGTGAAAAACGTAACTTTTGGACTAAGTAGCAAAAGCTGGAAAATTAAAAAAAAAGGTAAAACCCTAAACCCTTCTCCATTCTTATGATATGAACATATTGTGGAGGCTTGAGAGGAAATCAAAGAGAAAGAGGCTTAATTCTTCATTAGAGCTTGGTGCAAGGAGAATTCAAGATTTGAAACTTCATCTCCTTCAAGGTATGAACCCTATTTCGTCTTCTTCATAGTTGGGTGTGGTATTTTGTAGCTTGGGGTTTTTGTAATCTTTGGGATTGTGATTTCTAATCAATGGAATAAGAAACAATTGATTTTGGGAGTGATTCCCTTAAGTTTTGGATCAGAACATTGGGAAATCTCTTCATATTTGTTAAGCAATCTCCATACTTGCTATGGTTTGAGTTTGAGCTTTTGAGTTTTGAATCATGAATCAATGGTTGGGTTTTGGTTGAGTTTCATTAGATTAAATGATGTTTTGATGTTTGGTAATTATGGGGAAAGGTTTAGAACATTCATTATTTTGTTTTGGGAGCTTAAAATCGATTTGCGACGAGTTGGAGTTGAGAAAGGGTGAGTTTTTGGACTGAGATTTTGTGCAGAATTGAGGATGCTCGACCAGGAACATACGCGGCTTGCTGCGCGGTTTGTAAACCGCGGCACAAACCGCGTATCCCTCTGTTGGGAGTTTTTCGATTTCTGTTTCGTACGTCGTTTGGGGCTGGAATCGAGACGATGTTTAAGGGATTGTCTTATGAGTTTTTGAGGGATGTTTTAGGGCATAATTAGGGAGTCTAATACCTCCTTTGTTAATCCCAATTCAGGTGTTCGGTTGGTGTTTAAGTGAGCTCCGGTTAGTGTGTCGTTAAGCCGAGTATCAGGTGAGTTCCCTTAACCCTTTTTGGTGCAAATGAAATGTTTTGGTAAAGGTTTCTTAACTGATTATGTTTGCAAGCATGATGACATGATTAAACGTTTTGGAAAGGTTTTATTGTGCATGACATGGAAATGTTTACAATTGCATACAAGTTGTTTATACGTACAGTTATGCGTGAATGTTGATTACATGTTGGTTTAGTTATTGCTATGGGTGGAGTCGGGTTGCACAGTGGGGGACTTCTTGAGTTGCCGTGCCTGGCTTTGTAAGGTGTCGAGTTGCCGTGCCTGGCTTTGTAAGGTGTTAAATAGTCTATGCCACTGTGTACACCCTTGTTGAGTATATGTTTGATGTGTTACTGTCTCGTAATAGTACGTTTTCTTAAATGGCTTGTGAATATTTTTAAGAGGGAATTCACTAGACCTCATGGTCTAACCCTCGCTTTTCAAAAACTAAAACCATTTTCAGGTGACTGTCGTGCTTGGGATTCCATCTGCTGATGATGGAAAGTTGTGGAGTTGTAGAAGAGCTAGAGTCTAGTGAAGACTTGTAGATTATCATTGGCTTTCCTGTAGCATCTCAGTTGTGAGTGTGTTATCCGCTGCGAATTTAGTGTAAAAGAAATTTTAATTGTGTACTTTGGGGACCATTTTTTGGTTGTATTGTTATAAGTTTTATTTAGTGAAAATTGGGCTGTTACAAATGGTATCAGAGCCATAGTTTAAAGGATTTAGGTGACCGGATGGGCCTAAACTTAAACTGTGGAGTAGAGTGGGACACAACTGAGATATAGGAAGCCATTAGGAAAGACATTAATCGTAGGATGTCTTGACAATGGTAGTGAGAACCCTCATGTAAGGTAAATTCAAATAGCATCTGGCCAATGCTATTATGGATCTACAGGTGCATGGGTGTAATCAATCACTATTGTCGGGAGGAGTGGTGAGTGTGGCAGTACGTAGAAGGTTCTAACCTCGTGTTTGATATCAAAGAGTTGATGTGTCATGGGAGACCCCTTGAGATGTGAGGTTTGTAGCTTCTAGAAGAAGTGTTGTCTGGAATGTTAATAAGCTGTCTAGAGGTAAACTCTCCGGGATAGGAAGTGAGAATTATGTTGGCATCTTGAAAACCTTCAATTCAAGATCGAGTGAGGGAATCTAGTCTTGGATTCCTTAGTCAAACGGTTTAGCGACAAGGTTATTGATTGCAAGAGATCAGTGTTGTTTTGAGGAATGTATAAGAGTAGAAGGTGAGATAAGTGGTCAATTGTTAAACCATGTTGAGCGGTTGATCAGGTGGATTGTGGAGCACTTGTGCTACAAGTTGTAGCATAAGTAAGAAAGCGGTTGTTGGTCTTAGTGAGGTATCAGTGAAGAGTTGAAGTGAGTGCAACGGTTGACTTGGTTAGAGTGAATAGCCTTCAATTGCATATTAAATTTCATGCATTATGTCATTAAACTTATTACACGAGTTCTTTCATGTTAAAAGCATGTACATGCATGACATGTTTCTTGTTTGGAAAATGAGTTGACGCGTGCGAGCGTGTGTTTTCTTTAAAGTAAAAGACAATCTTGTTTTCATTATACGAAAAAATTTGAACTTAGTGATCCACGAATTATTTCACGCTTTTATTTGTGGAAGAAAACCTTCGTTCCGAAAATATTGAAAATGTTTTATTGCGAGGTTTTGTTTTATAAACAAAATGAGTGTTGGAGTTAACAGACCCACTTTGGGTAAGTGATTCCGTTTGAAAAATTTTCAGTCACATGTGAAAGGGTCTCATTGGAGACAACCGTAGTGTCGGCATCGATTTGGATGGACAAGATTACGATTTATCGTAAGAGTAACTGTGAGCGATCCTTGCAGTCGTTGTGTTTTACTATTCATCATGAGTGGTGTTGATTCATGCGTATTCGAGCTTGTTTTATGATTTTGTATCTATTGCGTTTTCGAAAGAGTGCAAAATGATTTCAATCGTTGTGCTATTGTGCATGAAGGCTATGAACTCGCTAGGTCGGGAAGGGTATTACGATTGAGGTCAAGGAAAGGCTTTGGGAGTTGAATTGTTAGTTGAATAAGATGTGGTCAAGTTATGACCTTAGTGTTTCCGTTAGAGTAAGTGGGTGAATACCGGGAGTCTTGGGCAGTGAATTCAGAATGTTGGTATGAGTGTAGTTTGAACTATTGTCGGGTTATGTGAGAATAGTTTTAATCGCGGTAAAGTTGAAATGGTCAAAGTGTTTCTGTTGGTGGAATAGTAATCAGTAGCGTTACGTTACTTAATGTAATGTTTTCGGTTTTGAGTTGGAATACTGAGTTGGTTTGGCAATTAGATCTCGCGCTAAGAAAGATCTTGTGTTTGTTTTCTCTCAAGTGGGAACGGTGGGGTATAAGTTGGTTATGATGCGTTGAATGAAGTGGGTTCTGTTAGGAATCCTAGATTGTCAGGGAGGAATGGAATTATCATCACGTAGTCCCTTGGTATAGAAGGTTGCGACTATTTAACATGTCTCAAGTTAGGGGTGATGTCAGGAGATTAAAACGTGAGAGTGAACCCGTTGGGTGTGAACGAGTGAGGTCGTTCGAGAATGTGTAAATGAGATGGTATAGGAATTCCTTGTGAGGGCATTAGGGGAAACGGAAGATCACCAATGTGGATGTGAGGTCCATTGAAGTTTGATGATTCGCTTGTGCGTAAGGTGTTTAGCATAGCAGAGATGGGTCGCGAGGAGTTGACGAGAAACGAAAACGTGTTCGAGGAGTTAAGAGAAGTAGATTCCTTCGAGAATCCTTGTCTGTCGTGAGGCGACTGGACAATTGCATGTCGATTGTTGAGGTTGAATCAGTGACCGTTCAGTTGGATAGTTGTCAGGAGGTTGGTATTGGAGAAGTAACTATAGTGTGGTTATCTTGCAAAGATGTAAGAAGTTGTTTGGAGAAAGGTATGTACCCGGCATGACGCTGGACCACCTTGTGTAAGTGTTACAAAAGTGAAAGATCGTGATTGCTTAAGTGATTTTCTTATGGGGTATGATGATCCATATAAGAACGAAGATTAGGGTAATCGGAGCGGGTGTACTTTGAATAGTTGACCTTGACATGTGGTTCGTCTAGGCCCGGGAAGGGCAAAGTCGAGCAACGTGTTTGGCTTCGTCTGAAATTGTGTTATGGGTGGCATGAAGGAAGTAGTATCTTCGGCGTATGTAAAGGCATCATGTTAGCTTGCTGCAATGTAGTCACGGGGTGCGATAGTGGTGTGAGGTAGTGGTAGCACTTGGTACCCAAGGAACGTGCCATAATATGGAAGTAGTCAAAGGTGGTGAGTATGCTCAATTGAAGTGTGTGGATTTGCAGGCAGTATACGTTAATGCTAGTTGAGATCTAGAGATTGAGTTGCGGTTGGTGACGGGATGAAAGGAGAATCCTTGCTCTTCTCGATTCCATTGGTTTTTGGAGTGAGTTTTCATACTTGACTTGATGGTCGAAGAGGATATGGTAACCGTTAAGTTGTGGTGCTTCGTTACGAAGTTTAGTCAAGAGCGTTGGAGCATACCGTGGATGTAAAGAAATACAATGAGTGGGTCGACTGTGTTGGAGAATTAGGAACTCGTGGTAGTTCTCGGTGTTAAGTACCTTACGAGAACTTAACTAAAGGTTATGATTGATGATTTTAGAGAAACCGTTCTTTTGGACTGTAGCGGTGTGTGTTGGGCGTTCTGTGTAAGCACGAGAGAAAATGATGACGGTATGACAGATCAAGTATAGACAGGATTGCAGTAAGAAGATGTCGTGGGACACTGGAAAGGCGGGCTATGATTAAAGAACGATTATTGAAGAGCATGAGGAAAGGAATCATTGTGGATGCCATGGTTAAAGAGTCGAGAGAGCTAATTTCATGCGACCAATCTAAAACCGGCTCGTGTTAGCGAACCATTCTTTTAAAGCATCTTATTGTGTCGAGTTAGAATGGGAACAAGTGGGCGAATGTGGTGCCCGGGTTGAGAGACCTTGGGATTAGATTCGGTATTGTCGGGAAGAATGTTTCACGTGAGCGTGTCGTTCAGTATTCGATTAGTTGGAATAGTTTGAGTGAACTTGGTCACTCCTCCTTGTGGGAGGGCAAGCGAATTTTGGTGGAAGTTCCTAGTCAGTGGAACCATTCGGTGGATTTGGGCGAAGGATGTAATTGTGTATAGAATAGAATTATGGCTTAGCGATTGTTGTGAGTTTGGACCGTTGATTTGTAACTTTTGAGGCACGTGTGATCGGTGTGACTTTGAGGAAACGCAATTGTGCCAGGCGAACGCTATTTTGGTAGGAGGGCGTTCTTCCTTTGATATGAATGTTATGTGGTGGTGAGAACGCGGTAACGATATGCGAGTGATAGTGTGTAATGTCGACGAAGGGGGTGATTAGTCTCCGTTTAGAGATTCGGGTTATTGCGGTGTTAACTCGAGTAGAGTCGTTTTCTATTAAAGAGAGTATTTTGGGGGAATAGTATGATTGATCGAAGAGATTGCAAGTGTGTATGGTTCGACACGTTACCGACCTGAGGATGTGGTAGTTGGTCGAGGAGCATTGTCTAAGAATGTTGTGCATTGTCGGTTATGATCAGAAAGGGAGGGCTAAGTGAATGGGACTAGAACGATTGGATTGAAAGCTATGAGTAATTGCAGCCTCAAGTTGGGGAAAACATTCTCAGGGAATTGGAGTAGTGTGCTTCAAGAAGAATGTGAGTTGGATCACATGGTGACGAAGTAATAACAGATATAGAAAGAAATGGAGAGTTAGTGAATGAATTAAAGGTACTCGGGAAGTATGGAACATTCTTGGTGTGACTTAATCCTTGTTTAGGGAGTGCTGGTCGGAAGGCAATATGTTGTATCTTCGCAATCAATGCGAATATTGGAGGAGTAGGATTTTGTGGTATTGCTAGAAAACACTCGTTGGGGCAGAATGGTCAAGAATTGAAAGGCAGAGAAGTTGATCTTGTAGAGACATTTTTGCAGCTCCTTAAGAAAATTTTGGGCAATGTAAGTACTGGAAGTCAGAAGTTAACTCTAACTTTCAGCATGTGTCCGGCAATGGAATTCCGAGGATGGAATTCTAATAAGGGGGAGGTGATGTAACATCCCATATTTCCTGTTTGTAGTAATTTGGAATGAAATGGGAATTTGGTGGCCAAAGTGTGAAAAACGTAACTTTTGGACTAAGTAGCAAAAGCTGGAAAATTAAAAAAAAAAGGTAAAACCCTAAACCCTTCTCCATTCTTATGATATGAACATATTGTGGAGGCTTGAGAGGAAATCAAAGAGAAAGAAGCTTAATTCTTCATTAGAGCTTGGTGCAAGGAGAATTCAAGATTTGAAACCTCATCTCCTTCAAGGTATGAACCCTATTTCTTATTCTTCATAGTTGGGTGTGGTATTTTGTAGCTTGGGGTTTTTGTAATCTTTGGGATTGTGATTTCTAATCAATGGAATAAGAAACAATTGATTTTGGGAGTGATTCCCTTAAGTTTTGGATCAGAACATTGGGAAATCTCTTCATATTTGTTAAGCAATCTCCATACTTGCTATGGTTTGAGTTTGAGCTTTTGAGTTTTGAATCATGAATCAATGGTTGGGTTTTGGTTGAGTTTCATTAGATTAAATGATGTTTGGTAATTATGGGGAAAGGTTTAGAACATTCATTATTTTATTTTGGGAGCTTAAAATCGATTTGGGACGAGTTGGAGTTGAGAAAGGGTGAGTTTTCGGACTGAGATTTTGTGCAGAATTGAGGATGCTCGACCAGGGACATACGCGGCTTGCTGCGCGGTTTGTAAACCGCGGCACAAACCGCGTATCCCTCTGTTGGGAGTTTTTCGATTTCTGTTTCGTACGTCGTTTGGGGCTGGAATCGAGACGATGTTTAAGGGATTGTCTTATGAGTTTTTGAGGGATGTTTTAGGGCATAATTAGGGAGTCTAATACCTCCTTTGTTAATCCCAATTCAGGTGTTCGGTTGGTGTTTAAGTGAGCTCCGGTTAGTATGTCGTTAAGCCGAGTATCAGGTGAGTTCCCTTAACCCTTTTTGGTGCAAATGAAATGTTTTGGTAAAGGTTTCTTAACTGATTATGTTTGCAAGCATGATGACATGATTAAACGTTTTGGAAAGGTTTTATTGTGCATGACATGGAAATGTTTACAATTGCATACAAGTTGTTTATACGTACAGTTATGCGTGAATGTTGATTACATGCTGGTTTAGTTATTGCTATGGGTGGAGTCGGGTTGCACAGTGGGTGACTTCTTGAGTTGCCGTGCCTGGCTTTGTAAGGTGTCGAGTTGTCGTGCCTGGCTTTGTAAGGTGTCGAGTTGCCGTGTCTGGCTTTGTAAGGTGTTAAATAGTCTATGCCACTGTGTACACCCTTGTTGAGTATATGTTTGATGTGTTACTGTCTCGTAATAGTACGTTTTCTTAAATGGCTTGTGAATACTTTTAAGAGGGAATTCACTAGACCTCATGGTCTAACCCTCGCTTTTCAAAAACTAAAACCATTTTCAGGTGACTGTCGTGCTTGGGATTCCATCTGCTGATGATGGAAAGTTGTGGAGTTGTAGAAGAGCTAGAGTCTAGTGAAGACTTGTAGATTATCATTGCCTTTCCTGTAGCATCTCAGTTGTGAGTGTGTTATCCGCTGCGAATTTAGTGTAGAAGAAATTTTAATTGTGTACTTTGGGGACCATTTTTTGGTTGTATTGTTATAAGTTTTATTTAGTGAAAATTGGGCTGTTACAGTTGGCTACATGGTGGACTTGAGACAGCGCTTCGTGGAATTAGGTGATCGCGCAGCTAGCGTTGAAGACATCTTTAGAGGGACACCTTTCGGTCCATGGATGGATCTTACCAATCCTGGTGGCGACCCCACGCTAGTCCACATGTTTCTACAGTTGGAGGTCGAGGTCTCCAATGGTGATCCGAAGGAGATGTATTTTGATTTCTTCGGGCATCAAATGCGGTTTGGGCGTCGTGAGTTCTGTCTAATTACATGACTACTTTTTGGAGAGGCTCCCCCTTCCTCCCTTAGCAGACATTTCCTTCGTTCGTAGGGTTTGGGGCGTGTCAGCATCTCGTTTGAAGCTGAAGACAGTCGTGGAGACGATGAAACAGGGCCTTAGTGCCCTAAGCGACCACGATGCTGTCCATGTATGCTTGGTGGCGATCGTGGATATGGGCTTCATGGGCCGTGAGTGGAGCCAGACTGCTTCCGAGACGGTTCTTAGGGTCGTCGAGGACTTGGATTTGTTTAGCAGGTACCCGTGGGGTAGCCACATCTGGACACATAGCTACACTATTATGCACCGAGCCATCGCCAGACGCCCCGATCGACTTGCCAAGATGAATCTTTGTGGATTTACATACGCCTTCAAGGTTAGATACGTAGTATAACATAAATAATAATACATACAAACTGTTTGGCTTTCCTTTTTACGTACTTGCTCTTCTTGTGTAATTCCAGATATGGATCTTGGAGATGTTTCCCGCAGTCGTTCAATATTTTAACAAGCGCACCGACAGATTACATAGGGGAACCCGTTGGGACCGGTGTCTTTCCCTAAATAGGCAGACTTGGCTTGAGTTCTTCAGCCAATCTAGACATGTAAGTTCTTTTACTATGTTTACAATGTTGCATACGTTAGTCCCGCTTATTAAATTTTTTGTGTTTTACCAGATATTTAGCCGCCGCTTATGCCTTTCGCAAACCTTCTGCCTACTGCCTACGAGAGGGACACACCTTGGTACAGAAACAGCGTGGCCTTTTTTGACAGAGAGGCGGCAAGGGTCTGACGTCCCTCTCCTTCCCTATTTGGGTCTAGTTCCTCATCTGACGAAGATAAGGAAGGACGCGAGGCCCCCTTCCGATCGATATCAGCCGCCCCCTTCCGATCGATATGAGGCGCCCCCTTCCTCCTCCCATCAAGATCCGACTTCCACCGAGCCATCTTATGGCACTTTACACGAGCTGTGGGACTACGTTCGGGGGCCAGTACACACGCGTCTTGATGATCTGGAGGAATTCGCCAGACAGTTTCGCGCTGTAAATGTTAGTGTTTAACTTAATTTGTCGGCCACGATCTTTTAGTTTGTATATTAATATTACATTCTAAATTTGTTTTAGCTGTCGAGTACGACGCTGATCCCCGCTCCGTTCGGACAGGGGGCACATGCGACGTTTGGCACCACATCCTATCCGTCATTCCCTGAGAATGTAAGTCACACCGAGTAACCATTATAGTTATATGTTAGTTCCTAAATTTGTAACTCTTATAATGATCAATGTCACGCAGGTCGGGATGCCGGGGGCAGGGGGATACACATCCCAAATGCCGCCGTTTGGCACCACATCCTATTCGTCAATCCCGGAGAGTGTAAGTCACACTGAGTAACCATTATAGTTATATGTTAGTTCCTAAATTTGTAACTCTTATAATGATCAATGTCACGTAGGTCGGGATGTCGGGGGCAGGGGGATACACATCCCAAATGCCGCCGTTTGCCACCACATCCTATTCGTCAATCCCGGAGAGTGTAAGTCACACCGAGTAACCATTATAGTTATATGTTAGTTCCTAAATTTGTAACTCTTATAATGATCAATGTCACGCAGGTCGGGATGTCGGGGGCAGGGGGATACACATCCCAAATGTCCCCGTTTGGCACCACATCCTATCCGTTATTCCCTGAGAATGTAAGTCACACTGAGTAACCATTATAGTTATATGTTAGTTCCTAAATTTGTAACTCTTATAATGATCAATGTCACGCAGGTCGGGATGTCGGGGGCAGGGGGATACACATCCCAAATGCCGCCGTTTGGCACCACATCCTATTCGTCAATCCCGGAGAGTGTAAGTCACACTGAGTAACCATTATAGTTATATGTTAGTTCCTAAATTTGTAACTCTTATAATGATCAATGTCACGTAGGTCGGGATGTCGGGTGCAGGGGGTACACAACCCCAATTTTGACGTCCGACACCACATCATTCACGGACCTCCTTGGCCTATCGGACGCAGACTATTACAGGCCGTCAATTCTGGGGTCGTCGTACGTCACACCGCCAGCTTCCACGCATACTGTAAGTTATTTTGGTAGTTTTGGTTTAATTGTGAACATGATGAAATTGTACTTAAAACATCTAATAACTTAATTTTCATTCGATGGGGTCGGGACAACACTTCCGTCAGCCAGAAATTTTCGAGGAGCACTTCTCGGAGCCGGAAGATGACCCGATGGATGTTGTAGATCCACAGGCGGAGGTGGCAAGCCCGTCTAGGCCGGTTCGGGAGACTAAACGTTCACGCTTTTGGGGTACTCCATGGACACGACAAAAATCTACCACACCGCCCCCTCAAAAGAAAGCAAAGGAAGCAGGAAAGAAAGCGGGAAAGAAGGGAGGAAAGAAGGGGGGAAAGAAAGCGGGAAAGGGAAAGATGGCTTCACCGGAGCATCTTCCGTCCTCAGAGATATTGAACCTGTGTCAGACTGGTGACCTCCCCCGCATGATATTCATCCCTTTCATCAACCTGGACATCACCCCCTCGTTTTTCCAAGTATTGCTGGCAGTTGACCCTTTGCTGTCTGATTTAGAGGATGTGGTTAGTATTGAAGTTTAACTATAGTCATATAATCAAATATATTTATATTACATGTTTAACCATCTATTTTTTGTGTATAACATATGGATTGTTGGGTCGCCATGCTCCTACATTCCCGACAACTAGACACGAGGTGGACCATCATGCACACTTCTTTCTTTCCGTTCATGGTCCTCCCGCATTAAGGTCCCGCCTCCGTGGCTAACTCATGCAATGGTGTGGAAGGGGTTTCTTGGCGGTACCTCGATACTGTATGTAAATCGTTTTACTCTTATTTTATTTAAGTTGTTTGGTTGCTAACTAAGTTGTCTAATATTGTAATATTTCAGGTGTACATCCCTATCTACATTCATCCTAAACATTGGGTGCTCGGAGTGTTTGATCTTCCTCGTATGTTGATGATCATATATGACAACGACCCTAGAAGTCTCTTCACATACGCTTTGCATGAGCGTCTTGCCATATTTAAAGATAAGCTGCCGAAGTTCTTTAGTCTGATCGATGATGTGGACCGTCGCGAAAAGCCAGTGTACTTCCGTCACAAGTCCCACAAGAATGCACCGCAGCAGCAAGGGATAAATGCGGATTGCGGTGTCTGGGTATGCCGTAATGTCAGCATGTTGGTTGAGGACAATGTGGTAGATTTACACACTTCCTGCACCGAAGAAGAGGCCGCGAAGTTTCGCATACATATGGCGGAGACCATTTATGCGCATTGTGTTCCACGGCAAGATGATTAGGTTGTTTATGTAACATTAAATGATTGTTATTTTTACTGTTAACTTATTTTGTTAAATTATTTAACTTGAAGTTATAATTTTGTTTATTATTTTGTTAAAGTATTGCACATATGAATACTTGAAGCCTAAAAAGTGTGACAAAAACAATAAAAACATGCAACAACACTTTACTCTCTCTTCCTATGTGGGACACATTCTCACACCCATTTTGTTTTTGCTAATTTCATCCAATTACTCAACTTTGAGTATCGATATCTCATTCACACATACTCCGTTTTGAACGCATTATATATCGTTTCGAATCTCTCATATAGGAGAACATAAACCCACTAAGAGTTAGTTATATATAACACACACACACACACACACACACACATATATATATATATATATATATATATATTTAAATGTGTCCAAAGTTTAGTAAAAACCATATTTTTACTAAATTTTTCCAACACCTAGTAAGTAGGTTTATGAAACTTACGGTAATCCTAATACAGAGATTATTGGATGAACAAGCATTTATTTCTTGATTCACATGTGCATTAATCCTTAGACTACTTTTCAGCCTATTGAAAGACCTTTATTCATGAGCAGACTTCCTTTTGCAGACGAATCTTGCAGTTAGTTTTTCAGTCGAATCTTACAGGCTCTTTTCAGACGAATCTTGCAGTGAACTATTCAGACGAATCATGCAGGCAACTTTTCAGACAAAATCTTTGACCATATCCACATCCCTGATGAAGAACATACATTTTCACGGCTATAAGTAGATGGCATGATGAAGTAGTAATTCACAACTTGCTATCTATCTTTTATACATTCTTTTACACCGTTTACAAACATTCTCTCGCTTTTCTTAACACTATGGCTGGAGGTTCAAGATCAAGGGGGAACAGGTCGGCGAATGGGGCTGGAACTTCACGTTCGGCAGCCTACCAACCACTGAACGATGGAGCTCGTCGGAGTACCTAGAAGGAACCGAAAACAGACGAGGAGTGGAGAAACTATGGGCGAACTGCGGCCGATTATCCATTCATGGCTGAGGAGGAAGAAGACTGGGAGATGGCATGCGACAATTACCACTTCGATAATGACGAAAAAACCCACCAATGTATCATTGTACCCAGCCAACGGTTCCACAAAGTCAACGAATTACTCCCTTAGTGCAAAAATCCATTGATGAGGCGAACGCCGGTATCGAAGAGGTAAAAGGTATGTGGAACCATAACATGGGGATTCAGCAGGGGAAAATGGAGTATCTAGCGGAGAAGAAACGAGAACTGGCCATGACTAGGGCTCATGTTCGGGAGCTGCAACGACAGATTAAGGAAGTAGAAGAGGAACTGCAAGAAATCGAAGACGACTACACGGGAATGGAGGACGTCATCAAGGAAAAGGTTAACTTCATCATCGGAATCCAGGACGCATTTCAGTCATAGATTTCTTTGTTTACCTGCACTGTATCCGTTTCGGTTGGGAAGAAGATTTGCAATAATTGATCTTTTAATTAATTTCCTTATTAAATAACTTAAAATGGGGAAAACATTTTCTTTAATGAATTTCTATATTAAATACATTAAAATGGAAATGAAACAATACATTAAAAACTTCAACTACATAAAATGATAACCTAAAAACTACAGGGACCAAAAATGTAATTTTTTTGCCCCAAACTTGAGGGGCCAAAAATGTAATTTTGGCTTACCGCGGGACCACCGCGGGGCAGGGGCCAAAATTGTACCGAGTCTAAAGTTAGGGGGTTCCGCGGGCATTCTTGAGGGGCCAAAAGTGTACCGCGGGCATTCTTGAGGGTCCTTCGCGGGACTTTTGGCCAAACAGGCGTGACACGTGGGCGTGGGCCCGCGATCGCGGGGCCCACCGCGGAAATTTTGGATATTTTGGTAAACTTGACGAGATTTTGGGTATTTTGGTAAGTTAGAGTCAAACTTTGGGTATTTTAATTAATTTCCACATCCTAATGTTTATCTATTTATCATCCAACAGTTAATAAATATTTCTCACGTCTCACAAAATTTGCCACTTTTAATCGAAACTCAACCCTTTTAATAAACCCCTATTTATATTCAGGGTTTTTAGTAAATAGATTTCACCAAATAATAAATAAATCAATTTTCAATTAACCTAATTTAGATTGACAAATTCTTAATCAACAAACCATGACAGCTAATAAAAACGTAAAAAGTTAATTTTCAACTAACTTTAAGTTAGACATTTTCTAAATTAGTAAATCCTAACAACTAATAATTAATAATTAATAAATTCATAACAACTAATAGTAAATAAAAAAAATTAATATTTTGGATAGGGCCTTGATTTTTTTGTAAGAATCGTAACCGAGTCGAAACTATCAGTCCATAAACGGTGTCGGATGTTGATTTTTCATAAAAATCGTAACCGATTCGGGACTGATGATCTATAACCAGTCCCTATTGATCCCGAACCACGTCAGGCCCATTTTGGTCATCTCTAAATGGGAGCCAAGACTTTTCAAGCCCGTTTCATGGAGATGTGTGGGCTTTATTAAAAGCCTAGGCCTTCCAAGCCCATTTGCATTAAGAATAAAAACTAGGTTTTGTATTAGATCTGGACTAAATTGTGTTTTATTGAACACCCGTAAATTTAGGGTTTCCAGTTATGATTAATCGGTCTCTTTCTTGACGAAAAGAATGGGGGTTTAGCAGGTTTTTATGTAAAAACAATATTGGATGGCTTGGTGTTCAAATTAGGATTGAAAACGATGATACCGCGTGAAAATGGAGTTAGCGTGACTTGCCACGCGACTTAAAGTAGTGAGCAAAGACGCGCAAGTCACTGTGTTGGAAGGGAATTTAGACGAATTTCCACGCGACTTTAAGCCGCGGGAAAAGTCACGGTGGCCTTTAGAACTGCACAAATACCTGGTTGTCTAGGGTTCTCTTCATATCTCTATATCTTTTTCATTTCTCTTCTATTAGGGATGGTTTTGGAGGCTATGGCCTCGGTTTTTGGAGCTCTTCAAGTATCAAGAGGATCAAAGTTTATGGGGAGATTCTAGAGTATTTTTGAAAAGCAACCACTTCATCTACTTCTTCTATAAACTAAGGTTTTGTGTAATTTTCATACCCTCTCCTTTCCTTCCATCCTTGTCTTAGGCTTTGGTTCTTTGAGGTGGTGATAACCTTTTGGGAGATTTTGGATCTAAGTTTGGGAGTCCTTGCTTGGAGATCTCAAGATCTTCTCATGGGAAGCTCAAGCTTTAAGTTTGGAACCTAAGTTTATCTAACATAGCAAGGTGAATTCAAGTTGTGTTGTGAAACTGTGTACATGCTAAAAATGTTCATTTTGAAGTATTAATGTGTTTACTTATTATTTATCAAATACGTGGGTTATTTGATGAGTTTACCATATTTGATACAGTTGATTTATAAATCTTGTGAAACTCCCATGTTTGGGGTTTTTGGTCATTTTGATAAATAAACCTTGAGAATGTGACTTTTAACGAATTAGTTTATAAATTAAAGGTTATTTGACGGTAATTCATTTTTTGTGTATATGATTTGATAAATCGTTTAGAAATGCATATTTCACGTTATGAGATATTTTGGAAGTATAACTCACATGGTTTTATATTTATGGATGATTTACCCCGATATTGATAATGTGTGGCTTAATCTTACTTTTGAGTATGAGTTTACCTATTTAACGAACAAATGCATTTTGTTGAGCTTTGGCTCGGTTTTTGACTCAGATGAATTTTGGGGATGTTTGTCCGTTTGATTTGCTCTTTGTCGAGATGTTGGAGTTATATGCAATTATGACATACTTATTGAAAGTTATATGTTCTGGGTGTGTTGGTCATTCAATTTGGGTCATGTAACTTAGATTGTAACACCATGGATTCATAGGTATAAGAGTCAGTCTTTATTGGTTTGAAATGGGACGGTTGTTTTCTTGGTGTGGCTGGGTATAGGCATCGGATCATTAGGGGCACTATGATGTGGGTTGTTTGCAATGAACACCTGCCATTGGCCATATGGTGTAATTTCTGAATCGATTTTAATAAGAGGGTTGCTCTCATATTGTATATAGAAATAGGCATTGGGTCATCAGAGGCAACTTGGTACGATCTTATTGGGGTCCGGATACTATCTATTCGCCACATGATGTAATTTCTAGTGAATTAGTGTACATGGATCATCGGGTGCCTTGAACTATGAATAGCGAATAATTGATCTCATTGGGACCATTGATTCTCAGGACGAGCTCTATAACGTGAAATTGTGGCTTAATTTTGTGTTCCCTATCTTGGATGATCTTATTTATATAGGTGTTATTTCTACATCAATTTTTCGACTATGATCATGCCCTAAATTTCTACTTGACCTGGTGTAATACCCCGGGTAAGTTCGTTAGTTAAAGTCTCGTTCCGTTAAATTTATTTAACTCTATAATTGATGTTTAGGGTAAGTTTGGGTTAATTTATAAGTTAATGGTGTTTTAGTCATTAGTGAAGAGTTTAGGGGTTGAAATGGTAATTATGGGTGGATATTATCTAAAGAAATCAGATATTTACAAAAACTCAGAAAATTCAGGGTGTATGTGTGTGCTTTGAGAGCAAAAAGGAGAAAAGAAAGAAAGCTAGGTTAAGGCATCTCTTGGTGTATTTGGAAGGGATTTAAGGTATGTTTTCTTTGTGTTATATGTTGGTAATTGCTAATATGTAGTTTCTATCGGATTAGAATAGTTAAATTCACGTTTGGTAATGATTCTGTCGAATTCTGGGTTTAAAATGGGTAAACCGACAGTGGTGTCCGGACAAAATGAATGTGTCCGGGTATTTTGGTTGATAGTGTCCGGACAATGTTCTAAAGGTATCCGGACGGGTTATTTATCCGGGTAAGTCTCTCTTTTCAATAGTTTTCCGGATGAGTTAAGATACCGGATGCTGTCCGGATTACTTAGGTGTCCGGATGACGTCCAGATTGTATAGGTTGTCCGAAAAAGTTATGATGTCCGGAAAAGTTATGCTGTCTGGAAAAGTAGTGTTGTCCGGATAACTTATGGTATCCGGATACTTTAGCTGTTTGATCATTTTGAGATTTCAGATCCTTTTAACTATGGTTTTTGAATAAGGTTTTCTAAAAAAAATCCGGGGCGCTGCCCCCAGACCCCGCAAGGGCGTTGCCCCTTGACCCCATCCGCTAACCGGGTAGCGAAACCCCCGTGTTAAGTCGTCGTAGGGGAACAATTGAGGATAAGAGTTGATAGGTTAATTAGGATTCTCAGTTGCTAAAGAGTCTTATGTGTTCTATATGGTAAAGAGATATTGTATCTGATTGTTACAGATTTTGTGAATCCTGAGTAAAGGACTGAATCTGTGGAAAAGGCTTGGAAGCATTTTTGTTAAGCTAACAGGTGAGTTTTACTTGAAAATGTTTTTTTTAAACTGGAATACATATATGTGTGTATAGAATATGTGATTATATGCTTATGTTGGAAATATAATATGTGAAGATTATATTATATTTGCATGAGTATTATACGAGAGTATATTGGCCGGGCTTAGGACCGGTGATGTTGGCCGTAGTAGTTGTACGGTGGTGTTGGCCGTAGAAGTTGTACGGTGGAGATAATTTATTAGTTGGCTTGCAACCAACTTATATGGCCATGGGAATGAGAAGGGAAAGTACATGAAGAGTGAGTTCAAATTGATAATTGTGATTGTGTTATGTGAATGTAATTTATGTAAATGGAGTTTATATAAATGATATCAAATTGACAGGGATTTTCTCACTTAGACCACTAGGTCTAACCCTCATTTTGTTTTAAAAATATGTATTCCAGGTGGTGGAACGGGTAAGAGCAATTGAAAAGAGTAACTGGTGGATAGCTTTTGTGAAGACTTTTGTTATGAAGATTTAGATGTGTTTTTGTACTTATGACTTTGTTGTTAGTCATAATGTAAATTACTTAGTCAAAAAGTTTGTACTGAATTGCTTATTATGTTTAGCAAGACTATGGGACCGAATATGAAATATAATGTACTTCTGATGAAATTATGTTATGAAATGTATGTTATTTGTATATATGGAAATCGGGTTGTTACACCTGGATTTTATGCTAGTCCATAATGGGATACGGGCTTGAGAGTTTTTATGCATATCTTAAGAGCATAAATAAAAAGTCATTATTTTTCTTTTCTTTTTATCTTAAGTGAATAAAACCATTGTCTTAAATTTTGGTGATTGCGACATGACCATGTCAATATTTGGTATCATTGTATGGAATATATTTTACTTTCGACACCCTTATTTCTATCATTTCCTCTTTATGAAGGGCTAGATTTCCATTTTAGAACAACAGGTCCATTCTTAGGTTTAAAAGGTAAAATGTCATATAGACCGATAACTTCAAGCATCCATAGTGAGTTTTTACGAGCCATTTAAAGGTTTTTTCTTTTAAAATGGAAAATCTCACTTTAACGTTTTTCATCATAGTGAAGGCTATTTAAGAAATTTGAAAATCATATATGATTTACGCGACTTTTAAGCCGCGATCAAAGTCGTCTGCATCCAGTTTTTTACAGTTAGTGTAAAACACATGTGATTTTGCACATGAGCGGCCGTTTTCATGTTTTCTTAAATAATTATCTTTTTCGTTTGAAACCCTCTTTATATATATTTTAAAAAAAACTTGTGCATATCTATGGATTTCTTGAGAACTTAAAAGGTTGATTGGCTGAATGATTTGGAGCATCTATAGTTCTATACTATATTATAAAGCATTTAAGAAAAAACTCTTAAAAACAAATTTTTTTATGCGTCAATTACTATTTATTGATGCATATTACTTAAAATTCAACTTTACAAAGAGGGTGTTTGGGATTGCTTGTTTAAATCAACTTATGCTTATTTTTAAAAGTGTTTATCAACTTATGTCGTGCTAAAAAAGAGTTGGGGGTAAAAATGTAATTTGGACAAATAAGTTATAAGCAGTTTCAAATAAGTTAGAATGGATTAACTTATCAAAAACAACTTATTTGTGGTGGGAAAAAGTCATAAGCAAATTTTTTCCAATCCAAACACTAAAAATAACTTATTTGCGGCGAGGAAAAGCAATAAGCAAATAAGTAAAAAAAACAAGCAATCCCAAACACCCTAAAATAAATGATGCATGGATACAGTTTTTTAAAAGCTGTATTTTTGAATTCATAACTAACTGATAAGCATAAACAAATACAGAATAAATATCTCATTTTAAATCTAAAGATTCTAAAAAAACAGTTAAATTCTAACAGAATACCTAATTATTATTTTATAAAATAAATTACATTATTAAACCTAAAATAAATTACATCATTATTAAACCTAAAAATTGACAAAACTGTATTATAAAATAGACAAAGACAAAAATAAAACGAATAATAAAATCAGGACATATATCACACTGCATTACGCTAACACACTTCTAGTATATATCAAATTTAGAGTAAACTTCATTTTTGAAAATTTTATTAAGGTTTTTATCTTGTAGAGTAACAATAATATGACAAGAAAAATATATGATAAGTGAAATTCTTAAAAGTTTGGATGCTCTAACGATTTCACCAATCCCTATATATCTATACTACTTTATGAAAAGCCAATAACTGTTATTTTCAAGATTTCAACACACAATTATTTTCAACACCACTACTTCTTCTCCCTATTTTCTGCAATCCACGACCTACTTCACTTCCCTGCTCCACACTCACACGACCTCCCCCTCTTCCTCTCCAGGTTTCCTGCAATATCGCACAAATTAAACCCCATCATTTTTTGCGATTTTTTGTTTTCGGTTTTGGGTTTCTTCTCAGGTTCGATTCACCATCGATTCAACATCTTGGGGTTTATTCATATCCAGGTACGATTTATTCAAAATCGCTTTTGGTTTCAAAATGATTTTTGGTTTCAACAGTCGATTTTGGTTTTTGGGTTTCTTCTCAGGTCCGATGCACCATCGATTAAAAAAATCGATTTTGGTTTCAACAATAGATTTTGGTTTTAAAAATCGATTTTGGTTTCAAGATCGATTTTGGTTTCTCATTTTTTGCGATTTTTTGTTTTCGATTTTGGGTTTCTTCTCAGGTCCGATTCACCATCGATTCAACAACTTGAGGTTTCTTCTCAGGTACGATTCAACATCTTTGTAGGTTGCTGTTTGGTTTTGATTTTGGTTTCTGTTAAAACAACAAAATCATAATAAGTTGATATTTGTAAGTTGTTGTTTGTCTCTAGGATGTTGGTTTCGATTTTGTTAAACATTCATGTTAATGGTGTTTTCAATGTTCCAGCTTGAAGAACTTCATCGTGTGTACAAAAGACAGAGAGACTTGATGAACGAACTCACAATGAAAGAGCATTACAATTTTTCAATGCCGGCAGAAGCACAAAAATCAAGTCATTTTCTAAGTCAAGTTCCTTCACGAATAACCAAAGAGGCGCATAATCCTATCTCTAACTTTCACCAGGTGGACTCAACTTTTGGCCAGGTAGCTATATCAGAGAGTAATGGTATACTTTCTCTTCACAATCCTCTGAAGGGGAAATGTCCATTGACGGAAAATGTTCACAATTTGAGCACACAGAGAGCCTATAATTTGGCTGATCTTAATGAACCAATTCAGCCGGAGGAACCATCTTTTGCAGCATCCCTTAGTAACAAAAGTAGTGTTATAGAGAAACTATCAAAGCAAGATTCATCTGCAAATTCAAATTCGGGGTTTTGGTATTCATCAAAGATTTCTCAACAAAACCTCAAAGAAAGGGATGGGCAAACTGCAAAAAAGGAGTAACTAAGTTATAGGTTTGTAGATGGTATGGAATTTAACGATCTTTTTCATAATTTCATTTAACTTTTCATTTCTGCGTCGTTGGTTCGGTTTGTTGCAAATGTGGTTGACATTTCCCTTTTTTCATTTTTCAGGGAAAACTAAATGCTACGAAAATGGTTGCGGTATTGGTATTTTTTCACAACAGAATAATTTGTTGCAAGCTGAGCCAAAGAAATCTCATGACCATTTCTTGTTTCCCGTGTCTGATCAAAATAAGGTGGAGTCTAGGAGAAAAAACACGATATTTGGTGTTGAACTCCGCGAATTAAGCCACACACCATATTTTGATTCTTCACAATCTTCTTCATGGGATCAGAACAATTCAACACTTCACCTTAACCATTGGCTTGGCTCCTCTGATCCATCGAGGCAAATTCCATAGGACTTTGCAGGAAATAAGCGAGTTAATAATAGCAATTCAAGATTTATGACAAATTCAAGAGTTGGAGTTCTATATCAAAATGGTATAAACTCCAAGGTTTCAGTCTCTGATATTCTTGAACAACCTGGTGAAAATAATAGCGTGTTGGATGGGCAAAAACCATGAAAATCTTGAAAAAGAGTTGCCTTCTTGGCTTATGGCCAAAGATAAAGAACCAACAACTTATCAGATGAACTTGGATTCTTTGCAGCACCATTCCCAGCAGTTATTTAAGAAAGCCGAGATAACAAAGGGTGCTCATGATCCCAAAGTTCAAACCGATAATTCCCAGGGCATCACGAAAATTCTTGGGGTCCCCATCATCAATGTTCGCGACAACTCCAAGGATTTAGTCAACCATGGTCATGATCTGAATGCTGAAACAAAGGATTTTGTCAAAGAGGAATTGAGGCATCAGATTGATTTGAATTTGTTGTTTGAGGAAGAAGAGACTCCTTCATCAACATCATATATTCCGGTAAAAATGAGTATTTTCGTGAAAATAAGGAGAAAATAAGGAGAAAATAAGTATTTTCATGAGAGAGGATCAACAAAATGAGTATTTCAATTAATTACTGAAATATTTTCAATAATGCAGCCAAATTTTAAATTTTTTTAAAATATTCGATAAAAATAAAACATTTTATCTCATTTAAGTCAGATTTTAATTTCTTTTGCGACAGGCTGTGGGTTTCTTTTCTTCTGATCATAGTCATTTTATAATACTTCGCCTTTTTTAAATAAGGTGTTTATTCAGAGAAAGGAGCTCTACGCAGGGTTCTTTACTGATAAGGTGTTTGCTTAGCTTCAGTTTTAATAAGGTGCTTGCTTAGCTTTATTTTTGATTTTGACCGTCTCTTCGTGTAAGAATCCCTTTTCTTTGATGGAAATTTCTTTGCAAATTGGCACAAATTGGGTATGATCCGTTGGAACTTGGAACACAGGTTGTAAGTTACTCCCTCATCAATTTTGCATCTTTGATCTCTTCTCTTCAACATATAAGAACACCTTTTCATTCCATTGATTCCTCTTTGTTCTATGTGTTCCAATCTGGCGAGTTTGCTGTTATTATTTCTACACATGTTCTAGCAATTTTGTAACACCCCGGGTTTTGGAAGGCATCGGTCTTTTATGATAAATAAGAAAAATAGGATTTTGGATTAAATCCTAGATTTTATGGTCTTGTTGGATGGGGAATTCGAATACGAGTCCAACGGTTCTTTCCGGAGCGAAAACGGAGCTAAAACGAAGAAGTTATGGCCAAAACAGTGTTTTAAAAGAAACCGGGCGACCAGTGTCTCGCGCGGGTCATGGAGCCGATGAACCCACGCGGAGACCCGCGCGGAGCACCTGATCAGCATAAAACGCGAATTTCACCCCCAAACTTCATTTCTTCATATATCTCTCATTTCAACTCCGCTTTTGGTGATTCAAGTTGCTATGGTTCCATTTTTTAGAGCTCTTCAAGGATCTAGAAAGAGTTTGGAAGTTTATTGGAAGATTCAAGAGTGTTTGGTGGTGGTAAGTCTCTCATTTCTCACTCTCGAATCTCTTTCTCTTCTCTCCAAATTGTTTCCCCTCTTTCCCTCACAAACCCTAACTGATTTTGGGGCTTTTTCTTGGAGATTAATGTGTTCCTTCTCCATTTTATGCTAGTGGTTTCATTTATTGATGCAAGAGCAAGTTTCATCCACAACACTAGAGATCTTTGGGGTTTTCTAGGTTTTCATCAAAACCTAAGTGGTGAGTTCGTCCTCCCAGTTCTATACTTTCATATGAGTTATAAATGCTTCATTGATGGCTTCCTAGTTTGTATGCTTATCAAATCTTGGTTTGGATGATTTTGGGGAAGTTAGGTTAATTTTGGGGTTTTGGTCAAAAAGGAGATTTTTATATAAGATGTTTGGGGAATGGTTTTAAAGTGGTTGAATATGAACACTCATGGTTGGAAACTTATGGATATAGGTTTTTGGAAGTTTTGGCTTGAGGATTCGTGGTTCTTCAAAGGAGCTTACGTTTGGGGAAAATCTAGATTTAGCCTAAATCTAGCAAGGTGAGATCAAGTTGCTTTGTGAAAACTTTGTACATTCCAAAAATGTTATTTTTCCAAGTACTTGTGTGTTTTACATGAAAATTATTAATTGTTGAATTATTTGGTGGGTTTTGACTTTTGAAGTATTTAACGTTGTAAATATGGTAAAACACCTATATTTAGAATTTTTGGAAGATTTGATAGATAAATCATAAATAAAATGTTTTGATGATTTATTTTATAAAGGGAGCCTACTTGTTACGAAAATGCATTTTAATAGATAATTTAGAAATATGCATAGATTACGTTATGGGACGGTTTGAAAGTGTAAACGGTATGAGTTCCTTTGGAAAAAATGGGATGTCCCACCCAAATGTTGTGTGTTGGGTTATTCATGAATTTAAAACGGGTGTTCGCATAAACGTGTATTGTTTACGTTTAATCCATTTTATGTTTTTACTAATGGTCATTTGATTTATTGAGCCCATGGCTCGGTTTTGACTCCGTTGGGTCTTGGGGACATTTGTCCGATTTTGATAGCTCGATGTTGGGCGTTTGGTTATGTTTTGCATTTAATGCATCTTATTTGAGAATTACATGCTTTGAATGCGCTAGTTCATTCGTTTGGGGTCATGTAATGTTATATTTGTAATGCAATGGATCCATAAGCACTATAGTCTTTATGCCGATGTTGGGACGCTAGTTTTCCACATCGCGGCACGGCTAGGCATCGACGATATGGTATAAGTCCTACGTGCGAATACGTTATAGTCTTTATGCCGATGTTGGGATGCTAGTTCTCCACATCGCGGCACGGTTAGGTATCGACGGTATGGTATAAGTCCTACGTGCGAATACGTTAAGGATGTTGCCCCAAATTGGGTGTGGTTTTAAGTGGCCACACCAGACATCCATTATATGTCTTACTAAGTGGGTTTTACCAACTTGTCAAGTGGCTTACTTTTGTGTTCCGTCATTTGCGTTGGTAAGCGGATCTCCCCCGTCGCCGAAAGGTGTTGTTTTGGGTATTTACTTTTATCCATGTTTTCGGTGACGTAATTATATATCTAAATGGATTGTTTTCCATGATTTATGGGCAATGTAATATGTTTAATCCTTGTTGGGATGTTTTGAATAATGGAGTTTTATTCACGTTTATATCATTTGGGAATTTAATGTTTATTCACATTTTGGGTGAGTTTTTGGGTTTGAGCTTACATCTTAAAGAAATGTTTTACGTGGCGTTGTTTTACGTGGCGTTGTCATCGTCTAAAATACGTATTCTTGGAAATCAGATTGTTTTCATATTTAATGTAAATCATTTTGGGAATCATGATTAGAGTCTCACTCTTTCCTTTTTACGAATTACATAATCATGATAAAACTCTTGAACTCACTAGGCGTTAGCCTAACCCTTTTTATTTGTCGGCATGTGCAACAGGTTCCGGTTGGGATGTAGTCCTAGTGACACTGTGAAGAGATGAGTGCTAGTAGTATGCACGAGAAATGATTTGTTTGGTGAAGTCTTCTGTAACATCCCAATTTTTATAAATGAGGATGTTTGGGTTTATTAAATAATTTGAGAGTAATTATTTAATAACATGTGATTTATTATGTGATAGATTAATTTTAGAGTTTATCCCCGATTAAGTTACGTTATTGGTTTTGTGGAGTAATAAGTTAAGGGGTAAACTTTAATTTTAATTTATAAGATGAAGGGTAAAATTTGACAAGTAATACAAGTCAAGGGAGTTGTTATGATTTATGTGGTGACTCACCACCACTTTATCCATATATGTGGAGGCAAGATAGCTTTCATGCTATCTTGTGTGTGTGTGTGTGTTGTGGTGTGAAAAAGAGAGAAAAGAGAAAGAGAGAAACGAAAGGGAGAAAGAAGGAGAAGGAAGCAAGATATTCAGCAGGGTTTTTAGGATTCAATTCAAGAAAAGCAAAGGTAACAATCCTACATAAATCTCTCCTTTTATGTTTATAAGTTTGCTAAATAAGTTTATAAATGGGTTTTGATGAAATATGGATGTTTTTGGAAAACTAAGTTTATGGATTGTAATACCCCGGGTAATTCAGTTAGATAAATTCCCTATCAGTTAAATTATTTAACTTTAAAATTGGATGTTTGGGGTGAGTTTGAGATAAGATATAAGGTTAGGGGTGTTTTAGTCCTTATTGAATAGTTTGAGCCAAAAGTGTAAGTTGAGATATAAATATCTCAAATACTTCAGATTAAACTTATTATTCCTCTTTTAGAAAGTTTGTGTGAGTTCTGAGCGAAAAGAAGCAGAAGACGAACCCTACGGATAGAGCATCAATCGTTTGGGCTGAAAGCGATTTGAAGGTAAATTCCTTTACAAATTGTGGTTATAATCAGTAGTGTTAGACTTCTATCGGATTAGAATGTTTAAATTGAAGTTATATAAGTTTAATTCAAATT
The DNA here is from genome assembly GCA_033807775.1 of Saussurea involucrata. NCBI lineage: Eukaryota > Viridiplantae > Streptophyta > Magnoliopsida > Asterales > Asteraceae > Saussurea > Saussurea involucrata. Next base: position 17,235,247 of record CM066325.1, read on the forward strand.
TGGATATTTTGGAAACCGACTGTGTTCTTGAGAGTCCCGGGGAAGTCCCGGTAGATTCCCGGTAGTTTAGACTCCGGTAAAGTGGAGTCCCGGTATAGTCGACTCCCGGTAGTATCAACTCCCGGTGATGTCGAGTCCCGGTGGAGTCCCGGTATGGCCGACTCCCGGTACCATGAAGTCCGATAGTATAGAATCCCGGTAGTATAAAACCCCCGGTATTGTGAACTCCCGGTACTGGAGAGTCCCGGTACCCTGTGTAGTCCCGGTAGTGGGTTAAGTGCAGTGTATAATGAGACATTGAGGATGGGAAACTGTTAGGCTTTATGTGTTTGGTTAGTAAAGCAATATGTGTATCTTAACTTGTTTCAGATTCTGTGGAGTCGTGGTAAGAGATAGGATCATTTTGAAAGGAGCTATCGAGTGTGTGTAATAATCAAAACAGGTGAGTTTTACTTCAAAGTGTTTTAAACTGGAATACATTTGTGTGGATGCCGAATATTTGATAAATTGTATGAAAATGTTATACGTGTGTAATTATGATATGTTGAGATATTATAATTACGTGAGTATTATATCGGAGTATAATACGTGGCCGGGCTTAGGACCGGTGTGTTTACAGTATTTGTTGCACAGTAGATTAGTTGGCTCGCAACCAATTAATTTGGCCAATTGTGGAGGAATAAGGTGAAATGAGACGTGTACGAAGCTTGAATCTTGACTGGTAATTAGTTACGTGTGGTATGTGGGTATTATATGAAAAGTTTTATATACATGGTGTTGATGCAAAAGCTTACTAAATTGACAGGGATTCCACACTAGACCATTAGGTCTAACCCTCATTTCTGTTTTAAAATATGTATTCCAAGTGGCGGATCGAGTAAGAGCAAGTAAGTAGAGTAATCGAGGGATGGATTTTGTGAAGGATAATATGATGAAGAATTTGACATGTTTAGCAGTGGTGTTATGATAGTTAAATGTTATGTATGTATATAGTAAGTCAAAGTTGTAGTGGAATGTTTTATTTTGTAATGTAAAAGACTTCGGGACCGTACTTGTAATGTGAACTTTCGTTTGCTATCTCAATGTTATATTACATTATGTGATTTGTTGTGTATATGGTATTTGGGTTGTTACAAATGGTATCAAAGTTTTAGTTTAAGGGATTTAGGTATTAGTATCTGTACCTAGACTTAAACTGCATGAGAAGTAAGATGTCCCTTTTATTATAGAACACGGGGATACTAAGTATAAAAGGTAGAAGGAACATCATGTAAGGTAATTTCAGATTACACCTAGCCAGTGTAATTATGATCTTACAGGTACATGTTTGAACTGGAATACCTTGTTATATGGGTATGTGCTTATGTGTATATTAACCTTGTTTGGATCTACAGAATGGCAAGCGGCACCAGACAAAGGAATCAAAGGGGAGGAAGGAATTCAGGTGGAGAGAACCCACCAGTAGGAACAGGAGGGAGAGGAGGAGACCGTGGCGGAGGTAGAACCGGAGGTAGAATTGGAGGTAGAACTAGGGGGCCGAACTGGGGGTAGAACTCAACCACAAGGTACAGAGTTTGTTACACGGGATGACCTAACTGCCGAGATGGGAAGATTACAGGCTAGTATTCAGGCAATGTTTGAACGAAGTCGCAATAATGGAGATGATAACCCAGATCCAGAACAAGAAATCGAATTGCCAATCACCCCTACTGTCGTACCAGTAACGAAAAAGTGTGATTATAAAATGTTTCTTAGTTGCAAACCCCCTACGTACTCAGGTGATCGGGATCCAGTAAAGGCGATGAGATGGCTGAAAGAAATAGAAGCTATCTTCAAGACGAGTAAGGGGCTGTTTGTTTTTCCATATTAAACACTTAAATGCCTCTTTTCACTTTTTCGGTCAGATCTACATCAAATAAGGGTGTTTGTTTTTTCCTCTCTTATTTTGCCACTTATCACTTTATTTGCACTGACCGAATAAGTTAATAGGTTACCACTTTTTTTTGACTTATTTCTCATTCTCACTTCCTCAGCCACCTCTCTTTCTCTCTCAATCCCTCTCTAACGTAACCAACCTTCGGCTGCACACGACCTCCGACTGCACACAATCGACCTCCGTCTGCACACGACCTCCGACTGCACACAATCGACCTCCGACTGCTGCACACAGTTCTCTTCTTCAGGTTCGATTTTGCAGGTTCTCTTCTTCAGGTTCTATTGCAGAAATCGATTTACAGAAATTGCAGAAATCGATTTTTTGATGCTCATTTTTGGGTCGATTTGCAGAAATCGATTTATAGAAATCTGCTCGTTTTTTGGTGCTCGTTTTTTTATGCTCCACCACTCGACTTTGTGATGCAGAAATCGATTTTGTGATGCAGAAATCAATTTTGTGATACAGAAATCGATTTACAGAAATTGCAGAAATCGATTTTGTGATGCTCGATTTGCAGAAATTGAAGAAATCTGGTTTGAAAGTATGATGAAAGTATGAACAAGATGATGTTTATGTTATGGTTATGCTTTTGTGTATTTGGTGCTTATGCTTTATTTCAGTGGTGGTGTTATTTGAGTGGTGGTAATAAAGTATGAACAAGATGATGTTTTTGGTGCCGTTTATGCTTATGCTTTTGTTATTTGGTGCTTATGCTTTATTTGAGTGGTGGTAATAAATTATGAACAAGATGATGTTTAGTTTACAAAATAATCAGTAGTATGTATTCAGTTGTTTTCAGATTTCAGCTTACAAAAACAAACAGTCTTTCTGATTCAGATTTCAGACTTCAGCGCCACTACTTAAAAATCAGGACTGAAATCAGTGTTCAGACTTCAACACCACTTAAAAAACAAACGCCACCTAAATGTGCTAATGAAGATAGAGTACTTTATGGGGCAGCAATGTTGAAAAGCGATGCTTTATACTGGTGGGAGGCTCACATTGAATCGGGAGGATCAGACATATATTCTACTTTTCCTTGGGAAGAATTCGTTTTAGCCTTCATAAAACAATTCTGTCCACAAGCAGCTGTCAGACAATTAGAGGAAGAATTTATGAACCTACAACAAGGGAATTTGTCGGTGAGAGACTATACTGCTCGTTTCTTAGAAAAATCTCGTTTTGCAGGATATTACGTTGCTACGGAGAAAATGAAGATGGAAAGATTCATATATGGACTGAATTCGGAAGTCAGAAGACTAGTAACTGCAACAAGACCCGATACCTTTACAGCCGCAGTGGATGCTGCTGAAAACGTAGAAAGAGACAACAGAAGGGATACTAGTGACAAGAGTATGGGAAAAAGGAAATGGGAAGGGCCACCACATGATCCGAAGAAATCCAGATTTCAGAGGTTCGATAATCGTCCACCGTTTCGACCAGCAGAAAGACCGTGTCCGAAATGCAATCGCTACCATCAGGGAAATTGTCAAGTGGAATCTCGAGTTTGTTTTAAGTGTGGGAAAACCGGGCATGTCGTTAAAGATTGTCGTGTGACGCGGTTTTGTTATTCATGTAATTCTCCGGATCACATGCTGTCGGATTGTCCACAAAGAAAAATTCAACAAGGAGGAACGTCAGGGAAACCAACAATTGCTAGACCAATAGTTCCAAGAATAGAACTACCAAGAACAAGGGGTCGTACCTTTCAAATGACAGCTAAAGAGGCGGAGGAAACTCCGGACGTGGTTACAGGTATATTTTTCATAAATTCTACACGTGCTAAAGTGTTGTTTGATTCTGGTGCAAACCGATCTTTTGTGTCTCCTTCGTTTGCTGCTCATATGCATTTAGAGCCAAAAATGTTAGAACATGCTTTACTGGTAGATACTGCAAATGATAATCAGGTGGCAGTAAAAGAAGTTTTTGAGAAGAGTGTGATAAATATAGAGGGATGCGAAGTGCCTATACAATTATTTCCTATAGCATTGATCGAATTTGATGTAGTAGTAGGGATGGATTGGTTAGCTGAGAATCAGGCTAACATAGTTTGTGATAAAAAGATAATCAATGTCGTTTTACCTGATAAGAGATCAGTAGTGATTTATGGTGATCGTAGGAATCATCAGTCTTGCCTTATATCGATGATAAAAGCCCGTAAGTGCGTGAGTAAGGGTTGCCAGAGTTACTTAGCCTATGTGATAGATAGTAGACCTGAAAATATCAAGTTGGAAGATATTCCTACAGTTAATGAATTTCCAGAAGTTTTCACTGAAGACTTGAATAGTCTTCCTCCTGTTAGACAAGTAGAGTTCGGTATAGACTTGATTCCTGGAGCCACTCCTGTAGCCCGTGCACCGTATCGTTTGGCTCCTCCAGAAATGAAAGAGATGATGGCACAACTACAAGATTTATCCGATAAGGGCTTCATCAGACCTAGTTCATCGCCGTGGGGAGCACCAGTATTATTTGTGAAAAAGAAGGATGGTTCGATGAGAATGTGTATCGACTACCGAGAGCTGAATAAGCGTACGATCAAGAACAAGCATCCACTTCCCAGAATTGATGACCTTTTTGATCAATTAGTTGGAGCTTGTTATTTCTCTAAGATTGATCTCAGAGCTGGTTATCATCAGTTGAAGGTTAAAGAAGAAGATGTTCTGAAGACTGCTTTTCGAACAAGGTATGGCCATTATGAGTTCTTAGTAAAGCCGTTCGGTTTGACGAATGCTCCAGCTGCCTTTATGGATTTAATGAATCGAGTATGTAAGCCGTATCTCGATAAATTCGTTATTGTATTTATCGATGATATACTTATCTATTCTCGGTCCAAAGAAGAACATGCGCAACATCTTTGTTTGATCCTGGAGCTATTAAAGAAAGATAAATTGTACGCTAAATTCTCAAAATGTGAATTTTGGTTACAAGAAGTTCAGTTTTTGGGGCATGTAGTTTCCGAAAAAGGTATACAAGTTGATCCGATGAAAGTGGAGGCAGTTGAAAAGTGGGAACCACCGAATACAGCAACGGAAGTGCGAAGTTTTCTGGGTTTAGCCGGTTACTATCGAAAGTTTATAAAAGACTTCTCCCGTATTGCTACGCCTTTGACTAAGTTGACTCGAAAGAATCTGAAGTTTGAATGGAAAGCAGAACAGGACAGAGCATTCCGGGTATTGAAAGAGAAACTGTGCAGCGCGCCGATTTTGTCGCTACCTGAAGGTTCGGAAGACTTTGTTGTTTATAGCGATGCGTCAAAACTAGGATTTGGGTGTGTACTTATGCAGCGTGAAAAGGTTATTGCATATGCTTCTCGTCAATTAAAGGATCATGAATGGCAGTATCCTACGCACGACATGGAGCTTGCAGCAGTCGTTTTCGCGTTAAAGATTTGGAGGCATTATATGTATGGTTCTAAATGTCAGATTTATACCGATCATAAGAGTCTCCAACACCTCTTTGATCAGAAAGAACTAAATATGAGACAAAGAAGATGGTTAGAATTACTGAATGATTACGACTGTGAAATCCTTTATCACCCAGGAAAGGCGAATGTGGTAGCTGATGCCTTGAGTCGTCAAGAAAGGAGTGGGGCAATAAAAGTTATTTCGTTACGAACAGAACTCCTACCCAACATATTTGATGAATTGCAGAAGTGTCAAGTGGAGGCTTATCAAGATGAACATCTGAAATCTGAACGGTTAGCAGGGATGTCAGCATTGCTAGTAAAAGATGATCGTGGGTTATTGTGTCTGGGAAACAGAGTGTGGGTACCTCATTTGGGTGGATTACGTGATCGTGTTTTACAAGAAGCTCATCAATCCCGTTTTTTATTCACCCAGGTACAAACAAGATGTATAAAGACCTAAAGCAATTCTATTGGTGGCCGGGGATAAAAAGAGGGATTGCTCAGTATGTGGAAAGATGTAATACTTGTAAGAAAGTAAAGATTGAGCACCAAAAGCCGTTTGGTCAGCTCCAGCGACTAGAAATACCTATGTGGAAATGGGAGCAGATTACCACAAACTTCATCACGAAGCTACCAAGAACTTGTCAGGATCGAATCTTAACAAGACAATAAACACTTAGAATTCAGAATTAAAGAATCCGCGGAAAAGAACTTTAATTCTCACAATCAAGAACAATGTAACAGAAAATTCACCACTTTGTGTATTCACTAAATCGACTCACAAGATTACAACCAAACCTCAATCTTGTTGAACAGGCTCAACAAGACGACTTCTACTTCTCTAGAAATAGGGTTCTTAAACCTTGAGGTTAATTCTCTCTAAAACACAATCGAATTCTTTTTCACACACGTATATTCTAATAGCTATCTATTGAAGTCTATTTATACAAAAATAATTACAAGATAACTATCAAATGTAACTTGATCTTCTAAATCTTCGTTAAACATATCTTGATCAATTCCTTCCTTGTCTCCAAAAGTATCGCATACCAAACTTAACGAACTCAGCAGTATTAACCTTCATTCTTCATGAGCAGTACTAACAATCTCCAGCAGTATTAAGTCACGAGCAGTACTAACAGATATTCGATATGCACCAGCAGTACTAACCTTGACTTGCAGTAGTAACTTTGACAAGCAGTACTAACCTCACATAAGCAGTATTAATAATGTTCCAGCAGTATTAATATCTCAGCAGTACTAACCTTGAACTAGCAGTAGTATCTTTGTTCTGGCAGCACTAACATTGATCTGGCAGTACTAACTTGATCTGGCAGTAGTAATGTTGTTCTGGCAGTACTAACCATACTTAGCATATCTTCAGTTCCCAACAATCTCCCCCTAACTTGACTTTTCAGGATGAGAAGTTAAGTTCTTCAGATGATGCTTCCAAAACCTAATCATCAACGCATAAATTTGGATCCAATCCCAGACTTTGATTGAGAATCCTTTTTACAAGGTATCTTGCCATCTTAGAGTCTTTGTCACTCACCAACTTAGCATGCAGCATTCCATTCAACTTTTTCATGCTGTGCTTGTATACAACATCCACCAAATAATATTCATGAAATGTATTGTCAAGAGAGATGACATACACTCCACAATTCTCAATGAGCATCCAGTTGGTAATGACTTGAAAATTCCTTGCCATCAAATACTGAACTGCTTCTGGTTTGAACATTAAGCACAAGTATTCAAGAACCATCTTGGTGATAGACATACCTTGCTCTGTCAGCATATTTCCATATAGCCTCATTCCCACCTTGAACATCTCTTCCAAGTCAGATCTAGAGCATGTTCTGATAAGTTTTCCCCAAGTAGGACAAACTTCAAACTTTCCATCTGCCCTTTTGATTCTGATGAACTCCTTTCTTCCATCTTTCAATGTGTCCCAGAAGATGATTTCAGGAGCCATAGAAGATATTGGTTCAGCTTGGATTGGATTAGTATTAACCACAGTAATATACAAATCACTTTGAGTATTTGGCAGTGATTGTACATTGCTTGGTTGGCCTGATGAAGTTGCCACTTCTTCTTCAGCAACTTTTGGATCAGATTTCTCTTTCACTGCTTCCTCCTGGGCTTCTTCTATAGTTGGATCCACCCTTGGCTTCTTTACATCTTTCTTCTTTGAGGCTATTGTCATTGTTCTTGGCCTCTTTGTTCTTTTGAAAGATTTAACAGCTTCGGGAGTGGTTTCAGCTGTTTCTTCTTTGTGGCTCTCAGCAGCACTAACAGTTTCTGCTGCCTTTTGTTTTTCAGCAGCATTATCTGTTTCTACTTCTTTTGCAACCTCAGCAGCAGTAACCGTTTCTGCTGCTGGTTCTGTTTCTGCTTCCTTTGTAAGATCAGCAGCAGTAACGGTTTCTGCTGCTGTTTCTGTTTTTGCTTCCTTTGTAATATCTGCAGCCTCTTCAGTCTCCCCCTCAACCTTATACTCATACTCCCCCTCAATGTTTGCATCCTCCATGTTTAGATCTGAGTCTGACTCCCCCTTTTTGGAAGCATCATTGGTAGGGTTTCTTCTCCTAAGGACAAACTGAGCTTTCTTCTTTCTGTGCATCAACTTAGTGATCATCTTCCTTTGCTTCTCAAGCTGTGAGTTTTGATAGAGGACCACTTTCTTGAGTTCATCAATTTCCTTTTTCTGATCCATGACCTCAATGTTGATATTTGCAATAGTTTCCATCAATTCCTCGTACGTATATCTATCCTCACCCTGTTTAGGAGTTTTTACTTCCCTTAAAGGATCATTGGAAGTTTTAGCAGGTGTCTCTTGCCTAGCAAAAGCACTACCTACCCCCTTGGTTTCTTGGCACCTGGGACCTCTGGATGATTTCTCACCCTGAGTTGCCGTGAGGAAGGTCTTAGTTATTTTACCACTGGCCTTCTCTTTGCTAGCAGAAGTAGTGGCAGCCTTGCGACTCACATGCTCAACCTTCTCCTTAGTGAGCACCTTCTTGGGGTTGGGAGACACCCCTGTGGTTTCCCTTTCGATATTCTCCATTGGAGAATGCTCCAACAGAGGGCTTAAAGGCTTCGGGCTCTTAGGAGATACATCAAGGGAAGGAACCTTGTGTACCTTTCTTCTTTCAAACTTTTTGGTTATTTTGGGAGTGGGTCGTTCAAGAATGGACTGAGGGATGTCTTTTGTGATGGAAGGTTGGGATTGGTCATCAGTGGGTGTGTCTAATGATGGCCTTGACCCTGATGCCATACCTTCAAATGTGTGGGACACAACCATCATTGTAGAGAACAATGGTGTGTCAACTCCTTCCGAGTCCCTAGGAAGTCTTTTCATATTTGAAAAAACCTTCCCTTTAGGGGATTTTGGCACATATACCTCATCAAATTGAGGCATATCCGTCAATTCCTTGGTAATTACTTCCTGAACAAACCTTGGATACATATAGAAACGCTTTTTGGATTCCAGGTTTGCCACAAGATCATTGAAAATCATTTGAGAAAAATTAAACTTCCTGTTAGTGGCTAAGCAGACTAGAGCATAAGCAATAGTACTGCTGAACTCACTCCATCCAGTAGTTTTCCTTGAAATACAATGCATTAAGGTATGAACAAAGAATCTCCATTGAGTAAAAAACTTTGACTTGTAGAATTTAAAAACTCCAATGGGACCTTCATACCCCATTCTTTGTAAAGTAGAGAATAGTTCTTCATTGGGAGTGGAAGATATACCTGAGGCATCATCTAGTCGAAGAGTGATGCGAATGAGTTCTTCTGAAACTTTCAAGGGTTTGTCACATACCCTTGTTTGAATGACTTTATGCCCATCTTCGGATTCTACGGTGGCATTGGCCCAGAATTGCGTCTGATGCTCGATGTATATTGTCGGATTCACCGTTAGGGCATACGAAATATGAGTGGACTTGAGAAAATCCACAATTTCATGAAATCCTTCGGCCTGCTTCGGCTTCTGAAGCATTGCAATCTCATTATGCTCGTCGACAAACTCCATAATCGTTGTGCTTCCTGAGGATTTGTAAAGAAAACACAGAGATTCTAGGGAGAAGAGGTTAGAACGAGAGAGAGAAGTAGTTAATGCGAAGAGTCGTTATGAACTTTGGCGGGCAAACAGGGGTATTTATAGCAGTATTTGCCCTAGATTTTCAAAAGCAGTATTAACGACATACGCAGTATTAACGATTGAGCAGTATTAACTACACAAGCAGTATTAACTACTCATTGGCAGTATTAACTGTGCATTAGCAGTATTAACTACTGAGCAGTATTAACTACACAAGCAGTATTAACGACTGAGCAGTATTAACTACACACGCAGTATTAACTACTCATTGGCAGTATTAACTGTGCATTAGCAGTATTAACTACTGAGCAGTATTAACTGCAAAGCAGTATTAACCACAACGGCAGTATTAACTACAAAGCAGTATTAACTACAAGGGCAGTATTAACTACTTAGCAGTATTAACTGCAGAGCAGTATTAATCACTTAGCAGTATTAACTGCAAGGGCAGTATTAACTGCAAGGGCAGTATTAACTACTAGAACACTGGCAGTAGTAACTCTGCACAGGCAGTAGTAACTACACTTACACTTTTCTGCACTTGGTAATCTGAGGGAAACAGAGGATTCTGAGAAAGAGAGTTAGTAGCACCAAATATATGAAGAAATACAGGTATAAAAACAGAAAGTCATGAATTTATTCTAGGTTGATCATGCCCACACTTGTTACCAAAAAGGTGAATCTACCCACATCAAAAGCTTTTGTGAATAGATCAGCAAACTGGTCATTTGTATGAACTTTAGCAACCTGAATTAATTTCTTTTCATTGCAATCTCTTATAAAGTGATACCTGATCTCTATATGCTTTGTTTTTGAGTGTTTGACTGGATTATTAACAATGCTAATAGCACTGTTGTTATCAATGAAGATTGGAGTGTGAAGAAATGTTACCCCATAGTCCAACATCTGATTCTGAATCCATAGAACCTGAGAGCAGCAGCTTGCAGCAGCTATGTACTCAGCCTCTGTGGTAGATAAGGACACTGTGGTTTGTTTCTTACACTGCCAAGATACTAGTCTTGTACCCAAAAACTGACATCCACCTGAAGTATATTTCCTATCCATGTTAGCTCCACCCAAGTCACTATCTGAGTATGCAAGCAAGTCAAAAGATGATTCATAAGGATACCAGAGACCTAGTCTAGGTTGCCCTCTTAGGTATCTGAAAATTCTCTTGACTGCATGAAGATGAGATTGCTTTGGTGTAACTTGAAATCTGGCACAAACACAAACTGAAAACATAATATCTGGTCTAGAGGCTGTGAGATACATGAGAGATCCAATCATTGATCTGTAATTATGGACATCCACATCCTCCCCCTCAAGATCAGCAGTGAGTTGTTTGTGTGTCTCCATAGGTGTGCTTGCTGGCTTTGAGTCTGATAAACCAAACTTGTCCAGGATGTCTTTCACATACTTGGATTGGCTAATAAAAATCCCATCTTTCCTTTGTTTTACCTGAAGCCCAAGAAAGAAAGTAAGTTCTCCCATGGAACTCATCTTGAAGCTTTTGTGCATTAACTCCTCAAACTCTTTACACATTTGATCATTGGTGGATCCAAAGATGATGTCATCCACATAGATCTGAACAAGTAATGTGTCTTTCTTTCTCCTCTTGATAAACAGGGTCTTGTCAATTACTCCTCTTTCAAAGTCATTTTTCAAGAGATAGGTAGACAGGGTGTCATACCATGCTCTTGGGGCTTGATGCAAACCATAAAGAGCCTTCTTCAACTTGTATACTCTGTCAGGGTGCAATGGATTCTCAAATCCAGGGGGTTGACAGACATATACTTCTTCCTCAATACTGCCATACAGAAATGCACTTTTGACATCCATTTGGTACACTTTGAACTTCATGTATGAGGCATAGGCTAGAAATAACCTGATTGCTTCAATCCTTGCCACAGGAGCAAAGACTTCCTCATAATCTATTCCTTCTTCCTGAGTGTACCCTTGTGCAACCAGTATTGCTTTGTTTCTGATCACAATCCCTCTGTCATCCTTCTTGTTCCTGAAAATCCACTTGGTGCCAATTGCTCTATGACCTTTTGGAAGGTCTACCAAGTCCCAAACATCCTGTAATTTGAACTGTAGCAGCTCCTCTTGCATTGCCTCTATCCAGCTTGGGTCTTTCATAGCATCATAAGCCTTTTTGGGCTCAATCTGGGATAGAAAGCAAGTAAGAACAGTATTAACTGTATTTTGCTGCTCTTGCAACTCTTGGAGGCTGCTTTGCTTTCTAGTCATCATGGGAGATGCAATATCTCCAATCACCAACTCAGGAGGATGATTTTTCTGAGTTCTTGTTGGATGACCAGCTTCCTCTTATATGTTCTCATCCAGATTTGACTCATTTAATTCTGGATTTGTTTCTGCTTCTTCAGTCACCTCAGATTCTCTGGAATTTGGACCTGAAGACTGATTTTCCTCTGCTCTCCTCTCTTCTTCATTCTGAATAGGTTCAGCCTCCTCTTGTTGTTCACAGAATTCAACAGGATCAATGGAAGGGAGTGGAAATATCACAGATTGAATTCTGTGTTCTGATGTTGGTGTATCCCTTTGTCCTGCATATACATCACTACTAAAACCCAAAGAATTAGTGAGTGAATCAATGTCAAATAGCCAATTAGGACCTGAACCAATAGGATTTGGTGTGTTCTCATTGTATTTGACATTGTCACTTTCTTCAATTATTCTAGAAGAGGTATTAAAAACTCTGTAGGCCTTACTCTGAGATGAATACCCAACAAGAAAACCATCATCTGCTTTGCTATCAAACTTACCTAAGTGAGATTTGGTATTGAGAATAGTACAAGGACATCCAAATGGTTTGAAAAATCCAATATATGGTTTCTTTTTATGGAAAAGCTCATAAGGTGTCTTGTTTTTAGGCTTTACAACTAAAACTCTGCTTTGAACATAGCAGGCAGTATTAACTGCTTCTGCCCAAAAAGTAATTGGTAACTTTGAATCAGCTAACAGAGATCTAGCAGCCTCAATCAGTGTCCTATTCCTTCTCTCAGCAACACCATTTTGTTGTGGAGTCCTAGGAGCACTGTATTGTCTCTCAATTCCTTTTTCTTCACAAAAGGTGTTTAGATCAAAATTTTTAAACTCAGTTCCATTATCTGATCTAATGACTTTCACTCTTTGATTTGATTGGTTTTCAATTTTGAGAATAAAAGATTTGATCAGTCCACTTGTCTCATCTTTAGTTCTCAGAAACTATACCCAAGTAAATCTAGAATAATCATCAACAATAACTAAGCAGTACGATTTCTTGCCAATACTCATCACATTAGTAGGACCAAACAGATCCATATGTAACAGTTGAAGAGGATTTGAGATAGTGTTTATCTCTTTGGTCTTATGAGAAGTTTTGTGTTGTTTGCCTTTGAGACAAGCAACACAATGATCATCACATGAATAGACTTTGGATGGCAAACCCCTTACAAGGTTATTCTTAACAAGTTTATTCATTGTTTTAAAGTTCATGTGACACATCCTTCTGTGCCAAAGTGATGATTCATCCAAAGAAGCTTTTGAAACTAAACAATTTAGGGATGAATCAGATGAAACACTTTCCAAATCTAAACAATATACATTATCCTTCCTAGGAGTTCTCAGAAGTATCATGTTTTCATCAACCACTTTGTATCCAGGAGCAAGGATAATACATTCAGAATCAGTAAACAATATGCTATGCTTCTTGTCACAAACCTGTGATACACTTAACAGGTTGTATCTCAATTGCTCAACATAGTACACATCTTCAAAGGTCATCTTACCTTTTGAAACATCACCCTTACCACTTATCTTTCCACCAGCAGGATTATTCCCAAATGCAACATGTCCTCCATCAATCTTTTTGAAATTTTTGAGGCAGGCCATGTTACCTGTCATGTGCCTGGAGCAACCACTATCAACATGCCAAATGCTCTTCCCCTTGAGCTGTTGGTTGCCCTGCACATTAAAATAAACCAGTTAGTTTTATTGGGAACCCAAGCCGAAGTGGTCTTGGGTCTCCCTTGCTCATCAAAGTACTTGCACTTGGTTTTGATGAGATTTTCAACCTTAGGTACTGCAGTACTGGAGTACTTTGTCAATATGATTGGTTTAGCAGCACTAGAAGCAGTATTAACCTCAGAAGTACTAACAGTGCTAGCAGTACTAACACTGGGAGCAGCAGTATCGTTAGCAGCACTATCAGTACTAGCAGCAGTATCAGCAGTACTAACAGAGTTAGCAGTATTAACAGAGTTAACACTGCTAGAAGCAGTATTAACAAAGTTAACACTGCTAGCAGCAGTATTATCTGAATAGGAAGTACTAACAGTGTTAGCAGCACTAATACTGCTAACAGCACTAACTTTTGAAGAATTACTAGCAGTATTAACACTGCTAGCAGCACTAACTCTTGAAGAAGTACTAACAGTGTTAGCAGTACTAACACTGCTAACAACACTAACTTTTGAAGAATTACTAGCAGTATTAACACTGCTAGCAGCACTAACTCTTGAAGAAGTACTAACAGTGTTAGCAGTACTAACACTGCTAGCAGCAGTATTATTTTTAGTGCCTTTTGTAACCCACATTGTAACACATTCCTTTTCAGGCTTTTTCTTCATGTGGCTTTTTGGTTCAGCTTGTTTCTTATCCACATTTGTTCTTGTAGGCTTCCTATAGCCAGAAGGTTTTTGATAACTTCTTTGAAAACTTCTCTTTTGGTTAAACTTGTCAGGATCGAATCTTAACAAGACAATAAACACTTAGAATTCAGAATTAAAGAATCTGCGGAAAAGAACTTTAATTCTCACAATCAAGAACAATGTAACAGAAAATTCACCACTTTGTGTATTCACTAAATCGACTCACAAGATTACAACCAAACCTCAATCTTGTTGAACAGGCTCAACAAGACGACTTCTACTTCTCTAGAAATAGGGTTCTTAAACCTTGAGGTTAATTCTCTCTAAAACACAATCGAATTCTTTTTCACACACGTATATTCTAATAGCTATCTATTGAAGTCTATTTATACAAAAATAATTACAAGATAACTATCAAATGTAACTTGATCTTCTAAATCTTCGTTAAACATATCTTGATCAATTCCTTCCTTGTCTCCAAAAGTATCGCATACCAAACTTAACAAACTCAGCAGTATTAACCTTCATTCTTCATGAGCAGTACTAACAATCTCCAGCAGTATTAAGTCACGAGCAGTACTAACAGATATTCGATATGCACCAGCAGTACTAACCTTGACTTGCAGTAGTAACTTTGACAAGCAGTACTAACCTCACATAAGCAGTATTAATAATGTTCCAGCAGTATTAATATCTCAGCAGTACTAACCTTGAACTAGCAGTAGTATCTTTGTTCTGGCAGCACTAACATTGATCTGGCAGTACTAACTTGATCTGGCAGTAGTAATGTTGTTCTGGCAGTACTAACCATACTTAGCATATCTTCAGTTCCCAACAGTAGATTAATACCAGTATATTATGTAGTAGGGTATTTCAGATCTCTGTGAAGTGGGTGACTGAAGTTCCTTACAACTTTGATAAAGGAAAAGTAGCTCTACTGATACCAGGTGAGTTCATTCTTACCTTACCTTTTTATAATGTTTTAAATTGTGGTAAGGTGTATTTTATAAATGAACTGAGTGGATAACTTTTGGAAGAATAATTTTATAAAGTAAAATTATATCAAGACTCGGGAATGTTAATATTGATGGTTAGACTTATAGAATGAGGAATGGACGTATTAAAATATGATCGGCTTATATTAAATGATATAAGAGATATATGTAACGGAGGTTTGATTTTAGTGAATGATATGAGGAATTTTCGTGATAAATATGTGATTGGTTCATATTGAATAATATGAGAAATACATATAAGTATTATCCTGTACGAGTATGAGTAAGAGGAACGAATTCATAAACATTAGCTTTATTTGATAACGTAGGATAGGCAAAGTATAATTGCTATTCCTGTTTATTTTGGAAGGTAATGAATAGGCAAAGTAGAATTGCTATTCATATTAATAAATAGGCAAAGTAGAATTGCTATTTAGAATTGAAAAGGAGGAATAGACAAAGTATAATCGTTATTCCCGTGTATCCTTGGAATGATTGAATAGACAAAGTAAAATTGTTATTCATGTTAATGATTGAATAGACAAAGTAGAATTGTTATTCATGTGTATGATTGAATAGGCATAGTATAATTGCTATTCAGGTTGAATGTTTGAACAGACAAAGTAGAATTGTTATTCATGTTAATGATTGAATAGACAAAGTAGAATTGTTATTCATGTGTATGATTGAATAGGCATAGTATAATTGCTATTCAGGTCGAATGTTTGAATAGACAAAGTAGAATTGTTATTCATGTGTATGATTGAATAGACAAAGTAGAATTGTTATTCATGTGGAATAGGTTGAATAGTGTAACATCCTAAATTTCGTTATTTATTTTAATAAGATTTGGGATGTATTTGTATTTGGAGTAACCTTGAATTATATAGAGTATTATAATTCAACTAGGGTTAAAATACAAATGTTGAAAGTTTAAAGATTTCTTTTGAGAAATATTAAACTTAAGGGTTATAATGTGTTTTATTAATGTATGAGGTGGGTTATGATATTTCTTTAAAGATTGAGGTGTAGTTTGGAATTTTCTTATGACTCATCTTTGTTTTGATGAGGTGTCCTGATTATAGGACTTAAGAGTATTCAGTTGTGTAATATGAGATTACACAGAGAATAGAGATCGAGAGATATAGACAGAGAGAAAGAAATCGAAAGAAAAAGAAGGAGAAAGAAAAAGAAGAAACAGAAGAAAAGTATATGATTTGGTGATCTTGTGTTGTTCCAATTTAGCCACTGAATCTGAAAAACAAAGTGATCAGAAGTGTTCAGATTGTTGCTAAGGATACTCATTAAGCTGCTGGAATGTGATCAGTGTTCAGAAAGCTGACAAGGTGAGTTTATTCACTCTTATTAAAATTAAGCAATTAAAATTGTTATAGATATGTTATACTTGTGTATAAACTCAGTGGTATGGTTTAATTAAGAAATGGTAAGCTAAAGGAGTCAAATGGTGAACTGCATCTGATGAAAGTGACGATGAACAGTGACTTTGCGCAGCAGTGGTTTGCGAAAAGTGAGGTTTTCGCAACCAAGGGTTGCGAGTTCTAGACTTTTCGCAATAGAGGGTTGCGAAAAGTAGAGGTTTTCGCAGCTTTGGTTTGCGAAAAGTGTAGCTTTTCGCTACAGTGGCTTGCGAAAAGTTTTGACTTTCAGTAGTAGTTTGAACCTTTTATGTGGAATACAATCTGATAGTTATATGCTATCAGTTATATGTTTATAACTCTGTTGTTGATATAAAAACCATGTTATGTTAAATTGTAAGGATTTATTGGTGAGTCCGGAGTTGTTGTTAATTGTTGAGATGTTGATTCCCGATGCTAAATGGCAAAGTGGGGATAATCGTTGAAATTAATATTTTGTACATAGAGATATAGAATATATGTTGAATTGTATAGCTTTAGCATACAATAGAAAGAGTGATGATACACAATTTATTGTGTGGCGTTGGCTAGAAATATGCATCTGGTCTAGTGGGCATAAAGTACGGTATAATGAGAACCGTTTACTAGCCAGGGACCGTTGGGATGTATTTCTAGTTGTTGGAGTGAACCTTGAATCATCTGTGAGGGTCTCTGGTGGTTGATGATCGCGATAAAATAAAATCTCATTTGGGGGACCAGTGATTCAAGGTGGGGAGGAAATGAAATGAGGAATAGCAGACTTAGAGTTGCAATTCCCATTTCAAATGGAAGATCGGAGATTTCCATTATTAAAGGGAAGATCGGAGATTTCCCAATGGTGAAAGGAAGATTTGTGATAGGCATAAAGTAATTTGTAATCTCTACTTCCGGGTTAGGAAATAGGCAGGTTTTGACTTGTAATTTCTTGGTTAAGAGTTTGACTACGAATCTGGGATGATTCATGGTAAATTCTTGGTAATGTTATTATGACTAGATGATTTGTCATAAGTTGGGAATGGGGTAGATTCCCAGTAGTAAAGGGAATTGTTGTACGGTAAGATGGATGGAAACGGGTTTAATTTATCTGTTGAGATTTTGATTGTTGAATTTTAATTTGATATGAATATTCTCACTAGGCGAAAGCCTAATGTTTCAAGCTGAATTTTCTTACCAGGTACAAGTTCCGGGAAGTAAGCGGGAAAGTGTGTTGAGAGCTTTTGGAAAGACTCAGACTTGGAGATAACAGAGGATCTAGTTATTCTTTTGATACTTTTGGGACAGATGATTAGATAACCAAGTTAATCTAATTATGATGTATGATTTGATTAATAGGTTATTTAATTTGAAGTTATTGGTTATAGAAAACCTTGATGTATGATCCTCTTGTTATATAAGTTTGAAGTTTTAATTGTCATAACTTGTGGAGTTTTAAAGGTTTAAATTAGCCCTGTTTTTGGGGTGTTACAATATGGTATCAGAGCAGTAGTTTAAGCGAACTAAGTATGCTGATGAGATACTTAGACTTAAGTTGTGATGAATTAAGTTATGACTTGTGAGATTTAAGTAGAAGTACTAAGACGGGATAGTCTTAGAGTCAACGAAATACGTGAAATTAGTACCGTAGCGATGGTAGCGAGAATTCTCATATATGAATATATTAATACACAAGTATATTTGTTTCTATATGGCATCAGTGAAATCTATGTGGTCAACATATGTTTTTGAGTTTTCGTAAATGTGCACTAATTACGTTGTGTTATGTGCTTAATTGCATTTTATTTAATAAATGTCGTTTTAAATATTGGTCTTATGTGTAAGGATCGTTTGATGATCTTGTATTCTTAGTACCTTTGGTACTAATGAACTTTGGTAAGGTATATAAATATATATATTGTTGGGTATAAAAGAAGTTGTATACACTTGTACATATAGATATATGATGTGAGTTAGATGCATTTTGATTGCATGAGTTGATGTTGATAAATGATCCTTTGAGTAAATAGTTCGATTTTAGACTCGGTTGAGTCTTGAGGGCATTTGCATGGTTTAATAAGCTCGTTGTAGGCTTGAGTTGGGATTACATGAATTGTATTAAAATAGAAGTTTGCATGATATGAATGTTTTGGGTATTCTTTTGGATTTAATTATTGTTAAGCCTTTAATCAGAAGAATAAAAGCTGAAGGAACACTTTGTAAGAGTGTTAAGATTATGTAAGACTGTTGTGTTATAGAAGTGTTTGACTTGCGATGTGGATGGTTTACAAAGGAAAAAGTATTAGGCACAAATGAAGTGAAGTATGGAAAATGTTGATCTGTGAAAGATTGTACCGTGTTTTGGTATTGGTTTGGAATCACAGGGAGCTGGTATGAACGAATAAGTTCAAGTTATTTAGCAAACCGAGAGTGGTAGTTCAACTAAAGTTGGGGATGAGATATTTAGTGAAATAAACTCGGTTAATATGTGTATGAATGCTTGTGAGAAACCTGGTCTGTGGTGAAAGGTTATGGGTGGAGAATGTGCGAGTGAGTATTGGTATCAACTGCCAAGATAAATGTGTCAACTAGTATGTATTATGAAGTTGGAACTAGGAAGCATCTGATGGAAGTCTTTTCGGGGATTCCGGATGAAAATACCACTTTGTCATTAAAGTTGTTGGGGCATGTAATTTGTAAGATGGAGTAGTGATATGGCTAATATCGAAATAGAATGTCGGAGTGGTATTGGGTGTTTACCCAAGGTGATTTTGATTGTGTGAGTTGCTTCCTATGATAGAAAGATTGGACTTAAGAATGTAGTCATATTGCAGGTTCAATGGAGTTATCACTTTTGATGTTCAATACTTTGGTGCTTGGTTGTATTGTGTTTGTGCGATGAGATAGTGATGTGAGGAAGTGATAGCATTTAAAAACATGTAAGTCATGGATGTAATAATGGATTGCCGTGGTTGTTGAAGTATTTAATAGTGACGAGTATGCTTAATTTACAATGTATGTGGAAATTTCAGGTAGTACATGTTAATGTTATTTTGAGACCTGGAGAGTGAGTTGTGATGATGATGGGGTGAAAGAAAGACTCTTGTTCTTCTAAATCCCATTGGTTTTAGGTGAAGAGAATACTGTAACCGTTAAGCTATAGTGTTGGAGTATTCAGTAAATGTAAAAGAAATACATTGAATGCAGTTCTCGGTGTTACGAGGATTTGGCTAGAGATCTTAACTGACGTTTTAGAGAAACTGTCCTTTTGGACTGTAGCTGTGTGGTGGATATTCCGTGTAAACAAGAGAGAAATGATAACAGTATACTAGACTAAGAAGTAGTCAAACATGGATTTGATGATAACAATTACTCTAAGAGGATTGGTTTACAAGGATATCATTTGGATCTTCCGCCAGAATTGGGAGGGGTACATAATACCTTCCAAGTATGTTATCTTCGAAAATGTTTAGCCGAAGAGGAAGATGTGATTTCACTCACTGATGTGAGAGTAGATGAAAAGAGTCGCGGTGTGGAAAAACCAGAGGTAATTTTGAAAAGATCAGTTAGGAAGCTACGTAGTGGTAAAGAAGTAGCTATGTTGAAAGTTCGGTGGAAACACCATCGAGGTAGTAATGTAACTTTAGAGTCGAAAGAGAGTATGAGGAATGGGTATCCTCATTTGTTTACCTGACTTTGATTTCGGGGACGAAATCATTTTCAAGTTGGGGAGTATTGTAACATCCTAAATTTCGTTATTTATTTTAATAAGATTTGGGATGTATTTGTATTTGGAGTAACCTTGAATTATATAGAGTATTATAATTCAACTAGGGTTAAAATACAAATGTTGAAAGTTTAAAGATTTCTTTTGAGAAATATTAAACTTAAGGGTTATAATGTGTTTTATTAATGTATGAGGTGTGTCATGATATTTCTTTAAAGATTGAGGTGTAGTTTGGAATTTTCTTATGACTCATCTTTGTTTTGATGAGGTGTCCTGATTATAGGACTTAAGAGTATTCAGTTGTGTAATATGAGATTACACAGAGAATAGAGATCGAGAGATATAGACAGAGAGAAAGAAATCGAAAGAAAAAGAAGGAGAAAGAAAAAGAAGAAACAGAAGAAAAGTATCTGATTTGGGGATCTTGTGTTGTTCCAATTTAGCCACTGAATCTGAAAAACAAAGTGATCAGAAGTGTTCAGATTGTTGCTAAGGATACTCATTAAGCTGCTGGAATGTGATCAGTGTTCAGAAAGCTGATAAGGTGAGTTTATTCACTCTTATTAAAATTAAGCAATTAAAATTGTTATAGATATGTTATACTTGTGTATAAACTCAGTGGTATGGTTTAATTAAGAAATGGTAAGCTAAAGGAGTCAAATGGTGAACTGCATCTGATGAAAGTGACGATGAACAGTGACTTTGCGCAGCAGTGGTTTGCGAAAAGTGAGGTTTTCACAACCAAGGGTTGCGAGTTCTAGACTTTTCGCAATAGAGGGTTGCGAAAAGTAGAGGTTTTCGCAGCTTTGGTTTGCGAAAAGTGTAGCTTTTCGCTACAGTGGCTTGCGAAAAGTTTTGACTTTCAGTAGTAGTTTGAACCTTTTATGTGGAATACAATCTGATAGTTATATGCTATCAGTTATATGTTTATAACTCTGTTGTTGATATAAAAACCATGTTATGTTAAATTGTAAGGATTTATTGGTGAGTCCGGAGTTGTTGTTAATTGTTGAGATGTTGATTCCCGATGCTAAATGGCAAAGTGGGGATAATCGTTGAAATTAATATTTTGTACATAGAGATATAGAATATATGTTGAATTGTATAGCTTTAGCATGCAATAGAAAGAGTGATGATACACAATTTATTGTGTGGCGTTGGCTAGAAATATGCATCTGGTCTAGTGGGCATAAAGTACGGTATAATGAGAACCGTTTACTAGCCAGGGACCGTTGGGATGTATTTCTAGTTGTTGGAGTGAACCTTGAATCATCTGTGAGGGTCTCTGGTGGTTGATGATCGCGATAAAATAAAATCTCATTTGGGGGACCAGTGATTCAAGGTGGGGAGGAAATGAAATGAGGAATAGCAGACTTAGAGTTGCAATTCCCATTTCAAATGGAAGATCGGAGATTTCCATTATTAAAGGGAAGATCGGAGATTTCTCAATGGTGAAAAGAAGATTTGAGATAGGCATAAAGTAATTTGTAATCTCTACTTCCGGGTTAAGAAATAGGCAGGTTTTGACTTGTAATTTCTTGGTTAAGAGTTTGACTACGAATCTGGGATGATTCATGGTAAATTCTTGGTAATGTTATTATGACTAGATGATTTGTCATAAGTTGGGAATGGGGTAGATTCCCAGTAGTAAAGGGAATTGTTGTACGGTAAGATGGATGGAAACGGGTTTAATTTATCTGTTGAGATTTTGATTGTTGAATTTTAATTTGATATGAATATTCTCACTAGGCGAAAGCCTAATGTTTCAAGCTGGATTTTCTTACCAGGTACAAGTTCCGGGAAGTAAGCGGGAAAGTGTGTTGAGAGCTTTTGGAAAGACTCAGACTTAGAGATAACAGAGGATCTAGTTATTCTTTTGATACTTTTGGGACAGATGATTAGATAACCAAGTTAATCTAATTATGATGTATGATTTAATTAATAGGTTATTTAATTTGAAGTTATTGGTTATAGAAAACCTTGATGTATGATCCTCTTGTTATATAAGTTTGAAGTTTTAATTGTCATAACTTGTGGAGTTTTAAAGGTTTAAATTAGCCCTGTTTTTGGGGTGTTACAAATAGGCATAATATAATTGCTATTCAGGTTGGATGAGTTAATAGGCAAAGAAGAGTTGCTATTTATATTTGAAATGTGGAAGTACGAACTAGACGAAGTATAAGTGTTGTTTCCTGGGTTATGATGGAGTAAAAATAGGCAATATAAGTGTTGTTTATGTATCCATTTCAAGAAGGTATGACGTTTGAATGTAAATCTGTAGGATTGATTGATAAACTAGAATCCGTGATGATTCGTAGTAGACTATTGAGTATGGTGATGTGACTTTAAGATTGATAGTCATATTCATGGGATGGAGTATGATTCAGTTATTATGAGATGAGTACGAGTATGGTAAGAACGAGTGTAAGTCAAGTTTGATAAACCTTGTTTACATTGTTTTATAAATATTATTTTGAAACTGAATGTTCTCACTAGGCGTTAGCCTAATCGTTTCAAATGATGTTTTCTTACCAGGTGCTAGCTCGGGAAAATAAAGGGATGTGGGACGAGAGCTTTTGGATTAGCGGAGAAGATAATGATTATTGAGGTTTTGATGGATTGTTTAGATATTCTAGTTAATCTGATTATAGTGAAATGATTAGATTAATAAGTTATTTGAAGAATTCAGTATTTGTGAATACGACCTCATAGATATTTCTCTGCTTAGTTTTAAAGATTGAAAGTGTAAGTTTAAATCTTATTATAAATTAAGGTTTAAATTAGCCCTGATTTTTATGGTGTTACATCTTCCGCACTTAGTTTGGGATTAGCAACTTGTAATTGTGTTAAGTAACATCCGACTTTTGTGGTCGCATAGTATGACTCGAGTTATTAATTGTGAGAGTTGTTATGTTGTATCTTGAGGTAATTCCAAGAATGGTTTGTAGAAGGAATTTTATTCCTTAAGTGGTTATTTTTATCGAAATTTTATTTAGTTGCTCTTTCCAGATTTGAGGGTGTTACAAATTTGGGGTTATGACATGTTGTTTTTCACCAACGCCATTTACATCTATCTTTTTATTAGCCATGTTAATGTTTAGCTTCAAATGCTATTTGTAATTTATAGTTTAAGTTATGGGTCTGAGTTGGGTTTGTTTTTACAACATGTAGACTTTGTTTTAAAGATGGTACTCTATAATTTAAGAATCCCGCATCTTTCTTAACCAAATTTTGGTTTTGGTTGGAATCTTTAGAAACAAAAGATGTAAATTGCTTTTGTAAATGATACAGAGTACAACGTGGCATTCATTTTGCTAATATTGGTTTTGGTTGGAATCCTAACTCATCACAATCTATAGTAATCTACAAATAAGTATTTAAGAGAGATTTGAATTAGTGGAATATATATATATATATATATATATATGGCCTTTTCACATATATTCTGAGGTTGAATTCAATAGACGTGCATATTTATAAACATTCTATTTCTTTTGTATCTTTATGGTGATTATTGCATTATTGACAAATGTATTGTGTAGAACTCGGAAGATAATACCTTGATGCACACTAATGTTCAACGTGTTGTGCCTTGACAGATCTATTTACAAGGGGTATAAATATGCAAGCAGTCGAGTCTTCATCATTGAAGGGTCGTTAAGAGCACAAATAATGTGTCATTATTTTCCTTTCTTTTCACCTCAAGTGTATAAACCATTGTCTTAAATTTTGGTGATTGCGACATGACCATGTCAATATCTGGTATCATTGTATGGAATATATTTTACTTTCCACACACTTATTTCTATCATTTCCTCTTTATGAAGGGCTAGATTTCCTTTGTAGGACAACAGGTCCATTCTTAGGTTTAGAAGGTAAAATGTCATATGGACCGATAACTTCAAGCATCCATAGTGAGTTTTTACGAGCCATTTAAAGGTTTTTTCTTTTAAAATGGAAAATCGCACTTTAATGTTTTTCATCACAGTGAAAGCTATTTAAGAAATTTGAAAATCATATATGATTTACGCAACTTGTCTTGCGACTTTTAAGTCGCGATCAAAATCGTCTGCATCCAGTTTTTTGCAGTTAGTGTAATACACATGTGATTTTGCACATGAGCGGCCATTTTCATGTTTTCTTAAACAATTAGCGTTTTCGTTGAACCCTCTTCATATATATTTTAAAAAAAAAACTTGTGCATATCTATGTTGAGAACTTAAAAGGTTGATTGGCGGAATGATTTGGAGCATCTATAGTTCAATACTATATTATAAAACATTTAAGAAAAACTCTTAAAAACAATTTTTTTATGCGTCAAGTGCTATTTATTGATGCATATTACCTAAAATTCAACTTTACAAATAAATGATGCATGAATACAGTTTTTTAAAAACTGCATTTTTGAATTCATAACTAACTGATAAGCATAAACAAATACAGAATAAATATCTCATTTTAAATCTAAAGATTCTAAAAAAACAGTTAAATTCTAACATAATACATAATCATTATTTTATAAAAAAAATTACATTATTAAACCTAAAATAAATTACATCATTATTAAACCTAAAATTTGACAAAACCGTATTATAAAACAGACAAAGACATAAATAAAACGAATCATAAAATCATGACATATATCACACTGCATTACGCGAACACGCTTCTAGTATATATATCAAATTTAGAGTAAACTTCATTTTTGAAAATTTTATTAAGGTTTTTATCTTGTAGAGTAACAATAATATGACAAGAAAAATATATGACAAGTGAAATTCTTAAAAGTTTGGATGCTCTAACGATTTCACCAACCCATATATATATATATATATATAAAGGTTCAAACGAGAACGCTAACTATTTAAAAAACACGAAAAGGTCGCCCATGTACAAAATCACATGTGATTCACGTACAAAATCACATGTGATTCACACCTGATCGCGCGACTTGTCTCCCATGTACAAAATCACATGTGATTCACGTACAAATTCACATGTGATCGCGCGGCTTGCCACACGACATGTAAGTCGCGGCCTAGGCCGCGCATGTCCAGGCAGTACAAAATCACATGTGATTTTGTACATGAGCGACTTTTTTGTGTTTTCTTAAATAGTTAGCGTTCTCGTTTGAACCCACCTATATATATATATATATATATATATATATATATATATATATGGTCAGGTTCAGGGAAAAACCTCAAATAACCGAAAAACTAAAGAACACCCTTACACACATTGATTAAACACAATCCAAAGGTTATTAATAATCAGCCAGTAAATTAATTAAAATTAATGAAAAGGGTAGTAAAGTCATTTGGCCACTATACCCTACTGCTAAAACAAAACAAATCCACCCCAACTAATCACTACTCTCAGTCACAAATCCACCTCCATGAGTTTTCCGGCGAAGACTTGCAGATTCCGGCGAGATCACGGTTTTCCGGCGAACACTTGCAGATTCCGACGAGTTCACGGTTTTCCGGCGAACACTTGCAGATTCCGGCGAGTTCACGGTTTTTCGGCGAAAACTTGAAGATTCCGGCGAGTTCACGGTTTTCCGGCGATGCTTGCTGTCGACTGCCAAACTTCAAAAACTACAAATTACTTGGTGGTTTTCAATTATAGAACTTGCAATCTAATCCAAACTGAAAAACAAACAAGTTTTTGAAAGAAAAACAATCAAAAACAAGTCGATATGCACAAATGCATATATATGCACCTGTGCATAGCATTTGTGGATAGTTGTTTCCAAGGAGGAAGAAGGTGGAGAAGACAGAATAAAATAAATTCCAAGCACGTTGACGAACATAAAAAAACTAAATGCAATTCCAGATCTAAACAGTTAGTTCATCAAAATCGAAATATAGATATGCACAAATGCATATATATGCACTTGTGCATATATATATGCACAAATCTAGAAATTGCAGAAAAAAGCTCATAATCTGGATAACTTACTTGATAAGTAACTAGAAATTAGGCATTGATAAGTAACTAGATACGATTAAAACGCTCATAATCTGGATAACTTACTTGCAAAGCTAAAAAATTGCAGAAAAAAGCTGCATAGAATGACGAAAACGAGAGTCTGTACGGAACTCGCCGGCGGCGCCATGAACTGATCTCGACGAACTGTAATTGTGTGCTTGAGAGAGTGAAGTAATTTTGATAAGGAATTGAAGTGTTTGGGTGTGAAAGGGGTTAATGGAGTAGAAATTTGAATGTTGTGGGGATGGGGGGCCTGTGGTGGTTGGAAATTTGTCGGCGGTCGGCGGTGGTGGCGGCGGCAGAGAGAAGAGAGAAGAGAGAAGAGAGGGTAGGGTTTCAGGGTGTGAAATGATACCTAGGGTTTCTTGTTATTTGTATCTGACCCATTAATTCTTTTTTGCCAATTTTACCCTCATTCTAGCTTAAGTAATATATCCATATGCCCTTGACTTTGCTTTTATTTTCAAAATTGTCATTGAGGTTATTAACCATTGATTTATCTTATCCTAGGTCTATAAAGATGTTCCTTAGTTTTCCGTTTTTTGAGGTTTTCCCTTGAACCTCTCTCTCTCTCTCTCTCTCTCTCTCTATATATATATATATATATATATATATATATATATATATATATATATATATATATAAGTTTAATATACATATTTTAGACGTGATTAGTTGGTTAGATATACATAATTGAGTTTGGTTAAATCGATACGGTCTCCATACAAAACAATAGTATGGACAAACAAAATGGCTTTGATTAATTAATTTCAAAACTTTATAAACATTTCCGATTTGGAAAATATTCCACTTCTATCATACTAGAAGGGTACCCACGCAATGCAACGCGATATATCTTGATTTTAATGTTTTGTTTTACTTTTTTATCATTGTCGCTTTTATAAAACGGTTTTGTGTAGTTTTGAGAAAATTATAATATTTCTTCTATAAATTTGTACAAAAAATAACGCTTTTTGAGAGGTTCATGATTTGAGGATTTGAAAGAGGTTAATAGATAAGAATTAATTATGTAACTAATGAGGATTAAAGAATGATGTTTTTTTAGGGGTTTACCATTGAGAATTTGTAGTGAGTTAGAGATAAAAACTAATTAAGTAATTAACATTATCAGTGGTACATAAAGCTTTGTTAGCTGTTTTTAAGAAATTTTAAGTAATCAACATTAAATAGCAGTATATAAGGCTTTATGAATTATTTTTAAAAGTTTTTCATAAATGCTTTATAATATAATATATATTTTTTTAAAAAGAAATGGACAACATGATTATAAAGTGCTACCCACTTCAAAAGGACAAAGAAAAAACACCATAATTTATATAAGTCATCAACCCAAAAATAAAAATAAAAATAAAAACAAAAACAAAAACAGAATCACAAATGTGTAAACACTAATAACTTGTTGCCAACAAAAAAGTGAAAACAACAAGAACAAACAAGATCAATAATGCAAAACATAAACATTATACTCAACACAAGCATCTCCTGTTTTCAAATCAAAATCATGTGTGCTCGCTTGAACATACCCTCTAGCAAACCGAAAAAGCCCACTTCCTCCGATCACCGGCATCTCCCTCACCTTATGAAACACCGGATTATTCCCCAAAACCGTCAACGTGCTCCCGTTGTACTTTCCGGTCGAAAACACGAAGTTCATCGCCATCAACAACCCAATTTCCTCCTGCGATGCCACTCCGTAAAACCCTTGTGCTCTCCCTAATAACTTCGACCCTAATTCTGGTTTCTCCGTCAATGGATCGTCGATCATATTGACCATGCCGAACCCGGACCCCGCCGACGTTTTGTTGCTGGGTGGCGGTCGTATGATGTTGACCACCGTCGGGTTGGAACCGCTAATGATATCGTGCCAATAGAATTTGAAGTGACTTAGTTTTTCGGTTCGGAGCTTCATTGGGTTGAGTTTCACGGATTTCAGAAAGGCGGGATTTGCTCCGGCGGCCGGAAAAGTTTGTGGGAAAGCGATGAGGAGTGGAAGAAGGAGGGAGATGAAAATTGTGGTCATTTTGGAGGAAGTGTTTTTGGTAGAAAGGAAGAATGACAAGATAGATGTGTGACGGGGGACCCCAATTTATAATGCAAATGTCCAACCACTGTCTGTTTTTTTGTTTTTAAATCGTATCATTTTTTGAAAAGATTTAGGGTGCGTTTGGTACACTGAACATGACAGAATTTTTATGTGGAATAGACTGGAACAAGGTGAAACAAATTGGAACATGCCTGTTCCATCCCCACCCCATGGAACAAGGTGGAACAGACTTATGTTTTACCAATATAACTTTAAAATAAAATCTAATTCTCTTCTAAAACATCAAATAAACCTTCTATTTCATATTTTATTCAATCTTTAAATTTAGTAAGGGTAAATTGATTAATGTTATATGTTTTGTTCTGTCCAAAGTTTGGTCATACCAAACGTAGAACAACTGTCATGTTCTGTCATGTACCAATTTATCCTGTCCTATCATGTATGCGTACCAAACGCACCCTTAAGGTTTAATTTGGTATACAATCAAATACGATATTTAATAATTAGTTACATGTTTAAAGTGTTTTCTTTAGTTCTAAATCAAAATTAAAATTAGGGTAAGGGTAAGGGCAGTTAAGCAAACCTTACCAGGTGATCATGGTAAAGATGTATAATTTTAACTGGTAATTAAAAACGAATACAAGAATCGAGTCTTACGCAAGGTTTTAAATAGCATGATGTTTCGGGTGATGGTTGAGATCAAGTCTCAAGTCTTAGACCATCCGCATTCCTGCAAGACCAAACTTTTTTCTAAAGTGACACATCAGTTTTGCAATAGCACCTTCCACATTCATGCAAGACCAAACTTCTTTCTAAAGTAATAAATTATAATATAAATAAGTATAATATAAATAATAAATTAATTATAAAATATAGATAACTAAAATTTTACTTTTGTTTTTTTACTATATTTTGGGTAAATATAATTTAATTAGCAAATAAAATACATGGATATATTGAAAGCATGCAACGTTTATTAAAATACAAATATTACATAAAATACATGGATGTTTGTGTACGTTTATCTATTAGTATTTGTATTTTCGTAATTTTTTTTATATTAATGTATTTTTATTTTAGTAGTTTAAATAAAATTCATCGCATAAAAAATATAATTTATTTAAAATAAATTGTGGGTAGAAATTTAATAAAAAATAAAAAATAATGTTCAAATAAATTAATAAATGAATTAAATTTAATAAACATATTAATAATTAATGTTTAAACAAACTAATAAACAAATTAAATTAAACAAAAATGTATTTGTTTTATATATAATTCATTGTGAAAGGTCTTTCTAAAATTGAAAGGTCTTGCTAAACTTGCAAGACCTTACAATCCACATGACATGTCATGTCATCTTGCAAGACCTTGTGCAAGATGTGTGTGGATGCTCTTAGGAGTTATGATGAGGCCATGACGTTTTTCAAGGTGTGGTTTAAGAAGACAAACTTGTATATAGTATATATATGTGTGTGTGTTTATGTCAGTGTCTTGAACAATAATGATTAAGTTATTAACAATTTAAATTTATATCAAACGATAAACACAAAAAAATTCTAAATTATATATTATATTGATCCAAACGAGTCTAAAAGCCGTCAACCATCTCGAGATTCAATCCTGTCTGTTTAAACTATCTTGAGATTACACCCTGATCATTTAAACTATTTATTTAACGGCTACTTAACTGTCACCATCCCACTTTTATATTCCAGCCCACTTCATGATTTGGGCCGTCCTATATTTCCGTCCACTCTCCTCTTCAAGTACCGATATCTTCCCCTTCTGCCTCCCTCTTGCGCCATCCAGCGTACTCACCGTTGTCGATCTTACTTTGGGCTTTCATGGCCACCTATAGAAACTGGGATCCTCGGGATAGATAAAAACAAAGGGTTTGTGTGTTACTAGAAATTTCGAAAATTCTGAGGTTTTTCTGAGAATTCAATCAAAGGAGCAACGATCAATCTACACAAGAACATTCAATCGAAGGAGCAGCGATCATTTAAATGGAGTTAACAGAAAGTCAGAAACCTTAATGGGTGTTAATGGCGAGGGATGAAATCTTTTAAAAATTGCAGACGTGAAGATAAATAAGGGCCTGTTTGGTAGTGACTTAATGAACTTAATAGAGCCTAAGCTTATTCGCTAAGCTAAATATGGGTGTTTGGTACTGACTTATTTGAAAACACCTTGACTTAATCGCTCAGCTTTGAGGTTGATGCTTTCTACAAACAGACAAGAATTTTCCACCCATACCCTTCCCAAAATTGAAATCGTCCATCTCTCTCTCACTGGACTCAAACACTTTCTTCACAAATCAAAACCCTCTCATGCTGAGACCATCTGATTTTTTCCACTAAGCTCCTCGCCGGAGCTGTTCTCACCGGATTTATTCTAGTCGGAGTTGTTCTCACCGGAGCTGCTCGTTGTTGCTCGTTGTTGCTGCTAGCTCTCTCACTAGATT
Organism: Saussurea involucrata; assembly: GCA_033807775.1. Classification (NCBI taxonomy): domain Eukaryota; kingdom Viridiplantae; phylum Streptophyta; class Magnoliopsida; order Asterales; family Asteraceae; genus Saussurea; species Saussurea involucrata. Next base: position 17,265,982 of record CM066325.1, read on the forward strand.
CAAACCCTTGCTTATGTTCCTGTTGTTGCTCGATGTTCTATTCAACCTCGTTTTGTCTCTTGTAGGTATATTTGGGGGTGGTGGTGGGTATGAAGGCATGGAAGAAGAAGAATGATGATGTTTAGGGCATTTGATTTTTCTTGAAAGGTCCAATGTGTGTAGTGTGTGTGTTGGCCAAGCTTCTTCTTAAAGCTTCTTTATGGTTTAGTTAAATGTTTTAGTTTCTCAAATTATGTGATTTTAGAGTATAATTTTGGTGGGGTTGATAAAATTAAAGTGTTTATAAATGATGGGGATTTGATTTTGGTGTTCATTTTTTTAATGTTTTAGTGGAAATGCGATTTTTGATAGAAGTTTGATTTGGTACCCAGGAACTTGTAAAAATGGGTTTTCATTATTGATTAATGTATATACAGTAGAAATTTTGTTGAAGAAGATGAAGGGTAAAATAGTCATTTATGACATTAAGACAGTTTATTCAGCACAACAAACAAACAACAATGTATCCTAATCTATAAAGATAGATTAATTCATGTAGTCACCTTTATCCATACAAGACATAATGGAAAATCAACCAAACAACCCTAAGAAACAAAAGAATTATAGAGACCAATTTCATTAAAGCGATAAACATCAAGGTGAAAAGCGTAATTCACTGGTAATTTTTTTAATTTTAAGTAATAATTGAAACAAAATGCGTCGTCCAAAGTTTGTTGCATTTTGTGTTGAAAGTTAAAGTTAAGTAAAATTTTGCGGGGTTGGTTTAATTGGTAATAAGTCTTGGGTTATTGTGGATCCTTATTAAAGGTCACTCGTTCAAGTCTTATGATGTCTTTAGAAGCTTCCCGGTTGTTTTCTCGGATCTATGAAAAATTAATCAAAATATATGTAAATTGATCCAAACATTTATTGATTAAAAAGAGAGAGAGAGAGGTTAAAGTTTCTATTTGGGCTATTATAAGTATACCCCTGTGCCATTTTGTATGCCCCTCCCCTCACATACTTTAATTTTTTATTTTTTTATTTGAAAATTAAATATCACACCCTTATACTTATCTAATTAATTTATTTTATAACTTTTAGTTTTTTATTTGGGAAATTAATTAAAATACCTCAAGTCAAACTTCGTGTTACCAAAATGCTCCAACGGCCCGCGATGGAGCCCGCGATCGCGGGCTAGGGCCTACGTGGTACAGTCTTTGGCCAAAAGTGTCCCGCGGAGCCCCTCAACTATGGCCGCGGTGACACTTTTGGTCCCTCCCCGCGATCGCAGCCCGCGATGCCCAAAAAAATTATACTTTCATCCCCTGAACTTGGACGAATCTTGCATGCTTTTACTGTTTTTTTCCACAATTATTGTACTTTGAAGACCAATTTGTGGTTCAAATTCACTGGCATGTTTTCATCAATGTTGAATCAGTGTTTTTGGAATACCAATTTGTGGATGAAATGAGAGATTGGTTGTCATCAATGTTGGTTGTTTCATCCATAAATAGATGTAAAATGCAATTCATAATCCACACACCGATTCCATACTTCTTTCTTGTTTTCTTTCTTCAATATTTTGTTTTTGAGATACTACTGAAAAAATGAGTTCATCTGTTGCAAATGCTAAGCTATATTTCTGTTTCGATGGTGAATGGGTGCAAGATAACAATAAGTGGAATTTTGCTTATAAATCTAAGCATGGTGTAAAATTGCCAGTAAACTATACTTATCAGAAGTTTGTTGCATACGCCATGCAAAAATGTGAAATCAACCCTTCTGCTGTTTGCAAATTAGTGTTTAAAAATGGTGATGGGTCATTTGTGGATTTATCCAACGATGGGGATATCTCTTATTTTCTGCACTTTGCAGCCGATTCAGAAAAGCCACCATTACTTTTTGTGTATGCCGAATCCGACGAAGACGACGACCACGGTGACGACGACGGTGACGACGACGATGACGATGACGCTGATGACGAAGACCTCCAAATAGAGCAGCCTGATTCTCAATTTCAGTCGTCTCACGTCCTAACAGTTCATTTAAAAGGGCGTTCTGATGGAGATGCTGATGACGAAACCTACGTTTTCAGAACGGGTAATTCTTATATAGACAGATCAGATACCGATAGTGATGATCACGAAGAATATACCCCTAGTAGAAAATCATGTAGTCAGATAAATGACTTTTTTTATTTGCCCCATGTTCTTCCGGACTCCCATACCCAGACACAAACCTACGAACCTACACCTTATATTCGTAGTGAAAGGTTAAAAGCAGGCCAGATATTCGATTCGAATGATCTCTTGGCAAGTCAGATCGGACTTAAGTTCTTGGAAGAGGGTTTTCAAAGTCACACGCGGAAATCTGACAAAAGCAGATACATAGTTAAATGTGCCAGAGAAAAGTGTGAGTGGAGGTTGTACGCGATTCACACGGGTCCCAAAGGAGGGGCGATAATGATTAGAAAGTTGCACGACGTACACACTTGTACGAGGACGCAACTGAATCCCCACCACAAACAAGCCGGCAAAAAGACTTTGGGTGTGATACTGAAAAACAAATTTCTTGATGTTAGCAGGTCATTGCGTCCAAAGGACATCGTCCACGATGTTCACCAGCAGTTCGGCGTCACGATTGATTACCACCAAGCTTGGCGTGCGCGATGCCAGACAATGCTTATGGTAAGAGGCACGTTCGAGGAGTCGTATGAACGACTCCCGACATATTTATATAATTTGCAGCTGCAGATCCCTGGTACTGTCACGCAGCTACGGACCGATTCACGTCGACGGTTTGAGATGTGTTTCGTGGCCCTTGGACCCGCGGTACGTATTTTAACACGTCATATGTTTACACATTATAAACTATAACATTTACAAATGAAAACCACCTATGTTTTTGCAGATCCGCATATTTGTGGCAAATCTACGTCGTGTCCTGGTAATAGACGCAACCCATTTAAAGGGCCGTTACTTGGGTATGATGTTCCTGGCGGTTGCCATGGACGGGGATAACTCCATCGTTCTAGTAGCTTTCGGCGTAGGCAAGTCCGAAACCGGGGACGAGTGGTCTTGGTTTCTGTCCCTGTTGAGACAAGCTATCGGAGACCCGCAAGGGTTGGTGTTTATGTCCGACAGGGCTCCTTCCATAAGCGCTGCAATCTCTGCCATCTACCCAAACGCCCCTCACGCCATATGCTGTCGACATTTGGAGATGAACGCCAAATCCAAGGACAGACGTATTACGACCTACAAGGATGTATACTGGTCGGCATGCAGAGCATATACGGATCGGGAGTTTAAACGGTACATGAATCTGCTACAATATAGTGCCGATGAAGCAACCAAAGTCTGTGACGAAGCTGGACCGGAGAGGTGGTCCGCGGCCCATTTTCCTGCACAACGGTATGACATTCTGACCTCGAATAGTGCAGAGTCTGTGAATGCACTCTCCCGTTTTGCGCGTAGATGTCCGATTGTTAATCTTATGGACTACTTTCGGGCCTTTCAACAAGAGTGGTACCAAATTCGCCGCCAAAAAGGAGCTAAGATGCAAAATGCACTCACACCAACGGCGGAGGATATCGTTCAGTACAGGGCGCGTCGCTCGGCGACATGGACGGTAAGAGAAATCGGGTATGGAAGTACGAGGTGCAGGATGACCATCTTCACACGACTGTGAATATGCCCAACCACCTTTGTTCGTGTCGCGAATGGGATAAATCTGGGTTACCGTGCGGCCATGCCATCGCTGCAGCAAGATATATGGGTCGTAGAGATTGCAACGACTTGGCTGTACCTTTCTTCACGTCCGAATATTACCGGAGAACATACGTGGAGGTTATAAACCCAACTGGACCCCCTGCAGCATGGGTGTATCCACCCGACCCGCTTCCGCCATGCTATCCACCTTTAATGGATAAGAACAGAGCCGGGAGACCGAGAAAGAACGACCGACGTCCATCACGTGGTGAAGGTTCGATACAACGAAGATGTACTCGGTGCCAATGCATAGGACATACTCGTGGAGAGTGTCCAAATCCCGCCCCTTCAACCGTGCCAAGGAGACATTCAGTCAGTCACACCACGGGCCCGTCACAGCTTGAACCATATGGAACAAACACATATGATACTGTTGATCTAAACGTTGATTTGTAAATGATATTGTTGTTGATATGGAATTATCATATATATTATTATAGGGAAATTAATTAAAATGCCACAAGTCAAAGGTTGTGTTACCGAAATGCCACAAATCTCTCCCAGTTTACCGAAATGCCTATGTAGCTATATATATTCATATTATATATACACACATACATATGCTTCTAAATGAACATTGATAACACAGCTAGTTTGAAAGGAATTGACCTTCCAGGGTTTCATTATAGAGATCCTCAATCTTCCTATTACTCGTTGCAAAATCCTTCGCCTCATAAAATCTTCCTATTACTCGGTAAACTGGGAGAGATTTGTGGCATTTCGGTAACACAAACTTTGACTTGTGGCATTTTAATTAATTTCCCATTATTACATATAAGCAAAAGGAATATCTTACCCTTTAAGCACAACCAATATGGATCACAAATTAGATTACCACTATCTTCAGTACTAATGCCAATCAAGATTTTGACACCTTAAAACATAATCCACAAGCTTGAATTCAATTAACCCACACTTGGCATACTTAAACACAAAGATTATTGATTGGAACGCCTAATAAGAACAAAGATCAAACATATATAAAAAGAAACATCACCAACAGGCTCTTCATCTTCAATATTTCTGACCCTTTGCTAGGTTGTTTGAACCTTTTTTCTACGCTGACCAACAGGCTCTTCGTGTACCACAACCCGGACACACTTTAGCAAATGAGTTGCTTTTATACATACCTTCATGTCTTCATCAGATTTTAAAATACAAGAGGATTTATCCTCAATTTCACTACAGGAGTTGAGGGTTGTCATATATTCTACAAGAGGAGTGGGCCCACGTGGATAGAGTACGGCTACCAAAATCTAGCATCATTAACAAACAAAACCCATGTTTGTTTATCCGAATGAGGTAACCTCTGACTTGACCTTGCATGATGTATCCAACCTAATCGTGGTTCAGCGGCTTAAAAACTACTTTTCAGAGAAATTAACAACAACAAAAAAATACAAAACAACAACACAGTAAAAAAATACAAACAACAACACAGTAAAAAAATACAAAACAACTAAAACAACCACCACCTACTTAAAAATTGATTTAGTTTCATCAATCCAAGCTTGCTTCTCGTTTACCTTCGCTTGAATAATTGCGAAGTCTTGTAGAATATGGTGAATTGCTTCTTGTTCTCGACGAACACGAGCCTCCCTAGCTTTTATATCCCCTTTCATCCTTTTGATCTCCCTGTCTTTCTCTTCGATCTTTCTCAAATGGACTGCCTTCCTGTCCATCATTTTTTTCCACTCTTCTATTAGTTCATCTATCTCCTTTTCCTTTTTTGCTATGGCGACCTCGATTTGAGGTGGCATTTTTTCAGGAGTAGACTTAGGGTTTGATGACGATGCCATTTGTGGATGAAATGAGAGAAGAGAAATCAAGAGAGAAAGCAATACAAAGAAAGAAAGGAAGAGAGAATTCAAGAAAGAAAGCAAGAGCAAGTGTGAATTGTGAATTGCATATTACTGATATTTATGGATGAAATCTCAAACATGCCAGTGAATTTGAACCACAAATTGGTCTTCAAAGTACAATAATTGTGGAAAAAAGCAGTAAAAGCATGCAAGATTCGTCTAAGTTCAGGGGCTGAAAGTGTAATTTTTTTAGGCATCGCGGGCTGCGATCGCGGGGAGGGACCAAAAGTGTCACCGCGGCCATAGTTGAGGGGCTCCGCGGGACACTTTTGGCCATAGACCGTGCCACGTAGGCCCTAGCCCGCGATCGCAGGCTCCATCGCGGGCCGTTGGAGCATTTTGGTAAACCGTGAAATTTTTGGGGCATTTTGGTAACACGAAGTTTGACTTGGGGTATTTTAATTAATTTCCCTTTTTATTTTTCATTTTACACTTTCATTATATTAACACATATAATCATATACTAACTAAAATACGTTCAAAAAATACTTTTTAATTTTAACAAGTTACACCATTATATTCGTCTCGTCGATACCTTCGAAATGAGTCCAACATTGAATATTTTTTGATTTAATTATATAATTATATATCATATATACTATATAAAACATACTTTTTAACATATATATACTATATACAAGCATGAAACGACACTTAATGTTGAAATTTAAGTCGTATGACTTTTGATGCTATATGTACATGTCTCACAACTACTAACCTTTCACGTCCCCAATTATACAAAGCACCGAGTTACATTTTATACCCTCTAGAAATTAGTTATTTAATTTACTTTTAATTCCTTACTTTTTCATTTTTTATTTTACACTCTTATCATATTAACATAAATAATCGTATATGAACAAGAATACATTAAAAAATACATTTCTTTTTTTACAAATTACACCATTGTAATCTTGGCCTTTTGGATTTAATCCTATTATTAAATATCATGAACATGTACGAATTAATTTCTTTTATATCTCTTACATTATTCATTTTCAAGAATGACGTATCGAGATTTTTTTTAAATTTGTACATTTCACGCTCTTATCTATATTTATCTATTATATACCTTTAAAATTATTCCATTTACGGTTACACTTTATACCATTATAATTAGTTATTTAATTTACTTTATATCTCTTCTCCTTTCATTTTACATCCTTATCATATCAACATACATAAACTAAAGTACATTTACTTTAATGGTCGGTTTCGGGTTAATGTCGGTCGGATTCAGGTTATTCATTTTTCGGGTTTCGGATTGCTTCGGGTCGGAATGATCAGTTTCGGGTTAATGTCGGTCGAATTCGGGTATTATTATAATACGAAAAGTATTTAAAAATTCGATCGATTTTGAGGATGAATTCAATCAAACGAGAAACTGATGAAACCGAAAATAAGTTTAAAATTTTAAAAACATTTTGACCGACTATAATTTACGATTTTCTAAAGAAAATTAGATAAATAAATTTGTTTATATAACATTTAAAATATATATTTATTTTATTTCGGGTTTTCGGACGGGTCGGATGTCCAAAGATGAAATGAAACAAAATAAACAATTTTTTTAAAATATATGTTTATCGAACGAATATTGTTTCAATTTTTTGACCAATTAACCATATTGACTTTCAAATCAATAACGTATCGAAGAGACGATTATAATTGTGTAATTTGTTAAAATTAAAACGTATTTTTATGTAGTATATATATGATATATAATAAAATAATTAAATCAAAAAATATTCAATTTTGAGCTCATTTCGAACGTATCGAAGAGACAATTATAATAGTGTAATTTGTTAAAATTAAAACGTATTTTTTAACGTATTTTAGCTAATATACGATTTTATGTGTTAATATGATAAAGATGTAAAATGAAAATTAGAAAAGTAAAAGATATAAAGTAAACTAATTAAATAATTATAGAGGTATAAAATGTAAATGTTTAATTGGTTTTTGGTTTGTGAGAGGGCTGACAAAGTGCATGGGTATACAAACTGCAAGGGTAGCCTTAGCAACCCTTTGTATTTTTGTGTCACGCACATGATTTCATGATGACATGTATATTGGAAAAGAAATACTCGTTTTGTAAAAAGTCGATGTAACCGACAACAATGGATGACCCAAATATACGAAACATATGAGCATCTCCAACAGATTTTTTATAATTTTTTTAAAATAGAAAATCAAAAGTTAAAATCTCTAAATTAAATTATATTTCACTAAAATAGATTCTCTATTTTAGAGATTTCATCATCAATTATATTATTAAAATATTATAAACTTTATTATCCCAACGCATTTTTTTAAAAATTATATAAAATAATGATAGTTTAATTTTATTGGTGGAAATCAATAAAATGATAATTTCTCTCACCTCCCATCAAGTTTTAGAGAATTTTTTAAACTTGGAGTTTTTTTTATTGTTTTCTCTATTTTGGATAACAAGGTAGAGAAGCTGTTGGAGACAAATATAGAACAAAACCTCCATTTTTTCAATTTTAGAGAAGCTTTTGGAGATGCTCTAATATTTTAAAATACCTAAATTATTTTTCTCATTAGTATTATGTAAGATACCATTTCAGTTGAAGAAAAGAGCAAATATTGTTTTATAGAATTTAATATCTTATTTATCATAAGTGTTTTAAAAATGTAAATCCAGATACGAAAAACGAATATAATAGTTAATACGATTGACTCCAAATTGCATATTATATTTATTTTTAAAAATAACAATAAAAATGCTATACATTTATGTAATTTGCTTGGAATCTCACCTAACAAACGTATTCATTCTTAAAAATGGAGTAAAACGTGCATGTAGACAATGACTCTTTAATATCATTGGTTTGTTCAAACAGTTTGATTTTTAAAAATCAAAGTTATGTAATTATTTATCTACGTAAGAATCATTATACACATACATACATATATATATATATATAGAGTTGTGTTCCGGTAAGAAGTTTAGTTTAACGTGAGAAGTGATTATCAACCATTCGATGAGAAATTAATGTATATTAGGATGAGATGCACCGAGATAAGATATACTAGATCAATTCTCTTCTAAGCCACAATTCATGTGAGGACATTTGATTAAAAGTGATCAACGGTTCAGATCCAATTCTCACGCTTCTCACGTTGGCGAAGGATCGTGTGAGAAGTTGAGGCTAACGTGAGAAGCGTGAGAAGTGGATCTGAACTGTGGATCACTTTTAGTCAAATGTCCTCCCATGAATTGCAGCTTAGATGGTAATTGATCCAGTGCATCTTATTTCGGTGCATCTCATCCTAATGTAGGCATGAGAATGAGGAAATGATTAGTCGGGGAACCCGGTCCACCTCCACCTGCCCCGTTTGGGGATGGGGATTCCCCGTTAAATAGGGGATGGGGACGGGTATCACACTCCCCGGCTCGTCCCCGTTATACATTTTAATTAATAAAGTATATATATATATATATATTATTTAAACTAAATCGGTAATTTATACTTTACTATTTCCTAATTAGGTTTTGAATCTAAAGTTGTTGTTTTTTTGGATGTTAGTATGTATTTTGGGACGTCGAATCATAATACATTTACTCGATATGTTTTTGGATATTATTCAATATGTTTGGTATGTGTGATGCCAAGTCTTTTTGGATTAGCCGATTAGATTGGAGTTTTTTGGTTTTAGGTTATTAATTATTATAAGGTTGTGTTTTTTTGTATTAAATTAATTACGTTTGATTTTAGGTTTATTGGAAAGATGTAAGATTTAAACATGTACCATGCCTCACATATTTAATTTAAAATAGTTTTCATAAACGGGGAAAAAATCTTTGTTTCCCCGTTGGAGATGTGTATGCAGATCCGACGGGGATGGGGACGGGGACGAGGATAAAGATGTGGGATCGGGGACGGGATGAGAATTGAGGTCGCCGCCTCATCCCCGACCAATTCTCATGTCTAATATATATCAATTTCTTATCCACGAATTGATAACCAGTTCTCATATTAACATCAACTTCTCACCGAAACTTAACTCTCCATCTCTCTCTCTCTCTCTCTCTCTATATATATATATATATATATATATATATATATATGACATGATGGGTCCAAGCCTCCAAGGGGCACACTTGGTGGTGTGGTCAATATATTCCCAGCGTCGAGCATACGTCTTGGAAAAGGACCATCACAAGTCCACCACCATGACTTGCATCATCATCTTTTCACATTACAACCATTTCCACACATTTTATCTATCTTATATTATGTTATAATAATTTATTTTTAATTTTTTATACACTCTTAAATTTTCAGTAATTACAAATATTAAATTTATTTATAATTCAATAATGTATATAGATATTTTTAACTTTATAATATTTATATGTTATTTTTTTGTAAACAATAAATATAAAATCTTAAAGGTTTTTGAAACGGATAGATGATGTAGATGATGAAGAAGGGATGAGCGATGAATTGAAGACCTGATTATTGGATTTGAAAGTTGAGGACTTGATTTTTGGATTTGAAAGCCTAAGAATGTCAATGTCATTTCACTTTTAGTTTTGAAGGAATAGCAAAGAAATGGGGAAGAGTAATAAAAACTTGGAACTGTAACTTGGATGAAAGCGACAATCTAGCGTGGGGCAAAGTGTTAATAAGTACGTCATTATTAATACCGATCAACGAGCTAAAGAATATTAAGATGGGACAATTTTACTATCAGATAAAAGTAGATGAAGAGGACAGCAGCTTAATGATGTTTGTGGATGAGGAGCTCGATCAAGGTTTGGAAAGGAAAATTGAGGAGGAAGAAGAGGATTCCTTGTAACACCCCAATTTCTAGAAAGAATCGACATTTTAAGATAAATATAAGAAAATAGGATTTTGGTTTGAATCTTAGATTTTATGGTCTTATTGGATGAGAATTCAAATACGAATCCAACGGGCCTTTCCGGAGCGAAAACGGAGCTAAAACAAAGAAGTTATGACCAAAACAGTGATCGGGAAATAAATCGAAAAACCAGGGTCGTGGACGTCCGCATGGTGCTCGTGGACGTCCGCGATGTGTGGAAGTTCGCTTGTGCTTCCGCGGAAGCAGCAGAAAGTTGGGTGGGTATGGTGCTCGCGAACGTCCGCATCGCGTCTGATGAGCATAAAACACGAATTTCACCCCCTAAACTTCATTTCTTCATATCTCTCTCATTTCAACTCCGATTTTGGTGATTCAAATTGCTATGGTTCCGTTTTTTAGAGCTCTTCAAGGATCTAGAAAGAGTTTGGAAGTTTATTGGAAGATTCAAGAGCATTTGGTGGTGGTAAGCTTCCCATTTCTCACTCCCAATCTCCATCTCTTCTCTCCCAAATCATTTCCTCTTTCCCTCACAAACCCTAACTGATTTTGGGACTTTTTCTTGGAGATTAATGTGTTCCTTATCCACTTTATGCTAGTGATTTCATTTATTGATGCAAGAGCAAGTTTCATCCACAACACTAGAGATTTTTAGGGTTTTCTAGGTTTTCATCAAAACCTAAGTGGTGAGTTCATCCTCCCAGCTTCTATACTTTCATATGAGTTATAAATGCTTCATTGTTGGCTTTCTAGTTTGTATGCTTTGTATGCTTATCAATCTTGGTTTGGATGATTTTGGAGAAGTTAGGTTAATATTGGGGCTTTGGTCACAATGGAGATTAGAAAGGTGTGGCAAACGATCGGTAGATGGCGGCGGAAAAATTTAGACGGTATGCAAACGATTCAAGAAATTCTAGAAGAAGATAACCAAAGTGGAAAAAAGACAATTGTGTGGAGAGGGGTGAAGTAGGCGATCTTGTATCTTATTTGGGTACATAGAAACAAAGTCGTTTTCAAGGACAAAAAAAGAAAGGTCGTCGACTATGTGTTTGAATTCCAAAGAACTTGCTTCGATTGGATTAAGAGAAGGGAACCCGATTTAGCGTTGGATTGGATGAAATGGATGTCGGATCCTATGGGGTGAGGCGATGCAAAAATGGTGGTCGAGGGTGGGTTCAAGTGCTGCAGGTAATGGGTGGACGAAGGGGGTCTGTTTTGACCCTCGCAAAACCAAGTAATCCCCTGGTTCACTCTTGGTCTGCACCTTTGTGAAACTCACTGATGTGGTTGATTTTTGCTGCTGTGCTGTGTGTTTCGGTGACATAATATGTTTGTTTTCATTGTGATTTTTGTCATGGGCTGAGAAAGTAGTGGCTGCCCTTTGTTGTAAAGTTGGTGGTTATTTAATATATTAATTCTTACCGTTCAAAAAAAAATACATAATAAACCATCAAGTTGTAAATTATTTCAAAATTGTTATTATATTTAATATACACTAGTAATGTACCCGCGCGATGCGGCGGGATACAAAAATTTGTTGTAAAATTTGACGTAAACTGGGACTGAAAAAAGAAATGAAAACTTTATAAGTAAAACACAGTTTAAAAACGACTGGTATAAACCAATAATGTTAAATATAATAAATGTATGAACACCGGACATTCCTAAATTATCTAACACACAAAAGATAAATAATGGAATTGGATTTCATTCGAAATCCTTTAAACCAAACACACAAAAGATTTCAAATCCAAATCCCTCCGGTTCCAAACCCTACTACGAAATCAAAATCTCTCAAAACCATTTCATCAAACCAAACGCCCTCTAAGGGATACAAATTCTAAAGCCGAGAGCCTAAAACGACAATCATTTCATGCTCTGTTTTATTCTCCATCCCTTTATAGTTTCTTATGATTTTAAATCACAAATCAGATGATATACATAAATTCAAAGTTGATATGATCGATTGGTCAAAGGTTTTGAAATATAATAATTGGATAACAGTGACATTTAATCCATATCATTTGTTGTTCTTTTCTCTGAGAGACCGACTTATGCATTGGTGGTTTGTCGTTTTGTAACTTGTAACTGAAAAATAAAATTCAAAATATATGCTTGAACAATCTCGAACATAAAATCATTTGTAAAAAATATGGTATCATATTAAAAGCGTCGCATTATAATATACATATAGTATATATAGAAGCTTAGGATTACTTGAAATTCATTCAACTCATTGCCATTTGAGGCACCGTCCATATCATGATATATCATGATCACAAATAATAAGCATCCTTTTCAATGGCCTAATGGGTTTTATAGTTTGAGATTCTTGATAAAAAAAGGCTTGTTGGATGAAGCTTTGTTTTTTGAGCATACATAGTATAACATCTCAGGTACCTACAAAACAAAAAAAAAATGAGCTTGTATTTCTAATCAAGTGTAGTTTACTGTAACAAGTTTAAAATGTTCAGAGCCAGTAGAGAAAAAGGAAGCTCTTCTTACTTCCATACCCTTGCTAAGAAAAGAGAAACACTACTTTATACAAAATATAATGGCAAGTAGAACATTATACCACATCAAATCATAATTGCCACAAATTAAGTACCCTGTACATTAATCATAGACTTTTAGGCATCAATAAGCCATATGGTTGCTACAATGAAAAATAAATATTGACATAAACAAAGTACATCAAAGAGTTAACCATGAAGCAAGGGATGTTTATTAAAAAATCATCGTATAGACTGACACCATCAATCCCGGTCCCTCCGGTCCCTGGCCAGATACTTGTAAGGAACTGTGACACATGATAAGTATAATATATGATTGAAATGCATCTTATTCAGTTAAGCTTGTAAGGCATACATTATAGACCTTTTGACGGTAACAACAACATAGAATATCCTATGTCGATATAGAATTAGAAAATTACAGAGAAATCAAAACGATACTCGATTCCTCAAAGTCCATGGATATATCGACTAATAAAGTACTAAGATATTTGGAGTAATTTTTTATATTTGTTTTACTTGTTACCTACCACTTGGGGTCATTTACTTACAACTTCATGAGCTTAATGGTTTGGAAGGCTTACTCACTCAACCATATAGGAGTGTTTCTTTGCAGGTTAGGGCTTGTTTGTTAGTAGCTTAGTGACTTAATGGGACTCACAACTTACTCGGTCAGTTATACATGACTGTTTGATAGTGGCTTAATGATATAGAAATGGCTTATTCTGTAAGTCTTCTTCTTGTGGGGGGTGGGGGAGCTTTATGCAGACAGCCAAGTTTTTCCATACCTGCACCTCCAAATTTAAAAATACGCTCCTCTCATCTCTATGAAAAAACTCTCTCAAACAAAAACTTTCCAATCTATACAAACAGATTAATCAACACAAGACAACTTTATACATATGGTACTTGATGAAAAATCAACCAAACAGCCGATTAAGCCAAAATGGCTATATGGAATAAGCCTGGAGCCCTCAACTGTCCCCATGAAGCCACCTCAAACCCATTGGTCTCCCATCTTTCAAATAGACAAATTTATCCAGAGACACAACTTAACACGTACAGGCTTAATAATACATAAAAAACAAGAAAAACTGAAACATATGTTTTGAAGACGAGAGTTTATATCAAATAATAATTGGATCTTACCAGACCACCTCTATTCGAAAATGCACAGTAGCTGCCCACAAGAATATTACCAGCAATTGTCTACCTGAACTGAAAACTTTGACACTAAGAACATCGGCTATCATTTCTTCGGTTTCCTGATTAAAGTAACAATTTTTTTAAAGCATTTTGGTTTTAGATTAAGATTGGTATAGAACATATAACTAATCTTACCCTATCAAGATCAGTATGGGTAAGGGTAACATGGTCATTGCATGCTATGCAATTTCCAAGGGCATATAGTCTCTCATGAATGCGTTGAACCACAACTGCATCAGGCAGACTATTCCTCAAGTGCTGAAACTCTAAGAGTACACAAGCATATAGACATGATCAGTAAGTCCAAAACCACATAATATCAGCTTCAAATGTCAACTTGTAAAATCCAAAAGTTCAAACTTAGGGGTTGTTTGGTTGATTTTCTATCAAGTCATGCATGGATAAAGTTGTCGTGTGGATTAATCTCTCCATATAGATTGGAAAGGTTTTTGTTTGAGAGAGTTTTTTCATAGATGGAAGGAGAGTATTTTTAATTTGGAGGGGCAGGTTGGAAACACTTGGCTGTCTGCATAAAGCTCCCCCTAAAAGCTTACTGACTAAGCCATTTCTATATCATTAAGTTACTACCAAACAGTCATGTGTAGCTGAAGTAAGTTGTGAGTCCCATTAAGCTCATTAAGCTACTAACAAACAAGCCTTTAGTCCTTCAATTAAATTTGGTATGTGTGTATTTTTTTCAAATTGCTTAAAATACAATGACACATTATATAACAGGAGAACTCGAGTCACAAAAATAAATCTGTAAAAATTTTCAGAGCCCCCAATTGCCACCAAGCAGTAAGCATTTGTCAGCTTCGAGAACACCCCAATTTCACATGAATTCTCAAACTGAGTCCGACAAAAAAACCGTTTTAGAAATGTGTGATCATTACACTATTTAATCAACTAAATGAAAATTTTACCCATAACAATAGGATTCATTAATTTCTAGACCAGACCATGACTAATTTCACATGTAACTTGATTGACATAATGGAAAAGGAGAATGAAGAACATAAAAGTTCACTTGTGGCCATCGTGGAGAAAAGCAGCAGACACATATTCTTATAGAGAGAAAAGGTATCTGCCAAATATAAATATAAATTTGGAATCTAAAGCTCCATCACCTCTTGGTCTTATTTCCTCTTTGAACTTTCCTCCACATCAATAATCCATGACCATAATCATTGACTAACTAAGACTTCCTTAAACTGTAACATAGTTTGATTAACCACCAAACTAAGCATCTTAAACATAAAAGACAGCATAAACCCATATACATACTTAAATTGCCAGCAACAAGCTTGAGTTGGAAATAACAAATTTCAATCGGAGTCACCGTCACATGGACGCCAACGAATGTTGCCGGATTCTGGTAAAAGATCTTGACCGTTGAATTCAAACTTAACATATCCGTTGTTACCCTATTGCATCCATCCTAGATTGGACATTAAAGTTGTCAAACACCATGCTCTGCATAAAAGGAACATAACCCACATCAGAACAAGTTCTAAATTCAAATAATGAGGAAAAAGCTGCTACTATTGACAGAAAGTAACCAGTCAAATGTTAAACAGAGTTACATAGTTAAAACAACTGAGTTGACTCAGATTTTTTAGCAACCATTGTCCATCATGCCCATAAAAATTACATACCCATAAAAATTACATACCAGCTCAAAAGGCAAACCAACCTCCAATTTGTAATCTGATGCCATCGTCAAAAAAGATCAAATCCAACAACCAAAATTCCAAACTATAAACTGATCAACCCCAAAAAACCTCCAACAACCCAAAAATCTGCAGAAAACAAAAAAATGTAACCATGAAACAACAAATCTTTTACAAATAAGTGTACCTCACCAATCATCGTATAATCCATTTTTCAAACTTCCAGTGCCTTGAATGCTATAACATGAGCATATGAGCATAATCATAATATTAAAAAAAATCAAGATAAAGCCTACAAAACCATAAGATCAAACCATAAAAGGAAGTAAAATCACCAAAGATCCCACAACCAACCATCTCTTTTCTTGATGCTCTCACAGTTAGCACCACAAAACTCATGATGGAGATAGCTACACTAACAAATGTCACTGAAAGCTGCAAAAAATTAAAAAGAAATAAATTAAAAATCAAATTTAAATAAATAAACTAAAAAACCCAATAATCCAATCCTCAATTTAATGGAGGAGAAGACAATGGAAGTACCTGTGAAGATGTAGACATTTGAAGATGAACAGAAGAAAAAAAAAGATGAAAATAAGACTCGGTGCAAATCCATGATCAAAATGAGAAAGAAAACTAACCTTAATCCACAACACGAACAAATATTGGCTTCGATTCTTCAGGCTTCAACTTGATGTCCCTTCATTGCTCGATAATTAGGGTAAATATGACATGAACCGATGGGGGCTCCCAGTCGAAACTAAATATGGGGAAAGCACTGCAAACCAACAAAATAAGAAGAAATCAAACGTATTGAAGCCCTGCAAAATGGCAGAACCCAAATCGTGAAAAGAAAAATCAAAGGAAGCAAAAAACGATTCTTCAAAGAAACCAATCGAAAACAATTCTTCAAAGAAACCAGATACAGTGTATGCGGAGATGCAGAAATTGAATCGTGAATCTCTCTTCAAAGAAACCAAAAAACAATGGAAACCGTGTAAGGAAATCGTACCTGAACTTGTATGTGAAATGATGAATCTGCGTATATTCTAGAGAAGATGACGAACCGTCGTCTTGGATATAGAAGGTTATAGCATCGTAGGAGATGAGACGCTTTAAAGGAGCAGAGAGGTGAGAGACGGAGAGAAATCAGGAAAATCGTGGTGATGAGGGACGTGGGGAGAAAAGAGGGGAGAAGAGAACGTGGCTGATAAAAACTGAATCTTGAAAAACGGTTGCCACTATTCTTTTAATAAAGTAGTATAGATATAGATATAGATATAGATAGATTAAAAACAATAAACCGCTTATATCGATTTTCACAGTTCACAATGTTTTTTTGGTTCTCATTTAATTACCATTATATATATTTATTTATACTAACCACATACACACTATATATATACATATATTTAAAAAAATGGGTTGTATCTGCGGCAAGTAGAGATGGTCAAACAGGCCGGGATCCGACCCGACCCGCTAGAAGCCCGAAGCCCAACCTGCATAAAGCCCGCCCCGCCCAAAGCTCGGACCTCGGCCCGCCGGGCCCAACCAGGCCTAGTATTGGAAGTTTCGTCGGCCCGGCCAGAAGCCCGATTGCGGCCCGGACCCAAGCCCGGTCCGGCCCGACCCGTTTTGAATTTGAAATCAGCCGTTATATAACGACTATATGACCGTTTTTTTTATGATTTTGTGACCATTTTTTTGGTTTTTAATGGTTCCTCAACACTATAAATAGGAAAGTTGGTGTATGGGGTTACATACCAAATTACAAAACGCAAAAAACCCAATTCTCGATTTCTCGCTACCTCGTGTTCGTTTTTTGCAACTTCTCAATCTCTCAATTCTTCCATCTCTCGCTCAAAATGGCCAGCAGTGATGAATCAAAAGAACAAATTATAAAACGTATTTTTAAGTATATTTGAGCGACCCAATTACGCATTTTTAAGTGTATTAGATAATTAAAATAACATTTATAAATTTTTTTAAAAATATTTTTTTGTGAAGGCCCGGTTTAGGGCCGAGCCCGAAAGCCCGGGCTTATAAAAAGCCTAAGCGGACCCGGATATTTATGCTCAAGCCCGGCCCGGCCCGGACCCGACCAAAGCCCGGGCCTTGGAATAGTGTTTCGGCCGGTCCTTCCCGAGGCCCAATCTGGCCCGACCTGGCCCGATTATTTGGCCACCTCTAGCGGCAGGTAATGTTATCTTTGACCCCGCTTCGGGTATTAAAACAAATTCTCATTACCCGCTGAGACAGGGATTCCCGACCCCATTAAGGTCGGGCGTCCGTCCCTATGGATCAAAATTTTCATATCTACCAATACATCAAAATACTCCATACAACTAATAACTGACAAAGACTCTATTGTTTTCTTTAAACCATACAAATCCATAAAGTAAAATAGAGAGAGATGAAATGAAAATGAGTTATGTTAGCATTGTATGTGTACACTTTTACTAATATAAAAAGACCTAGAAACAAAATTTTATTAGATAATATATACCTATATCGAAATTCTAGATTTGTCATTGCGATCAACCAATAAATACGATAAATATATACAACATTTATTCATTTTTCTGTATTTAACTTCATAAATGTGATATCTATATTTGGTAAAACCAAAAATATTACGAGCGTGCTTGATAAAAATTGTAAAATTTTCATTGCTTGTGTATGAAAGATATAACATGCTCAATCTATTTAAAGCTATAATGAATTTATGTCAAGATTAGGTTAAATTATATATTAAAAATATAAAACATAATTCTTGATATTGATATGTACCATAAAAAATAAGTATTACATGTTAAACAAATCTAACATTTAGTGATACTTTCTTATCTCTCATACCCATATTATACACCTTGTATTTACCAATTGAACACATTGTTGTGTATTTTCTAAATAAACATGCACAATTTTTTAAATTTACATTTTGTTAAAGGAAAAAATAAACAGAATAACAGAATAATATAGAGAGGGAATATGTAATTCTCATTAATCATAAACCCTTTATATATGGATAAGTTACAAGTAAATAACTACAAGATATTTCAGTTCTAATCTATCTCTGATATATTTATCTCTATCTCTATCATCATCTCCCTAGACGATGACACACTTATCCTACAACACAATTATAATTTACTAGCAATCAACCCAACTCTAAAATTCAAAATTATTCCAGATTCATATGATTTTGTATATTTTGTGCTATTGTTGTTACAAGTTAAATAAAATATAATCTATCAGTGGCAATAATCCCTCATCCTTATTAGTAGAAATAAAAATAGACTAAAGGAGAAATATGCTTGCTTGCTTCTGTGCTTTGATACACTTACTCTTGCCAATCTCCACCTTTCGGTGCATCTACAGAAAATAAAAACTCTTTAAAAAAGAAACTAAAACTAAAAAGTAGAAGACATGTGAGAAGCAACTAAACTGAAAATTATTCGGAACAATTTAACACGATATCAAGATTCGAAGCAAAAACTAAACCGTCAGTCGATTCTCCAGTGGATGAACAACCCTGGCATGAAAAAAAACCCTAGCAGTCGACTGCTTTATGATAAAACCAGATATACGAAGCAACTAAACAATAAACGATAACATGTTAGAAGCAACTAAACTGTAAACGATATAAAGATTCGAAGCAATAGATATGGAGAGTGAGTGTTATAAGAATCGTGATTTAACCTAGAGTTTGTTGCTTTGGAGAGACGGTGGAGAGCGTTGGTGTTAGAGCATATTGTATTCAAGATTCAATGTTGGGTCAATGTTGTAAAAGTCAAAGTCATTGTATAGTCAAAGCTAGTTTAGTTTACATGCATGTATTAATAGGTGGTATAAATAGTCTTGTCTTGTTCATTTGTAGTTAGCCATCTAAGAGAGAGTTCATATTGTATAGACTAAGAGATAGATTCTAGAGAGAGAATCTAGAGAGAGAAAGTGCACCATTCAATACATATAACATTTCTCTCATATCAAATACAAGATCCATATTATGATTCCATTGTTACTTGATCAAGATTACATTATCAGTTGGAGAATACTGCGCTACAGGGAGATCGAGTAGAGGCTATGGTGAAAACGTTTGATGACAAAATCAGAGGTTAAAACGGAGTTTTTGGGAAATGAAAAGCTTCCTCGAGAGAGATGAGGGCGACTCCAGAGACAATATTGGGAGCCGGAGAACTGAAAGGGTAATAAGTTGTAAATTTTATCAAAGTATTAATAACTTGTACTAAAGCATTAGCAACTTGTAAAGTTGAAATTTTAGTAATTATGCATTGATTAATAGTACCATAAGCTTTAAAAGTTGTTTTTAAGAGTTTTGGATCAAAAGCTTTATAATATAGTATAGATTACTGTATATGAATAACTTTTTAAAACTCATGTGTGAACTTTATGCACTAATTAAAAAACACGTTCAAATTCAAGATATACGCTAAACATTACTAAGGTCATCCGCAACGCATTAATAAAAGTCATCAAGCCCTAAACACCCCCAGCGCATAACTAAAAGCCCTCAAGCCCTCAATGCCACATCAGCGCCACATCATTTTTTAAATTCTTTTATTTATACATTTAATTATTTAACAAAATAAAAATATTTATATATTTTTGAATAAATAAAAATAAAATAAATAATAAAAATAAAAATTCATATCATTCACTAAAAATAAAAATTACAAAATACAAAACACTACCAATTATGAAATTTTTTAATTTGCTCTTTTCTCTTTAAAGTAACCCTCAAAACGTCTCCCGTAAGGTGATCACGCGAGGTCATGAAAAACTCGAAGTCTTTCTCAAATCGTTTTGAGCGTTCGATTTCGAGTTCTTGTTCCAACCTATCTCGTTCGAGTTTTGAGCGTTCGATTTCGAGATTGAGTTTTTTCATTTTGTATTCCATTGTATCATCAATCTTGTCGTTGAACGTCGTCAACAACTGAGTAACACTTTCGTTCGTATTCGACCCGGACGTATTACTCGTTGATGTTTTTTTGCCTTGTTTCTCCCGATGGGTCGTTGAAGTTGCTCGATGGAGTTGTCGTCATCGTCATCATTGGAAGGGTTGGTACGTTTTGAACCCCGCGATGAAGTTGTCGTCATCGTTGGAACGGCTCCCCATTTTGGACATTTTTTGAGGACTTCCCAAGCTTGTTCTTTAGAGAAAACAAACCCTTGTTGTGCTTGGTACCGTTCGTATGCCACTCGTGAAATGTCGGCATCACTCATTCCGCTTGATCTATTAGTGACCAAGTTGTTGTAGATGCCGCCAAAAAGAGCAATTTTTTTATTCAGGTCGTTGAACTTGGTGTTGAGTTGATGAGTTGTTCTATAATTGGCGCGACCCATCAAACTATAGAACACTTCCCCGATTCGGGTCCAAAAACCTTCTACATTTATGTAAATTCAAGTATAAGAATATTAACAAGAATAATAATAATAATAATAATAATAATAATAATAATAATAATATTAATAATAACAATAACAATAATAATAATAATAATAACAATAAAAATATTACCATGGGTTTGTGCGTTACCGATAACGGGGTCCTCCGAAACGTCAACCCACGCCGACACTAACGCGAGTTCCTCCTCGTTAGTCCACATCTGTTTGGGGGCTCTATTTTCATATTGTTTGCTTTTTCCTTTTCTCGATGGTCTCGGGTTTGATGGTTGTGTGTAGATGGATTGTGGTGTGTGCGGGCTAGTATGTTGGGTTTCCGGAATAATGTCGTCGGCGAGATTGATTGCGGGTGAAGGAATATTGTAGTTGGCCGGAGTAAAACCTTGTTCAATCAAACCGGGGCGTGTAAATTGGTAAGGAAATTGTTGGTGAAATTGTTGGGGAAATTGTTGCGGATATTGTGGCGGATTTTGTTGCGACCATTGTGGCGGAATTTGTTGCGACCATTGCGGACGATAACCTTGTTGTGTAAACGCTTGGAAACCAAGCTCCGTGTCTTCTTGCGGTTGTGGTGTATCCGGTCGGTTACGACGGGATGTAGGTGTTTTGTTTGGATTCATGATGAAATATGAGAGAGTTTGAGAGATTGTTGGTGTGAAAAAATAAGAGGTTGGGGGTTAATATATATAGTGGGATTAAATTGAATTTTTTTTTATAAAACCAGCCGTTTGGGAGAATTTATTTTGAAGATTTAAAAAAAAAGGAAATAGCCGTTGGAGTGCTCGGTTTCATCGGGTTTTCAAACCCGCACCCCGAGCCCCAAGCCCGCGTACCTCGCACCGCTGCCCGCAGGAGCCCGCAGGCGAGCCCGAGCCCGAGGCGGTGCGGATGGCCTAATACTTTATATCATTACTTTCTCATATAAAATATTTAAATTATAACAAATCTTTTGAATTAGACAAATTATACCAAAAACCAGTGCCGTCCCTGGGGGAGGGCGGGTTGGGCGTACGCCCAGGGCCAAAGGAAATAGGGACCCAAAATTTTTAAGTATGTACTATACACTAGTAGTTAAAAAATTGTAAACAAAAAAACTAGTATATAATAAGACCCAAAAAGAATTATATTAAGGGCCTAAACATGTATTAATTTATTACATTAGACAATAATCTTTGTAAAAAGTTAATTGGTTTTTCATTTGCTCATAATTTCTCTAAGTTCTTTTTTATCTAGTACTAATATCTAAAAACTATTTTTGCCTAGAAACCTTCTTATATACTCCATTACTCGTCTTCCACATACTCTTCTGATTATTCCTTCCACATAAATTTTGTTTTTGTATAAGAATATAGTAGATTTCTTGTTATTAACTAAGAAAACTCCTATCTATTGAAAACAATTATCAACTATATGAGACGACCCAACTTATTATATCTATATTTAGGATTTCAAAACTACTTTTTATACATTATTTAACTTCTTATTACCTAATATTGAGTGCATGAATCTTAAGTACTATTTTATCTCTAAAACGAGAATAAATTTTCAAACTATAACACCAACATGGATTTTTGATTCTAAGATTGATGGTTCTAAAAAGTATGTTTTAACTCTAAAAGTTTATCATGGTGATGAAAACCATTAACAACAACACAGGTAATATGTAGAAACTCAACTGATTTATGTTGATTTACTTAAAATGTTACTCCGAATGGGCAACATAGTAACCTTAAAATGATTTCAATCTATATAGTAAAGGCATATAATAAGATGTCTTTGATGGTGGAACTGTAACACCTTGAATTTCCATTATATTATATTTAATATGAATGGGGTCTAATTGTAATTTAGTTTAAGTTTTGGGTTACTTTGCTGTTGGTCCCGACGGGTTATACAAGTTTGTAGAAGGGGGGGGGGGGGTTGGTTTGAATACAAACACACGATTTTTACTTTCTAAATTGTTTATTGATAAATCTCAAACAATTTACAACTTGTTGCGGAACAAGATTAAGGATTAACTTAATCTAAACAAGTTAAGAACACTAAGTTTCTTGCACTAGAAATAAGCTAGAAAGGAGATAAGAAAATTACGAATAACATCCTAACACAAAGATAGATAAGAGAAGATGGTTCAGCACTTCATTTTGAAGTAAGGTTTCTTCTTATATACTGCATGCATTTAATGCATTTCAGTATTACTTTACACGTGGCAGCAGCTGATTGGTTGCATGTTTTGACCTTGGTAGACAACCTAGTAGCCGCATGATGAACAATGTAGAATCAGAGTTGTTTGTACAAAACTGGACAAAAGGGATGTCCGTTCTGACAGTTCGTACGGAGACGTGCAAGGGGATAAGACAAAAGTAACTTGTAGAGTAAACCTCATGATCAGCGTTCGTTGAACAATACTTTATCAGTGAGTGATAAAGCTCAGCGATCGCTGAAGTCTTCTACTTGATACTTCACGTTGAGTGGACAGGTCTTGGCTTCACTGATATCCGCATCAGTTCATTAGTAGACTTTGTCGCTGGTTCTTGGGCTTGATCTTCGACTTCAGCTTAGAACCTTTGTTGACGTGAAACTTGTCTTCAGGGATCATAAGTAAACAACTAAACTATCAACGATCACCAATAGGACTGAACAGGCTCAGAGCTCTATTGATGAACAGTGTTCGCTGAATGTTAAAATTAAAGAGCATGAGTTTCCTATCAACGGTACTGTAGAGACATAGTACTTATCAGCGATAGTGAAACTCTAATACATATTGTTTTACTTACAATTTTCACTAAGTGTTTCTTAAAGAGTCATTATCAAATCACTGAGGGTTTGGATCAACAATCTCCCCCTATTTGATTATAACATAGCAATGAAAGAAAATTGCTAAGTATGAAAACATAAGGATAAAAAGAACTCATAAAATATATGTCCCTTTTACTGTTTTCTGGGATCTTTTCAGTACTGATGGAGTAAAGTACATTCGCTGAAATTTTTCTTTAAACTTCGTAAAGGTTACACAGGGAAGTAGAAAAATTACAAGTACAACAAATAAATTTACAAGTACAAAATATGTAAGCTGATAAAGAAAGAAGAATTACAAGGCAATCCTATTAGCCAAAAGGTTCTTCCTTAATGAGAAGTTCATCAAGGGTCTTTGTTGTAGGAATCATCCAGTCAGGGACTTCTTGACCAAGATCTCTTCTATTCTTCGCTTCTTTGAAGATCAGGGGCTTCATGAAGTGTCCGAGAAGATCATTCCTAAATCCGCACCAATAGACGAGATCCCTGAGCTGTTCGATGGGAGTGATGGGGAGCTCACAGATATGTTGAAAGTGTTCTCGTCCATCGTAGTCATGAAAGAAGATACCATACGGTTCGCTTAGGACTTTTCCAAGGATGAAGCGTTCACCAGGGGGCAAGGAGGTGTCAAGCGCTGAGAGGTCAGGTTCAGGACCAAGTACTTCAGCACGTGAGAAACCAATACCTGTTTCGTTTCGGATAGGAGGACCTGAGTCTGAAGGTATTATCTTTTTCTTTGCAGAGGCCCTTCTTCTTTTTGGAGCTGGAGCAGGAGGAGGAGGAATATCCACAGCAGATGTAACCAAGTCGATCTGTTGATTTATAATTTTCTCTACATGGTCTCTGAATTGTGAGCGAGATCGCTGAATGGCTATTCGCATCTCCAACCACTCAGAGAGACCGTACTTCTTGATCGAGGAGGCGTAGATAGATTCTTGAGTACCATTTTCTCTGAATAGATCGACTTCAACGACTGGAACTTTTATTGACATTCTTCCCTTGATGAGCACTTTGTGTATTCTGGCTGTCCGATATCGATAGTGCAATCTTTCTTTGCACCATTCCAAGGTAGAATCAGATACCTTGGTCTTTTCTTCGACGATCTTCTGGGCGTCTTCCCACAACTGACGTTGGACTTCGATGGGAGTCTTTTTCAGTGCGGGGTCTTTCACCGATTGTTGGACAAGCTGGATGGCGTAGGCTTTATCTTTTTCTTCAGTTTCCCTTCGTTCGGAGAGTAATCTTTCAGCTCTGAGGTGATCATCGAACTCTTTCTTTGTCAATCTGTGTTGGGTCACCAAGGATTTGAAATTGACTCACCGATGTTTTCCCTAAAACTCCTACTTAGAATATTTTAGTTCAGTTCTTTGAATGACTTGTACAAGATATCAAATATTCGGTGAAGTCGAAGATCAACCGAAACCAAGCTTGAAGACTCTCTACTTGTGGAAAATAGAAGAATCTCGGCAACATTCAAACAAGTCATCACCACCGAAATTCCTTGACATTTCGGTGGCCTTCTCTCCACCGAATTTATAAGACAATTTCGGTGGCCTCTTCCACCGAAGTACATGGACAAATTCGGTGGTCCCCTTCTCCCACCGATGACCCTTTCGGTGTTCCTCTCACCACCGAAATATACATGTAACTTCGGTGGCCCTCTCACCACCGAAATATATATGTAACTTCGGTGGTCCTCTCACCACCGAAACATGCTCACAATTTCGGTGGACTAGTTACCACCGAAACATGCTTGCAATTTCGGTGGACTAGTCTTCTTTCCACCGAAGATTTCTCAATCTCGGTGGAAACCACTTCGGTGCTAAAGGCTCAAGACAGAAGATCATTTATTATGGGACAATATCCTCCAGCAGAGAAAAGTGACAGTTTGTCTTTTTATCCACCTTCAGCTAAGGTCCCTATTATCTGCTCAAGCTACTCTGTCTGCACCTAGTGAAAAGTGACAAGGACTTCACAGTTCTCCTGAAGTCAACATTATCAGCATATGTGAAGATGACAAGTGTCCCAAGCATTTAATGCTTGGGCACTCCTTGGCACTATAAAAGGAGAAGTGCTCTTCTTGCAAATACTCACGCTTTCAAGAAATTCTCTCAGTGCAAGAAACCTTCTTTTAAGCCTTAAAACTCAATAGCTTTGCTCTTAGTGTTCTTAGTTGTTTTGTTGTATACTTTGTGTAAGATTGTTAGAATAGTTTATCTGTTCTTTTCCGCAACAATCTTAAGTTTTCTGTGTGTAATTCTTTTGAAAGTTTTTCAAATATAAGAATTAAAATTGTGAAATTTTTGTGTATTGTATTCAACCCCCCCTTCTACAATACTTGTTAAGCCATCTGGGACTAACAAGTGGTATCAGAGCGGAAAGTTTAATTCCATAAACTTGATCTGCGATGGCTGCCTCTTCTTCTTCTACTGTTGAAAACTCTTTTCAAAACAACTTCTCTGAAAACGGCTCTATTTCAAAACCTCCTAAGTTCAATCCCAACAACTTCTCTTTGTGGAAAAGCCGCATGATGCTATTCATGGAAGGAGTGGATACTAGATATCCAACCATTCTCAACGAGGGACCCATTATCCCCAGAGTTTGGGCTCGCTATGACACGCAGAGGCCAGGCAAAGAGGCCTTTGAAAAGGAAATCTCAAGTGATTCTGATGAGGAAAAATCCAGTGCTACTGGTCGGTATATTCTCAAAAATCCTAAAAAGTATACTGATGAGGAGAAACGTTTAGTTACTCTTGACTCCAAGGTAAGAGCTATTATTGCTCTCTCTCTTCCTGATGAGGTCTACCACTCTTTGGTGAACTTTGAAACTGCCAAAGAAATGTGGACCACTCTATGTGTTCTGTACGAAGGTACAGAGGAAGTCAAGAAATGCAAAAAGATTGGTCTTATCAGAAAGTATGAACTTTTTTCTTTTGAAAAAGGAGATTCTCTTCCTAGTTTCTATAACCGCTTCAACTCTCTTTTAAATGATCTTAAGTTGTTGGGCAGAGTCTATGATAATGAGGAAGTCTTGTGCAAGTTCATGGATTGTCTCCCAGATTTTTGGGAAAATATATGTACTTGCATCAAAACTACCAAGGACCTTGAGTTCATGCCCTTAACCGTACTATATGGTACTCTTTTCAACTTTGAGCAAACCAAGCTTCAACGGAAATCTTTCATCAAGGAAATAAAGAGCTCCTCCATAGCTCTTGTTAGTGAAAGTTCCAAGAATTCTCAAAATCTTCCTAGAATCACCTATCCTTCATCTGACTCTGACAATGACAGCCAAACAAATGTAACCCACCAAACGGAAGCATATCTTAGTGATGCTGATGATGAAGGTGAGGATATCATGGTTGAACAGTTGTCGGATGAGATGGCAATGATGGCCGGTTCTAAACACAAGTTTCGTCCCTTCAACAAATCTCGAAGTCTTAGAAAAACTTCATCTTTCAAAACCTCTTCTGACAAGTCCAATGAGGAATGCTACAACTGTGGCAAGAAAGGACATTTTGCATCTGAGTGTAGAAGCAAGCGTATCTCCAAGTCCAAATTTACTTCTTCTGACAATCCCTCTTCAAAAAGGGAAAAATCCAAACACATGCCTTTCAAATCAACCCTTCCCAAAAATGAGTCCCCACCATCCTTCTTAAATCATCAGGAGCGTGCCGAGAAATATAAGGCCAAGTACAAGAAAGAGAAGGAAAGGAGTGAGGGTCTAGAGAGAAAAGGGAAGGGTCTCATGGCAGAAACCCACGATTGGGACGACGAAGACACCTCCGACAGTGATTCTCAGAATAGATGCTTTGTGGCCATCTCAGAAGAAATGGAAGTTTCCGAAAGTGCCACTTCACCTATGGCTCTAGTGGCAACTGGGTGCTCCACAGCCTACGCTCAGGTACATCCCTTCAATAATATGTCTGATATTGAAAAGATCAATGCTTATGAATCTTTAACTCAAGACTTTTATTCTGTTAAAGACAGTAAGAATAGAAAATCTGTTCAAGTAAAAGAGCTCAAAGCTGAACTTGAAATTTGCATGTCTAAGCTTAAAAGGTTTGAGGAAATAAAAATTGAGCTTGAGGACTTGAAAACAATAAATCATCTGATCTCAAAAGAAAAGAACTCTCTCTTTAAGAAACTAAAAAGGGAACAAGAAGTCATTAAAAAATGGTCAAGCTCTTCCAAAAATCTTGAACAAATCTTTCAAAGTCAAATCTGTAGTACAAACAAGTTCGGTCTAGGATTTGGAAAAACTGATGTTTGTAAGTCCACTTTTGCTCGTGTTCCCCCCACCAATGCTTGTGATAATCTCTCTGATTCCAGCTCTTGTGATTCCATCTCTTTGAACTCGTTAGATCTGTGTGAAGCCTTAAAATATGGGATATCCTTAAAGGCCAAAGACTCCTCATTGCAAATTACTGAGAAGCAAGATTCAAATGACGTTTCCAAACCCATCCATGATCAGCTCAAACTTTCAGTCATGGATGAAGCCTCCTCCTCAAACTCTGCAAAAGCTAATCCTTCCAAAAGATCTAAACCCACCGATCTCATCTCCTTTGTGCCCACCGATCCCACAATCTATGACCCTCCAATCCCTCTTCATGAAGTGTTGAAATCTATTCACATAGACACCTACACCGAACCTAAGCCCTCAAAGATCCCCAAAAGGGAAACTCCTGTTCATTCAAAAAGGATTTCCTGTGCTGACAAAGGAAAATCGATAGTCAACTGCATGGCAAGCTCTCATCCCAAAAGTTCTACCCCAAACATTCCCCTTTACAACACCTATGTACCTAGATCTGTGCTTTTGAGAAAATCAACTCCCAAAGATTTATCCAAAGGAATCCTTGGGTCCAAGCCCCCTGCTCTGTTCTCCTCTAACAAGGTTATAAGAACAAATGATAAAAGCCAAAACATGAAAAATGCTAAAAAGGTTTTTATCTATAGAAAATGCTATAACTGTGGTGACACTTTTCATATGGCTAAGGACTGTCCCAAGGATAGGATTGATAGATCCAAGCTTAAGGAATCAAGCTCTTCTAACCCCAAAGGACCCATTACAAAATGGGTACCAAAGAACTAATATGTGTTTGCATGCAGGCTTTTGAGCACCATCAAATTTGGTATTTAGACAGCGGGTGCTCACGCCATATGACGGGAAACAAGTCTCTTCTCATCAACTATGTGCCGGGAAAGGGTCCATCTGTAACCTTTGGTGATAATTCTAAGGCTTACACCAAAGGATACGGGACCCTCTCTAACGGATCTGTAACTTTCAACAAAGTGGCTTCTGTGGACGGCCTCATGCATAACCTTCTCAGCATTAGCCAACTGTGTGATCTTGGATACAAAGTTATCTTTGAACTTTGTGTCTGCTCCGTGGTAGACAAACATTTCAATGTGGTATTATCGGGAAGACGGATGGAAAATGTCTACGTCATAGATATGGGGCAATCCAACTCTTCTCCAAATGTCTGCTTTGTGTCAAATGATGCATCCAAAAGAAACTGGTTGTGGCACAAACGTCTTTCTCATCTAAACTTCAAGACCTTGCATAAAATTTCCAACAAAGAGCTGGTGACAGGCATGCCAAAGTTGAACTTTGTCAAAGAGAAGCTGTGTGATGCATGTGAAAAGGGAAAGCTCACCAAAACATCCTTCAAGACGAAGCAATGCTCTTCCATCACTCTTCCTCTTCAATTGCTGCACATGGATCTATGTGGACCAGTCAGCACTCCAAGTCTTGGAGGCAAAAGGTATATTCTTGTTATTGTTGATGAATTTACCAGATATACTTGGGTGTTCTTTCTCAGGTACAAAAGTGATGCTACTGAAGAAATCATCAACTTTGTCAAGAAAAATGAAGTTCTCAATGGCCAGCTTGTCCGCTCGGTAAGAAGTGACAATGGCACTGAATTCAGAAATAGTGCTCTCGAAGACTTCTTCACCGAAAAAGGGATCTCTCAGAACTTCTCCGCTGTTCGTACTCCTCAGCAAAATGGAGTGGTGGAAAGGAAAAACAGAACACTGTGTGAGGCCGCTAGATCCATGCTGAGCGAATCAAATCTTCCCACCTATTTTTGGGCCGAAGCTGTGAATACTGCCTGCTTCACTCAAAACAGGTCAGTAATATCCAAAAGACATGATAAAACCCCGTATGAAGTTTTTCATGGTAGAAAACCAAATATTGGCTTTCTTCATGTCTTTGGGTGTATCTGCTTTATTCTTAATGATCGTGAAAATCTTGGGAAGTTCGATCCCAAGGCAGATGAGGGAATATTTGTTGGATACTCCTTATCCTCCAAAGCTTATAGGGTGTACAATCTCAGAAGAAAAAGCATTGATGAGTCCATCCATGTCAAGTTTGATGATCTCAGATGTTCCTCACTCTCAAGTGATGAGGATGATTTACACAGATGGATTTCATCATGTATTGGTGATACTCCCTTAGTCACTTCCACCGATATCTCCTCTATTCCCTCAAATCCTTCCATCTCAAAAAACCCAGCTGGATCACTCTCTCCCACCGAAATTGATCAACCCATCTCTCACACCAAGCTCCCCATTTCCACCGAAAATCTACTCCAAAGCCCTTCTTCCATCCCTAATCCCACCGAAAATCTCATGGGTCCCACTACCGAAAATCCCACTTTACACCAAACCTCTGATCCTACTACTCCATTTCACTCTACTCCTCATACCCCATCACCTTTACCCCCTGCTCTAAAATGGACCAAAGATCACCCCATAGATCAAATTATTGGTGATCAACAAGCAGGTGTTCAAACCCGCAGAGGAGTTGGAAATATCTGTCTCTACGTGAATTTCCTCTCTCTCTCTGAACCCAAGAAAGTGGATGAAGCTCTATCAGATCCTTGTTGGATCACTGCCATGCAAGAAGAACTTTCTCAGTTCCAGAGAAATAAAGTTTGGAGATTGGTTCCCAAACCCAGAAACAAGACAATCATTGGAACCAAGTGGGTATTCAGGAACAAAATGGATGAAGATGGTACTGTGATCAGGAACAAGGCCCGATTGGTAGCTCAAGGATACAGACAGGAAGAAGGCATTGACTATGATGAAACATTTGCCCCTGTTGCAAGACTTGAAGCTATAAGGATCTTTCTGGCTCATGCTGCCTACCGAAATTTTAGGGTTTTTCAAATGGACGTTAAAAGTGCCTTTCTCAATGGGGAACTTACAGAAGAAGTCTACGTGAAACAACCTCCTGGCTTTGAAGACCCAGCTCATCCAAACTTTGTGTACAGACTTGACAAAGCTTTGTATGGTCTCAAGCAAGCTCCACGTGCTTGGTATGACACTCTTGCCAACTTTCTTCTCAAGCATGGATATTCCAGAGGTAAAATTGACAATACTCTCTTCATCAAAGAAACCTCAGGTAATATAATTCTTGTTCAAATCTATGTTGATGACATCATCTTTGGTGCCACTGATGAATGCCTATGTGATGAGTTTGCCTCTCTCATGATGAGTGAATATGAGATGAGCATGATGGGAGAGCTTACATTTTTCTTGGGCCTTCAAGTCAAACAATCTTCAGAAGGAATTTTTATAAATCAAAGCAAATATATTCGGGACCTTCTGAAGAAATTTAACTTTCTAGACAGCTCTCCTATGAAAACTCCCATGGCACCTCCCTTGAAATTGTGTGCCGATCTAAAAGGTGAATCTGTGGATGTTACTCTTTACCGAGGTATGATAGGCTCTCTTCTTTACCTAACTGCTAGCAGACCGGATATTATGTTTGCTACCTGTCTATGTGCTCGTTATCAGGCCAATCCTAAAGTATCACATTTAAAGGCTGTAAAACGAATTTTTCGGTATCTTAAGGGCACACTGCACTTGGGTCTTTGGTATCCCAAAGACTCAAGTTTTGAACTAATTGGCTATTCAGATTCAGACTTTGCAGGTTCCCAGATTGATAGAAAGAGTACTACAGGAAGCTGTCAGCTCCTTGGGGGAAAATTAGTAAGTTGGTCCAGCAAGAAACAAAACTCTGTATCCACCTCTACTGCTGAGGCTGAATATGTAGCTGCCGGGAGCTGCTGTGCTCAGATTCTATGGATGAGAAACCAACTAAGGGACTATAATCAATTCTTTTCTAAAGTCCCAATTCTGTGTGATAATTCCAGTGCTATAGCTATAGCAAATAATCCTGTTCTTCATTCTAGATCTAAACACATCGATATCAGATATCACTTCATAAGAGATCACATTTCCAAAGGTGACATTGAACTACACTTCATTCCCACCGATTTGCAGCTTGCCGATATTTTCACCAAACCTCTTGATGAAACCAGGTTCAACTTTCTCATCAGTGAACTTGGGATGTGCAATTTCCAAGAATAAATATGTGTTCATGCTTCACCGATCTCACATCGGTGGACACCTTCGTATCTACTTCTCTCTCTCCACCGATCTCTCATCGGTGGACAACCTATGTGTCAAATCTTTTCTATCTCTTTTCATTTCGGTAATAATCTCGAGTATCGGTGAAGCGTGCCTACCACCGAAGCACGTTTCGGTGAAAATTTCCAGAATCGGTGGAAATCTGTCCACCACCGAAATCTCATTTCGGTGGTCATCTCAAATCGGTGAAACTTGTCCACCACCGAAGTCTCAAATCGGTGGTCATCTCAAATCGGTGAAAACTGTCCACCACCGAAATCTCAAATCGGTGATCATCTCATTTCGGTGGTACTATCCAAATTCGGTGAACCTTTCTATCACCGAAGCCCCATTTCGGTGGTACTATCCAAATCGGTGAAACCTTTCTTCCACCGAAGTTCCACCGAAGTCCCACCGAAGTCCCACCGATCGTCCACCGAGCGAACACCGATTCCTCCACCGAAGCATCACCGAGCCTACACCGATTCACACGGTTCCCAAAGCCCACTTGTGACCACTCAATTGCTTTTGCGTCAGACCCTTCGCCTATCCGCCGCTCCTTGTCCCGATTTCCAATAACTCTTTCACCTCAAGAGCCGCATGTCCCCTCTTCCCATACAAAAATCATCATCACCGTGCCTTTCCATTTCCCTATATATACACATACCCCCTTCATTTCTTCCCCACTCCTCACAATTCAAACCTGCAACTCTCTCCACTCCAAACATATCTCTCTCATGGCATCCTCTCGATATCAAATTCCTACACGTTTTGAAGACCTCCGCTTCAACCAATGCAATCACGTTGCCCGCCTTGAATCCGATCCCGCTCATCCCGAGTTCTCTACTATCGCTAAATTTCTGTCTCGCTCTCCTCTTCTTCATGCCTTCTCATGCAACCCCAGGATGAGCAAAATGCTCATTAGTCAATTCTGGCTATCCTCCGTGTACGATCCCTCCAATGAGGCCATTCACGCCTCCATCTTCACCAATGCCGAAGGTGATCACGACCTCACTTTTGGGGTCGATGATGTTCGTCTAGCTCTCAAGATCGATGCCTTTCCCGACTATGAAGACATGTATTTGGATACCATCCATGAAGACATTGTTCTTACCACCGGTTATGTGCTCGACGACTCCTCCAAAAGCTCCAAAGGCCCCGGTACTCTTCTTCGCAGCAAAATGGGAGGCATTTGGAATTTCTTCTTCGCTCACGTTATCCATTGCCTCTCACGCAAAACAAGTGGACATGACCAATCGCCCTCACACGTAAACAAACTCGCTCATGCCCTCATCTTCCAAAGGAAAGTTGACTTCGCCCAATATTTCTTCTCAGAACTTGTCGAGGTCATCAAAACTCCCAAGAAGTGTTATGTTGCTTTTCCCCGCTTCATCTCCATGATTCTACAACACAAGCTTTCCAAAGCTTTGGAGACCGATCGCCGCTCTTCCTCGCCCCGGTTCTCGTATGAATGGTCATCTCCCGTTGTGGGCACCAAAACCCTCAACGTCAAGCCGCTCGCCACCGATCGCCCATTACGCCCAGGTATGATTTCCTTCGCTCTATCTCCCGAACTTCGTTGGGGTGACGCGGAAATTCCCGGGTTTCGCCACTTGGAAATTCCCGAGGTCACTCCAACTGTTGTGGTCCCTTCTCCCCGGTCCCGAGTGACGTCGGGTGGCACTCAAAAGAAACGACAGAAGGCCACCGGCACCTCCGCTCCCGCTTCTCGAACCACGTCACCGAGAGATCCCTCGGAGACTTCCCCGGTTCACACCCCTTCTCACAAGCGGAGGCACTCACCCTCCCCTTCGGGATCTCTTCCAAAGAGGTCTCGGAAACCATCGGCCCAACCGACTCATCCAACCGTCGATTCTCCAAAATCGCCGGTTGTTGAACTTCATCCCTCCGGGCCAAGGGTACCCGCTACACACCCCACCGTCCCCTCTGTTGCCTCTCGAAAGGCCTCAGTTACATTTCAGGAGAACCCCCCGCATACCTCCCCACTCGACTCCTTGGGTGGTGGGGATGACCTCGAGATCTCTCCGCTCGAGGGTTCTGACTTCACACTACACAGCTTTACACCCGATCAGTTTTCGATCGAAGACATTGCACAACCCTCTAAGGGTTCCCCCCCAATTGCACCCTTTGATTTCTTTGATTTTCTTTTAGCGGACACTGGTTCTCCCCAAACCATCCCGTCCACCGAAGAACATCACACCGAGTCTCCCTCGTCCTCGCAACAATCACCCCCCCGATCCCCTGCTCCCCCCCGATCATCTGCTCCCCCCCGATTGCTACAACCCGACAACTTGGTGCCTTACCTCCATATTCCCATTCCCGAGCCTGACCCCCACCGACTACTCTTCCAGTTTCCCGAAATCGGTGGCCACACTTCCCCGCCCATTGACCGCACCTCTACCTTTCTTAAATCTACCATCACCTTAATCTCCCAAGCCAATTCCCGCATCTCTACCCTCGAGACTCAGCTACCGCATCTTCTTCTTGATGCCATCACCGAAGCCCTACGGCCCGTTCAAGAAAAATTATCTGCCCTTTCTACCACAGTGGAGTCCCTCTCCAAACCTTCCACTGACTCACCCAGTCCTGAACGTTCCCAGTGGGAAATGGATCTCGGTGATTTTGCTTTGGTTCCCCATACCACCGAAACGAGTCTAGCCTTCCTACACTCCAAGTTTGATAAGGCCTTCTATGAGTTAGGTTTCAAGTTGCCGGCTGTTCCTGAGGGGGAGAAAACCACGGCTCCACCGAAACTTCCATCCATAAAGAAAATTTCCAGTAACCAGCCTCCACCGAAACCCTCACCACCGAAACCATCCTCACCACCGAAACCCTCACCACCGAAACCATCCTCATCCCCGAAACCTTTCTCTCCACCGAAACCCTCTTCTCCACCGAAACATGTCTCACTCTCACCGACCAATACTGGCTCCACCGAAGCTCTTGACCTTAATGCATCAGTTGAGGGGGAGCAGTCCAGCAATGCTCCCGAAGACAAAGGGAAGAAAATTCTTTCGGCCGAAGAATTGGCCAGAGAAGCAAAGAAGAAAAAGGATCTGACAAAATATGGGGCTCGACCGAAGGACGCTGAAACTCTCAAACTCAAGCCTGCTTCTCAACCAATCACCACCGAACTTGGCCTCTCTGCTCAAGAAATTGAGGAAGCAAGAATAGCTCAAATCGACTTAGACAAATCCAGAGATCTTTCTCTCAAAGCTGCCACAGAAGAAGCTTCAAAAGTCAAGTCCACCGATGCCATCCAAACACAGAGATCGGTGCTCAGTGCCTTGGAACAACAAAAGAATGAAGAAATTAATTGGTACAAAAAGACCATGCACCACCGGAGCTATAGGTCACAAATTTCTTCAGTAAAGATTGCCACCTCCAAAGCAAATCCTCAAGACATCAGATTAATTATTAGCTGGGATGATGGTTCTATGAAGAGTGTGAAAGAAAGCCATCTCCAACTCTTCGGTCTCTCGGAATGGTATGAAATCACTCAACACCTCGTCAAGAGTCCAAATCCAAGGAAAGACATCTTTGTAAAATACATTGATGGTCTAATGAATAAGATGAAGGAGATCAAAAGAAAACATAACATCATTCTCTCCACCGAAGAAAGAGCCAAACTGCTGTCTCTGAAAGAGAAGATCATCCTCCCCAAAGTCAAAAATCCTCCTGACTCAGTCTTCAAGGAAATGGCAAGAGAAGGTAAAATCCCAAATGTAAGCAATCTTAACCTTACCATTCCCACCTCTGTTCCCTATCCTACCACAACCTTGAGCCTCTCACCAATACCAGGATTATTCTTCAACGACGGTCTCGGTCGTCGGGCATTCTTCAGATTTGCCCAGATGTCCATAGCCGATACCATATTTCTGGAAGGCATTCACAACCTCTTTCCAAACATCCCCGAAGCTCAACCGTTCTATAGAAACTTACTGGATGAAATCAAGCGCCGCAAAACCTCAAAGAAGTAAGTTCTCTCCAGTTAGTACTTGTAAAAGTTAATTTCTCTTTTTGTAAAAATTGTACGAGAACTTATCTTAATACAAGTATCTCTATTTAAATTTTATTTCCGTACATACTTCATTTTTTGTTCCCTGTAAATACTGTACATAGTATACATACACATACAAAAGAAAAAGGTCAAAAAGATCAAAAAGAATGGTCTATGTGAAAAGAACCCAAAAGAGTAAAAAGGGTCAAAAACGCACTTACTTTTGTTTACTCTTGAATATTCTAAGATAAGGAGCTCAAATTCAAATAGGGGGAGATTGTTGGGTCACCAAGGATTTGAAATTGACTCACCGATGTTTTCCCTAAAACTCCTACTTAGAATATTTTAGTTCAGTTCTTTGAATGACTTGTACAAGATATCAAATATTCGGTGAAGTCGAAGATCAACCGAAACCAAGCTTGAAGACTCTCTACTTGTGGAAAATAGAAGAATCTCGGCAACATTCAAACAAGTCATCACCACCGAAATTCCTTGACATTTCGGTGGCCTTCTCTCCACCGAATTTATAAGACAATTTCGGTGGCCTCTTCCACCGAAGTACATGGACAAATTCGGTGGTCCCCTTCTCCCACCGATGACCCTTTCGGTGTTCCTCTCACCACCGAAATATACATGTAACTTCGGTGGCCCTCTCACCACCGAAATATATATGTAACTTCGGTGGTCCTCTCACCACCGAAACATGCTCACAATTTCGGTGGACTAGTTACCACCGAAACATGCTTGCAATTTCGGTGGACTAGTCTTCTTTCCACCGAAGATTTCTCAATCTCGGTGGAAACCACTTCGGTGCTAAAGGCTCAAGACAGAAGATCATTTATTATGGGACAATATCCTCCAGCAGAGAAAAGTGACAGTTTGTCTTTTTATCCACCTTCAGCTAAGGTCCCTATTATCTGCTCAAGCTACTCTGTCTGCACCTAGTGAAAAGTGACAAGGACTTCACAGTTCTCCTGAAGTCAACATTATCAGCATATGTGAAGATGACAAGTGTCCCAAGCATTTAATGCTTGGGCACTCCTTGGCACTATAAAAGGAGAAGTGCTCTTCTTGCAAATACTCACGCTTTCAAGAAATTCTCTCAGTGCAAGAAACCTTCTTTTAAGCCTTAAAACTCAATAGCTTTGCTCTTAGTGTTCTTAGTTGTTTTGTTGTATACTTTGTGTAAGATTGTTAGAATAGTTTATCTGTTCTTTTCCGCAACAATCTTAAGTTTTCTGTGTGTAATTCTTTTGAAAGTTTTTCAAATATAAGAATTAAAATTGTGAAATTTTTGTGTATTGTATTCAACCCCCCCTTCTACAATACTTGTTAAGCCATCTGGGACTAACAATCTGATCTTAACAGGTTTAGGAGTGACTTTGGAATGCGGAAGGATGATTCGCTGATCCTCAAGTTTCTTGATCATTTCTTCTCTCTTTTTCTGATCCTCTTCACTTAGCTTTTGAGGAGCCAAGGAAGGTATGTTTTTGTAAGAGAGCAGTTCTTCTTCTTGTTTTCAGTCTCAGTGAAATCCAAGACTGAGAATATTTCTTCAGCACTAGGAACTGGATTTATTTTTGATGCAGTAGGAGGAGCTTCAGCGGGATCCTCAAGCAGGGGAGAGGACTAGCTGAAACACAGCGATCGTTTAAATGAGATCATTTGGGAAGAAGGAGATAGAGAAAAGAATGGGGTTTGAGTGTATAGAGGTTTTATGGAGAGGAGAACTGAGATCGAGAAGTGACAGAGGAGGGATGCAGTATAAGGGAAGAGGAGATATTGTACCTGACAAACTGGCTTTATCTGAAGGATAGACAGATTGCCTTCTGCAGCGAGGCCTTTGTTTTTGTCTTTATCAGCTTCAGTTGCTGCAGGTTTTATCTTAGTCGTCTCCCCTGATGGTTTCTTTATCATGACCCCTTTTTGAGCGGGGATCTTCTTGGGCTGAACAAAGAAGAAGTCATCATCATCGTCATCATCATCATCATCGTTTTTAGGGGATGATGATGGTTCTTCATCTTCAAGATCAAGGACTTCATTGTCTTCTTCTTCTTCCTCAGCTTCAGATTCTTCCTCGTCAGCGTAGGGTACGATGACATCCGCATCGATTTCGAGATGCTCATCGAGTTGTTCCCCCTCAGATACAGAGGGAGGTTTCTCGGTTCCCTCAGGGTTTTCATCTCCCTGAGGTTTCTCGGTTGTAGCAGCAGCAGTAATTTCCGAAACAATACCCTCCCCCTCAGAGTTACGAGGAAGGTCTTCAAGATTTTTCTTATCCCCCTCGATCTTATGGGGAAGGTCTTCAGTCTTCTCCCCCTCTTCCACATGATGAGTGGGGGAGGTAATGTTAACTTCAGCATCAGCAGCAGTGTGCATTGGGTCCCTGTCTTCCAGGCCAGAGATCCCAACACAGGTTTCAATCTTGCTTAATCTGTCTTCTAGGCCAGATATAGCAGGAGTGATTCTTTGAAGATCTTCTCGATCCACCTGAGTAAAATGCGATGGAGTGCAAGTAGCACCATTCAGGTGGTCGAGTATCTGCTGAAGGAGGTATTTGACAGTGCTGACTTCAGTCTTGACCGTAGTCACTTCTCCCTTAAGAGTACCAACCTCTGTCTTCAATGATGTGACTTCATTGGACAGAGTGGTGAAAGTTGTTGAGAGAGTGATGTTGGCAGTGGAGTTTTCAGCGAGAGTAGTAGCAAATTGACCAATGCTACTATCCACCTTCTCCAGATCAGCACTAGAGGTTTTCTTTTCAACCTCGGTAGTCAGCGTTTTGAGATTCTCTCCAGCGTTTGTAACCGCTGAAGAGTTAGCTGAGAGAGTGGTGGTGAGGGATTCCATCTTTGTTTCCAGGGCCTTCAGGGAGGTGTTGATATCTCCCAAATTAGGACATGCAATAGTTATTAACTTATGAACAGAGGAAAGCTCGAAAGTTGGGGATTTTGAGAGAGTGTGTATGGTTTTGTGTATACCTGCAGGCGGGTTGGCGAAGTTGTCAAAACCTCGTTGACCTGAGTAGTGTTCCATGTCGCCTTGTAGAGTGCCTTGGCGCATAGAAGTTCCTGCAGATCCTATATTTTCTTCCATAATCATATGTAGAGTATCAACAGCTGAATCATGTATGATGACGGGCGTTCTAGAGAACGGAGGGAAAACCGGTGGAGTGTCCAAAGATTGAGTGGGAGGAACAACGGTTGAGAAGAGGGATTTGGTGAGAGGTTCAACGATGGATCCGCTGAGAAATACTTCTTCAGTCCTTAGAAGGTCTGAAGGAGAGGGGTTTTGTTCCAAGTTTATAACCTC
The DNA here is from genome assembly GCA_033807775.1 of Saussurea involucrata. Lineage (NCBI taxonomy): Eukaryota > Viridiplantae > Streptophyta > Magnoliopsida > Asterales > Asteraceae > Saussurea > Saussurea involucrata. The sequence goes on from CM066325.1 coordinate 17,305,804, forward strand.
AGCGTTTAGAGACGCTGAAGTTGGTATGGAAGGGGTGGCTTCATCAGCTGTGGCAGAGCGTACCATGGAACTATCCAACGGCTCTATAGGAAGAACCGTGGAGTCTTCAGCATGTGAATGCTTGGGGGGTTGCTCCTTGGTTTTCTTGATCCTTTGAGAATCAACTGGGGTAGTAGAGTGTTTCCTTTTTCGAGAAGGAGTGGAGGGTGCAGCCTGGGTATCAGCGGTGGGGATTTCCACTGAGGTAGCCGCAGAAGTAGAAGAAGAAGGATTAAGAATAGATAAGATAGTAGAAAGACGTACCTCGTTTGGCATGGGGCTGAAGTCGAGCACCTTAGGGCCAACCTGAGAAAGTCTCAGGTCACCCACTTTTGGGTATTCATCCCCAAGTCCGTGTAGAAAGAGAGCGCTGACAAACCTTGGATATGGAACACATGTTGGTCTGTCAGCCATGTTCACCCTGAACGCCAGATCATCGTAGATGATTGACGCACAATCAATGTGAAGACCCTTCAGTAGAGCATATCCCATGGCCTGTTGAGGTTGGGATGCTTGGTCAGTAGAACCAACCTTAGCTGTTAGGCAGCTGATCAAGTGAGCAAAGATGAAGTTCATCTCGCTGGGCATTTTTGACTTCTTGATAGCAGTCAGCTTCTTCTCAGGCTTTTTATCCCTCCCTGTGTCCCATGAATAGTTCATTGCATCAAAGAATGCAATCAGGGTTTCCCTATCAGCAGGTTTTTTGTGGTTTGGCAGAGGGACAAAGCGGTTTTCTTTGGTACTGCCAGGAAGGTTTAGAGCACGCCTGATGTGAAACGGGGTGATCTTGGAAGTTCCATGGTCTGTGTCACAAAGAATGACATCGACCATTTTCTTGGGATCTTTGGTTGAGGGCACTTGAGCTCTTCTGGCAGTATACCAGAACTAAGCTAGAAGAGATCGATGAGCAGGGGGTGCAATGGTAAGAGCTGTCGATATGGAGCAAGTCTTAAGAATGTTCACAGCATCATCAAGATGCGTGACTTGTTTCTTTTCAGGGAAGTCTAAGAGAACATAGGGATTATTGTTTTGAAAGGTAACTTTCTTGAGTTCGAACTTAACCTGAGGAGCTTTAGTGAATTCAGTGACCTCAGCAGCAGTGGGGGACTTGGCAGAAGGAGCTTCAGAGGATGCCATTTCTGTTTATTATATAATAAAGAGGAAACAAAAGATCTCAAGATGTATATGTTAGTCCCAGATGGCTTAACAAGTATTGTAGAAGGGGGGGTTGAATACAATACACAAAAATTTCACAATTTTAATTCTTATATTTGAAAAACTTTCAAAAGAATTACACACAGAAAACTTAAGATTGTTGCGGAAAAGAACAGATAAACTATTCTAACAATCTTACACAAAGTATACAACAAAACAACTAAGAACACTAAGAGCAAAGCTATTGAGTTTTAAGGCTTAAAAGAAGGTTTCTTGCACTGAGAGAATTTCTTGAAAGCGTAAGTATTTGCAAGAAGAGCACTTCTCCTTTTATAGTGCCCAGGAGTGCCCAAGCATTAAATGCTTGGGACACTTGTCATCTTCACATATGCTGATAATGTTGACTTCAGGAGAACTGTGAAGTCCTTGTCACTTTTCACTAGGTGCAGACAGAGTAGCTTGAGCAGATAATAAGGACCTTAGCTGAAGGTAGATAAAAAGACAAACTGTCACTTTTCTCTGCTGGAGGATATTGTCCCATAATAAATGATCTTCTGTCTTGAGCCTTTAGCACCGAAGTGGTTTCCACCGAGATTGAGAAATCTTCGGTGGAAAGAAGACTAGTCCACCGAAATTGCAAGCATGTTTCGGTGGTAACTAGTCCACCGAAATTGCGAGCATGTTTCGGTGGTGAGAGGACCACCGAAGTTACATATATATTTCGGTGGTGAGAGGGCCACCGAAGTTACATGTATATTTCGGTGGTGAGAGGAACACCGAAAGGGTCATCGGTGGGAGAAGGGGACCACCGAATTTGTCCATGTACTTCGGTGGAAGAGGCCACCGAAATTGTCTTATAAATTCGGTGGAGAGAAGGCCACCGAAATGTCAAGGAATTTCGGTGGTGATGACTTGTTTGAATGTTGCCGAGATTCTTCTATTTTCCACAAGTAGAGAGTCTTCAAGCTTGGTTTCGGTTGATCTTCGACTTCACCGAATATTTGATATCTTGTACAAGTCATTCAAAGAACTGAACTAAAATATTCTAAGTAGGAGTTTTAGGGAAAACATCGGTGAGTCAATTTCAAATCCTTGGTGACCCAACAGTATAAGATATTCAAAAAGGAGTTTTAGGGTTTTTGCACATTCTATTCAGACAAAAATATCTTAATAGAGATTAGGGTTTTTCTAGCTTTGGTAAAGATTCAAAAACTAGATTAAAAACAATAAACGGCTTATATCGATTTTCACAGTTCACAATGTTTTTTTGGTTCTCATTTAATTACCATTATATATATTTATTTATACTGACCACATACACACTATATATATACATGTATTTAAAAAAATGGGTTGTATCTGCGGCAAGTAGAGATGGTCAAACAGGCCCGGATCCGACCCGACCCGCTAGAAGCCCGAAGCCCAACCTGCATAAAGCCCGAAGCCCAAATCTTGGACCTCGGCCCGCCGGGCCCAACCGGGCCTAGTATTGGAAGTTTCGTCGGCCCGACCAGAAGCCCGATTGCGGCCCGGACCCAAGCCCGGTCCGGCCCGACCCGTTTTGAATTTGAAATCAGCCGTTATATAACGACTATATGACCGTTTTTTATGATTTTGTGACCATTTTTTTGGTTTTTAATGGTTCCTCAACACTATAAATAGGAAAGTTGGTGTATGGGGTTACATACCAAATTACAAAACGCAAAAAACCCAATTCTCGATTTCTCGCTACCTCGTGTTCGTTTTTTGCAACTTCTCAATCTCTCAATTCTTCCATCTTTCGCTCAAAATGGCCGGCAGTGATGAATCAAAAGAACAAATTATAAAACGTATTTCTAAGTATATTTGAGCGACCCAATTACGCATTTTTAAGTGTATTAGATAATTAGAATAACATTTATAAATTTTTTTAAAAATATTTTTTTGTGAAGGCCCGGTTTAGGGCCCGGCCCGAAAGCCCGGGCTTATAAAAAGCCTAAGCGGACCCGGATATTTATGCTCAAGCCCGGCCTGGCCCGGACCCGACCAAAGCACGGGCCTTGGAATAGTGTTTCGGCCGGTCCTTCCCGAGGCCCAATCTGGCCCGACCTGGCCCGATTTTTTGGCCACCTCTAGCGGCAGGTAATGTTATCTTTGACCCCGCTTCGGGTATTAAAACAAATTCTCATTACCCGCTGAGACAGGGATTCCCGGCCCCATTAAGGTCGGGCGTCCGTCCCTATGGATCAAAATTTTCATATCTACCAATACATCAAAATACTCCATACAACTAATAACTGACAAAGACTCTATTGTTTTCTTTAAACCATACAAATCCATAAGGTAAAATAGAGAGAGATGAAATGAAAATGAGTTATGTTAGCATTGTATGTGTACACTTTTACTAATATAAAAAGACCTAGAAACAAAATTTTATTAGATAATATATACCTATATCGAAATTCTAGATTTGTCATTGCGATCAACCAATAAATACGATAAATATATACAACATTTAAGCGGGAAAAGTTTTTCATGATGACACGGACACGTGTTTGTGTATGATTGGTTGAGGAAATCGAAACGTGTGTCAGAAAAAGAACGTGTCAGGGTTTATCCGTTTGATGACGTCACAAACGTCCTTTCATATTTTAGGATGTCTCTGAGGTTTTTGAAGACTCAGGGATATTTTTTAAGAAAATATGAAGCACTGAATAGAAGTATCAGTGTTGGTTTTAGAAATTTCAAAGTATCACTGAAAGGAAGAGATATTCAGCGATGTGATTTGTTTTGAAATCTTTCAGTTCTAGGCGAACGTCAGTGAGCATGAGAGAACATACCTTGATATCAGCGAATCAATTTTGTTCAGAGAGAAGGTGATAGAATGGGTTATACAAGTTCATTTATACCACTGATCAAATGCGAACCGCTGAAGATTTTATTCTTCTAAGTTCAGCATTCCAAGCTCGCTGATGAGGAAGTTAAATCTTGTCTCATCAAGAGGTTTGGTGAACAGATCAGCTAACTGAAAATCAGTTGGGATAAAATGAAGTTCTATATCATCATTCATCACATGATCTCTGATAAAATGATTCCTGATTTCGATGTGTTTGGTCTTTGAGTGTAGCACTGGATTATTGGCTATAGCGATGGCACTAGTGTTGTCGCAATAGATTGGAATCTTCGAGAGCTGAAGGTCATAGTCCAGTAGTTGATTTCTCATCCACAAGACCTGAGAACAACAGCTTCAGCGGTTGAGGTGGACAATGAGTTTTGCTTTTTACTTGTCCAACTCACCAGCTTTCCACCCAGGAGCTGACAGCCTCCTGTGGTGCTTTTCCTATCCAATTTGCATCCTGCAAAATCACTATCTAAATAGGCGATTAGATCAAACCCTGAATCTTTGGGATACCAAATACCTAGGTTAGGAGTACCCTTAAGGTAACGAAAGATTCGCTTTACTGCGATCAAATGAGATTCCTTAGGTTCAGCTTGATATCGTGCACACAAACAGGTTGCGTACATAATATCAAGTCGGCTAGCTGTAAGATACAGAAGAGAGCCGATCATCCCACGGTACATCGTGACATTAACAGGTTTTCCAGAAGGATCCTTGTTTAGTGTTAGCGGTGGTGCCATAGGGGTTTTCATAGCTGAACTCTGAGTTAAGTCAAATTTCTTCAGCATATCTTTAACATACTTTCCCTGATTAATGAAAGTTCCTTTTTCATTCTGTTTTATCTGAAGACCAAGGAAATATGTTAGCTCACCCATCATACTCATTTTATACTCTGCTTTCATCCTTTCAGAGAAACGAGTACAAAGGTCAGGGTTAGTAGAACCAAATATAATATCATCGACATATATTTGAACAAGAATGATATGACCTTTTACTTTCCTGAAAAATAGAGTTTTGTCGATTTTACCACGCTCAAATTTTTCGATAAGGAGATAAGATGAGAGAGTGTCAGACCATGCACGAGGAGCTTGCTTTAAGCCATAAAGTGCCTTATCCAGTTTATAGACATAACCTGGATGTTTAGGATCTGAGAATCCTGGAGGTTGTTCCACGTAGACTTCTTCATTCAGCTTTCCATTTAGGAACGCTGACTTAACATCCATTTGATAAACTTTGAAGTCTTTGTGTACATCGTAAGCTAAGAAAAGACGAATGGCTTCTAGTCTTGCCACTGGAGTAAAGGTTTCGTCGTAATCTATACCTTCCTCTTGTCTGTATCCTTGAGCAACAAGTCGAGCCTTGTTGCGGGTTACAGTTCCATGTTCATCCAACTTGTTTCGATAGATGTAACAACCCGGATCCCAAACATACACAAATAACATATATTTCATAATGTCGTCACATAACAAAGATACATTATATAACAAATACGGTCCCTTAGTCTTTACAATCCAAAATAAGGTATTCCATTACAACTTTTCGCTGATTAAATACATTATATCTAATAACAAGGTTATAAACACAAAACACATCATAGTCTTCAACATATAAGTCTTCCCAAAAGCTAGCCACCGAATACTCTATTCACTTGTCCTTACCCGATCCATGACCTGGAATACATATTTTAAAACAAAATGAGGGTTAGACCTAATGGTCTAAGTGAGAAAATCCCTGTCATTTTCAAAACCATTTGCACAAATACCATATATATATATCACAAAAGATAAATACCAATCATAACTCACGCATCGTGTACTTTTCCTGTCTCATTCCCATGACCATATTAGTTGGTTGCAAGCCACCTAATAAATTAACTCCGTTGTACGACAATTACAGCCAACACCGCTGTACGACAATTACAGCCAACACCGCTGTACGAATATTACAGCCAACACCACCGGTCCTAAGCCCGGCCAACACACTCTCGTATAGTGTAATACTCATGTAAATATAATATACATCTCCACATATTATATTTCAAACATAAGCACATAATCACATATTCAATAAATTTGAGAGAGTTTGAGAGAATTTGAGAGATTTTGGTGTGAAAAAATAAGAGGTTTGGGTTAATATATATAGTGTGATTAAATTGAAAAAAAAATTAAATAAAAATAAATAAAAATAGCCGTTGGTATTTTTAAATTTTCAAAATTAAAAAAAAAACCTTTCGGGTTTAACGGGTTTTGGAACCCGGGGTTGAACCCGAGCCCGAGCCCGCAACCCCCCCGTACCACTACCCGACCAAGCCCGCAGCCGAGCCCGTGGCGGTACCGATGGCCTTAGGAAAAAATATGTATTAAAGTATAGGATCCGAATCCCACGTGAATCCACCCAAACCCTAGATGCCCCATTCTCCAATCCCAATTCCCAAGCACAACGTCAACAACGGTCAACCCAACATGCCTGATCCACTGTTCACCACTCTAGATGCCCCATGTGAGGCCCAACTCCCTCCAGCCTGGGTCCATGGACCCGTTTGCCCAAAACCCGCATCTAGACCCGGGATTCAGTCCTGGACATAATGCTACTGCCGTACTAAGAGCATCTCCAATGGTTATTTGAAGATGACTTGAAGAAGGGTTGAAAAAAGCTTGATCATTGGAGAAATCACTTGAAAAAAACTTTACTGATCAAAAGGTTGATGTTGCTTAAGTATTTGAAAAATAGAATGAAAGAAACAAAATAGATAGAAATTACATTAAGATGGGCCCGACAACTTTTTATATATTTTTATTTTGTTCAAGTCATCCACAATAGCTTCACCATTGTACATGGATGCCCTAATATATATGATTGCTAGTTGCTTCCTTTGCTAGATTTTCACCATACTTTTTTTCAAATCACATAGAAACTATCCTTAAATACATTTTTAGCAAAAGAAAAAGCTTGAACATCACACGTACATTATTACAATCGTAGTGTATGATTACCAAATCCATAGAATAAATACGAAATGATCAATTGCAAGATTGACTGATAATTACTTTGAATTGCTACCCTAGATTCATAAATCGTACTAGATTGTTTCTATCTGTTTTGCCTTTGATTTTTTTAACAATGTTTCTTAATTAGTTTAGGGTTTTAGTTAGTCTATGAACGAAATTATGTTATCGTAATCATCGTTCATTATAAGTTTATGGAGCGCACAAATTTCAGTTTCAACTATAATTGTGTAAAAACGATAATTCTACTAAATCAATACATTTTCAATATGATTACAGTATCTAATTTGATAAATAGTGTCACATGTATAACGCCTCCATCCTTTCGATTTTCTTACACAATTCACTCCTATAATCCTATTCTTAACGTTTGTTAAGTGCTCTCACAGGAGAGTCAAGTGAGGGTATTTGGGTCATTTTGAAATGTCTTAAAAACTATATCTAATATACAAGTACGTAAAGGTTGTGTACAAACGCTTAAAAAACATAATCTATCATCCCATTCATCCTTATCACTCCCCTCCCTTTTCACATCATCCCGACATGATTTAGAAAAGCCATCTTCTCCTATGACCCCTACTTCTTCTCCGACAATCTTTGCTTTATCGACAATACATAACAAAAAACTCAACTACCGTCAACCAATAATAATGCAACTACATCGATAAAAATCAATCAACTAAAATCAAGTAAGCTCACCTTTATCAACCCATACATTAAAATAAAGAATTAATCTTTTTGTAAAGTAAATAAACTGTAACATCTCGATTTTTGTATAAGTATTAAAATGGATTTTATTAATACAATTATGATTTATTATGTGATAGATTAATTATAGAGTTTATCCCCGATTAAGTTTCGTTATTCGTTTTATGAAGTTATAAGTTAAGGGGTAAACTTTATTTTATTTGGAAGTTGGAAGGTATATTTTGCCATTTAATGGAAGTTTGAGGCTTGTTTGGCTAAAGTGATGAAAGTCCATCACTTCCACCGCATCATCAGTGTAAAGAGGCCAAAAAGAAGATATTTTCTTCTTATCAAGTTTGATGTGTGTGTGTGTGTATCGAAATCAAGAAAGAAGAGAGAAGGAGAGAACCAAGAAAGAAAAAGAGAGAAAAGAAGAAGATTAGCAGAATTGCATATGGAGATTAAAGATAATCAGAGGAATCAAAAGTGCTGTTGATTTGAAGATTTATTTGCAGAAGAAGTGGGTTTTACTTCAATAAGGTGAGTTCATTCACTTTTGATTAAATTCGTGTTTTTTTGTCAAATTAAACGTTAAGACGCTTGTATAAACTGTTTTGGGATTGCATGGTTGTGTTTAAAACAAGCTGAATGGAACAGACATGGATTTGGGCTAAATTTCTAAGCTATAGGTCGAAGTTTCCGGATAAATGATAGTATCCGGAAACCTCTGTATGAAGGTTTCCGGACAAGACAAAGTTATCCGGTAAGTGTTGTTATTTTGTAGTTTCCGAATGAAATAGTTACCGGATGAGTTAGTTATCAGATGAGTTAGTTACCGGATTGTTGAATACCCGGTAAGTTCTAGTTACCCGGTAAGATTGTATGTATCCGGTAAGTTGATTGTACCCGGTAAGTGGCGAGTACCCGGTAAGTTGATTGTACTCGGTAAGTGGCGAGTACCCGGTAAGTTGAGTGTACCCGGTAAGTTCTGTGTATCAGGTAACTTTGGGTTTTGTTAATTTCTGGACAGATTAGTATTGAGAAATTGAAATACAATTCTAGTAGCTTGAACATACTTACAGATGGATGGTAGTATGTCAGGCTTAAAGATTGTTTAGTTTGATACTATGCGATTGTGTAGTATGTGTAATGGATCCATAGGCACTGTTATGTATTGTAACGAGGAATAGGCATAAAGCAAATTGTAATTCCCGTTGACCTGAAATGAGGAATAGGCATAAAACAAATTGTAATTCCCATTTCGTAAAGGTGTTATGAAATGAGAAATAGGCATAAAGGAACTTGTAATTTCTATTTCATAGTATAGAAATCGAGGAATAGGCATAAAGTAAATTGTAATTCCTGATTTCTAGGGGAAGACCAGAGATATGCATAAAGTAACTTGTAATCTCTACTTCAGGGCCAAGAAATAGGCATAAAGTAACTTGTAATTTCTTGGATAAGAGCAATAGTCTAGAATCTGTGATGATTCGTAGTGCGGCTCTGGAATATGATACGATAAGAAATGGGCATGTGTAATTGCGATTTCTTGGATATGAGCATTAATCTAGAATCTGTGATGATTCGTAGTGTGGCTCTGAGCATTAATCTAGAATCCGTGGAGATTCGTAGTGTGGACTCTTGAATGTGATATCATGTTTGAATAGACATAGTATAATTGCTATTCAGGTTGAATGTTGAATAGGCATAGTATAATTGCTATTCAGGTTGAATGATTGAATAGGCAAAGTAGAGTTGCTATTCGTATTTGAGATGTGGAAATATGAATTATACGAAGTGTAGGTGTTATTTTCCTGTGTTTTTCGGTGGATTAGAAATAGGCAATAAAAATGCTATTTCTGTTTCCATTTCAAGAAAAGGTACGAGGATTGGATGTAAGTCCTTAGACTTGATCGATAAGTTAGAATCCATAATGATTCTCAGTAAGCTCTAGGATATGATGATATGACTCCTCGATTATTAGTCATAGTCATGGGACCGGATATGTTCCCGTCCTTATGAGTCGAGTACGAGTATGGTAAGAATGAGGGTAAACCAGGTTTGTTATGCCTTGTTTACTTTGATATTAAAAGTATTATTTTGAAACTGAATGTTCTCACTAGGCGTTAGCCTAATCGTTTCAAATTATATTTTCTTACCAGGTATGAGCTCAGGGAAGTAATGGGACGAGTGGAGAGTTTATAGTGGCGACAAGTTGATGTAAATTGACTCTTGTTATTATTTTCACTCGTTAAGAATGTTTATGTAATTGATATTAGATGTGTAAACCCTTTTATTTCAGGTTTAAATTTGCCATGATTTTAGGGTGTTACATAAACATAACAAGCTTTTATATTATTATATAAATTTATACAAAGGTGAACTAAAGGGTAAAAGATGGGGGAAAACCCCACACTCAAGAACTCCAAATTTCTTTTACCTAGATGAAAAATAGAATTTTTTAAACTTTGCTACATCGTCCCCCGGTACATTTTGTTGATTCCCCCCTCGTCCAGCCTTCACGGCTTCACGTACAACCTTTGACCCTAAACTTGGGTTAAAAAGAGCATACTGTTTTATAACGCATATTTTTTATTTCAAATTTTGATTTGGGGTCTTTGTTGATATGTACTCTATGCTTCTAAATTTATGTGATTTGTATCGTAAGAAAAGGACTTGCTGATGTTACTAATGGAGATGCAATAACTCGTTTTTAAAAGATGAAAACCCATAGAGAATAATTATATAATGTAATTACTTCTTATTTCTTAACGATATGGTACTTTTTACATGCCCAGCTTTATGGGTCTGACACTGCATTATATATCTACATATAATCAACAAATATATGAATAATTATTTAAACAACATTTTAGGAATAATCTAGTCATTTTGATAGTTTGTCCTATTCTATTCTAATCATAATAAACACAAGACAAATAATTAGTCATGTCTTGTTACTTTAAAGATTATGTAACAAAACTGTAAGTTGTAACCCCGTTGGACCAAAGTGTAAAGAAATCTCCAAAAGGACTATATGTGTCAAGTTGCAAAAAAGGACGTCCAAAAACTGAGAAAAAAAAAGAACAGTTCAAAAACTTTGTTAAATCATCAATTAACGAGTTGACTCTGAGTTCTCCAATATCCATCTATCCATTCTTCATCAATGGCGTCCTTCAACCACTCACTACTCATCGCTTTAATCTCAATCTACCTCTCCGCCACCGCCACCGCCACCGCCACCACCACCGTATCAGGCTCAGACATCCACGATATCCTCCCACAATTCGGCCTGCCAAAAGGCATCCTCCCTGACGCAGTCGAATCCTACACTCTCTCCCCCTCCGATGGCGCCTTCACCGTCCACCTCACACGTCCCTGCTACGTTCAATTCGACGATCAAACCGTCTACTATAGCAACAACATCCAAGGCAAGTTGACTTACGGCTCGATTTCCGATGTCTCTGGTATTCAAGCAAAGCAATTCTTCTTGTGGTTAAGTGTTACCGGTATGGATCTGGATACTGGTTCAAATATGATCGAGTTTCATGTTGGAGTTTTGTCGAAGAAATTGCCTGCTGATATGTTCCTGATTGTGCCTGATTGTAAGAGCAAAGCTTGCAAACACGAAGCTCAGTCTCAATCGATTTAAATCGAAAGGTATTTCTATCTTATGTGGAGTTAATTTGACTAAACTTTTATGCGTATGATGTAAATTTTGATTTATTGATGAGATTTTGCTTGATAAGATTAATATCATACCCCAGGTTTGGTAGATTCATCTTGACTTTCCCAAATAAGATGAATTATTTGAAATCATGATAGATTCGAAGCCTAACTGGCCAAAAATTGTGGAGTGATTCAGTTATATGGATATACTGTAACAGCATCTCTAACAAATTAAAAAAAAAAAGAGAATAAAAAGTCAAAATCTCAAGAAAACATTTAGGAGTATGGTTATCCATTTTAGAGATTACAATGTTGTTCATATTATTAGGATATATTTAATATTATTTCTCTATCTTATAAGCTAGCTTCTTTTTGTGTACATATTTAGATGACCTTAAGCTATAAACTAGTTTTTTTTTGCCAAACAATGCCCAAGTACCAATGACCTGAATATTGAAAGACTAAAGTATCAATCATATAACTAAGGCCTTTGATGACCTGGTTCATGATTTATTTTGCAGGTTTGGATCACACTTCATTCAATGACACACTATATACTTTTTTATACTAAGAAGTCAAGAAACCTGCTCCCAAGTGTTGTATGATGCAAGCTATGTAAATTTCATGTCCACTTTGTATATATATATCATAAATTAATTGCTATTTTTTCTAATATAATATGCAAAAACATGTAAATACACATCTCGTTAATTAAACACGAGCCCATGAACGAATAGCAACTTTGTTACATATCTTTCGGTTAATCACTCGTCTTCTAAGTTAGCTTCATTCAAGCATTTGTATAAAAGAAAACATAATTCATTAAAAGAAACTGGCTTTTATCTGAGAAGAAACAATCTTTAATCTGATAATGGATGAATCTAAAACAAGTTTAACATAAACAACCATATGGTATTTTGAAAATGTTGTTGGGGGAATTCGAGAAAGAGATGAGGAAGAGGTGATCGTAAGAACTTGGATAAAACGCAGAGATCGCGTGAGAGCTCGCTTTCCGTAAGAGATATTTCGACCCTATATGCCTGGGTATCACGAAATTCTCTAGGGGATAATCTCTTTGTTTCGGTGTACCGATCAAGGCAATGATCGATTCATACTTATACACCTTTAGAGAGTTGTAACCGACCTATATTGATACTGGTAATAATATCCCACTTAATGGGATTGATTGCGGAATTAATGACGGAAGTTACAAATGAGAAAAACCTTCCAGACTCCAGCGCTACTTTCGTGCTAGTTCAACTAGAGCCAAAAGGAATGCGGGAAACATTCCAGAGCTTGGCGCTACTTTCGTGCTAGTTCAACTAGCGCCAAAAGGAGTGCGGGAAACATTCCAGAGCTTGGCGCTACTTTCGTGCTAGTTCAACTAGCGCCAAAAGGAGCGCGGGCAACATTCCAGAGCTTGACGCTACTTTCGTGCTAGTTCAACTAGCCCCGACACACGGCTCATGAAACCACTTTGTAACTTGTCGATTTTAACCGTCCAACAATCTCGGGTTCTAGTTAGCTTACACGAGTGTGCACTCCACACCTCCTAACTCATGTTATAGCTTAGCTAACAACCCCATTATTACCTTTGTGAATCCAACTACACAAAATGACCGATGATTTCACTAAAATCACCAACAAATGCTTTAGAACAACGGGTTGTTATATGCATATAATTCTCGTTTTATGCATCTCTTTTTACACTACTAGACAATTGACTTTCACCGACAGAATTTGGCCGTCGATAATTTACGACTAATCCCTGATTACTTTTCGACAGAATGAAGCGTTTCACGACAAATAGGATATCTATCGGTAATCCGTCGGTGAAATATGACATTTCTGATGGATTACCGACGAACCAAATATTGTTAAAAAAAATTCCACATATTCCGATGGATTACTGATGGAGAAACATTTATTTTAATTTTATATAAAAACAGGAATTCATGTGACCATCGGCAATATCCGTTGTAATCCGTCAGTGATACCTTCTCCTACGATTTTTTCTCGGACCACATTTCACTGACGGATATTTTTGTCCGTAAATGTCTTCTGTTTTATAATGTCATTGTTTTTACAAAAGGTTTAATGCTGTCCTCCAAGCAAATATTTCTCGCTCATACAAGCATTTCACATTTATTGTATTGAAAAGTCATATGGTTTTAATTGACATTGTTACAAATAGCAGGTCTAATTGATAAATCAATGTAGGTGAAACTTATACAAGTTTATTAAGAGTGCGTTTGGTACGCAAACATGATAGAACAGAACAAGACGGGACAGAACATGACAGGACAGAACAGTTGTTCAGCGTTTCGTAGACCGAACTGGACAAAACAGAACATATAACATTAGATAAAATACAATAAATAAAATTTAAAAAATGAATAAAATATAAAATAGAACGTGTATTTGATGTTTTAGAGAGAATTAGATTTTATTTTGAAGTTATATTGGTAAAACATAAGTCTGTTTCACCTTGTTCCGCTTTGTTTATGTCTATTCCACTTAAAACTCCTGGCAAACATGGACAATGATCTCTATTTTATCCTGTCGTGTCCTATCCAATGTACCAAAGGCAAACCTTTAAGACATTTAATGACAAAATCATATACATTTTTAATTACGATCTTATTAAAGGGATTCGCTTGGAGACCAATAAACAAAAAGGCGATAACAAGGATTTCATATCATTTTCTCTTTTATCACGACCACTCGCTTCGCGCACCGTCTTCTCGCCCAAACCAAAAATTCATTCAGGGCCGTATAAATCAGCACCCCTAAATTCAAAATTTATGTTATTGGCCAACAATATACCCCCAAAAAGAACGATATGAGCTCGGATACATCTGTTTCTAGCGGTCATGGCAACATCGATGAATATATTTCTCAGCTCATGCAGTGCAAACCCTTGTCCGAACAAGAGGTTGTTATCTTTCAAACCCCAATTTCATCTTTAATTTTGATTCGTCGATATGTTGATCATACCGTGTTTCTGCTTGATCTGACAATTTGAGACTGTATATGGAATTCATGGATTTGGTTTAGACAGATCTGCTTGCCGGGTCAGATCCACTGCAACGAAGCTTAATATTTCTGTTTTCAGTTCGAATTTGGGGGGGTTTCAATTATTTAATTCATATGTTGGAAATTCCCTCTGTATATATGTTCAAGTGGTTGCAGCTTGCTTAAATAACCTAGTGGTCTTTAAGTTTAAATCTCAAACTTGTGGATTGGATAGTGAATTACATGGATTTGTGAATGGGCTGGCAACATAAATTTTTGATCCCAGTTTACTCACCTTTGCTTGAGGTTTATTGAAAAAGGAATTGTGTTTATTGATATTACAATATATTATATATATATATATATATGTATGTATATGTATGTTGACTGTTGTGATTCAGAACTAATAATATTAGGAAAGATCACTGCAATCTGTAAGTTTTTCAGGGTCATTGTTGTGGTTGTAGCCCTAAGCAAAGTCATTTATGGGAGTATGGTGCAAGTAGCTGATTTGCTGTCCATAAATGGCATCCTTAATTGCATTCATTTGGTTGGTTGGGTGGCTGTACTTGTGGTTGAACCATCTTCTTTGCTTAATAAATATCTTATTTGACACTCAATATTTTATGGCTCAGTTTTGGTAGTTTCAGTATTATGATTAGTGTGGTTTTTCTGAATGATTTAATTATGGTGTCTGAATTTCCTTTAGCACTGTCTAATTACCATCAAGTTTCAATTGCATATTTAAAAGATATGCTATCTGGGTGCACACATGGCTTGACACCTGTAAAACCATGCTAACATGGCATTGAAATTGTTCTTAAAAATCACGGTATTTACATGGTTCAACAATTCACATAAATCTTGGGTATTGTTAAGCTTTTATTGTACATTCCTTTTTATCTGGTAGTCGCATTTAATTACATCATGTGGATGTTTTTCAACAAGTTAATCTATAAGACGTGCAGTTTTCTAGCCAAATATCTGCATTTTATGAATCTTTGATGATAATAAGGGAAAGTCTGTGTTGCTGAAAACTCCAAAAGAAATAAATTTGGGGGGGTGGGGGTTTGGGGGGGAGGGGTAGACTTTCCGTAGAATTTTCAATTTATCATCCATACCCTTTTTCTTTCTATAACTTTTCTGTAAATAATGCAATCTTGTAGTTTGGATACTAAGTATCCTCGAAAAAATCTTTTATTAACCTCACCCTTTGATGATTTAAATTGGCAACACATTGTAAGACAAACAAAATGCATAATTCTACACCTTTATATTGCCATTTTAGTTATTTTACGTAAAACATGATCGATTTTGGCACTTAAGTTGTAAAGGAAAGCTTTTCGGTGCTATGTAGGTTAGGGTGTTATGTGAGAAGGCAAAGGAGATCCTGATGGACGAAAGCAATGTGCAGGTATTTTCATTTTCTATAATAAAAATTTTAAGCGACTGTAATTTTAAGTCTTAATTTTCCTATTTTATGTGCTTTAAGTGCATAGCTCCGCCTTATTATCTTTGTGTAAGTTCCAGAAACATTCTAAAAATTTCTTTTGCAGCCTGTGAAAAGTCCCGTAACAATCTGTGGTGATATTCACGGGCAATTCCATGATCTTGCAGAGCTTTTTCGAATTGGAGGGAAGGTGGGTGCTATTTATGGTCATAATTATGGATTTTTTTTACTAATTACAGTTATTGTTATTTCCCATTAATATGTTCATTTTATTTTGAGTTTTGAGCTAATTATGTTGCTTTTACTCTTTTCTTGCAGTGCCCTGATACAAATTACCTGTTCATGGGAGATTATGTTGACCGTGGTTATTACTCAGTTGAAACAGTGACCGTAAGTTTTTGCGGTAATATTTTTCTTATGGATCGAGAACATTTGGATCATATGGGTCCATTTTCTTTTGCAGCTATTGGTGGCCCTGAAAGTGCGTTATCCACAACGAATAACTATTTTAAGAGGAAACCACGAGAGTCGGCAGGTATACCTTTTCGCTATATTCTAACTCGTATTTATGCATTTGTTTCTTTAACAGGATGGTTGTGTCTGTATCACCCAGGAAGTGTGTTTCTGACCTCAAATTATAGCATTAGTAGGAGCCGGTGACGATAGCTATAGTTAATAATCAGCAGAAGTTCTATTTTCGTTGTTTGTCCCCTTCTATACAGGTTTAGGTTATTTTCATTTTGCTTTCACAATGTTTTGCCCATCGTAAGATCTTTTATATACCAAAATGATGTATTTCTGCAGATCACTCAAGTTTACGGCTTTTATGATGAATGCCTAAGAAAGTTAGTTCTCGCCATTTTTTATCACGCTCTTCCTTCTATTTTTGTTATCTAAATATGATAGTTTCCTAAGAGGGAGGTTCAGGGGAAAACCCCCAAAAAATGAAAAACTGTGGAACACCCAGGTAACATGTGCATACAAGTAATTGAAGTTGTTTTTTTGGCTTTTATGCACATGTGCGTACCAGACAAATTATTTAAAAATTACGTCCAGATGAACGAACGATTACCAGGGTGTTCCTCGGTTTTTATTTTTTTATTTTTTTGCGGTTTTCCCCTTAACCTGACCCAATTTCCTTATATCACACAAATGTTGCAGATATGGTAATGCTAGCGTCTGGAAGATTTTTACAGATCTATTCGACTATCTTCCATTGACTGCATTGGTTAGTATTTGTTCATCAAGTTTTCTATATCTGGGCTTTTTATTGCAATTGGTCTCTATATATAAATACCCTTCTCGTTTTTGGTGATTTGATTCTAGGTGGAGTCCGAGATTTTCTGTCTTCATGGTGGATTGTCGCCTTCGATTGAAACTCTTGATAACATAAGAAATTTTGATCGGGTTCAAGAAGTTCCCCACGAGGGTCCCATGTGCGATCTTTTATGGTCTGATCCTGATGATCGTTGTGGTTGGGGTATCTCACCCCGGGGTGCTGGTTATACGTTCGGCCAAGTCTCTCCTCTGCCTTCTCTTTTATTTTGCTGAAATTTATTTCATCGGTTGCTAAAATTTTCGTTATTTGGTACTTTTATTTATCAGGATATATCTGAACAGTTTAATCATACCAACAGCTTAAAGCTGATTGCTAGAGCACACCAGCTGGTTATGGAGGGATTCAATTGGGGTCATGTAAGTATTAAAAGATTTCATCTTTTAAATCTAATAAGCTGGTTTTTCAAGATTTCTTTATTGATTATGCATTTGGTTGTAACAGGAACAAAAGGTTGTGACGATCTTTAGTGCGCCTAATTATTGTTACCGTTGTGGGAATATGGCTTCGGTTCTTGAAGTAGATGATTGCAAAGGTCACACTTTTATTCAGGTACAACTCTCCCCGATGCCTCTAGGGTTCGACGTTTAATGCATGTTTTTTAGGATTACATGCTAATCAACCCTTCAATAAACCGGTATAAACCAAACTAAACGAACTCAGTATATCCGAGTATCCAACATAGAAGTAGGATCTGG
Source organism: Saussurea involucrata (assembly GCA_033807775.1). Taxonomy (NCBI): domain Eukaryota; kingdom Viridiplantae; phylum Streptophyta; class Magnoliopsida; order Asterales; family Asteraceae; genus Saussurea; species Saussurea involucrata. Next base: position 17,323,736 of record CM066325.1, read on the forward strand.
GGATAAGAGATACGCAGATGTCCTCAAATTTTGGTCAATTGAAACACGAAAGACAACTTATACTTTCCTCAAATACTTGAAACTAAGACCCCATTTGGTTTGTGAGATTTGGTAGGATTTGGAATCGAGTTTCATTCAAATCTTTGGTTTAAAGGGAAGCCCGGAAATAAAATCCCATGATTTCAGTAAAAGTCCGCAAACATTGGATTTAAAAAATCTCATGGGGTAGTTGGTATTTCATAGGAATTGTTTGTATTTTTAATAAATATGTTAAAATATTTGTTTTGTAATAATCAATTAATAAAGAACAATGTAATTATTTTTAGAATTATTTAGAATTTGTTTTTTTATAAAATATCCATAAATTTTCAAGGCCTTGCCTGAAATCCAAATTTTTCAAAAACATTTTGTCAAATTAAACGGGCCCTAAGGAGAATATATGTTGAATTGCAGTTTGAACCAGCTCCGAGGAGGGGAGAGCCAGATGTAACCCGTAGGACGCCAGATTACTTCTTATGATCCAACGGTCGTAGTTCCATTTGGATCAACGGCATGTACGTGCTTGATTTGATATAGTTGAACTGGTTGACGTAGGGTAACCGAGAAGTAATCAGTGGCGATGGTGTTGTCTCGTTTCTTATCTTTTACTTCATTTTTCGGTTCTCTTTGTAGACACAACACATCTTAATATATCTCGTCTTTTAAAGGGTCCACATTTTCTTTGCCTGCTGTATTTATTTTGGTTTATTGTGATTCACGTACCGAGAATAACGACTTCGGGTTCGTTGATACAAGATACATGAATTAACGAAGTAATTAAGATTTACGGACAAAATGACAAAAAAATACGTTTGACAAGCTAGTTGATAAGGCTATGTTTATTTGACAAAGACTAGAAAAACAAGTTAAAGGGGGTGTTTACTTAGGACTTAATGAGCTTAATGGGTCAAATGGCTTATTTGCATAGACAAAATATGGCTTATTCGCACAGACAAAATATAATGTTTACTTGTGGCTTATTCGCAAAGATGGAGAAGAGGTGTCCACACTCGGCTAGAAAAAAAGACAAGACTACCCTTATTTAATAAACACGTCAAATCTAAAAAACTTAAACCTCGCTGCTACACTTTCTCCTCCAAACCGAAGTACACACTTGATTTCTCCAAATTGATTTATGATTTCAAGCTCTTTCCATCAAATCGGTTTCTGCACACTTGAGACACTCCTGCACTGTTGATTTCAACCTTTTTCCGGCAACCGACGACTTTCATTCCGATGGCCTACGACCTTCTTTCCGGCGACAGACAACAGTTATAAACCCAAGCTTTTGAAGGAATGGTCGTTGAGTTTTGATAACTGGTCCATTGTTGCTTCAGATCGATTATGATGATGAAGAAGACTAATCAGATAATTGGAGGTTAGATGAAGCCAATTGTACGTTGTGAAACGAAAAAGGATGGAGCTATTGGGTTTCTTAAAAATATGGAACTAGGTACTCGGTTTCTTACATGTGGAAAAGAAAAGGATGTACTTTCTTAAAATAAATTATTGTGAAACAATACCATTCCTACCATTTTATTTCAATGTTGTTCTTGTAGAATTGAAAGATTTATTTATAAATCTTTTGCGATTTGTTGTTACTTGGACCATGGGGTCATTAAATCCTACACTAAACACTAAATTTTGTGTAATTGACACTATTCACATCTCCAATGGGGTCTCTATTTTTCACACTAAATTTTGTGTTATTAATAATATTACACTATATTTGGTGTAACACTATTCATTTACATTACTTTTAAAAAATAGTGTTACACATTGGAGAAGATTTACTATCAGCACTAAATTTTACACTATTTTTGAAATTTGATGTAAGATATACTGTGATACCTTGGAGATGCCTTTGGGGGTTGTTTTATTAAAAAAAATAATAGCAATTTATTAAACAGTGTATAATTCATACCGAGGGGCAAACAACATCAATTTATGCAGACATAAATTTATCCATACATAACTTGATAGAATTGGTAAATAACCCCCAACTTATGTATCTTCTAAACGTGGAACCTCATTCATCCATATCCAGGATAGCAGCTAGAGTTTTTTTGGATCATCAAATGCCGAGTGAGAGACTCATGGTTACTTGTTTGACTTAAACAATGAGCAAGTCGATGTTGAATAACACTTCAATGGAACTACAACTCTCAACATCAAGTTCATCCTAGAATCCAATAATTCACAATCGTTGGTGACCAACATCACTGGATTCTGGTACGAATGTTGAGGATGACTTATCATTCTTACTTCAAAACAGCCTCTGCATCTTGAACATTTCGTCTCCTGATCCCTTCCACCTTACTTTTTTTGCAAAACTTATTAGACCATGAATACCGCTTCCTATCATACCCACTGAACCCCGTCACATCAGCTTTTCTCTTTCCTACCCTCCTTACCCTAAAGTGGAGTACCGCTTCCTATCATACCCTCTGAACCCTGATGCCACCTCAGCGTCACATCAACTTTTTTAATTCTTTTATTTATACATTTAATTATTTAACAAAATAAAAATATTCATATATTTTTTTAATAAATAAAAATAAGATAAATAATAAAAATAAAAATTCATAACATTCATTAAAAATTTCGCCAAAGTAACCCTAAAAATATTTCCCGTAAGATAATCATGCAGGGCTATGAAAAACTCGAAGTCTTTATCAAATCGTTTTTCTAACTCGAATTGCAACTATTTTTCTTCGAGTTCAAGTTTTTTCATTTTGTAATCCATTGTATTGTCAGCCCGATGGTTGAACGAGCTTATTTGACTCATCAACTGAGTAACGCTTTCGTCCGGATTCGACCCGGTCGTATTACTCGTTGATGCCCTTTTTCTCCCGATGGAGCTTCATCGTCATCATCAGAAGTTTTGGTACGTTTTAAATAAAAAAAAAAAAATTACGCCGGATTCCCGAACCCACCCTTACCCGCGACCATGAACCCGATGTGAACCCGCCCCCAACCCGATGGTGAACCCACCGTGGTACCCAACGATGGTACGCACGGCTTAAACAAGTTTTGTCATCAAACTTAAACAGAGAAATCACGGTTGAAAATATCATACCCAAACCTGTGAAAACAGCCTTGGATTTCATCCACCGGAAACAACAAATCCATATCGAATTCAACCACAAAACCGATGAATCCAACCTCCATGAACATCGATCAGAGATCACATCGATTGGATTTGCAGAAAATGAATCAAAATCAGAAGAATTCATGAAAGAAACGAGAAAACAGATGCTGAATAAATCAGAAATTGCATCAGTATGAGATCGATTTGGATGAATGGATATCCAGATCAATTAGATGGCGGCGGCTATAGTTAAACCTAAATTGTGAGTTTGTACAGAAAGGGTGGGTGGGTATTTATATAGAATGAACCACTTAGGGTTACAGGTTAGAAAATTACGATATTGACCTTTAGAACCATCTAGAGAGAGTCGTTGCATAACAAGTTTTGGACAATAAAAAAAACCATTATTTCTTTTTAATATTTTTTAAAGAGACCATATGAATTTGATATTCTAGTCAAGTATTCTATATGACTAGTTACGTACCCGTGCGATGCGGCGCAAAACATCTTGAAATCAAAACCAAGAACTCGAAAAGATAATCATGTTTCATTTTTTGTTCTCTCCTTTTCGCGATGTTAATTTTATGAATCTATATGGTTTTATCCCGCAAATTTGATAGTATATAAATCTAGTCGATCTCGAACACAAATTAAAACTTGTTCAACTTTAACAAACCGAGCTTCATAACACCAATGTTCGACTCGGCTTGTTGAAAAACTCGATTAAGTTCTCAAGAGTAGAGTAAAACCGAGCCATTTAAGCATATACTTTTTCGAGTCAAACATGCTCATATGTTCCTAAATCATACAATAAAAATTATCGAGCTCGAGTCAGTAAACAAGTTCATCGATCGCGAGTTTGAACCCATAAACAAACATCGAGCTCGAGCCCAACCTTTAAAAAACTTAGTTGAGCTCAAGCTCAATATTATTTCTTCGAGCCGAATTCAAATAACCTATACCCGATTCGGCCCATTTGCATGAGAAAATATGGGTTAAGTAAGATACAAAATTTTCTTATAATCTAATATGCTTCTTTTTAAAAAAATTGAAATTTATATTTGAAGTCTTTAAGTCAACACCGCACTCAAGAGGTGCTTTGTAACGGGGCTATCCTTGTGAATGTTGTGTGTTGATGAAACATTGCTAACCATGTCTCTATTTCCTTAAAAGAAATTACTTCTAGACGGAAAATGGAGGAGAATATATTTAGATGCTGTAGATACAATTTTCAACCATGGAGTAAGGGTCATTGACCAAGCACTTACCTGGTAAGAGCGAATGAAATGACCGAGAGTCTTACCCCGGTAAGTGATGGCGACGACTCTTGCCATGGTTAGCGTTTACCGGGTGAATTATTGCATACGAAATCGATTTGACCGACTAAAATCTTATCCGGTAAGTAAGTGATAGAGTGAAATTTGACTGGTAAGCGCTTACTCGGGTAAGCATTTGGTAAACGGCCCCTAAGGGTGCGTTTGGTACGCAGACAGGACGGGACAGGACAGGACGGGACAGAACATGACAGGACAGTTGTTCAGCGTTTGGTAAGACATAAACAAGACTGGACAGGACAGAACAAGACTGATTAAATGACCAATTTACCCTTGGTGATTTGGCAGCAACAAAAAACACTTACAGCAGAAATTAAAACACACATACAAACCAGATTAACATAATGTAAATTCACACTTGCAGCAGAAATTAAAACCTGCGATAGTTTTGATGGTAGTTTTAATGGCATAAATTAAATTAATGTAAATTCACACTTGCAGCAGAAATTAAAATTAGGGTTTACAAGTTGTGTGTCGCGGATAGAAATGTGATAAAACAAAATCACCCTATGGCAGAAATTAAAACACACTTTGGGAAAGAAATCGCAGAGAAGGAAATCGCAAAGAAATCGTGTACCTTTGGGCTGTGAAATCGTGAACCTTTGGGAAAGAAATCGCAGAGAAATCGACGAAGGAGACGACCTCAGTTTCTCCACAGAAGCATGAATCGACGAAGGAGACAACCACCGATTCAGGATGAAGGAGACGACCTCCGATTCAGGACGAAGGAGACGACCTCCGATTCAGGATGAGGGAGACGATATTCGATTTCAGAATATAAGCGTGAATCGATGATGAAAACGATTTAGAAATCTGATGGAGGAAAGACGTGAAACTGAATATTAGGTTGAGGGGCATAATTGTACAAAATCTCTTGTTCCACTTAGTTCCAGGGTTTTTGAGAGAACAGACTTGTCCCACACTTGTGCAACTTAGTTCCATATACAGACACGCCAAACATGGGACAAGTCTGTTCTGTTCTGTCCTGTCCCATCCTGTTCTGCGTACCAAACGCACCCTAAGAGAACAATCTATATCCTCTTTTATAGATCGTAGGTGCAATATTAATTACAACTTTGATGATCCCAAATCCCAATATAAAGTGACTAAACATCCATATGATTTGCTAATCTAAAGAAAAGATAAATAAATAATCTCATTTATGTTGCTATGCGGGAACAACTTCTTCAACCCCACGGACCACGGTTGCCATTACAGAATAGTATTAGACCTCCAACACTTTTATGATCCAAAACCAGAAATAGTCTTCAAAATACGTCTAAAAGATCCCGAAAAGAAAAAAGGCCTACACAAGAAATCAGATATGCAAACCAATGCTTCACCATGGCCTCTTTCCCGGTCGACTCTGTAACATCCTGAATTTTCAACAATAGTATTTTAATGAGGATTGGGATGTATTTGTATTTTGTGTAAACCTTGAATTATATGGAAATTTTACAATTCAATAGGGTTAAAATACAAGGGTTTAAGGTTTGGTGTCAATTGTGAAAATATTGAAACCTAGAGGTGTGTTTGGTCACATTTGGAAAGTGTATATAGATAAGGTAGCTGGAAATCAGATTTTTATCTGATATCTTGTTTTGGGTCGGTCAAGAGAGAAGAAGAGAAAGAGAGAAAAAGGAGAAAAGAGAGAAAAGGAAGGAAACAAGGGTTTTGGTCATCAATTTGGTAAGAAATTAATCTGTGTTTTGATAAAGACTGTTGTAGCTATAGAATTGTAAATGAATCTGTGTTTTGGATCGATTTACAGAATCAGTAACATCAGATTTGGAGCAGCAGTTTGAGATTAAAGTGGGTTTTCTTTAAATAGGTGAGTTCATTGTTCTTTGCTTAAATCAGTGTTTTCATGTTAAATTAAACCTTGAGTTAGCTGTATAAATTGGTTATGAACTGTATGGGATGGTTTGGAACGAGCTGAATCGAACAGATATGAAAATGAATCGAATTTTAGGCTGCAGAACAGAGTTTTCCGGATAAATCGTCGTATCCGGATAACTCTGATGATGAATGTGTCCGGATGCAGCAAGATACCGGGTAAGTTCGAATTGCTTTAGTTTTCCGGATGAAAAAAGTTACCGGATGGTTTTTAGTATCCGGATGTCGTCCGAATTAGAAAAGTATCCGGAAGGTTTAGTTGTCCGGAAAATCCAAGTTACCCGGAAAACTCCTGTTGTCCGGACACTTTTGAGAAACTGAGAAAAACTAGGTTCTGATGGCTGGATGCAGTTCTGGATGTTTTGTCTGGTTTAGTTTTCTAAAAAAATTCTAGGGGCGCTGCCCCTAGACCCCCGTGCTAAGTCGCCGAAGGGGGGACATTTAAGGATAAAGATACGATAGGTTATCTAGTATTCTTAGATTTGAGAATATGTTATGAGCTGTAATATGTTGTTATGCAGATATGTTAGTAAAGTGTAATGGATCCATAGGCACTATGTTTGTTTTACCTAGGAGCTGTCATCAAGTCATCGGGGGCAACTTAGTACGGTCTAATGGGAACCGATTACTAGCCATTGACTATATGATATAATTTCTAGGAATGAGCGTACCTTGAATCATCGTGAGGGCCCCGGTTGTGTATCGCGATATATTAATCCCATTAGGGTCAGTGATTCTGAGGTGGGAAGGACGTGAAATGTGGAATAGGCAGATTTTGATTTGTAATTCCCATTTCGAATGGAAAATCGGAGATTTCCATTTTTATAGGGAAGATCAGAGATTTCCCAAATTGTGAAAGGAAGATTAGAGATAGGCATAAAGTAATTTGTAATCTCTACTTCCGGATTAAGAAATAGACAGGTTTTGACTTGTAATTTCTTGAATAAGAATATTAAACTTGAATATGGGATTATTCGTGGTAAACTCTTGGTAGCAATATTATGGCTAAATGAATTAGTCATAATTTTGGAAGTGGGGTAGATTCCCAGTAGTGAAAGGAGTTGTTATACGGTAAGAAAAGGAGTAATCAGGTTTGTTGTAATTGTTTACATTGATTTTGCAAATGTTATTATTGAAACGAATGTTCTCACTAGGCGAAAGCCTAATGTTTCAAATTGAATTTTCTTACCAGGTACAAGCTCCGGGAAGTAAGCTGGAATGTGTGAGGAGGACTTTTGAAAAGACTTAAACTTGGAGATGACAGAGGATCTAGTTATTCTTTTGATATGTTGGGACAGATGATTAGATAACCTAGTTAATCTGATTATGATGTAATGATTAGATTAATAGGTTATTTGAGTAGATGTCTATTGTATATAAAAACCTTTCTGTTGATCCTCTTGTTATATAAGTTTGGAGTTTTATGATCATAACTTGTGGAATTTTTAAGGTTTAAACTAACCCTGTTTTTAGGGTGTTACAGACTCTGCCCCCTTAATCCGTCACGTGTTTTCGTGCTTCTCCGGCCTCCTAACTTGTCTGCTCTCTTGTGAGAGAATTTTAAGAATGAATGTTGTAGGGTTTGTCACCTGAAAGAATTATAGGATTGATCACTTTTGGTGCATGTTTTCTTCACTCGAATAAGATTTTACTGCGAACAATTGAGAGTGAAATGGTAGTGCAAAGACCTTCCTTTTATGACAAACCGCCACATATTGTTGTGTTTTTAACGGATGCCTCCGATGCAGCAGGCCTGGTGTACAACTTTATGGTATTACCAACAAGTTGGTAAACAGGTTAGAACCACATAAATTGCACAAATGAAAACAATGGAAAGGAGAATTCGTGGATAAAACTCAAGAGACAACCACACGACAATAAGCAAATTACGTAACAAGTTCTAGGAATTCCAGGAGATTTACATTGGTTGACAAGGTAATAAGAACTAAGAGTGATATTTTTTTCCTTCATAAATTGCAAACAGAAAAGGTTTATTTAAACTGAGAAGGAATTAGCACGTAATAATTAAAGGATTTCATAAGATAAAAGTATGGCTCATATCTTATTAGTCCGTAAAGTTCTTTTTGCTGGTTTGAACCATTGGCTGTGAATATATCCATATGTTGGGCGTTTCTCGACATTTTATATAATGACAAGGTCTCTTTTGTTAAAAATCTTGAGGCTTGACTATAAACATAAAAAATTATACACTTCTAAATGTGATAAAGCTTAAAAAGGAATGACAATTTATGAATTCTGACTTACTGCAGTGAGTGTAGCAACGAACTGCTGGTCGTGCAAAAAAATTCAAATTTCTGTGAAAGGAAAAGAAAAACAGGATAATCTGTAAACACAGAAGTAGAAATTTATATAAGCTAAGAGCTGCAAAATTTACATGTAAATTTTCTTTGGGACAACCAAGTTGGTTCTAGTGAGAGGGTTGGACCATTGAATAACTTGAGTGACCCAAAACAATATTTTACATAATTGACTAAAAAAGCATGTCATATGTGATTTACATGTTGGGTGGTGAGGGTGCACTACCTCCACCAAAACAACCTGGTTTTTATTACAGAAGTGACCAAGTCTAAAACTGAGTGTACCTTAATTGTGCCACAAGTGCCAGGTTCTATCAATGAATTCAGATTACACAATTAGGTCTAGATAACTACATAAAGGCATATATATCCATGACCAAGTACCTAACCTGTATTAAGGTGATTGGTAACACATGAAGCACGTCGAAGAGCATTTCATATGTAATGTCACTGAACCTTGATTTGTGAAGCATTTCCAAGTAATGTTACTGAACCTTGTGTAACACCCTCAAAATTGGAACGAGCAACTAACTTTAATTTCAATAAAATAACCAAACGAGGATAAAATTATTTCTACAGATCATCCCTGAAAATACCTCGGAATTTAAACATCATAATTTCCACAATGAATAACTTAAAACGGACGTTACTTAACACAACATAAGTTGTTAATCCCAAATAAAGGCGGAAGACTTCACTAGTCAAAATCACCTCTCGTGCACTCTACTAGCACTCGCCACTTCACAGTGTAGCTAAAGCTACTTCCAACCTGAGCCTGTTGCACATGCCGACAAATATTGGAGATGCTCTAAGATTTGTTTTATATATATATATATATATATATATATATATATATATATATATATATATATATATATATATATATATATATATATATGTATAGAGAGAGAGAGAGGCTCCGTAAAATGCAAACCTTGCATTTGTTGCACATCTTATAAACCACAGTGTGCATATATGCACAACCAGTGTACATATATGAACAATATGCATATGCATACGTGCAAGAATATACATATAAAATTGACATACATTCATATGGGATAATGCATATATGTATCTTAGATTATGCATATATGCAAATTGGTTTGTAAGAGATACAACAAATACATGGTTTGTATTTGATTTGTACCTTATATATATATATATATATAGAGAGAGAGAGAGAGAGAGATGGGTTCAAACGAGGAGCTTACCTATTTAAGAGAACGCGAGGAGCATTCTCAACCACTAATAGTTTTCCACCACTTGCGCCACATTTCACGCGCCACATTTCCGTTCAATATTGATTTATAATTTGAAATTTACACTTTTAACCCCTATACTTATTTACTAACTTTACTTTATACCTTTTACTTTCCTAATTTTAATTTTACATTTAACACATATAATCGTTTATTAACTAAAATACGTTAAAAAATACGTTTTAATTTTAACAAGTTACACCATTGTACTCGTCTCTTCGATACGTTCGAAATGAGCTCAATATTGAATATTTTTTTTTATTTATTTTAATATATATCATATATACTACATAAAAAATATTTTTAATATTTACAATTCATACCCTTATAGTTTTGATTAGATTTTTGTTAGGAACACCTATCAAATCATATATGATTAGGAAAAAATAGTAAATCATATGTGATCTATAAGACTGTTATCTGATATCACAAGTTATTAATCATATATGATCTTGTTTTACATTCTGTTATCACTTAGTTATTAATCATATGTGATTTTATTTTAGTTGGTAAATCATATGTGATCTATAAGACTGTTATCTGATATCACTAGTTATTAATCATATATGATCTTGTTTTACAATCTGATATCACTTAATTATTAATCATATGTGATTTTGTTTTAGTAAATCATATGTGATCATAGATGATCTTGTTTTACAATCTGATATCACTTAGTTATTAATCACATGTGATTTTGTTTTAGTAAATCATGTGTGATCATATCTTGTTTTACAATATGATATCACTTAGTTATTAATCATATGTGATTTTGTTTTAGTAAATCATATGTAATCATATATGATTTTGTTTTACAATCTGATATCACTTAGTTATTAATCATATATGATTTTGTTTTAAGTCGCGACTTAAAGTGGAGGGAAAAGTCGCGTAATCATATATGATTTTGTACATGAATCATATATGATTTTATACATAGCGGTTGTTTTCTTGTTTTTTCTTAAATAGTTAGCGTTCTCATATGAACCCACCTCTTGTCAACTAAATATCAATCAAAATTTATATAAAATGACGATTTTAAATAGTTAAAAAAAATCTAAGAAATTGTAAATACAAAGATAATTTTTAGCAAACTATTTTAAAGTTGTTAATTGCGTAAATGCGAAAGAATTTCGATCAACACCAAATTTGATTATATGGATGGATGATTAGAGCGAAGAAATTAAATAATGCAAATATTTTTATGTAGTATATATGATATATAATAAAATAATTAAATCAAAAAATATTCAATATTAGGTTCATTTCGAATGTATCGAAGAGACGATTACAATGATGTAACTTGTTAAAATTAAAACGTATTTTTTTAACGTATTTTAGTTAATAAACGATTATATGTGTTAATATGATGAAGGTGTAAAATTAAAATTAAAAAAGTAAAAGGTATAAAGTAAAATTAGTAACTAATTATAGGGGTTGAAAGTGTAAGTTTCAAATTAAAAATATTGAATGTGGCGCACGTGGGTGGAAAGGAAAGCTACCGAGAATTTGTGATTAATTAGTGGTTGAGAATGCTCCTCGCGTTCTCGTTAGGGATGGCAAAAAAAACCGAAACCGACGGTGAAAACCGAAAAACGAACGTTTCGGGTCGAGTTTGGGGACCTCTTAACGGGGACGGGGCGGGGATCGGGGATTTTAACGGGGGTGGGGACGGGGACGGGGACCATCCTCACCACCCCGGCCCGGCCCGATATAATATATATATTATATATATATAGTTATATTTTATATATGTATATTTTGTAAACTTTAAAATATTATGGGCTACAACTTGTGTATATGTGTGTGTGTGTGTGATTGTATGTATGTCTTCAAGAATATGCTCAGTATTGGTTTGGTTTGACATTAGACTTTAATCAGTGACAACATACAAGTTTACTAATTGATTTCACCCAAAATGTAGAAAACATTTACTGGTTTTGTATGGATGTTGGAGTAGATGGTTTTGTTTTTGTTGTTTTAAAATAAATATGCACCTAACATCATAAGAATTTCATTAAAAGAAAACTCTCTCGTAGTATTGTTTTTGCATGATGTATTTTCTTTCTTATTCGTTTTCCATCTAAAGTGTATTTGGTCGAATGAACTCGTGATTGAGAAAATTGTGTTTTTTTATCTTTTAAAAGCCTTTTTTTGTTCGGGTTTGGGTAAAACCAAGGGTAACGGTGCATTTTTTTTCTCTTAACGGGTTCCCCAATGGGGAACCGAAAACCGTGGGGACCCGATGGGGATCCCCAATAAGATCCCCGACGGGGATTGGTACGGTTATGGGGACAGAGATGCTTAACGGTTTCGGGGACGGGGACCTTAAAAACCGGCCCGAAACCGGCCCGTTGCCATTCCTAGTTCTCGTAAATAGGTAAGCTCCTCGTTTGAACCCTCCTCTCTCTCTCTCTCTCTCTTTATATATATATATATATAGAGAGAGAGAGAGATGAGAGTTCAAATAAAAACTCATTTTCAATTGTGAACACGAGGACAAATCTTAGTCATTCCATCTCTATTGATCTAATGACCCATATTAAATAGAGTTTTTAATTGAAATTATTAATTAAGGTGATTAGGGGTAAAATGAGAAGATAATTTAAACACACGCCTACCATATTTGACTTTTTATTTTTTTTTAATTAAAAACTTTTACCCCCCTTAAAGTTTAAAATAAATTATCTTAAAAATTACTAATATTTTAATCAAACAAATTACATAAAAAAACGAGAATTCCGTGTTCTTCGATATGACATCCATCTCGATATAGTTTTTTTTGTTTTAACCGTTTTTACGTGATATGTCATATATGTGTTATATTCATTATGAATATTTATGTACGTTCAAGTGTGTACAACATCTCGACACCGTAAGTTCGTAATTCGACATCACCTTCTACAACACTTTCTTCAACGTCCTAAGGCATCGTGTTCTTCATTATCTTAACCCAACACCCATCGAGATGAATCGAGAATGTATCGAGTTTCGATTGTGAACCGAAGAACAAAAGAAAGTGTGTCACGTCTCCACACCTTCACGGTCACTCATGTATTATTCTTCATAAATAATGTATCATTCAGTATGAATAATACATCATTCAGAGTGAATAATACACGATTTATGAATTCGTTTATTATTCATCCTGAATGTTATATTATTCATCTTGAATAATGTATTATTCATCATGAATAGTGAATGAACGTTCACCTTTGTTATTCATACTGAATGTGGACACTTTGAGATGTGCATACATATTCATAAAGAATAAAACCAAGTTTCGATTGTGAATCGGAAAACAAAAGAGAGTGCGTCATGTGTTCACACTTTCACGGGTCATTCATATATTATTCATCATGAATAATGTATCATTCAGGATGAATAATACAACATTCAATGTGAATAATACACGATTCGTGTTTAATAATACATGAATCAGGAATTCGTGTATTATTCATCATGAATGTTGTATTATTCATTTTGAATACTGTGTTATTCGTCATGAATAGTGAAAGAACGTTTCCCTTTGTTATTCATACTGAATATGGACACCAGGAAACGTGTATACATATTCATACTGAATATAACACATACATAACATTTCACGTAAAAACAGTTAAAATGAAGAAAAAATTATATCGAGATGGATGTCATATCGAAGAGCACGAAATTCTCGTTTTTTGATGTAATTTGTTTGATTAAAATATTAGTAATTTTTAAGATAATTTATTTTAAACTTTGAGAGGGTAAAAAAAATTTAATTAAAAAAAATAAAAAGGTTAAATTTCCAGATTTGTCTCTAATCACTTCTCAATTGGTTTCATTAAGTTTTAACCATTGATTAATTTTCCAAATCTTGATCAATGGTTGTGACTTGTCCTCATGTTCACAATTGAAAATGAGTTTTCATTTGAACCCACCCCTATATATATATATATATATATATATAGACAGATAATAAAATGTAACCGCTAAATGTGTGTAACCGTTGTAACCCGTCGATTTCATAGGTTTTTTTGATGATTTTTTTTATGAAATTGTTTATTTTGATGAGGTGGGTTCAAACAAGAACGCTAACTATTTACGAGAACACGAGAACGGCCGCCCATGTACACTGTGATTTTGTACGTGAATCACATGTGATTTTATACATGCACGGTCGTTCTCGGGTTCTCGTAAATAGCTAGCGTTCTCGTTTGAATCTTTTTTTTCTCTCTCTCTCTCTCTCTCTCTTATATATATATATATATATATAGGGGTTAAATCATGTGAGAACCAAAAAAAGATTGAGAACCGATCTAAGCCATAATTTGGTTTTGATCCCATGGTTATAATCAAACTATTGATCACATGGTTATAATTAAAAGATTGAGAACCGTGAGAACTCATCTAAGTCGTAATAGATTAAATCAATTAATGGTTTAGATCGGTTTTCATGGTTCTCAACTTTTTTACGGTTCTCATTTGATTACCGTCCTATATATATATATATATATATATATATATATATAGGTGAGATGAGATGAAACAAACGTGTAATTATCAGATGAACCTATCTTCTAAACAATAGATTATTAGAATAAATACTTTTCAAACAATAGACATTGTGTTTAAACATGACCAACAAACCATTACCATTTATGTTTTAGATGGAATTAATTTATTATCACTCAACATAACCTTTAATTACTTTGAAGGGACAATATAACAACCTCAAATTCCCGATGACAATAAACGTTTGAGAAAAATGTTGCCTAAAACAATCACTAACAACAATAACATAATTTGCGGACATGAGTTAATTTCAATTTTTTAAGGAAAATCGATCAAATTCAATTTTTTTGCCTAGAAATTGCGGACCTGATGAAAGAGATGGAGCTAAGAGGTAAAACCACATGTATAAAATGGCTATTTCAATTAGTTTCCCTAAATAAAATTCAGATTCAGACAATTATAAATAAAAAATAAGCAGTAGTTACTCTTTGCATACTTGTTTTCATCATTTTTTTAGTAATTGAAATTTAACATATGAAAAACTAAAATTTGTTGTCAACAAGAGTCGAACCCTTGACATTCAAAAAGCTAAATAGCGACCAACTTCACATTTATATTTCAAATGAGGTTCTAAAAATATACAAGACACATAAGAACACACTTCAAACTTAAACGGGTATACAATTACACTCAATAAAAAAAAATTCCATGTGTTAGGAGTAATCAATCATACAATTGATTTTGTATATAAATAACAAAAAAACATAAGATTATAGTTGACGCCATGTAAACCCTAGTCTCAACTATCATCAAAAAGTAAACATAAGATTATAGTTGACGGAAAATGAGTTGGTTTCGGAGACGGAAAGGGAGGGTAGTTACAAGAAAAATCAACTCTTAACTGTGAATAAAAGTCCGAGTTCCCAAAATTTTATGCCTCCTTCCACCAACAATCTTACACAAAATTCAAAACGAGGACATAAACAAAAATCACTTTGCATTGAGCCAAAAGAATCAACTATGTACCTGCGTAAAATCTACAGATATGCACATCTACCAACTAACAATGCTGCCATTATCAAATACCCGATTTCAGGAACCCGATGTGGCGCCGATGTACTTGCCGCGGGACCCGCTGGTCCAAATGCTGGTGGACCCATCCTACCGGCGCTCGAGTTTGAACTGCTCAAAAACATGTTTTACACGTTAGCAATCGAGTCAAAGAGATCAAAATAATGCTAAGATCATAAAATAGTTTACAGGTTCTTGTTTGCTTACCTTCCTGTAAATATGCAGGATCCATAACCTGCAACAGAAAGATGCAACAAAATTCTTGTTAATCTTATAAAAGGCTTTTGAATGTATAGGAACCTTTCATCCTGTTATAAAAGATATTCAAAAGGGGTTTCACATATTCTAACATACGTTAACGTAAAATATTATAAAACAATGGTGGGAAGAGTCAAGGGAACGCACTCGGGTCAACTGTGGTCGTTATACCCGTGCCACCAAAATCACAGGTTCCGCCCACGCTACGCTTTCTTTGGTAATAGTCGTTATAAGCATAAGAAGCATGGTTTTGTATCGTATTAGGCAGATAACACGGATGACCCGACTGAATAGCGCTGCAGTTCGCTTGACCTTGACCACAGGCCCAATTCAGCCCGTTTTGCAAACTCGTACGATCCGCCCCTTTTCTTGCAACACAAAAACCACCCGAAGAATTCCCCGTGGAACCATCAAGATTGAGATCATAAACAGAACTCCCATTGCCAAAAAACACCCCATAGTTTCGGTCTGAATCCGCCGTGTTTCCACTAAACAGCTCATAAATGTACGAGTTCATCAGAATAGCGGGTTGACTCGGTGGGCCAGACCCGGTCAAAACACGCCGAATCAAATTATTGTTGAAAGTCTCCGCATTTCCCATGGTGGCGTCGGTTTCATTGTCCCCACCGGACCACGGCCACCCTGTTTCACTAACGATAATCGGAATCACCGAAGTATTGTAAGCAGCTATGGCGTAATAAGTAGCATCCACCATAGCTTCAAGCATGCTTTCATAATGGAAAAGAGTGTTCGGGTCAACGATCTGTTTGACCACCGGAAGCGGCTGAAAAAGTGCATACTGAATCGGAAAAATGCCATTGCTTTGTACATACCCATTGTACGGATAAGCATTTAACATGTAAAAAGAATTCGTATTCTCCAAAAACTGAAGAATCTCGTGTACTGTTGAATTCCAAGAAGCGTTAAAAGTGGCGGTGGATGGCGGAAATGGCTTCGGAATCATCTCCATTGATAAAGGGGTCGACACTTTAATATTATCGTTTAGATTTGAAGCAACTAAAGCTTTATAAAGATAGTCCATGGCTGAGACAAGAAGAGGGGCAGCGGTTGGTATTTTAGAAAGAATTTCGTTACCAACAGCAATGGCGGTGATATTGGCGGCAGGTAAGAACGCTGCAACGTGTTGGTTGATCCACAACGCTGCAGCTGACGCTGATTTTCCGATTGTCAAGACTTCATCGTTAGAAACACCAATCATAACTTCGATTCCAGTGTCTGATAGCACATTAAGCATACGAGCATCGGTGTTAAAAATGCGAACATGTGTTATTTGGTTGGCTCTAAGGATCGCCACCACCTGATCCGGTGATGCTAGGTTTGAAAAATCGGCACCAATGTTCATTCCTACCAAGGAATCTGAAAATTCAAAAATATAAACATATAATTTAAGAGGATAACAAGATTTTATATTAGAATTTTGTTTGGCAAATTGGCTGATAACTGATAAGCTAGCCGATGACTGAAAAACTAGCGGATAGACTAGTCATATTTGGTAAAAATGTAATTACATGTATCAAATTTAAATCAAAAGTGTCCCTTTATTCTGTAACCAAGAGAAATGAAGTTGCAAGAACAAATGGCATTACCTGCTGGATTAACCAAACTGCCAAATATAAGCAAGAGAGATCCAAGCCACAATTCAAGCCTCATTGTTCCAAACTTCCAATAGATAATTGGAAATCAACGTTCTTTATCGTTAAACTTCATAGTTATCTGTAAAGGGTTACGAATAATCAACCAAAAAGACGAATAATCACACACAAAGAACACAAAGATTCACATGGTTTGGTCAATAAGACTATATGAAATGAGTTCTCATTGTAGAAAGAAACCAACACAAACTATCTATTAAGAACCTAGGGATAACCTTTATTTTCCAGTTTTTTTGGAGTATATAATATTTATATATTATATACAGCAAATGCAACAAAATAAACTCACACACAGTCCTAGGTTTGAGCCTCAGACATCGTACGAGGCCAAAGGCTCACATACCGCTAGGCCAAAGACCCTTTGGTTTATTTTCCAGTTATACTACTACTATTCAAGAATGAGTAATTTTGAACAAAATGTCAAGAATTGGATATGCAATTTGTTCAAGGTTGTTTTTTTATACAAACCATGGTGTTCTTTTTAATGCTCTATAAAAAGTTCCAACCTTTTGAACTAATTAAACAAGTTGGCCAACAATAATACCAATATTTGAAGCTATTGATAATTCTATCACAGGGGTGAATAACTAAACAAACTTTGAGGTTCCCAACTAGCAAGAAATGAATGAAAAACAACACAAAATGCAAATAAACTGATTCAACCCTGCATACATATAAAAAAGGAAGAACTTTTGGAGTTTTATATCAAGTTAGGTCAATCTTTTGCACAAAACAGAGAACACCCAAGTCAAAAAGAAAAGGTTTAAACACAATTTGAGAAGACTGAAGACCCATATAAGTTTCTTGATAAAATTCAAGAAACCCACATACAAAAACCTTAAAGAAAGAGAAGAAATAGAGGTAATACCAGGAGTATCAGTTGTACAAGTAGTTCTTCAATGGCAGAAGGTTCACCAAATTAAGAAGAATGTGAATGAAATCTGAGAAGAATGTAAAGGAGCAGGTAACATTTACAAAGCATTTAAGGGAAAAGGGTAGGAGAAGTGTAGAAAAGAGTGTCTTTTTGGATCCCTATATCCTGATATCCCATATAAAACCCCCTTTTGTTTATTGCATAATAATTGTGGAAGACAGTCATACCCCCACCACCCAGTTGGCATTATTCTATTATATACCCCAACAAATGTAGAAGAAAATATGAAAGTACTTTAGAAGAAACCAAAAGGTTGTCATATTGACCTAGGCAGGCACTCAAGAATCAACTCAATCAAGAATTCAAGATTGTCCTTGTGTTCTTTGGCATTTCTTTATCAAAACCCTTTCTAAATAAAATTTGTGTATTTGGAACAAGAATATCTGAATTTAATCCCATTACTAAAAATTTAAAATAATAAAACAGAGGTTATGTTTGTTTCAATTCATCATCAACACACTAAAAGTAAGGTTGTGAAACTATTACAAGTGTCATGTTAGTGCATGTTTGTTAGTAGCTTAATGAAACTCACAACTTATTCGGCTATATGACTGTTTGATAGTGACTTAAATTTTCTTTTGAAAGGCAAGCAATTAAATTAAACAGAAACAAAGGGGGAACAAAAGAGTTCGAGGATCTGCAAGACGCATAACCAAAACACTCAAAGAGGCCCAAACAACCCTGAAAACAACAACCGCACCCGACAAACAAAAAGGCAGAACGGGACAGCAACAACAAAAGGAAAAGAACCTCAAAAAACACCAACAAAAGCCTAACACTTGATAGCGACTCAATGATATAGAAAGTAACTTATTCAATAAGTTTCTAAAAGGTTTTAAGCAAAAAACCAAGTTTTTCCAAACCTGCCATTCCCAAACAAACACGAGTATTCCATCTATAAAAGAACCGTTTCAAGGAAAAAAAACTTCTCAATATGTACATACAACTTAATCGAGACAAACAATTTTATCTATACACGAAAAACCAACCAAACATCCCCTTACTTGTATTTCATGTTTTCATAAATCATATTTGGTTGGAGAGTGAAAGTAACGTTGCAAAAAATCAACCAAACATCCCCTCACTTGTATTTCATCTTGTCATAAAATTAAGTCATATTTGGTTGGAGAGTGAAAGTAATGTTGCAAGACTCCTTTAACTTTAACATTGCTTAGAAGACTCCTAACTTATAATTCCTCTTGTCATATACAAATAAGAACTATAATATTAATATCACATGGCTAAAGAATAGATGTTTAATTATAGAAAATGATATAAACATAAGTTATGGTGTAGCAGGTAGGTGCATACACAATACAAGAGACTTTTAGGGATTGTTTGGCAAAAAAAAGCTAGCTTATAAGCTAGTTTTTTTTAGGTATATGTTTGCATGACCATAAGCTAGCTTTTTGAAACGCTACTTGAAGTAGCGTTTTGGTAGTTTTTTTGTGAATATTCCAATATTGCCCCTTATTATTATTTACTAATTATTATTATTAATAAATATTAATTTTTTTAATTTTAATTATGATTAATTAATATTAACTGAAAATTATTAAATTAAATTATAATTATACATTGATATTAAATTTTTAATTATTTAGAGTTATTGTTAATCATATAAACTATTTTTATTTATTTTTTAATATTAATGAATATATTTTAACTAGCACTCAATATTAGTTTTTAATTATTTTTTGATTATTTTTTTATATTGTATGTAACGGTTATTTAAAATCATAAGCTAATATATATATATATATATTTTTTCTAAAACTTGTTTTAATAAATTCAAAATTTATAGTATATATGTAATAATAAACTTTTAAATTTCTTTTAATTAACATGTTATATTATTTAATTTTTCTTTATTACATTGGTTGTATTAATTAACATATTATATTGTTATATATTTGTTTTAATTACATAATTAAATATTGTAATTGATAATTATTTAAAGATGTCCTTTTAGGTAATTTTACACGTTTATAAGCTAGTTTTGCCAAACGTGATTTTTTCATCAGTTAGCTTATCAGCCAACAGCTAGCTTATTAGCTAGTTTGCCAAACATAGCCTTAACCTTTTTTATGATGATAAAAGGTTGGCAGCAATTATGCAAATATGGAACAACATATTCCCTCCAAATTGGGATTTAGTTAGGTTTATTAAATGCCAAAAAGCTATACACCAACAAAAAGGAGTAACAAAGTGTTTGGCTTTATTTACTAGAAAACATATAATCATATCTTTATAAGATTTTAAATTTAAATGTTTTTATAATCTTCTAACTTTTGTGTTGTTTTATTTTCTTTTCCTTTTATCTACAAAGTTTTCTTTTAATTTGTCCCCCATTTCATATCATATTTAACAAATATATTTAATTCATAAATAAACATGAACTAAAAAAACCGAAAACACAATATTTTTTATTTTCTTTTTTACTTCTATTCATTAAAAAACTCGAGAAAATAACATCAGTGTTAAGGAAAAAAATAGTCAATCGTAAAACATAGAAACAAAAGCCCTAATTGTAATGGGTTGGGTTCCGATAAGAAGTGTCAAATTTGATGAGAAGCGTAGCAAGTGGTTATCAACGGTTGGATGAGAAATGGACGGAGATTAGGATGAGATGCACCGATATAAGATACACAAAGGTGCACCGGATCAATTCTCTTTTAAACTACAATTCATGAGAGGCTATTTAATTAAAAATGATCCAAAGATTTAAAAGTATTTCTCACAAAAAAT
This sequence comes from Saussurea involucrata, assembly GCA_033807775.1. NCBI lineage: Eukaryota > Viridiplantae > Streptophyta > Magnoliopsida > Asterales > Asteraceae > Saussurea > Saussurea involucrata. The sequence goes on from CM066325.1 coordinate 17,344,857, forward strand.
GACACTTATTACATTTATTATGTTTAATTTCAAAACCTCGCAAATGAAATGCATAATTTTTAACAAACCATAAGGTGAAAAACAAAAGTAGACAATTTTTATTTCGTGTATGGGGTGTGAGATTGCTTATTTAAAACAACTTATGTTTATTTTTAAAAGTGTTTACCAACTTATACCGTTATAAAAATGAGTTTTGGGTAAAAATGTAATTTGAACAAATAAGTTATAAGCAGTTTTAAATAAGTTAGAATGGATTAATATATCAAAAACAACTTATTTGTGGTGGAGAAAGAAGTCATAAGCACATTTTTTTTTCAATCCAAATACTAAAAATAGTTTATTTGTGATGATAAAAACTATAAGCAAATAAGTAAAATAATAATAATAAATAAATAAAAAAGCAATCCCAAACACCCCCAATGTCGGTCTAACCCTGTAGACGATTAGATTGGCTGATTGGGTCATATCATATGTTCTTCTATAACCCATCAAGATTCTTTACTCGTTCCTCAATTTACGACCATCAGGTTTTGGGAATCTCCATTGAATCTCAATAGGAACATCGTATCCCCATCATCAACGAACCAGGTTTGAATTCGTCATCATTCATGGCCTCATATTACTTTGTTTCTTCTTGAACCCTATTTGGTTCTCTACAATCACTGTTTTTTATAAGTTGCGGTTCTTAATTGCGAGTATCATTACCGTTTGTGGTAATGGAATCCGAGAATTTCTTGAAGAAATTATGTACACAAGCGCACATGACCCCTTCATCTTCACAATTTTCTTTCGATTATCATTGTGCGAGTTTCTAACCTTTCAATTGACTAACGTTACTGAGCGTGATCGTTGAATTCAATAATTGTATTTGAAGAAATTATAATCACAAGCGCATATGAATCCTCCATGATATTTGCCCAATTTGTTATAGTTGCCTTGAAGAAATGTTGTTTCCCCTTTGCATTTATTACAATTTCATATACAAAGAAGCCATAACACCTGTTATTGACATATATAGTTGAGGGTTGGGTTCAGGTGAGAAGTGGTTATCAACCGTTGGATGAGAAATGTACCAAGATAAGATGCACCGGATCAATTCCCATTTAAACCGCAATTCATGGGAGGGTATTTGATTAAAAGGGATCAACGGTTTAAAAGTACTTCTCACCGAAAATGGCACTTCTCACGTGATTTCATGCCTTTATAGTTGATACCTAAATAGAGTAGGAAAAGGGGGGTTTCTTTTGATTTACTTATTTGTGTATAGTATTTATCTTGATGAGTTTGGACTTTGAACTGATGTTCTCAGTTTGAAGAAGAATGGAGGAACAGTTTATACTGAGAGTGCCACCATCTGTTGCTCAGCATATAGATCGTCTTTTAAACGAGAGCACATCTTCTTCAGACGACAAGTCACTGGATTTGTCTTTCTCTGGTAAAGATTACGACTTTATGTTTGATTTACATATAAATGTCTAAAATTAAACCTTGAATGATGTAATACACATGGCTGCCAAGAATGTTCACATTTGTTTCAGCCAATAATACCTATTAGAACTGTTTATAGTCATAGCTGAATTCGTGATAATCCTGATTATCTCATAGATAACTATTAAAATGTTCTCCCTTTAGTAATATTATGGTCTTTATACTTTAATTTTGCTATTTATTTGTTTGTTAATGCAGACGATGGGAGGAGTGGCACGTTCGTCATAGGTGATGACCATTTTCCTGCATCCCTCTTGGATCTTCCTTGCATCGTGGAGTCTTACAAGACTTACGATGACAGTGTTTTGATCAAAACCGCAGATGTTGGTCAAGTAGGCAATATTTCTTTTGCATGTTTCACGTAAACATGATTGTTTGTATTTTCGGTCCAGTGACACAATTGTATTGTGACAGATGATTATGGTCAGAGATAAGGGTGACCCTGCTCCAGACGTAGTGGAGCACCGTCATGGTCTTACCCCTCCAATGAGAGATGCTCGAAGGCGAAGGTTTCGCAGGGAGCCTGATTTAAATGTACAATTTTGTCTCATCCATGACCACTTTTGGTTGAAGTTCAATCTACCCGTTTGTTTTCGTTTCTTTTTGGTTATTAGGGTATGTGGAACCATTTGAATCTCTCTCTAAAAGAGCATTTTAGAGAGAGGAGGTTTCTACAGGTTTGATAGTCTGTGTCTAGCTGATATGGGACTCCACCTGCACACAAATGTGATTGGTTATTTAGAAGGGGGACAGCGTGACTGATTTTGATATTTGATATCGTTTGCAGCCTGAACTTGTGCGGCGAGTAGAGAAAGATCTGCTGAATATCATGAATGGTGGAACAGCTGAAAATGTTGATATCCTTTCATTTTTGCAGATTTACTTGATTTTTTGTAGGGTGCGTATTGATAAAATGCATGATAGTGAAACATATCAGATGTTTGTTTTTTTAATTTAAATGCAAGTCGTGAGATATGTGGAACCCCATCAGATTACTCTCCAGAAGAGCCCTTAATTTTCAAGATGGTTTTGTTTTAGGAATCAGGATGCCTATTTGATTTGATTGTAGATATTTTGCAAACTAGAAAGGTTTCTTAGAAAGAAATTCTCAGTTTTTTATAATAGTATTTTGAATTTTAGACTGTTGGTTCCTCCATATTTTCCTTGACATATGATTTCACATATGGAAATGGCTGAGCAAGAGGAAGTTGTCGATGAGATTGGTCGCAGTGCTAGGAAGAAAGCAGCACCTGCACCCGTGGCAAAGCCCGATGTTTCTGAGGCTGGAACAAATGCTGGAGGGCCTGAGAGAAGCGATACTGATGAGTCTGATGATTCAATATGACTTGTCTTGGTAGAAACTTTCTTTTACTCGCATTTTTGCAGAGGTGTTTTCAGAAACAACCGTTCTACTATTTGTGGTAGAGAACAGGTATTTGTATATCTCACCAGCCAGATTCTAGCTTCTAATGGGATATTCTGCCCTCGTTTGGTTTAAGTTTATTTCTTAGTAGAAACATGTAGCGTCTGTGTGTGTATATATATACATGTATTCGTGCAAGCGCACAAACCCGCTAGTTGGATAAAACTTGTGTAATCTTTTGGTTTGTGGGAATGCTAGCATGGAGGGATTGTTTTCCTGTTTAACGAACGTTGTTATATATCATGTTTCCATATCATTATATTATCTTTTAGGTTGGGGTTTTTACAAAAACAGCCGGTACTTTTGAGGTAGATGTCATGTCTATGTACATCTTATCTCTCTAGGCCCCACTTCTGGGTGGGATATATCGAGTTTGTTTCGGTTTTTTTTTTTGGTATAGTCTGTAGAAAATCGTTGCTTCATCTTGAATATTGCCTAATTTTGATGTTTTACTTCTCATAACGCTGTTTTGATATTAAACTTGGTGTTCCATTGGGAATGATGTCCTAAAACCTTCTCCTCAATGGAAAACACCAAATTTTCCACTAAAATTATGTAATTTTGGTGTGTAAATAATAAATTAATCCTCAAATAAAATCATTTTTAACATCAAACAAAATATTTTGATTGTATTTTATTTTAACATCAAACATAAAATTTTGAAATATAATCTCTTTTGTAACATACATAAAATGTTATAAAAGGATAGTATTTTATTGTTCATAACACACTTTGATGTTCCATTTAAGAGGATTTAATGTTGAAAATGAGTTTTAATAGTAGTGTTCCATTGAAGATGTTCTCTCTCTCTCTCTCTATATATATATATTATATGTAAATATGTAAAATTACAATGTGTTTGACAAGTTACACATTGTTTTCCACAATCGTGTGTGATGACGTATGGATTAAAAGTCAACGTGTCTACCATGTATTAAGGGTCTGTTTATTAAACGTTTATTGGGTAAATGCGTACAGATAAAAATCATTATCATCACTTATCTTATCTAATAACATTCTCGGCTATCAAATGGATGGGTAGCTTTTGGTAAAGCTTACTAGGTAAGAGTTTTTTTTCCATACTTGTGGTCCTTGTTATGCCTTTTACCAAGTAAAATTCTTGATTCTTAATTGTAATTCTCACCTAAGTGACCCGATAACCATTTGATTAATGGCCTCTAAGCCCTGTTAATGTTACGTATTCCATGTCTTTTTTTAGAAGGGTGCCTTTGGTTATGCCTAGACTAATCCCGACAAATTATGACCGAAAGAAATCACTCCTGATAAACTTGGATGTCACTGAAAGTTATTGGAATCCTTGCCTTTGCATTCCATTGATACCTCAATTTATACAAGAGATTACAAGCCTATCTATAAGGAAAGTATATCAAAGCCTAACTAATAGGAAAAGATTTACATAAGAGAATATTTACAATATCAATTCTATCAAACCCCCGCAGTTGAAAGGGGAGGTGAGCGGATGTTGAGACTGGCCCGAAAGTCATCGAAAAGGACAGCAGGCAGTCCTTTGGTGAAAATGTTTGCGATCTGGTAACGCGAAGGTACATGTAGGACCCGAACTTCCCCCCGAGCCACTTTCTCACGTACGAACAAAATGTCCATTTCAATATGCTTGGTTCGTTGGTGCTGTACAGGATTCCCAGATAGATAGATAGCACTAACATTATCGCAATAAACTAAAGTGGCTTTCTGAATGGGGCAATGAAGTTCCAACAGTAAATTTCGTAACCAACAGGATTCAAACACAACGTTTGCCACCCCATGATACTCGGCTTCGGCACTGGATCGGGATAGTGTGGCATGTCTCTTCGAGGACCACGAGATTAAGTTATCGCCCAAATAGACACAGTAACCGGAGGTGGAGCGTCGAGTGTCGGGGCACCCACCCCAGTCAGCGTCGGTGTAACTGATGAGCGAGGTTGCCGGTGAAGGGTAGAGATATACACCATGATCTAGGGTACTTGACAGGTACCTGATAATCCGCTTTAAAGGGTGCATATGTGCCTCTCTCGGGTCATGCATGAACAAGAAAACATGTTGTACGGCGTAAGAGATATCGGGACGGGTGAAGGTGAGATATTGAAGGGCCCCGGCTAAGCGGCGATAAAGTGTAGGATCTGAGCATGGTGTCCTAGTGTCTGTACTTAGCTTGGGTTTGGTGTCAACAGGTGTGGGCGTGGACTTACAAGTGGACATACCCGCACGCTCAATAATATCTTCGGTATATTTTCGTTGAGATAGGAATAGACCATTTTTATGGTGGGTGACGGCAATGCCTAAGAAGTAACTCAACTGACCCAAGTCTTTCATAGTGAACTCGGAGCTTAGACGAGTCAAGATAGACTGACGGAGAGTTTCCAAAGAGGCGGTCAAAAGGATATCATCGACATATAGTAGAATATAGGCCAAGTCAGAACCGCGTTTATATATAAAAAGAGAATGATCGGACCTGCTGTGTGAGAAACCGATGGAGGAGACAAAATTTGCAAAACGTTTGTACCAAGCCCGGGGTGCCTGTTTGAGCCCATATAGGGACTTTTTGAGTAAGCACACATGATCCGGATGATTTGGGTCCCGAAATCCCATGGGTTGATGCATGTATACGACTTCATTTAATTCCCCGTGTAAAAAGGCATTCTTCACGTCTAATTGATGAATTTGCCAAACCTTAGAAAGAGCCAAACTTAAGACGGTTCGAATCGTCGCGGGTTTTATGATCGGGCTAAACGTCTCGCCACAATCCACGCCAACCTGTTGTGTTTTACCATCACCTACAAGTCGAGCCTTGTATCGCTCAAAGGAGCCGTCAGAATTAACTTTATGGCGAAAAATCCACATAGACCGAATCACATTGACACCCGGGGGGCGGGGTACCAATTCCCACGTTTTATTTTTAATAAGAGCATCATATTCGTCGTTCATGGCCATTTTCCAATTTGGGTCATGGAGCGCATAAACTGGATTTTTCAGAATGGGAGATATACGAGTTTGAGAGTGAAGATTGAAGACGGACTTGGGTTTGAAAATGCCATGTTGGCTACGAGTGGTTGGCCGATTTGACGGAGGGGGTTGGGGATGGGGTGTGGGTTCGAGTATGGGAGATGTATGGGAGGTGGGAGAGACCGAAGTAGTAACGGGTGTGGGAGGAGGTGATGAGTTTGTGGCAGGAGGTGGTGCCATCGTTGGAGGGGAGGGTGGTGTGGTAGGAGTGGCCGAAGTGGCAGCCGGGTTGGTTGGAGAATAATGGAGACGATGTGTGAGATACGGAGAGGAGTCCTCATCGAGAAAATCATAGGATGGAGGAGACTTGTTAACCTCCGAAAAAGGAAATTGAGTTTCATCAAAGAGTACGTGACGACAGATTATTATTTTGTGGGAGGAAAGGTCGTAACACTTGTAACCTCGATGATTTGGAGGGTAACCGAGGAATACACATGATGTGGAGCGTCGTTGGAGTTTGTGTATGGTGGAAGAGGGTATGAGTGGGTAGCATAAGCAACCGAATGTGCAAAGATGTGAGTAGGAAGGTTCTTTTTGATATAGGAGGACCGGAGAAGCATAAGATAATGGTTTAGAGGGAAGAATATTGAGGAGATAGGTGGCCATATGGAGTGCGTGATGCCAAAAGGATGGTGGGATGGATGCGTGGTGTAATAAAGTGCGGATAATATTGTTGATTGATCGAAGTTTTCTTTCGGCTTTGTCGTTTTGAGATGAGGTGTGGGGACAAGAGAGACGAAAAGAAAAACCATGAGATGAGCAAAGTTGCCAAAACTAGGTGTTGTCAAATTCCTTACCATTATCACATTGGATGCTTTTAATATCACGTTCGAATTGGGTTCGAACAAAGTTTTTGAAAGTTAGGAAGCAGGAGAAAACTTGCGATTTTTGAGAGAGTGGAAACGTCCACAAGTAATTAGTATAATCATCTAATATAATAAGATAATATCGATGACTGAAATGACTCAAAACCGGTGATGTCCATAAATCACAATGGACAATATCAAAGGGCATAACAGTAGTAGAATTAGATGCAAGAAAAGGTTGTTTAATATGTTTGCCAAACACACAAGAACGACAAAGTTGTGAATCACTAGAGCTATTACATGAGATGTTATTATTATGCTTAAGAAATTGAAAAATATGAGTGCCAGGATGACCCAAACGTGCGTGCCAAACGGACGGGGAGATTGCGGAGAGACTCGTGTGGGTGAAAGCAGCAGTAGGTAGATACGTGGAAGCAGGAGTAACGGGGTATAGGTCTCCTTGGCTATCACATCTCATGAGTTGAATGCCCGTCCGAAAATCCTTCACAGAAAACCCAAAAGGATCAAACTCAATAGAAATACTGTTGTCTTTGGTGAGTTTACGAACGGAAACAAGATTTTTGATAAGATGAGGTGTGTGAAGAACGTTTTTGAGAGAGAGGGAGAGAGAGAGGGGTGAGGAAAGGAGAGGTTTGTGTGACCATAACCAAAAATTGGAATTTTATGTCCACTCCCGACAATAATATTACGATTTTTACTCAAATTAAAATAAGAGGAGAGGGTACCTGAGTCGGATGTCATGTGAGATGTGGCTCCGGTATCCATGTACCAATTTGGGTCCGGGGGGTGAGCCCAAGAGTGGGCATGGCGGCTTCAATATCAGTAGGAGTAGAGGTTGCAGATGCTGATGCCGAGTAGGATTGTGGAGGTCGTGGTCCAAGAATTCCAGCCGTGTTCGGGTTGGAGGGTCGTGACCATTGAGAGGAAGGCATAGTAGGATACGGGCAGGGAGGCATGACCCAGGGCATCCATGGTAGCGGCCATTGGGTTTGCCACGGGTTGGTGGGACGACTAAAGTTACCGCCGCCTTGACCCCCGCCACGTCGACTGTTGCAGCCACGACCTTGGCTCGAGCCGCCACGTCCTTGGCTCGAGCCGCCACGTCGACCCCCGTTGTCTCGGCTTGGTCCACCGCTGCGATTTGGCGGTCCTCGTCGATTACCTCTTACATTGCTGGATGATCGATGAACAGATTCGTTATCGGGCGAAACTTCAAAATCTTTGGTCGTGTTGAGCATGACCGAGTTGGTAGTGGCGGCATTAGATGCTTTCTTGACCAGTCCGGCTTCCTCGAGCATTATCATTGATCTGGCTTGGTAGAAAAGGGGGAGAGGATCACTTTGTCGTATGAGAGTTCCGACACCATTGTAGGCCTCAGTAAGCCCCGCAACCATTTGAAGAACGAGACGATTGTTAGAGACCGGAGCACCAACATTCTTGAGTTGGTCAGACAAAACGTTGAGTTTCTGGCAATAGGCGGATGCATTGGGAAAGTCTTCCATGATGGTGTTCGAGAATTCTTGTTCAAGTGTGACCGCACGAGAATTCTTATTATCTTAGAAGATATCGCGTAGGCGGTTCCAAGCTTCCATGGCCGTAGGATCGGGTTCCAATATAGTGTGCAAGAGATTATTGGAGATGGTGGCGTAAATCCATTGAAGAACGGTTGCATCAAGGGTGGACCATAACTCGGGATCTTCATCTTTCGAAGCAGCAGAGGACGAGCCTGTCTCAGGTGGAATGATGTGTTGGATAACACGGTGAGAGCGGGCATGAATTTTGAAAAGTTCCGCCCATGTTGCGTATTGGACGTTTTCCATCTCAAGTGTGATGGGTATGAGGTTTTTGACATTGGAGACGGCTAGAGCAGGATGAAACGAGGAGTGACCGGATGACGGAGAGTTGGCGGCGCCGAATTTTGTCATCGGAGGAGCGATGACGACTGTTTTTAGGGTTAGAAGGGAATAATTTGAGAGAAGGAAGAGTTTTTAGGATAGCTCTGATACCATGAAAGTTATTGGAATCCTTGCCTTTGCATTCCATTGATACCTCAATTTATACAAGAGATTACAAGCCTATCTATAAGGAAAGTATATCAAAGCCTAACTAATAGAAAAAGATTTACATAAGAGAATATTTACAATATCAATTCTATCAGTCACAATTGTTTTGTATACCTCACATCCCCCAAAACCTTAACCACTACGTCACAACCTTTATGGGTTCCATGTCTTTTTCTTAATTTTCAAGTATTTCACATATATGATTTAGATTTTTGAGCATCCACAATCATTTACATTTCCATAACTACATCATTTTTTCACACGTTTCATGAAAAATGTTCTTCAAAATAGTCTAAGTCCTCCGGCTACATTCATTTCTTAACCTCAATTTTTAGGTCAAAATTTAGCTAATAATTTGTAAATAGGCTTCACAAATATATCAACCCAACCCAACCCAACCCAGATTGTAAACAGGTTGTAATGAAAATACAATGCTATAATATTATATAATATATCTGTATTTTCCTCTCCTTTTCTTTACCAACAGATTTACATAAGAAAACATATTGTAATGAAAGTACAATGCTATAATGAAAACAGATTTACATAAGAGATATATAATTTCGGATCTAGGTTGGGTTGGGTTGATATAATATTATATAATATATAATATTATTTTATTTTTAATTAAATATCATTATTTAGTTATAATATCTATTTGGGAAATTGTAGTAACCGTGTCCAAATAAAAAGAGTTTCAAGCCTTGTGGTGGAAATGTAATAAGATGGAAGTTGAGGGGCTATTTGTTAATAATTGGGATGAGGTATATAAGGGCACAAAACCCTAGAAACATTCCATTTTGGCTGAAAATCTGTGTGTGTCGGCTGTGTTCTTGGAGAAAATAAATAGAGGAGGGTTTTGGGGGCTCTTATGGATTTTGGGAGAAGAAGGAGCTTGGTGTTGGAAATCAGAAGAAGGATTGTTGGGGAATTCGTTTCTGGCAAGCATTTGAGCAGGTAAACTCTCAATCCATTACTCCATTTAATCAGGTTGTTGATTGTAGAGTATTGAGAAGTTTAGTTTGGTAAAAGTAATGCCAAAAGCTCTTGTGGAAGGTTTAAGCTCCTCTTGTTTATGTTTTTATGGATGTATATTGTGGGGTTTGGTTCTAGTACGTTTTTGGATAGTTGTTATTGCCTAATCGTTGCTTTGGCGGAGCTCAGGACGGGATTTGGAGTGTAAAACTCGAACAGCGCCCGTCCGGACACCTTCATTAGAAGAAGGTGTCCGGGTAAGCACCCGGTGGGTAGGTTGTCCGGATAGGCGTATAGTCCGGATGAGCATGTTGTCCGGATGGACCTGTTGTCCGGATAGCTGTGTTGCCCGGATAGGTGAGTTGTCCGGATGGACCTGTTGTCCGGATAAGTTAGATGGCTTAGCTTATATTTCTGCCTGTACGTTCAGGGAAGTCGTTTGGGAGTCGGAACCAGCTTAGAGGAGAAAAGTAAGAGCATCAGGTGAGTTTTTCTAACTAAGCTTGATGCTACTTGTTGTTACTCGTACATGCATGCTTATTTAAGGTATGTTGCATATGAATTTCTTATGCATGATGTGATATATATATATGGGAGGGTGTGTCCCATATGATGCGGTGGTTATAATTGTGTATGGGGGGTGTGTCCCATATGCATGAGGTGCTATACATGGGGGGTGTGTCCCATATGCACGATGTGTTATACATGGGGGGTGTGTCCCATGTGAGATGATACGATGTACATGGGGGGGTGTGTCCCATGCGGCGGGGTATGCTATATATGGGGGGTGTGACCCATATGATATAGCACGATTTATATTTATGGGGGGTGTGTCCCATATGACGTGTTGAACGTGGACTATCTGGGGAATGTTATTCGCCCAACTTCTTGTTGATTTATATATCTAAAAACTCCTTTATATGAATGTTGTGGTGTGGTTGTAGCTGAGGGACCTCACTAGACCTTATGGTCTAACCCTCGCATTTTCAAACTGAACCTTTTTCAGGTAAGCAGGTTAGAGGCGGCTCCACTAGTGGGAAGGAGAAAGCGTGAACGGGCGTGGATTAACTTAGTAGACCTTTCCTTACTTTTCTTGCTTAGAAACTCTCAGTTGTAACTAGGGTTATTTCCGCAAACCCAATTTTGGAACTTTGATGGTGTGAACTTGGGCCATGTTTTGGCGATATTTATATTAATTGCATCTTATTTTGGTATGTTTGGAGTGGGTTGTTACAGTTGGTATCAGAGCCGTAGTTTAAGGGATTTAGGTGACCGGATGGGCCTAAACTTAAACTGTAGAAGTACAACTGAGAAATAGGAAGGCCTAGGGAGACCTCACTGGGGAGAGTAAATAATAGGGTGGTGAAAACTATCATGTAAGGTAAACTCAGGATTACACCTGGCCAGTGTAATTGTGAATTTACAGGGACATGACTGTGATCACTCTTACCTTGTTATTTTGGGATTGTTGTTAAGCGTTATTTTGTGTAACGTTTCAGTAATTGAGAATGTCGGAACGAAGTTTGAGGAGCAGATCTGTGCCGGATGTGGAGCTTGTCCCGGAAGTGGGGGAAATCCGGGTGGAAGAGGTTGTGGAGGATGAGCCAGTGCATCCTCCAAGGCAAACGGCTACCCGCGGGAGGGGCGGAGGTCGTGGAAGGGGCCGGGGAAGAGCACCCCGACAAGCTGCCGCTCAAACTGGAGGAACGGGCATGGTGACTAGGGGTAAGAAGAAAGCGCCGACTGTCCGTCAGGCTAAGGGTGGGGAAGTGCCTGTGGTAAGCGAACCAACCCAAACCGAGAGCACTGCTTCCGGGAATGATAGCCCATCAAAGAGCTTGAGTTCGAACCACAATCAGGCTTTTGTGACTGAAGAGAGATTCACTGTTGAGATGGGCAAACTGCAAGAGACCTTGCAGGCTTTACTGAAGCAGCGAATTGGGTCGGCATCGGAAGGGAAGACTGAAAGTGTGAAAGAGACCGAGGCGGAGGCATCCAAATTACCAACAGCGGAGACTGAGGGCCACTCTCATGCAAATCCTTTTGTGGCGGGAGAGTCGAAGTCAGTAAAAGGGTGTACCTTCAAAACTTTCGTGTCTTGCAAGCCTCCATCCTTCAGTGGAGAGCGGGACCCGATATTGGCGATGAGGTGGATCAGAGAGATGGAACTGGCATTTGACACTAGTAAGTGTGTCGAAGAGGATAAAGTGTTGTTTGCCATGTCAATGTTAAAGGCATATGCGATCTTTTGGTGGGATGTAGAAACAGGAGGAAAGGGTTCGGAAGTGGCAAAGGTAACCTCGTGGGAGACGTTTATTGGGAGGTTTAAAGCACAGTTTTGCCCGCTAGCGGCAAGAAAGAAGTTGGAAGAAGAGTTCATGGGGCTCGTGCAGGGATCGATGACCGTGCAGGAGTACACTGCTAAGTTTATCGAAAAGGCACGCTTCGCTGAGATATATGTGCCTACTGAAGAAAGACGGGTTGAAAGGTACATTTGGGGTCTGAAGAGCAGCATAAGGGAACTAGTACAGAACCGTGGCCCTGCAACGTTTCAAGCGGCGGTTGACGTGGCAGAACTAAATGAGAAAGAAAAGAATCGTCAGCTGTCGGAGAGGAGCGTTGATAAGAGGAAGTGGGATGGACCAGTTCGGGATGTGAAAAGGTCGAAGCCCTCTAAACCCGAGTTGTGGGTGGGGCATAGGTTCAGTGACAGGCCGTGCGGAAAATGTAACAGAGTGCACCGTGGAGATTGCTTCGAACCTGATGGTTGTTATAAGTGTGGAAAACAGGGGCACATGGCGCGTGATTGTTCTAGCCCGAGAGTGTGCTACCTGTGTGGCTCTCCGGATCATATCAAATCTGATTGCCCACAGTTGAGGAAGGGGTTTGTTGGTGGATCTGGAGGAGGTCAAGGAGGAAAAGGTGGGGAAAAGAAGGTGGAACCGGGTCGAGCAAGAGCTAGAGCCTTTCAGATGTCTGCGGAAGAGGCGGTTGATGAGCCTGATGTGGTATCAGGTACATTTCTTGTTAATTCGAAGTTTGCTAAAGTGTTGTTTGATTCGGGTGCGAACCGTTCGTTCGTATCGCCGATCTTTGTTCGGTGTCTGTCTGTGACGCCGAAGCGGTTGGAGCGTGGAATTGAGGTAGAAATTGCCGACGATAGTTGTGTCGTGGTGAGGGAAGTGTTCGAGGGGTGTAGCATCGAAGTAGAGGGTCATACTTTCCCTTTGCGTCTATACCCGATGGGTATGGTGGAGTTTGATGTGGTAGTGGGGATGGACTGGTTGGCTAGTAATGATGCCAGCATTGTGTGCAATAAGAAGATGATTCGTATTGCTTTGCCAGATAAGTCAGAAGTCGTAATCTATGGGGATAGACGAGAGCGTAAGTCTTGCCTTATCACGGTGATGAAGGCGAGGCATTGTTTAGAAAAGGGGTGTCGGGGTTTCCTAGCGTATGTACTAGACGCTAAGAAGGAGAAGAAGGGGTTGGAGGATGTACCGGTGGTGAGTGAATTTCCGGAGGTATTTCCGGATGACCTGACGGGTTTACCCCCGGATCGCCAGGTCGAGTTCAGGATCGATCTTATGTCGGGCGCTTCGCCGATAGCTCGTGCACCGTATCGGTTGGCACCGGCAGAGATGAAGGAAATGATGACGCAATTGCAGGAGTTGTTGGACAAGGGGTTTATACGTCCTAGTTCATCACCATGGGGAGCGCCGGTACTGTTTGTCAAGAAGAAGGACGGATCGATGCGAATGTGTATTGATTACCGTGAGCTCAACAAAGTGACAATCAAGAATAAGTATCCGCTTCCGAGGATCGACGACTTGTTTGATCAGCTGCAAGGGGCAAAATTCTTCTCAAAGATAGACTTGAGGTCTGGCTATCATCAGCTGAGAGTGAGGGAAGAGGATGTGCCGAAGACGGCTTTCCGTACAAGGTATGGGCATTACGAATTCCTAGTCATGCCCTTCGGATTGACGAATGCTCCGGCGGTATTCATGGATCTGATGAATAGGGTGTGCAGCGCACTACTAGACAAGTGTGTGATTGTATTCATCGATGACATCCTCATTTATTCCAAGTCTCGGAGCGAGCATGAAGAGCATCTTCGCTTGGTGCTGGACCTGCTTCGGCGGGAAAAGTTGTTTGCCAAATTCTCAAAGTGTGAGTTCTGGCTTAAAGAAGTTCAATTCTTAGGGCACGTGGTGTCGGAAGATGGTGTCAAGGTGGACCCGGCCAAGGTGGAGGCCATTAAGGGATGGGAGACCCCGAGGTCGCCATCCGAAGTAAGAAGTTTTCTTGGTTTAGCGGGTTACTACCGGAAGTTCATTCAGGATTTTTCTCGGATAGCTACGCCGTTGACCGCTCTGACCAAGAAGAATTCTAAGTTTGAATGGACGAAGGCCCAGGAAGAAGCGTTCAGCAAGTTGAAGGACAAGTTGAGTAGTGCTCCGGTTCTATCCTTGCCTAATGGAACCGAAGGATTTGTAATCTACAGTGATGCGTCCAAGTTGGGGCTAGGGTGTGTTTTGATGCAAGATGGAAGGGTGATCGCCTACGCATCTCGACAGTTGAAAGAGCACGAGAAGAATTATCCGACGCACGATATGGAGTTAGCGGCGGTGGTCTTCGCGCTAAAGATTTGGAGACACTACCTTTACGGGGTTAAATGTCAGATTTATTCTGATCATAAGAGTCTTCAGCATCTGTTTGACCAAAAGGAGCTGAATATGAGACAGCGTCGTTGGGTGGAGTTGCTAAGTGACTACGACTGCGAGATCCTTTACCATCCCGGTAAAGCGAATGTCGTGGCCGACGCCCTGAGTCGGAAGGAGAGAAGAGAACCAACGAAAGTGGTGGCCTTTCGATTAGAAGTGGTTCCTAGTCTGACAGACGAGATTAGGAGGTTTCAAGAGGAAGCATTAGTAGAGGAGGAGTGGAAAAGCGAGAGGATGGTCGGCTATGTGACATCCTTGAAGTGTGACCCGAGTGGGGTGAGGCGTTTTGAGGACCGGGTGTGGGTCCCTAAGTTGGGAGGTCTACGTGAACGAATATTGGAGGAAGCGCATAAGTCGCGATATTCGGTTCATCCGGGTACAAATAAGATGTATCGAGACCTGAGGCAACTGTATTGGTGGCCGGGATTGAAGAAAGATGCTGCGTACTTCGTGGAGCGATGTGCGACCTGTCTGAAGGTCAAAGCAGAGCACCAACGACCTTACGGAGAGATGCAGCCCTTGGAGATACCGGTGTGGAAGTGGGACTGTATTACAATGGACTTCGTTACGAAGTTGCCTAGAACCCCGAAGGGGCACGATGCTATATGGGTGATTGTTGACCGTCTCACCAAGTCGGCTCACTTTCTACCCATTCGGGAGAGCGACTCGTTGGAGAAGCTGGCGAGGTTATATGTCAATGAAGTAGTTCGATTTGGAAAGAAGGGGAAACTAAAACCAAGGTACGTCGGACCTTTCGCCATCACCAAGCGTGTGGGAGAGGTGGCGTACAAGTTGGAGTTGCCGGAGGAACTAAGCAGAATTCATTCGACGTTTCATGTGTCGAACTTGAAGAAATGTTTGGCCGAGTCCGATATGGCCATTCTGTTGGAAGATGTCAGTATTGACGAGAAATTGACGTTCGTGGAGGAACCAATAGAGATCGTGGACAGTAAGGTCCGGAAGACGAGGAATAAAGAGGTTCGTCTAGTAAAGGTTCAGTGGAGATACCATAAAGGGAGAGAGGCTACGTGGGAGGTGGAATCGGATATGATGTCCAGGTACCCTCATCTTTTCGAGAATGGAATTCCGGGGACGGAATTCTTTTGAGGGGGGAGTGTTGTAGTAACCGTGTCCAAATAAAAAGAGTTTCAAGCCTTGTGGTGGAAATGTAATAAGATGGAAGTTGAGGGGCTATTTGTTAATAATTGGGATGAGGTATATAAGGGCACAAAACCCTAGAAACATTCCATTTTGGCTGAAAATCTGTGTGTGTCGGCTGTGTTCTTGGAGAAAAGAAAGAGAGGAGGGTTTTGGGGGCTCTTGTGGATTTTGGGAGAAGAAGGAGCTTGGTGTTGGAAATCAGAAGAAGGATTGTTGGGGAATTCGTTTCTGGCAAGCATTTGAGCAGGTAAACTCTCAATCCATTACTCCATTTAATCAGGTTGTTGATTGTAGAGTATTGAGAAGTTTAGTTTGGTAAAAGTAATGCCAAAAGCTCTTGTGGAAGGTTTAAGCTCCTCTTGTTTATGTTTTTATGGATGTATATTGTGGGGTTTGGTTCTAGTACGTTTTTGGATAGTTGTTATTGCCTAATCGTTGCTTTGGCGGAGCTCAGGACGGGATTTGGAGTGTAAAACTCGAACAGCGCCCGTCCGGACACCTTCATTAGAAGAAGGTGTCCGGGTAAGCACCCGGTGGGTAGGTTGTCCGGATAGGCGTATAGTCCGGACGAGCATGTTGTCCGGATGGACCTGTTGTCCGGATAGCTGTGTTGCCCGGATAGGTGAGTTGTCCGGATGGACCTGTTGTCCGGATAAGTTAGATGGCTTAGCTTATATTTCTGCCTGTACGTTCAGGGAAGTCGTTTGGGAGTCGGAACCAGCTTAGAGGAGAAAAGTAAGAGCATCAGGTGAGTTTTTCTAACTAAGCTTGATGCTACTTGTTGTTACTCGTACATGCATGCTTATTTAAGGTATGTTGCATATGAATTTCTTATGCATGATGTGATATATATATATATATATATATATGGGAGGGTGTGTCCCATATGATGCGGTGGTTATAATTGTGTATGGGGGGTGTGTCCCATATGCATGAGGTGCTATACATGGGGGTGTGTCCCATGTGAGATGATACGATGTACATGGGGGGGGGGGTGTCCCATGCGGCGGGGTATGCTATATATGGGGGGTGTGACCCATATGATATAGCACGATTTATATTTATGGGGGGGGGGGGTGTCCCATATGACGTGTTGAACGTGGACTATCTGGGGAATGTTATTCGCCCAACTTCTTGTTGATTTATATATCTAAAAACTCCTTTATATGAATGTTGTGGTGTGGTTGTAGCTGAGGGACCTCACTAGACCTTATGGTCTAACCCTCGCATTTTCAAACTGAACCTTTTTCAGGTAAGCAGGTTAGAGGCGGCTCCACTAGTGGGAAGGAGAAAGCGTGAACGGGCGTGGATTAACTTAGTAGACCTTTCCTTACTTTTC
The DNA here is from genome assembly GCA_033807775.1 of Saussurea involucrata. Lineage (NCBI taxonomy): Eukaryota > Viridiplantae > Streptophyta > Magnoliopsida > Asterales > Asteraceae > Saussurea > Saussurea involucrata. The sequence goes on from CM066325.1 coordinate 17,361,878, forward strand.
TTGCTTAGAAACTCTCAGTTGTAACTAGGGTTATTTCCGCAAACCCAATTTTGGAACTTTGATGGTGTGAACTTGGGCCATGTTTTGGCGATATTTATATTAATTGCATCTTATTTTGGTATGTTTGGAGTGGGTTGTTACAGAAATTAATTAAAATCCACAAGTTTGACCAACACTTACCAAAATGCCACAAATCTCTCCCAGTTTGCAAAAATGCCATTTTTCCCGCGATGGGAGCCCGCGATCGCGGGCCCAAGGACCATTTTTGACACTTTTTGAAACTTGCAGGGACCATTTTTGAAAAATTCCAGGGACCATTTTTGAGAAATTGAACAGCGGTCACGGTTGAAAAGTCCCGCGGCACATGCTTTTTATTGATTTTTAATTGTAATTTACACTTTCAACCCCTATACTTATTTACCTACTTTACTTTATACCTTTTACTTTCATAATTTTAATTTTACATTTAACACATATAATCGTTTATTAACTATAATACGTTAAAAAAATACGTTTTAATTTTAACAAGTTACGCTATTATAATCGTCTCTTCGATACGTTCGAAATGAGCCCAATCTTAATTTTTTTTGGATTTATATATTTTAATATATATCATATACACTACATAAAAAATATTTTTTATATTTAAAATTCATACCCTTATAGTTAATTATTTAATTTATGATATATCTCTTATTTTTTTCCAATTTTATTTTACACTTCTATCGCATTAACATAATAATCATATATTAACTAATTCATTAAATCGTTTTAAATTATTATTATTTGTATGTGTTTTTAGATATCGTGAATGGCAATAGGACAAACTTTCACGAGAAGGGTATGAATTTTAAATATAGATATTTTTTATGTAGTGTATATGATATATATTAAAATATATAAATCCAAAAAAAATTCAAGATTAGGCTCATTTCGAACGTATCGAATAGACGATTATGTAACATCCTAAAAACAAGGCTAAATTATAATTCACCAAAAATAATACAACGAAAATTCGAGGTGTTACAGATTATAATGGTGTAACTTGTTAAAAGTAAAACATGTTTTTTAACGTATTTTAGTTAATAAACGATTATATGTGTTAAATGTAAAAATAAATTATGAAAGTAAAAGGTATAAAGTAAAGTTAGTAAATAAGTATAGTGGTTGAAAGTGTAAATATGAAATCAAAATCACAATTTCGAATTGAAATTTACACTTTCAACCCCTATACTTATTTACTTATTTTACTTTATACCTTTTACTTTTATAATTTAAATTTTACATTTAACACATATAATCGTTTATTAACGAAAATACGTTAAAAAAATACGTTTTAATTTTAACAAGTTACACCATTATAATCGTCTTTTCGATACGTTCGAAATGAGCTCAATCTTGAATTTTTTTGGATTTATATATTTTAATATATATCATATACACTACATAAAAAAATTATATTTAAAATTCATACCCTTATAGTTAATTATTTAATTTATGATACATCTCTTTTTTTTTCAATTTTGTTTTACACTTCTATCGCATTAACATAATAATCATATATTAACTAATTCATTAAATCGTTTTAAATTATTATTATTTGAATGTGTTTATAAATATCGTGAATGACAATAGGAGAAGGTTTCACGAGAAGAATATGAAATGGGGTTTTAACAAGTTGGTATCACTGGACTCATTTAAGAATTGTGAAAATGGGTATTTGTCGAACGATGATTCATGTGTGTTTGGAACTAAAGTATTTGCAGTTACAGAGTATGCACAAAAGGATCGATGTCTGTCCATCACAAAGCCTCCGCCAATTTGTAATACTTACACTTGGACCATCGATAATAAAATAAATAAAACGTATTTTAACTATAAGAGTACCATAAATTAAATAATTAACTATAAGGATATGAATTTCAATTATAAAAAATATTTTTTATGTAGTGTATATGATATATATTAAAATATATAAATCCAAAAAAATTCAAGATTGGGCTCATTTCGAACGTATCGAAGAGACGATTATAATAGCGTAACTTGTTAAAATTAAAACGTATTTTTTTAACGTATTATAGTTAATAAACGATTATATGTGTTAAATGTAAAATTAAAATTATGAAAGTAAAAGGTATAAAGTATAGGGGTTGAAAGTGTAAATTACAATTAAAAATCAATAAAAAGCATGACCTCGGTTCAATTTTTCAAAAATGGTCCCTGGAATTTTTCCAAAATGGTCCCTTGCAATTGAAAAGTCACAAAAATAAAACCCTCGCGATTGGAGCCCGCGACCGTGGGATGAAATTTTTCAAAAATGGTCCCTGCAAGTTTCAAAAAGTGTCAAAAATGGTCCCTGGGCCCGCGATCGCGGGCTCCCATCGCGGGAAAAAATGGCATTTTTGCAAACTGGGAGAGATTTGTGGCATTTTGGTAAGTGTTGGTCAAACTTGTGGCATTTTAATTAATTTCCCTATCTATTTTATTGTTAGTTTTAGTTACGTCAAAATTCAATATGAACTATGAAGTGAATTAGACAATTAGTGGTTGTGTTTTATTCACATACTATATGAACAATTTATTTGCATTTGTTGTGGCGTTTTATTCATACTCTGAACAATTTATTTGTATTTGTCATAAAATTAAGCAGTCTAATCCTTTTATTCTATTTAAAATTTTAAAATTAAATGAATCAACCTACGTTTAACCCGTTTATTTAACATACTGAGTTGAGAAAATCATAAACAGGTCAACCCACTGTCAACCCATTTAGATAACAGGTTGGGTTGAGTTGAAAAATCTCAACCCATTGAATTAAAAGGTTGGGTTGGGTTGGGTTGAGATTTGCAACCTATTTAATAAATGGGTTGTACTCGAACCCAACATAATCTAACCCATTACCATCCCTATTCAGTATGACTTAAATTTGTCTCTTAATTTATAATAAAAAATTAATTTTCATTTGAATATGTATACATGTACAATGGGGGAGACACACTCGGTGCCGTGACCCTTTAAGACCATGAGTACCGCCTACCCAATGAACCCACTGAACCCAATTGCCATCTCAGCGCCACATCAGTTTTTCTCTTTCCTACTCTCCTTACCCTAAAGTGGAGTACCCGCCTACCCACCCTATCCGCTGAACCCACTACCCGCTAAATACATTCAGTTTCAATTTAAAAAAAAATCTTCATCGGGTTCATGAACCTGCTCCCCTTACACGCTCCCTACCCCCCCCCTGGGTACCCCCTTACCCCCTAACCCGATTGCCACCTCGATCGAACCCGTCTGCGTACCCGAGGGCGCTACGGGTGGCCTAATAGAAAACACTTGGCATATATTTAACAATTAAACCAACACAAATGAAAATTATGAAGTGTTTGTTGGGTGTTGGTAGGGGAAGATTCATACATACGCCATTCATCGTGAGAATGAGTCCAAAAGCATAAATCACCAAAACTATTAATTTAAAGTTCATATTTTTTTTTGTTTGATTAATTTTCAAACATAATTTACAAATTTTAATAATAATTTGACTTTGAATTGTTTCTGATAAAAAATTTGTTGTTTGCTTTTACTTGAGAAATAAAAACAAGCACACATAATGTCGGAGTAGACCCATTCCGGATAATTTATAGGCCTTAGGCAAGATGTAAAACATGCCCTTGATAAGTACAAAAAAACTTTAATACAACGTTTTTATCATAAGAAATAACATTGAATTCAATAAATACTAGTAATTCATTTAAAACCGTTTTTCTGAATATTTGTAGACACAAATCAATCAACAATTAACTCTAAGTTAAGAATATATTATCTGTTAATTTGTTTTGCGGTCAAAAACATCCTTAGAATATATAGATTCACATTGTATGGGGTCACAAGTAAGAATCTGCACGTCAGCACTTATATCACTCATCCAATAGGCAATAGTTGCTTTTAAAGTGTCTTTACTAAATAAACAAATTCAAAATAAACACACTAAGGAATAAATTAAAAAAGCTTTTATTCTATGAAACATTTCGGAATTCCGTTAAGCTACACTCGTTAACTCAATTATTTTTGTTCACAAGACCAACTCTGTTAAATTCTAGTCAGGTGCATTTTGATCATTTTACCAAACTTTTTATCGACGCTCGTCCTTCTTCCCCTACAAAAACCATTATTTCCGAAGGCACGTTCCTTCGGTATTCGCGGTCGGAAATTATCTGCTAGGCATTTGATTTTAGCGACGGATAAGCGACGGTGGCGTTTACCGACAGATTACTGACGGACTGATTTTACAGATGGATTACCGACGGACTGATTTTAGCGACGGATTACCGACGGCCTTCTGTAACGACGGCTTAGTGATGGATAAGCCGTCGGTAAGTTTATTTTAAATTAAATAAAAAATAAATTATTTTAAATATTAAATTATATTATTTAAACATTACCGATGGAAAATCCGTCCCTAATCCGTCGGTAAAAATTTGATTTTAAAAAAAATTATTGGGTAATATTCTTGACCATCAATATGGATTGTCGGTGCTTTGTGACGGACTACTGATGGAATTTAATATTTTTTTTAAAAAAATATTTTTATTATTTACAGAGGGATATTGACGAAATTTATATTAAAAATAAATCAAAATTAAAATATTAAAGCATCCGTCGGTAACTCGTCGGAAACCATTATTATTACCGACGGAAGGGTATTTTTACCGACGGCAAAGTTTTTCGTCGCTAAAATCCAAAATCCGTCGGTATTTCGTTGTTATTCACCGACGGTTTGTGTCCGTCGGAATTAACGAATTTTCTAGTTTGTGTCCGCCCTCCCCTTTCTTCCCCTCCACCGCCCTTCTCGCTACCCCTCACTAATCCCATCCTCTTCTCCCTCTCGGCTGTTTATTCTCTAGAACCCTAATTGTTGCAAGTACCACCACTCTTTGGCTAGGGTTTATGATAGTAGACATTTACCCTCCTCATTGTTGTAGAAGTTTTTTTTTGGTTCCATGGAAAGACAAGACAACTAAAAAAACTTTTGTTGCAAAATAATCCAATTAAAATGCTTGAACCTAGTGATGATAAACCAATCATTGATATAACCAAGTACAATTTGATCCTAATAATGATAAGGGTCTGTTTATTTTTGACTTAATGGACTTAATAGCAAATCGGACTTAGGATGTGTTTACTAACGACTTAATCAGCTTAATGGCTGAAATGGCTTATTCGCACAGCCATTGTATGTTGTTTACTTGGGACTTAATCATTCATATGGTGGCTTATTCGCACAGTGAAGTTAGGATCTCTTGTCCCCATTAAGACAACCTTACGACAAAAATACCCCTGTTAAAAAAGGAACAATAAAACCCTGGAACCTCACGCACGCCTCCAATCTTATCTCACGCCCCCTTCTCTCCAAACCCTGGTTGCAATCCTTCTTCCTGCTCTCTCCAAATCAAGAAGGCGTCGGGCATCTGCTAGTCGTCCACCGAAGGCCGCCGTTGTCCACTGTTGGTCGTCGTCTCCTGTTCGTTTCATCTCCGACGACCTCTCCTGTTGGTTTCATCTCCGACGACCTCTTTTTTTGGCTTCATCTTCGACGACCCAGATCTATTTCTTTTAATGGTTTCATCTCCCACTTCCTCCTTCCTTCCTCGTGTTCTTTCTTTTTTCTACATCAAAGGTGATTTCTAGATGGATTCTCCTGTTGGTTTCCTTCGACATGCCTGTTTAATCATAGGTTGCTTCAGAAATCCATCAAAGTTGCTTATTTCTGGTCCATTGTTGCTTCAGTCAGAAGACATTGATTTTTATTCCACTGTGGATTTGGAATATTTGTTGTTTTTCTGCATCTCTTTTGATTTTCTTCCAATGTTCTGTAATTTTTTTTTTGATTTTCTTCGAATGCTGTGGAATTTCTTCCAATAATGTTGTTGGAGTTCTCTTCAATTTTCTTCCAATGTTGTGGAATTGGAAGATTTATTTTTGAATCTATTGCCATATGCTGCTTCCATTTGCTACTCATAGGTTATTTTATTAAAAAAAATAAACAGCAGTTTATCAAATAGTACATAATTCATTTGAGGGTAAATCGGTCATTTGCATCATTCAGGTCATTGATTCAGAAAAAAAGTAAACAACAATATCAATTTATCCGACCAGACAAATTTATCTAGACAGACAAATTTATTCATAAAAGACTTAATGAAAAATTTGGTAAACAGCCCCTTATTCGCACAGACATATTGAGGTGTTTACTTGTAGCTTAATGAAAAACAAGTGGACTTATTCTCACAACCCAAATACCTCCCTTGTCCACATACAGCCCAAAAACTTCCTTCCTTGCCCCTGAGAAAAAAAGACACTCCTGGTGTAACCTATCTTCTTCACGCTCTCTTCTCGCCTCCATCTCTTTCTTCCCCCTTCCCCTCGACAATTTCCATTGCCGACTACATCTGGCGACCATCTTCCGACGACTGCATCGACCATCGATCCACGCGCATCTGACTTAGGGGTTGCATAAAAATATCACTTATTTAAAATAAATTGTGGGTAAGAAATTTTAATAAAAAAATGTTCAAATAAACTAATAAATGAATTAAATTTAATAAAATATTAATAATTAATGTTTAAAAAAACAAATAAATAAATTAAATTAAACAAAAATGAATTTGTTTTATATATATTTGTTTGTGAAAGGCTTGCTAAACTTGCAAGACCTTGCAAAGCACATGGCATGTCATGTCATCTTGCAAGGCCTTGTGCAAGACGTGTGTGGATGCTCTAAGCCACAATAACCAAAAAGCAGTTTACTTTAAATAATATTTCAGTTTTCAAGCATTATTCTAATTTTTTATTGAAACACGTATGAAATTAATATAGGTTTATTAAATAACATTTATTTAATATTTCACAAGGAATGAATTGTTCAATAAGCTTGCGAAGTAAGTTAAAGGCATTGAGACTTGAGAGGATGACATAAGCAATGGCGATGGGCCTTCATGACTCATGAGAAAACAACTTGGACATGTTTGACTTTTACTTTGACATCTTCCAACTCATTACCCCCCTCCCCTCTCTTTTATTATTATTATTATTATTATTATTATTATTATAATTTACTTTTAGATTATATGAAAAAGACTGACAATGACATATACAAGGTTAGATTGGATTTGCATTTTTTTAGGTGCGTTTGGTATGCAGACATGATAGGACAGGACAAGGTGGGACATGATAGAACAGGACATTACAGAACAAGTGTTCCACGTTTGGTAAGACATAATTGCAAAGAACAGAACATATAACATTGGCCAATTTATCCTTACTAAATTTAAAGATTGAATAAAATATGAAATAGAAGATTTATTTGATGTTTTAGAAGAGAATTAGATTTTGTTTTGAGGTTATATTGGTAAAACATAAGTCTGTTCCACCTTGTTCCAGCTTGTTCCATGGGGTGGGGGTGGAACAGGCCTGTTCCAGTTTGTTCCACCTTGTTCCAGTCTGTTCCACATAAAAATCCTGTCAAACGTGGAACAGTGGACCCTGTTTTGTTCTGTCATGTCTTGTCGAGTGTACCAAACGCACCCTTTAGGATTCATTTTGGATTTTTAAGATACACATTTTTAATTAATACTAGAAAGATAGCCACGCAATGCAGCACGATATATCTTGATTTTAATGTTTTATTTTACTTTGTATCATTATTGATTTTATAAACGATTTTGTGTAGTTTTGAGAAAATTATAATGTTTTTTTTTAATAAATTTGTACTAAGGATTAATTAACTAATTAACATTAAAAGTGGTACATAAAGCTTCATTAGTTGTTTTTAAGAGATTTTAAGTAATCAACATTAAATAGCAGTACATAAGGCTTTATGAATTGTTTTTAAGAAGAGTTTTTCATAAATGCTTTATAATATAGTATATATATATTATTTTTAATGGTTTTTAAGATGTATTCAGGTCTTATAATCATATTTTACATTTAAAAATTATTTAATGGTTAATCCTTGAATTTGGCTTTTGGGTACTTTAAGACCATCCACACCTCTGCAAGATCAAACTCCTTTGAAAAATGTCACATCAGCTTTGCAATAACATTTTTCACACCCATACAAGACCAAACTTCTTTCTAAAGTAATAAATTATAACATAAATAATATAGATAATTATAATATAACTAATAAATTAATTATAAAGTATAGATAACTAAAATTTTACTTTTGTTTTCTTTTACTATATTTTGTGTAAATATAATTTAATTAACAAATAAAATACATGGATATATTGAAAGAATGCAACGTTTAAATAAAAAACATTGCATAAAAATATCATTTAAAAAAATAAAGCATGGGTAAGAAATTTTAATAAAAAAATAATGTTCAAATAAACTAATAAATGAATTATATTTAATAAACATATTAATAATTAATGTTTAAACAAACAAACAAATAAATTAAATTAAAGAAAAATGGATTTGTTTAATATATTTGTTTGTGAAAAGCCTTTCTAATTGTGAAATGTGTTGTTACACTTGCGAGACCTTACAAGCCACATGGCATGCCATGTCATCTTGGAAAGCCTTGTGCAAGACGTGTGTGGATGCTCTAAGAAGTGAAAATAAAGAGGATTTTAAAATTATTTTTCTTTTATTTATATTTTACTAAAATAAAATATACTTTATTCAGATTTCTATGATAAAATATATATTTTAAAAACCTCATTTTGTTGTTTGTGATAATGGTTGGAATCATGTAAAAAGTATGAAAAATATTTTTAAACCATTATCACTTTTAATTAAACGTCTTTTATGAATAACATTAAATTAATATATTTATATTAATTGCAAATTATTTTAAAACTAAAAATAATGAAAAATGCATAAAATTTAAAGAAATTAATTAAAATAATAAAATTTGACTTTGACTTAGACTTACTAAAATGCCCAAATACTCAAAAAAATCCGTGAAATATCCCGTGATCGCAGACCAAATGAAATTCACGGATTGGATGGGGTGGATCACAGATTCAAGAAGGGGTTGTTTGGCGGACCAAAGCATCGCGGAAGTGGGTACCCAAAATTTAGAGAAACTTCATTTTTTAAGGTGGGTTATACCCAAAGCATCGCGGAAGGTGGATGGATAAAAAATTATTATCTACTTTGCAAGTGGGGTGGGTTATACCCAAATTTGTGTGCATCGCGGACAAAATGGAGAGCATCGCGGACCTATCTCATTTTTTTAACTGGGTCTGCAATCGAGGGTTAAATCACGGAAAAATTGGATGGTTTTATAAAGTGAGAGAGATAAGGTACTTTTGTAACCGAATTTTGAACTTCGTCCATTTTAATTAATTTCTCTAAAATTTAACTTAAGGAGAAATTATGCTCCAAAAGTCCATCCACGTGCCACCACCTCTGACCCATCTCCCCAATTCGCACGCATACGCCGAAACTACGTGATGTCTTCTATATAAGACTGATTTTGCCATCACAATTGCAGACCACTCCAACTTCTCTGTTTCTCTTCCAATTTCATCGCAAAAATCCATAATAAAAAAGCTATTAAAACAATCCAATTTCTCAATCTTTACCCACCAATTTCTAAATTAAGGGTAACATTCCCTCTTCTCTACTCCTCTTTTCCCCCATTTCTTTGCGCTCTGTTTTTATGTCTACAAGGTTTTCGACGAAATGCACCAATGGGACTTCTTTTTTAACTTTAATTATCACTGAAGTTTCATGGGTTCTTGCTATTTTCTTGTTTTCTTGGAACTATTTGTTCTAATTATTTCTGATGATCTGTGTGAATGTATACTTCGGTTCATTGCACAATCAAGCCTCAAACTTTTTGTAGTTTATATGGGCAATGAGTGTTGATTTTTTAAAAGTTTTCTAATTGCTGATTGATGTCACAGCTCATCGACAAATCATCTTGTTTCCTGTTTGTTGGTATTAGTTGTCACCAATGACTAAAATACAAACAAAATGTCTTTTGATAAATCCTACAGTTTTTACAGTTCCTTTTCATAAACAACTTATTGATCATCTAATCTAATTCGAATCCAATGGATTGTTTTAACAGGAAAATCAAGACTCATAATCATTGGCTGCTGAAGTTTTCTTTTAAACTTGTATGGGTTTATCCATTTCGTGCCCCTTTGCTGCGTGGACAGATTTAGAAGCCAGTTTCACATCCATCAGTTGTTTAGAAGATGATGAAGCTAAAAGTTTGTTCCGATCGATCAGTTTCGAGAACCAAGATTCTGAACCAAGTCTAATGAAGTCTGTGGGCTCTCAAAAGACGACAGTTCAAGAATCTTTTAGCCTTAAAATTCCTTCATCAGAAGAAAACGCTTTAATTTCTGCTGAAAAGAAGGAACTTTGCACCCAATCTCCAAGATTTGATCATAGTTCTATGGATGAATCCCTGCAATTGTCCACTTCTGATTCAGGGAGCCCGAAACATGAAGCAGCCACAAAGTTGCAAAAAGTGTATAAAAGCTTTAGAACTAGAAGAAAGCTGGCAGATTGTGCAGTTCTAATTGAACAAAGCTGGTAAGTGTGTTGATTTGTTCGATACTTATAACTTCATCTCCAAGTTTGCTAATGCAGTTTCTCTGTGATTGTTTTAGGTGGAAAGTCTTGGATTCTGCAGAACTCAAAAGGAGTTCTATATCGTTTTTCGATATTGATAAACCTGAGACAGCCATATCACGGTGGGCCCGAGCAAGAACAAGAGCCGCCAAGGTACATTTGAAGACATTAGAATACAATTGAGTACCAATAACTCAAATTATCAAATCAGTAGCTTAAGAAAGTTTTCTTGATTTATGCAGGTTGGGAAAGGATTATCAAAGAATTGTAAAGCCCAGAAGCTAGCTTTGCAGCATTGGCTTGAAGCGGTAAGTGAACCAAGAACGACGATTGATATTATTATTATTACTTCTTATTCGTTACGAAAATTCAAAATTTTCTTATTTGTTTTCGTATTGCATTTATACAGATAGATCCGAGACATCGTTATGGGCATAATCTTCATTTCTATTACTTAAAGTGGCTTCATTCTCAAAGCAAAGAACCTTTCTTTTACTGGTAAGCACATCACAATTCACAAGCTTATACTCTTGGCAAGAGTTGTTATTTATAGAGTTTATAAACCAAATCTATCTTTATTTGAAAACTCAGGTTGGATATAGGAGAAGGCAAAGAAGTGAATCTTGTTGAAAAGTGTCCAAGATCAAAACTTCAACAGCAATGCATCAAATATCTTGGCCCGGTATATCTCTTGTTCTTTTTTATTCGAATTTCCATTGTTATTAGTGTTAAGAGTCCCAAATCGGCCAAACTTTAACCATTTCTCCTCTAAGGGCTCTTTTTGAGATTAATCTAATGGGGTTTCACGTATTCTCAGTCACATTCCAACAAAAAGTTTTGACTAAAGTTTGCGGTATTTTTTTTCTAGATGGAGAGGAAAGCGTATGAAGTAGCGATAGAGGATGGAAAGCTCTTTTACAAACAAACAGGCGAATTCATTGATACCACAAGACAAACAAAGGGCGCTAAGTGGATCTTTGTTCTCAGTGCTACCAAGACTTTATACGTCGGTATCAAGAAGAAAGGTTCGTTTCAACATTCAAGTTTTTTGGCCGGGGGAGTCACATTGGCTGCCGGGAGAATTGTTGCCGAGAATGGTGTCCTCAAGGTATGTTTTCGTGTAATGGTGTTTTTTTCTTGCATCAAAACAATTTTCGATTTTCATATTAATCCTTGTTGAACAGGCAGTCTGGCCTCACAGCGGTCATTATCATCCTACCCAAGAAAATTTTCAAGATTTCATTTCGTTCCTCCAGGAAAATGGTGTGGACACTTCTTATGTAAAGGTGAAAAACGAGACCCAAATCCATTCAGACTATTTTATTTCGATCTTTGCTGCCTAATTCTCACATTTCTGCTATTTATCTCAGATGGATTTCAATGATGATGATGATAAAGAATATATTGGCGTACAGAGTAGTAATTTCCACGTAAGAACTAACTCATCCGAGAGCGAAAAGGAGCGTCTCGAGACCGAAGATCATATCCCAGATAGAACCATCAAAGAACAAGATTCGAAATTGGTATCACCAAAGAAGCCAAGATTATTAGGTAGTTTTGCTAGGAACTTAAATCCTCTTGAAATACCTACAAATGACGATTTCTTCGTGAAAACAAAGATTGAAAATCAAGATTTCACATCAGAAATCGTGGTAGATGGGTTTTCGGACGATGAACACGATCAAGAAGTGGAGGCTGTTTCTAAAGAATCCATTCTTCAAAGGATCAATTCACATAAAGAAACGAAATCGTTTCAATTGGGAAGGCAGCTTTCGTGCAAATGGAGCACAGGAGCTGGACCTCGAATTGGTTGTTTGCGAGATTACCCAACAGAGCTACAATCGCATGCTTTAGAACAAGCAAAATTGTCTCCAAGAACCTTGAGGTCGTTCAATCGAAGAAACAGTCAGCGTTACAGAACACAGTCGTGCCTGTTGACCGTGTGAGCAATGAATCATAACTAGATCAGATGAATTCATAGAATTGTTTGATTAATTTGTTACTTTCTAGTGTTAATAGCAGATTGACTTAGGTATTTTAGACATTCTTTTGAAGTCCATATGTTCAAATCTTGTATAGAGTTTTAGTTTTCTTCTATTTTGAACAGTCCTGTATAGATACAAATTGAAAGAGAAGTTGTAGATTCACATGGGTATTCGTTGATAATAATCTTTTTACCATTATATGAAAAAAGATACAAATTTTCTGTTCTTTTTATGATGGTGGTTCATGGGTTTTGAGTCTTTTATTTAGAAGTTTAAAGTTTACACTAGTGGCTAGGTTGTACTCATTGCAAATATGGTTGCACAGTTGTACCTTGCATAAACGTTTATTAGATTACTCCCCAAAAAGAAATTAGAAATGTGAGGTTCCAACATAGATTGAAGATAAGGCGAAGGAGTTGATGTTAACGTGAGAAGTAGGTCTAAACCGTTGATTACTTTTAATCAAATGCCCTTCCATGAATTGCGTCTTAGAAGGGAATTGATCCGGTGCATCTCGGATTCTCGGTGCATCTTATCCTAATGAGCATTCATTTATCATCCAACAGTTGATGATCACTTCTCACGCAACAGTTGATAATCACTTCTCATGCTTCTAATGTTAACCTCAACTTCTCATCCTAATGAGCATTCATTTCTCATCCAAATCCAACAGTTGATAATCACTTCTCATGCAACAGTTGATAATCACTTCTCATGCTTCTCATGTTAACCCAACTTCTCATCCTAATGAGCATTCATTTCTCATCCAAATCCAACAGTTGATAATCACTTCTCATGCTTCTCACGTTAATCTCAACTTCTTATCGGAACCCAACCTTTGAAGATAAATGGTCTAAGTTTAATAAACGTGGGACTCCAACACGTCCTCTAAAATGGAGGCTAGACCGCTAGACATACACACCGCAACAAAATTGGGTTAATAAGACACCAAAAATGTACAAGTGACTTAAGTTTATGAAACTAAACAATAAAACGTTTTATCTAAAAGTGTTACAATAAGTTTATATAACGTTTTTTAGGGTTTCAATTTTTGGGCATTTTTATATTAAGCATAAATATCTATACTACTTTATAAAAATAGTAAAACGGTTATTTTCTAAACTTTCAGTTTTTCTAAACGTATCACTTTTTAAGCTATATGTACAACTCTCAAGCTACTAAGAAATCCCCTCTCTCCCACTTTCTTCTCAAAATCAAACAATTTTTAATTTCTAAGTTACACTTTATACCCTTAGAATTAGTTATCCAATTTACTTTTAATCTCTTACTTTTTTATTTTTTATTTTATACCCTTATTATATTAACATAAATAATCGTATATGAACAAGAATGCATTAAAAAATACATTTCTTTTTTTACAAATTACACCATTGTAATCGTCTCGTCAATACCTTCGAAATGAGCCCAATATTGAATATTTTTGAATTTAATCATATTATTAAATATCATGAACATGTACAAATTAATTTGTTTTATATCTGTTATATCATTCATTTTCAATTTACACCCTTATAATATTAAGTTACACTTTATACCCTTAAAATTAGTTATCCAATTTACTTTTAATCCTTTGTTTTTTCATTTTTATTTTACACTCTTATCATATTAACATAAATAATCGTATATGAACAAGAATGCATTAAAAAAAGGGAAATTAATTAAAATACCTCAAGTTTGACCAACTGTTACCGAAATACCCTAAAATTTTTCCATTTTGCAAAAATGCCCTAAATACCTGCGATGGATCCCGCGATCGCGGGCTAGGGCTGACGTGGCACGTACTTTGGGTACAAATGCCCCGCGAAGCCCCTCAACTTTGGCCGCGGTGCACTTTTGGTCCCTGCCCGCGATGGCCCGCGATGGACCAAAATTTACAGTTTTGGTCCCTGAAAATTTACACTTTTGGTCCCTGTACTTAGACGAACCTTGCATGCTTTTACTGTTTTTTTCCACAATTATTGTACTTTGAAGACCGATTTGTGGTTGAAATTCATTTGCATGTTTGAGATTTCATCCATAAATATCAGTAATATGCAATTCACAATTCACACTTGTTCTTGTTTTCTTTCTTGATTTCTCTCTTGCTTTCTTTCTTTGAATTTCTTTCTCTCTTGATTTCTCTTCTCTCATTTCATCCACAAATGACATCGTCATCAAACCCTAAGTCTATTCCTGAAAAATGCCACCTCAAATCGAGGTCGCCATAGCAAAAAAGGAAAAGGAGATAGATGAACTAACAGAAGAGTGGAAAAAAATGATGGACATGAAGGCAGTCCATTTGAGAAAGATCGAAGAGGAAGACAGGGAGATCAAAAGGATGAAAGGGGATATAAAAGCTAGGGAGGCTCGTGTTCGTCGAGAACAAGAAGCAATTCACCATATTCTGCAAGACTTTGCAATTATTCAAGCGAAGGTAAACGATAAGCAAGCTTGGATTGATGAAACTAAATCAATTTTTAAGTAGGTGGTAGTTGTTTTAGTTGTTTTGTATTTTTTTCTTGTTTTGTATTTTTTACTGTGTTGTTGTTTTGTATTTTTTGTTGTTGTTAATTTCTCTGAAAAGTAGTTTTTAAGCCGCTGAACCACGGTTAGGTTGGATACATCATGCAAGGTCAAGTCAGAGGTTACCTCATTCGTGGGCCTACTCCTCTTGTAGAATATATGACAACCCTCAACTCATTTGCTAAAGTGTGGTTGTGGTACACAATGGCCATACGTGGTTGCAAAAGCAGAAGCCGTTGAAGAAGGGTCAGAAAGATTGAAGATGAAGAGCATGTTGGATGAAATACAAACTAGCTGTGTTATCAATGTTTATTTAAAAGCATATGTATGTGTGTATATATCTAATATGAATATATTTATCATTTAAAAACTAGCTGTGTTATCAATGTTCATTTAGAAGCATATGTATGTGTGTATATATATCATTTACAAATCAGTGTTTAGATCAACAGTATCATATGTGTTTGTTCCAACAAAAATGTCAAGAAATGATCATTTCCAGATCTTACAGATAAAGGTCTCCTTTTTTAAGTCTTCTTCTTCTTCATAAATACATATAATATATATATATATATATATATATATCTAAAAAGCTAGAAACCTGCTTCCATTCTTGCTACTAATCTTTCTTGCTATATAAACAGACATGTGTACTCAGAGTTAACATTCACTGCCATGGTAACAATCAACCTTTCTTCTTTCTTTCGCTTATCATATCAAACTCCTATTTTCTTTATGTGTGTAAATATATAATACGAATATATATATCATTTACAAACTAGCTGTGTTATCAATGTTCATTTAGAAGCATATGTATGTGTGTATATATATCATTTACAAATCAGTGTTTAGATCAACAGTATCATATGGGTTTGTTCCATATGGTTCAAGCTGTGACGGGCCCAGGGTGTGACTGACAGAATGTCTCCTTGGCACGGTTGAAGGGGCGGGATTTGGACACTCTCCACGAGTGTGTCCTACGCATTGGCACCGAGTACATCTTCGTTGTATCGAACTTTCACCACGTGATGGACGTCGGTCGTTCTTTCTCGGTCTCCCGGCCCTGTTCTTATCCATTAAAGGTGGATAGCATGGTGGAAGCGGGTCGGGTGGATACACCCATGCTGCAGGGGGTCCAGCTGGGTTTATTACCTCCACGTATGTTTTCCGGTAATATTCGGACGTGAAGAAAGGTACAGCCAAGTCGCTGCAATCTGTACGACCCATATATGTTGCTGCAGCGATGGCATGGCCGCACGGTAACCCAGATTTATCCCATTCGCGACACGAACAAAGGTGGTCTTCCATATTCACAATCGCGTGAATATAGTCATCACGCACCTCGTACTTCCCATACCCGATTGCTCTTACCGGCCATGTCGCCGCACGACGCGCCCTGTACTGAACGATATTCTCCGTCGTTGGTGTGAGTGCATTTTGCATCTCAGCTCCTTTTAGGCGTCGAATTTGGTACCACTCTTGTTGAAAGGCCCGAAAGTAGTCCATAAGATTAACAATCGGACATCTACGCGCAAAACGGGAGAGTGCATTCACAGACTCTGCACTATTCGAGGTCAGAATGTCATACTGTTGTCCAGGAAAATGGGTCGCGGACCACCTCTCCGGTCCAGCATCGTCAAAGACTTTGGCTGCTTCCTTGACACTGTATCGTAGCATATTCATGTACTTGTTAAACTCCCGATCCGTATATGCTCTGCATGCCGCCCAATAGACATCCTTGTAGGTGGTAATACGTTTGTCCTTGGATTTGGCGTTCATCTCCAAATGTCGACAGCATATGGCGTGAGGGGCGTTTGGGTACATGGCAGAGATTGCGGCGCTTATGGAAGGAGCCCTGTCAGACATAAACACCAACCCTTGCGGGTCTCCGATAGCTTGTCTCAACATGGACATAAACCAAGTCCACTCGTCCCCGGTTTCAGACTTGCCTACGCCGAAAGCTACTGGAACGATGGAGTTATCCCCGTCCATGGCAACCGCCAGGAACATCATACCCAAGTAACGGCCCTTTAAATGGGTTGCGTCTATTATCAGGACACGACGTAGATTTGCCAGAAATGTGCGGATCTGCAAAAACATAGGTTAAAATGTTATAGTTTATAATGTGTAAATGTTATAGTTTATAATGTGTAAATGTTATAGTTTATAATGTGTAAACATATGACGTGTTAAAATACGTACCGCGGGTCCAAGGGCCACGAAGCACATCTCAAACCGTCCACGTGAATCGGTCCGTAGCTGCGTGACAATACCAGGGTTCTGCAGCTGCAAATTATATAAATATGTCGGGAGTCGTTCATACGACTCCTCGAACGTGCCTCTCACCATAAACAGTGCATGGCAGCGCGCACGCCACGCTTGGTGGTAATCAATCGTGACGCCGAACTGCCGGTGAACGTCGTGGACGATGTCCTTTGGACGCAATGACCTGCTAACATCAAGAAATTTGTTTTTCAGGATCGCACCCAAAGTCTTTTTGTCGGCTTGTTTGTGGTGGGGATTAAGTTGCGTCCTCGTACAAGTGTGTACGTCGTGCAACTTTCTAATCATTATCGCCCCTCCTTTGGGACCCGTGTGAATCGCGTACAACCTCCACTCACACTTTTCTCTAGCACATTCAACTACGTATTTGCTTTTGTCAGATGCCCGCACGCGACTTTGGAAACCCTCTTCCAAGAACTTGAGTCCGATCTGACTTGCTAAGAGATCCTTCGAATCGAATATCTGACCTGCTGTTAAACTTTCACTGCGAATATAAGGTGTAGGTTCGTAGCTTTGTGTCTGGGTATGGGAGTCTGGAAGAAT
This sequence comes from Saussurea involucrata, assembly GCA_033807775.1. Classification (NCBI taxonomy): domain Eukaryota; kingdom Viridiplantae; phylum Streptophyta; class Magnoliopsida; order Asterales; family Asteraceae; genus Saussurea; species Saussurea involucrata. Next base: position 17,379,805 of record CM066325.1, read on the forward strand.
AGGGGGCATATCAAAAAAGTCATTTATCTGACTACATGATTTTCTACTAGGGGTATATTCTTCGTGATCATCATTATCGGTGTCTGATCTGTCTATTTCAGAATTACCCGTTCTGAAAACGTGGGTTTCGTCATCAGCAACTCCAGCAGTACGCCATTCGTGTGGTTGTGGTGGTTGTTGTTGTTGAGAATCAGGCTGCTCTATTTGGAGGTCTTCGTCGTCGTCACCCTTCTCGTCACCGTCGTCGTCACCGTCGGATACGCCGGGATACACAAAGAGTAATGGGGGTCTTTCTGAATCGACTGCAAGGTGCAGAAAAGTAGAGATATCCCCATCGTTGGATAAATCCACAAATGACCCATCGCCATTTTTAAACACTAACTTGCAAACATCAGAAGAGTTGATTCCACATTTTTGCATGGCGTATGCAACAAACTTCTGATAAGTATAGTTTACTGACACTTTTACACCATGCTTAGATTTATAAGGAAAATTCCACTCATTGTTATCTTGCACCCATTCACCATCAAAACAGAAATATAGCTTAGCTTTTGCAACAGATGAACTCATTTTTTCAGTAGTATCTCAAACACAAAATATTGCAGAAAGAAATATTGCAACAATGAAATCGTTGTGTGGGGATTATGGCTTGCATTTTACGTCTATTTATCAATGAAACAACCAACATATCAGAAAACCAATCTCTCATTTCATCCACAAACTGGTATTCCAAAAACATTGATTTAACATTGATTCAAACATGCAAATGAATTTCAACCACAAATCGGTCTTTAAAGTGCAATAATTGTGGAAAAAAACAGTAAAAACATGCAAAATTCGTCTAAGTTTAGGGGCTGAAAGTGTAAATTTTCAGGGGCTGAAAGTGTAAATTTCAGGGACCAAAAGTGTAAAATTTCGGGCCATCGCGGGCTGCGATCGCGGGCAGGGACCAAAAGTGCACCGTGGCCAAAGTTGAGGGGCTTCGCGGGGCATTTGGGGCCAAAATACGTGCCACGTCAGCCCTAGCCCGCGATCGCGGGATCCATCGCGGGTATTTTGGGTATTTTTGCAAAATTGAAAAAATTTAGGGTATTTTGGTAACTCAATGTTTGACTTAGGGTATTTTAATTAATTTCCCTTAAAAAAATACATTTCTTTTTTTACAAATTATACCATTGTAATCGTCTCGTCAATATCTTTGAAATGAGCTCAATATTGAATATTTTTGGATTTAATTATATTATTAAATATCATGAACATGTACAAATTAATTTGTTTTATAACCCTTACATTATTCATTTTCATTTACACTCTTATAATATTAAAAATACATAATCATAATTTAACTAAAACATATTAATAAATGCATTTTTTACAAATTATAATATTATAATATTCTCGTCAATAATTTCAAAATAAATATATTATTGAATATTTTTTTTAACTTAATAATATTGTGAAATATAATAAATACGTATCAAGATTTTTCAAGAATGACGTGCTGAGATTTTTTTTAAATTTATACATTTTACGCTCTTATCTATATTTATCTATTATACTTCTTTAAAAATAATTTCATTTACGTTTATTCTTGAATTTTTAAGAAGTACAAATCTCAATACATCATGTACAATTTAAAAAGCTTTAAAACCTCCAACGTTCAACATGATAATTAAAAATAAAATTATTTTATATATTGACCAATTAACCATATTGACCTTTAATTTTATATATCTGATATGCGATTTAAAAGCGAATAAATATGAACATGAAACAAAATTATTTTTTTCGAATTCTCGGCTTTAGATTCAAGATACTTCGCGCCGCATCGCGCGCGGGTACATATCTAGTTCTATAAAAAGATGTGTTTATAGAACATTTTTCAAAAGTGTCTTGTAAAATAACTAATACAACATTTATTTACAAATTTGTTTGAAAGTTTGTTAAAACATCCTAAAACATCATATAAGCTTATTGTAACACTTTTAAATAAAACGATTCATTGTTTAGTTTTACAAAATTAAGTATTATATATAGGGTGTTATTATTCATACGTCCCTGCCATTTTTCATACCCCCTTGCCATTTTTGTTGGCCACCTCCTCCTCTCACAATACCAAATTCAAATTACATATTTACAATTTATACCCCTGAAGTTATATAATTAATTTATTTTATACCTTTTACATTTCTAATTTTTATTTTGTATCTTTATTATATTAATACATAAAATCGTATATTAGCTAAAATACGTTAAAAAATACGTATTGATTTTAACAATTTACACCATGATAATCGTCTCTTCGATACGTTCGATGTGAGCCTAATATTGAATTTTTTGGAATAAAAAGTATTTTTGTTTATAAATGCGACATCACGGGTTGGCGGGTTAGGTCGGTTTGGCTTGAGGTTAACCCGTTATCAACCCAATATATGCGGGTTGGTGAAAAATAGTATCGATTATACATCGGGTTGGCTCAGTTTGAGACTCGTGTAAATGATAACGGGTTAAACCGCATACGTATTTTTTCATGGGTTGATAACGGGTTAACCCCAAGCCAAACCGAGCCAACCCGATGTATAATCGATACTTTTTTTCACCAACCCGCATATATTGGGTTGATAACGGGTTAACCTCAAGCCAAACCGACCCAACCCGCCAACCCGTGCTGTCGCATTTATAAACAAAAATACTTTTTATTCCAAAAAATTCAATATTAGGCTCATTTCGAACGTATCGAAGAGACGATTATCATGGTGTAAATTGTTAAAATTAATACGTATTTTTTAACGTATTTTAGCTAATATACGATTTTATGTATTAATATAATAAAGGTATAAAATGAAAATTAGAAATGTAAAAGGTATAAAGTAAATTAATTATATAACTTCAGGGGTATAAACTGTAAATATGTAATTTGAATTTGGTATTGTGAGAGGAGGAGGTGGCCGACAAATGTGGGAGGGGGTATGAATAGTAAGAATCGATCATTCATCATCACGGGTGTTTTGTCTTTGAGTTTTGTAAGAATCATTCATCACGAGTGAATAGAAAATTTTCAATATATAGTCCTCTCAATCTTTCCTTCTCTCACTCTCACTCTAACTCTCTCCCTCTCCCTCTCACTCTCTCCCTCTCTCACTCTAACTCTCTCCCTCTATATATCCTTCATATATATATATATACATATATATCAAAGTTGCAGATGACAAACATGGGAGAAGATTTGACACGAACACCAGAATTTGTCACCGACCAGGAACAATATTATGATAACTAACATTTAGATTTATTAATACTTACGTGGACAAGTGAAAGTTATAACAAAATATAATAATTTCAGGTGTTCAGTTCTCGAGAAGAAATTACTGCATGGGTGCACAGTGTAGGACGTTCGGTTGGTTGTGTTGTTATTACCAAAAGATCAAAGTCTTATCCAAATGACGTTGTTTATAAAGTCGTGTTTATGTGTGAACATGGTGGGGTTTACAAAAGTAAGAAAGCTTCCAGTCGTGATACTGGAACAAGAAAGTTTAATTGCCCATTTGAGTTGATAGCGCTACGTTCGGCTAAGCATAATTGGTGGACGTTGAGGGTGAAATGTGATACACATAATCATGCCCTTGCCCAATATATGGAGGGCCACGCATATGCAATGCGGCTAAACGAGGGTGAACTTCAACTAGTTGAAGATTTATCAGCCCAACATGTCAAGCCACGATACATTTTATCCACGTTAAAGGGTAGAAATGTGGAAAATGCATCCACGTCAAAAACAATATACAATGAAGTTCAAAAGATTAAGACAAAAAACGATGCAGGAAGACCAAAAATGCAGGTTATTTTGGATTTTTTTAAGGAAAATACTTATGATTTTGAGACTCGTGTAAATGACGAAACAAACGAGTTGGAAGATTTATTCTTCATTCATCCAAAATCATTGGAGCTTTGGCGTGCATTCCCACAAGTGTTGGTCATCGATGCCACCTATAAAACAAATAGGTACCGTAATATGCATGTGTATTATATTAATGTTAATATTATTATTTTGTTTAATATTATTATTTTGTCTATGATCCAGGTTCGACATGCCTCTTCTTGAGATAGTTGGTGTAACATCAACCAACAAGACATTTTGCATAGCATTTGTTTTCATGCATCAAGAAAAGAAATCAAATTATATTTGGGCGTTAGAATGTTTAAAGTCCAAAATATACGATAACCTTTACCCCGGTGTCATAGTCACAGACAGAGAGTTGGCTTTGATTAATGCATGCAAAGTGGTATTTCCGAATGCCTAAAGATTGATTTGTATATGGCACATCTACACCAATATTCTGAAACATTGTAAACCGCAGATACACGATACACGATCGTGGAATTCTTTTTATCATGCATGAATGCAGTTACTTGAATCTCCAAATCAAGAACTGTACACATACAATTTGGTACAACTTCAAGAAACGTTGCTCAATTATCCAGGTATTCTTGATATAAGATAGTTTAACCATTATTACTAAAGATATTGATATATATATATATATTTGTTATATTTTTTAGGTGTTTTCGATTACCTGAATAATGTATGGTTGATGTCATATAAGGAAATGTTTGTGTCTGCTTGGGTTGATCAATTTTTACATTTTGGAAATCACACAACAAATAGAGTTGAAAGCCAACATTCCAAATTAAAAAAATATTTGGAGACCTCACAAGCAGACTTAGAATTTTTTTTATCTCATATTCATCAAGTAATTCAGTCACAAGACACGTCGATCAAAGCAAGTTTTGAAACGAGTAAAACTAAAAGGAAACATCGATTTGAAAAACCACACTTTCAAAATTTGTGGGGCTTAGTTTCACTTTATGCACTTGATATGATTTACAAAGAACATCTGCGGTCTTTCGAGACTAACGTATTTTCTGAAAATTGTGGTTGTATAATGCGAACAAGTCATGGATTACCATGTGCGCATGAACAAGCACTATATACATGTCAAGACGTATCCATTCCACTTGATGCGATCGACGTATTTTGGAAAAAACTTGATTTCTCACCATGTGCGTCCGCACAAGATGATGATATTCAATGTGACGACGAAGTACATATGTTTAGAGAAAATTTTAATAAACAATCAATTTCTGGTCGTAAAACCTTGCTAAAAAGGTTAAAAAATATAATAATGCCATCAAAACCGTTGTTTGATGAACCCTCGGCTCATAGAACCACTCGTGGACGTCCTTCTCAAAAGAATCAAGCTCTACAGAAAAAGATTCATGAAGACTCTCGTAGACGCAGTTGTTCTAACGCGCCGACATTTATCAACTCTCAAGGTTTTGCTCATCAAGAATCAGCGAGGCATAGCTCCTACTTCCCACGACAACCCCCCCCCCCCCCCCCCCCCCAAATCCATATCTTAATCAAATCCCGAGTTTATTTCATCCATACATCACACACATACAAGATGTATTGGGCGATGGAAATTGTGGATTTCGAGCCATATCTACTTGTCTGGGTGGTGATGAAGACCAATGGGACGATATCCGCAGAGAGTTAATTGCTGAACTAACTGAGTATCAACCGTATTACTCTTTTGTGATTGGCAGCGACGAGTGTCAAAGAATTAACGAAGCGTTGAATTTTTTCCAGAAGGGCGTCTTTGCACCAGAAAGGCATTGGATCGTTATGCCTGAAATGGGAATTCTAGCTGCTTCAAGGTTCAATGTCATACTACATGTTCTCAATATGGCAGGTAATGTGACATACTTACCATTCAGGACGCCACCGTCGTCATCATCCCAACACGTGTCAATTGCAATAGTGCATGTTAATGGTAATCATTACATAAAAGTTGTATTAAACGGAGAATACCCAATGCCCACACTCACAACCCATTGGGAACATTGTCGATTTCCAGTTGCTAGTACATGGATCGACCCATACAGACGTAGATTAGATATGTATAAAGAATATATAGAACGTACTCGTACTCGTGAATATATTGATTTAAATGAGTAATCAAAGTTGGAATTTGTTGGAATAAAAAATATATTTTTAACGTATTTTAGTTAATATTGAGCTCATTTCGAAATATTATAATTAAATAAAAAAATAAGAAGGTATCGACGAATAACAATATAAAAAAATAACGTAAACGTATGACGCATAATAATATAATTAATCAAAAAAATCAATATTATGCTCATTTCGAAGGTATCGACGAGACGATTATAATGGTGTAACTTATTAAAATTAAAAAGTATTTTTTTAACGTATTTTAGTTAATATACAATTATATGTGTTAATATAATAAAAAGTGTAAAATGATAAATAGAAAACTAAAAGGTATAAAGTAAATTAATTATATAAGTATAAGGGGGTAAAATGTAAATTTAAAATAAAAAAATAAGTATGTGAGGGAGGGGTATACGAAATGTGGGAGGGGTAGGTTTAGAATTTCCATATATATATATATATATAGCAGTGTATTTAAATGCTTGAAGAAACTCTTTACAAGAAGTCAAATGGAAGACCTTGGCACAAAGACTAGACAGCAATTGAAGTTGTACTGTGCAGATATTCATGGAAAATCGGAAATAAGATATGGTTTTTTGTATGAGTTGACTTTTTGGAAACCGTGTATTTGTATTGTTTGGTGAACACAAAAACATATTTCAATCCATTCGGATTTTTAATACAATAAAAGTATCAATCGTTGACCGACCAAATCTTCGGGGCTGTTTGTTTACCTCTTAACAGTTCCATTAAGAGGCAACCACTCAATCGTTCCGAGGTGAATCTTGTTTGGCAAAAAAAAGTCTGTCTCTTAATGGTTCCAAAACCCTTTTAATGATTTAGTATCTTGGATCACCCTTAACCATTCAGCACCCTGATTCCATTCTACACAAATACCAAACAACCATATTTCATTTTACACTATATCATAAAAGTCTCTTAACCATTCTGCACCAAACCATTCAACAACTGCCAAACAGCCCCTTCTTCTCCACGATGTTATATGATATATAGAGTTGGTCTTCGGTATAAATAGTAGTTATCGATAAAAATTGATCTCTATCCTTCGTCGTGATATATATATATATATATATATATCCCTCTCTCTCTCTCTCTCTATATATATATATATATATATATATAGGGATAATAAATTGTAAACCGCTAAATGTGTGTAAACTAGTAAACTTTTGGATTTCATAGGTTTTCTTGATGAAATTATTTTATGAAATTGTTTATTTTGATAAAAATGTTTCATATCATTAATTTCTTAATGAAATTGTTTCATATATTTGTGTTTTTTTTATGTAAAACGAAAAAGTTTCATCAAGTTTCATAGGAATGAAAAATAATATATGAAACTACATAAAAAACACAAATATATGAAACAATTTCATTAAGAAATGAATGATATGAAACAATTTCTTCAAAATAAACAATTTCATGTAAAAAATTCATTAAAAAACCCATGAAATCCAAAGTTTACACGAAAAAAAAATTACAAAATAGTTAGCATATATATATATAGGGTGTGTTTCATTTGCAAACCAAACAATTTGTACAAACTATACAAACCAATGCTAACCGTTCATCAAGTTTAAAAAATATCAGATTTCATTATGTTTCTTAATTTAAAGTCATGAATAAACCTGGAAATTAAATAACATAGAAATTAATATGGGAATTCCTAGAAATTGTGTAGCAATGTTTTCCCATGGCACGCACCTTGGATTTTTTTTTCTTTTCTTTTTATGGAATCACATTCTTGACTTTTGTTAGTACCAAGTCATAGCAGAAGATTGTTTTTGAAATAGTAAACATTGAGTATCATAATTTAAGAGGTTTTACATCAATGGACACCTTTAATATGATGTAAGAATTAGAAGATAGATGGAGTTTTGAATAGAAACCCTCTAACTAATATAAGCTATATAAAGTAATCTTAATCGTTTATGTAGTGTAATAAAAATTTGGTTTTATAAATATATATGTAGTTTTCTTATTTAAAACATTAATTGTAATGAATAAACTTTGATCAATTTTCATATATATATATATATATATATATATATATATATATATATATATATATATATATATATATATATATATACACATATATATATATTCACCTCACAATAAGTGAACTCCCCATCATAAAAAACGTATACCGTTATCAAAGCCCATTTCGTATTCTTGTTCAATCATATACTCGACAAATTATTTTTATGTGTCTCAAAAGACAATATTATTTATGGACAAATGCAAAATGAAAAGAATTAGTACTCTACTCACTGAAATACTGAGAAACTACTCTGCGATTTTATTCAAGATACTAGGCTCTTTAAATAGAGCAGTGGTTACAGCAAAGAAACGGAAAGAAATAAACAGAAAGTGAGAATCCTAAGCAATCTGCATAAAAACAGGGCCACGATGCAAGATTGGTGACCTATTCTCTCAACTGAGTTTGAACGGGTCACTGTTGACCTATTCTCTCAACATCCTTCCCCAAACTGAGCTCGTAGTCGACGGCTCAGTTTGCTCCTTATTGACTTGAACTCCGAGCATTCTTCGTATCTTGACGAAAGCTTCCAGCTTCAGTGGTTTCGTCATTATGTCAGCAATCTGATTCGTTGTGTCACAGTGAACCAGCTCGATCTCTCCTTCTTTAACCAATTCTCGAAGAAAATGGAATCTGACCTTGATGTGTTTTGTCCTCCCATGGAACACCGGATTCTTGGAAAGCTTAATTGAAGAGCTATTGTCACAATAAATTATCGTGCTTTTGATCCGATCTTGATTGAGACTCTCTAGTATTCCATTCATCCAAATACTCTGGCAAGCGCAAGCAGAGGCTGCAACGTACTCGGCCTCTGTAGTTGAGAGAGTCACAATGGGCTGCTTTTTCGAGCTCCAAGCTACTGCTGCATTTCTCATCATAAAAACATACCCAGACGTACTTCTAGCACCATCTGCGTCTCCAGCAAAATCACTATCTGTAAAAGCCTTTAACTCCATGTTGTTCCCTTTCTCATAGAACAACCCAAAAGTCAGTGTACCTTTGATGTATCTTAGCACCCGTTTAACAGCCATTAGATGAGCTTCCCTTGGACTGGACATAAACCTGCTTAAGAAAGAGACCACAAACATCACATCCGGCCTCGTAGTTGTTAGGTATATCAGACTACCTATCAATTGCTTGTACATTGACGAATCAACTCGTGCTCCTCCTTCTTCTTTAGCTAACTTTGTTCCAGGTACAATAGGATTGTTCACTGGGTTGCAATTCTCCATCCCAAACCTTGCTATCACTTCATTGGCATACTTAGTTTGGCATATGAATATCCCTCTTTCTATTTGCTGGACTTCAACTCCTAAGAAATAGTGCAGCCTTCCCAAATCTGTCATGTCGAAGACTCGATTCATGGAAGCTTTGAATCTGTCACACAAAACAGAATCATTTCCCGTGAAAATCAAGTCATCTACGTATAAACTTACTACAAGAAACCGGCCGTCAGGTTCATGTTTGAAGAACAACGTATGCTCCTGGTTACTTTTGATGAAGCCTTCATTGAGAAAATGTTCTTCGATTTTGCTATACCAAGCTCTCGGTGCCTGCTTCAACCCGTATAACGCCTTGTTCAGCTTGTAGACCTTGTCTTCTTCACCTCTTCGAGCATAACCTTCAGGCTGCTCTACATAAACCGTCTCTTTCAAAACTCCATACAAGAACGCACTCTTGACGTCTAATTGAAAGACATTCCAACCCTTTTGTGCAGCCATTGCTAGTATCATTCGTATCGTATCCCACCTAGCCACGGGTGCGAATACCTCATCATAGTCCACACCATGTTTTTGTGCATAACCCTTAACTACTAACCTGGCTTTGTGTTTGTCAACCTCTCCTCTTTCATTCAATTTAGTCTTATAGACCCATTTAACTCCTATCTTCTTCATTCCAGGAGGCAGGCTGACTAGTTCCCAAGTCTTGTTTTTCTCTATTGCTTCTATCTCGGCATCCATTGCTTTTTGCCACCGTTTTTCTTTGACAGCCTCAGAAAAACATACGGGATCCTCTTGAGACACATGAAAAGCTAAGTATTGATCAGTTTCTTCATCAGAAAACCCTTCTCCGCTAACATAGTCTTGGAGATGTTTGGGTGCAACACGTCTTCTTTCTCTTTGAGCTTCATTCGAGCCGGAACCACTAGCTGCTTCTTCTTCTAGAGGGTTAGAGTTTTCTGGTTCAGGGCTGTCATAATCTGGTTCAGAATTCCCGTTTTCTGGTCCGGGATTGTCGTCATCATTGGATTGCTTTGTGTTGTCACTTTCTTCTTCCTCTTTTATCGTCAACGAATCACTCCTTTCTGAACTCCTTCCCCAATCCCAGCCACGATCTTCATCAAAGATCACGTCTCTGTTTACGATAGTTCTTTTGTTCACCGAGTCGTACATCTTGTATGCCTTGGATCTCTCGCTTATACCGAGAAATATGCACGTGTGACTCTTTTCATCCAACTTTACTCTTTTTTGGTTCGGAATATGCACATGCCCTATGCATCCGAACACTTTAAAATACTCAACGTTAGGCTTCATATCACTCCAGCTTTCATGTGGAGTCCTACCTTTCACGGCTGATGTAGGACTTCTGTTAAGAATATGTGCTGTCCACCGGGCTGCTTCACCCCAGAATTCTTTTGGCATTCTCTTCTCCCCCAGCAAACAACGAACTGTATTCATAATCGTTCGATTTTTCCTCTCCGCTACTCCGTTTTGTTTGGGAGTATAAGCTATGGTCAGTTGTCTTTTTGTTGGACAACCAGGGGGGGTTAGGTTGTATTATAAAAAATCTTACTTTCAAAAATTCTTTTGTAAATAAATACAGAGTAAATATAGTACAATACAGAAGAGTATAAATACAAACAGATACACAGAGATTGTATAAATAAATATAAATGCAAAGCAGTTTATATAAACAGATATAATAAAGTACAGCGGAAAAAATAAAGAGATAAAGGAAAGAGAATACTTGACACCGAAATTTTAAAGTGGTTCACCAATCACGCGGTTGGCTAGTCCACCTCGAGAAAACACTTCTCGGAGATCCAATAAGAAAACGTGTTCTTTACGGTAGAACACAAACCTTAGTACAACAAACGCGAATCACTCTTCTTTGAGAGAATTATGTGGATCACTCACTCTATTCAAACACTTACAAGAGGGTATAATTTTAATATGAATAATCACTCTTGTATAAGGTTTATCACTTGGATATTTTTAGAGAGTTTGATCACTTGAGTTGTGTTGCTGATTCAACTAATCGAGAGATTTTAATCTGCTATCAACTCAAGATTTCTTACTCAAAAACGTGTTTTATAATTTTAACAGTTTAATTATCAAGAGAAGAGGCTGCAGAGTCTTTATCAAATGCAGAGAGGAGTTATTGTAAATTGGTAGCTTTGAATGCTGGTAGGTTGCATATATATACTGGATGAGCAACAGTCCACGGGCTTTCGCGGTATACCGGCAATCCTTCGCGGTATACCGTGCAGAAGAAAAGTACATTGGTGAAGAGAAGGTCAACCCTGCAAAACAAAACGTAAACTTGTACCAGCGGTATACCGGCTATTCTTCGCGGTATGCCGTGAACTTGTACCAGCGGTATACCGGCTATTCTTCGCGGTATGCCGTGCAGACAAAGGGAGCTTCCAACCAATCAGAGATATACACCATGCCTGCCGCGGTATACCGCCTGTACCTTCGCGGTATGCCGCCCAGAAAATTGTTGCAGGAAGCAGTACGCATGCGCAGATTCTTCTAGAAACAAATCTTTCACATTAAATGATCCAGCAAGATGATAAGATGTTGAGGAGAGCTGACTTGGTTTATTTAAAAAGACAGTATTAGAAAAATCCAAGTGGTATATTATTTTAGGGTGATTTATCATTTTAAAATTAAAACGACGAAAATCTTCAGTCTTGGATTCTTCAGATAAAATTATCGAGATTATTTAAAAGCTGCACACTCAGATAAAATATTAGATAACAAAGAATGCGTTGTGTTTTGTAATCATCAAAATAAATATGGAGATGTGATTTTATGTGTACCAAAAATATATCTTAATATTAAAGCTGGGTACACTTGCACCAACAATCTCCCCCTTTTTGATGATGACAAACACAACGCTAAACAGGAGAGCATACTCGGTTTCTCTCCCCCTTTTGTCGAAGCAAAAAGGGTTAGGAAAGACGCTATGCTCCCCCTTGAAAGATGCTCCCCCTTAAAATATGAAGTATTTGAGAGTTAGCATTTTCTCAAGGGTTATACTCAAGCATGCCTAAACCAAGTCTTAATTTAAAGAAGGCCTTTTTGTTAAGAGCTTTAGTAAAAATATCGGCCAAATTATCTTCTGAATCAACCTTTTCAAGCACGATTTGGCCTTTTTGAACATTATCTCGTAAAAAGTGATGTCTCAATTCAATATGTTTTGTACGAGAATGTAAAACAGGATTTTTACTTAAGTTTATGGCACTTGAGTTATCACACATAATTGGAATTTTGGTTAGGTGTACCTCAAAATCGGTAAGGGTGTGTTTCATCCAAAGGACTTGAGCACACGCTCTTGCGGCGGCTACATATTCCGCTTCGGTGGTAGACAAAGCTACGGATTGTTGTTTCTTAGAGAACCAAGACACAAGTGAGAGACCTATAAAGGCACATACCCCACTAGTACTTTTTCGGTCAACAATAGATCCACCAAGATCGGAATCGGTGAAACACGTTACTTCTAACTCGGGTTTCTTTGCATACCATAAGCCAAGATTAGTAGTACCTCGTAAATATCGAAAAATACGCTTGACAGCTTCATAGTGAGTTTGTTTAGGTGAAGATTGAAAACGAGCACATAAACATACACTAAACATAATATCAGGTCTACTAGCAGTTAAATATAATAAACTACCAATCATACCACGATAAATCTTTTCATTAAAATCGTTTCCCTCCTCGTCACGAGATAATTGTAAGTTTGTGGTCATTGGAGTTTCAACGGGTTTGACATTTTCAAAGTTAAACTTTTTCAACATATCTTTACAATATTTAGATTGACTAATAAAAATACCAGTTTCACATTGTTTGATTTGCAATCCTAAGAAGTATTTTAACTCTCCCATCATGCTCATTTCAAATTCGCTTGTCATTTTCGCAGAAAATTCATTACAAAGATTTTCATTAGTAGAACCAAAAATAATATCATCAACATATACTTGCACAACCACAATATCATTTTGATCATATTTCACAAACAAAGTATTATCTATTTTACCCATAATATAACCACTTACAATTAAAAAGGTTTTTAATCTATCATACCACGCACGCGGAGCTTGCTTTAAACCATAAAGCGCCTTTTTCAATTTATAAACATGTGTCGGATTTTCAAAATTTTCAAAACCGGGAGGTTGAGAAACGTATACCTCCTCATTTATAATACCATTTAAGAAAGCACTTTTAACATCCATTTGAAATAATTTAAAATCTTTAGCATTTGCAAAAGCGAGAAGCATTCGAATAGACTCCAACCTTGCAACCGGTGCAAAGGTTTCATCGTAATCTATACCTTCTTGTTGATTGTACCCCTTGGCAACTAAACGTGCCTTGTTTCGTGTGACTCCACCGTTCTCGTCTATCTTGTTACGGAAGACCCATCTTGTGCCAATAATGGTTTGACTACTAGGGCAAGGAACTAAGTCCCACACATCATTCCTAGTAAATTGGTTTAACTCTTCTTGCATGGCCATTATCCAATCCTCATCACCTAAAGCTTCATCTATGGTTTTAGGTTCTATGGTTGAGATAAAGGCATGGAAAGCACAATGGGTATGGATTTGTGATCTAGTTGTCCTTTGGTTTAGGTCACCTATAATTTGATCTACGGGATGGCCTCGAGCGGTTCTAAGGTTAGGATCATCTATACCTTGTGGAATAAAGCAAGGAGGGGCATTACTAGATTCAATATTATTTGTGGAAGGTTGGGTACCTAAATCCAAGTTGCTAAGTTGTTGTGCTAAGACGTCTCCCTCACGGATATTGTCATTTGCTAAGGGTGCACTCGGTTTGGGAGGACTCTCGTCAAAGCTAACATTTAGGGATTCTTCTACAACCATGGTCTCCTTATTTAGAATTCTATAGGCTTTGCTATTCCAAGAGTAACCTAGGAACACTCCCTCATAGGCTTTGGCATCGAATTTGGTTAAGTAGGATTTGGTGTTTAAAATGAAGCATTTACAACCAAAAACTTTCAGGTGAGCTAAGGAAGGTTTTCTACCACGGTAAAGTTCATAGGGTGTCTTATTTAGGATATTTCTAACTAGGACACGGTTTAGCACATAGGTTGCGGTAGCAACGGCATCACACCAAAACTTTTGGGGAACTTGATGTTCGTTTAGCATGGTTCTACTCATTTCTTGCAACGTTCGATTTTTCCTTTCAACAACCCCATTTGACTGAGGAGTTCGAGGAGCCGAAAAGTTATGAGTTATACCATGTTTATCACAAAAGGCACCAAATTGGATATCATTATCGAATTCTCGTCCATGGTCCGTACGTATGGAAACAATCGTACAACCTTGTTGGTTTTGAATTCGTTTTCCCAAAATTTTAAACTTTTCAAAAGCCTCATTTTTATGTCTCAAAAATAAAGTCCAAGTATAACGGGAATAATCATCCACAATAACCAAAGTGTAAAAATTTCCTCCAAAACTTTGAATCGCCATAGGGCCAAAAAGATCCATATGAAGAAGTTCTAAAACTCTTTGAGTAGAAATAACATTTTTAGATTTATGAGAAACGTGATGTTGTTTGCCGACACGACAAGCATCACAAAAATGATTATCAAACTTTAATTTTGGAAGGTCACTCACAAGCTCCTTATTTTTTAAGTTTTGCATTAATCTTAGATTAGCGTGACCTAAACGTCTATGCCATAAAGTAGAAACATCATAAATAGAAGATAAGCATACATTTTCAGATACAACAGTTTTGCAAATATATAAATTTCCTTTCACAGAACCAGTTAAAAGAACTTTGCCATTTTTCAAGATTTTGCACGAGTCTTCTTCGAAGACGACAGTTATACCATTTTTACACAATTGGCGAACACTTAACAGATTAAAATGCAAATTATCAACATGATTCACATCAAGAAATTTAACATTATTGCAAGAAACTGTACCTCTCCCAATTATATTTCCTTTGGAGTTTCCTCCAAAAATTACCTGTCCACCATCACATGACTTATATGATGAAAAAAGATTGTTGTTTCCGGTCATGTGACGTGTGCAACCACTATCGAGTATCCAGTCTATATCAAGGTTTATCTACAATAATAAAGATGTAACTTTTATGGTCCCCATTTCTCGTGGGTCCTTGTAAATTAGTTTCAAGATAACAACCAACATATATATAAAGTTAAGCAAAATATATATATATAATAGATCAAAAAGAATATATATATATGTAGTACGTATGTATATATATATATATAAACAAAAGTACATATAACAATATATTACTTATATATACAAGAAAATATATCATATTTAAACTATATATATATATATATAATATATAACACATTTAAAACCATAAACGCATACCACCGGGATTATCATTACTAAACATTCCTTTTGGAATCCATTTATTTATCATTTTAATTTTGCGATTGTATTTATCATACACATAAAAACAAGCATTTATATTCGCATTATTTTTAGGTTTAGAATACTTATCGTTATACATGCGAGCATACGGTTTTCTCGTATTATAATTTACATTATGCATTTTAGGTACATACGGAGGTTTTTGCATATACGGCTTTCGTGTATTAAACTTAGGTGGTTCATAACATCTTTTAATAGGCATGCAATTACATTTTTCAACACATGTATTTGAACCTATACCTTTTCTACAATTTATACGGTTCGACATATTAAGCATGTTAAGAACTTTTTCATTACTACTTTCAAAAGCTTTAGCTAACATGTTATCTTTTTCATATGAAGCACATTTAGCCTTTAAACATGCAATTTCATTTTCAAGAATATCACATTTTGTACAAATAATATTTTCATGTGACTTTTTATTTAAGCATGCAATTTCTTTCTTTAGAGCATCACAAGATTTACAAAAATCCTTTTCTCCTAATTTAGTTTCTAATTTAGCAATTATATTCATATCATTTGCAGATTTTTGATTAACATTATTTATTTCCTTTTTACATGCATTTACAGTTTCTTTTAACAGAGCAATTTCGTCTTTATAATTATTTGCAAGATTAGCCATTTTATGAAACGATTCATGCAATAATTCAAGATTGTTTTCGCTATCGCTATCATAATCACTATCGTAATTTGAATAAGAAGTGTTTACCTCGTTGTCGCTTTCAGCCATAAGACAAATGGCTTGATAGTCATCTTCTTCTTCACTCGCGCTCCACGCGCCTCCAATGAAGGCTTTATCCTTCTTGTTTTGGTACTTGTTCTTTTTCGGACATTCATTGGCGTAATGATCTTTGTCGCCACACGAGTAGCAAAATCCTCTCTTTGGCTTAGCTTTATCGTCACCACTTGAGTCGTCATTTTTCTTTACTTTTTCGTCTCGTTTATGGAACTTACGACTTCGGTTTTCACCACCACGACGGTAGTTGCCGTTTCTTTGAAATCTGCCATTGTTAGAAAATTTATTATTATTAAAAAACTTGGAAAAGTTTCTTACCAACATGGCGACTTCATCGAGAGTTTCGGAAGGATCTTTTGAGGAGCTAGCTTTCTCCTTTTTCTTCTCGACTTTTGGTGTTGAGACATTGAGAGCGATTGACTTCTTTTTAACTTGCTCCCTTTCTTTATTTCTTTTAAGTGCAATTTCGTGCACCTTGAGATTTCCGATTAAGTCATCTATCTTCATTAGGGAAAGGTCACGGGAGTCTTCCAAAGATGTTATCTTTTGCATCCACTCCGAAGGAAGGGCTCGTAGGATTTTCCTTATATAGTCCTCGTTAGGATAAGTGCGATCCAAACCTTTCAAAGTAGTCATAATAAGGTTAAATCTTTTAAACATTGAGTCAATTGACTCATCTTGTTTCATTTCGAATAGTTCATAATCGTGAACTAGAATATTTACTTTACTTGATTTAACTTCCGTGTTTCCACGATGAGTATTATTTAAACTTTCCCATATTTGATTAGCGGTTTTATATGTATATACTCTTTCAATTTCATCAGTTGTTAAAGCAGCATATAATATATTTTTAGCTTCAAAGTTTAAACAAAAATGAGATTCATCAGCAGTAGTCCATTCATCTAAAGGTTTATCAATAAAAACATCATCTTTAACAATTTTGGGTTTAAAGTTCCCATTTTCAATTATGTCCCAAATCTTTTGATTTTTGCCACGCACGTGACATTCAAATAGCTCGGCCCAAATGCCAAACTTTTCAGTATCTATCAAAGGAGGTTTTGAAAACACAATATTAGTTTGTTGAGTCATTTTAGAAAAAAAATTTAAGCAGAAAAATTTTGAAAGCCCTGCTCTGATACCAATTGTTGGACAACCAAGGGGGGGGGGGGGGTTAGGTTGTATTATAAAAAATCTTACTTTCAAAAATTCTTTTGTAAATAAATACAGAGTAAATATAGTACAATACAGAAGAGTATAAATACAAACAGATACACAGAGATTGTATAAATAAATATAAATGCAAAGCAGTTTATATAAACAGATATAATAAAGTACAGCGGAAAAAATAAAGAGATAAAGGAAAGAGAATACTTGACACCGAAATTTTAAAGTGGTTCACCAATCACGCGGTTGGCTAGTCCACCTCGAGAAAACACTTCTCGGAGATCCAATAAGAAAACGTGTTCTTTACGGTAGAACACAAACCTTAGTACAACAAACGCGAATCACTCTTCTTTGAGAGAATTATGTGGATCACTCACTCTATTCAAACACTTACAAGAGGGTATAATTTTAATATGAATAATCACTCTTGTATAAGGTTTATCACTTGGATATTTTTAGAGAGTTTGATCACTTGAGTTGTGTTGCTGATTCAACTAATCGAGAGATTTTAATCTGCTATCAACTCAAGATTTCTTACTCAAAAACGTGTTTTATAATTTTAACAGTTTAATTATCAAGAGAAGAGGCTGCAGAGTCTTTATCAAATGCAGAGAGGAGTTATTGTAAATTGGTAGCTTTGAATGCTGGTAGGTTGCATATATATACTGGATGAGCAACAGTCCACGGGCTTTCGCGGTATACCGGCAATCCTTCGCGGTATACCGTGCAGAAGAAAAGTACATTGGTGAAGAGAAGGTCAACCCTGCAAAACAAAACGTAAACTTGTACCAGCGGTATACCGGCTATTCTTCGCGGTATGCCGTGAACTTGTACCAGCGGTATACCGGCTATTCTTCGCGGTATGCCGTGCAGACAAAGGGAGCTTCCAACCAATCAGAGATATACACCATGCCTGCCGCGGTATACCGCCTGTACCTTCGCGGTATGCCGCCCAGAAAATTGTTGCAGGAAGCAGTACGCATGCGCAGATTCTTCTAGAAACAAATCTTTCACATTAAATGATCCAGCAAGATGATAAGATGTTGAGGAGAGCTGACTTGGTTTATTTAAAAAGACAGTATTAGAAAAATCCAAGTGGTATATTATTTTAGGGTGATTTATCATTTTAAAATTAAAACGACGAAAATCTTCAGTCTTGGATTCTTCAGATAAAATTATCGAGATTATTTAAAAGCTGCACACTCAGATAAAATATTAGATAACAAAGAATGCGGTGTGTTTTGTAATCATCAAAATAAATATGGAGATGTGATTTTATGTGTACCAAAAATATATCTTAATATTAAAGCTGAGTACACTTGCACCAACACTTTTGATTCCATTGGCAGCACAAAATTCATTGAATTCTGTTGAGTTGAATTCGCCACCTCGGTCACTTCTGAGACAGCTTATCTTCCTTTCGGCTTCATTCTCAACCAAGGTTTTGAAGTTTTTAAATACTCCAAACGTTTCATCCTTTTCGCAAAGAAAATAAATCCATAGTTTCCTGCTAAAGTCATCAATAAACGTTAGTATGTACCTCTTGCCGTTTGTGGTGCAAGGTGTGATTGGTCCACACAAGTCTGTATGCACAAGCTGGAGTTTTTCTGTCGCTCTCCAATTGGCTGCTTTCGCGATCGGCTCCCTATGTTGTTTTCCCTTTGCACACGTCCCACATACGTTCATCAATTCTTTGATCGGAGGCATCCCATTCACCATATGATTCTTAGATAGAAGCTGTAAATCGTTTTGGTTCAAGTGACCAAACCGTTTATGCCAAAGAATAGAAACATCTTCGGTTGTAGTCTGTAGACACTCAACCGGTGAGTTTTCAGCAGACACGATAAACATACGGTTCGATGAAATGTATAGGTTCATTATGAGTCCCCAATCTTCATGGTAAATCTTACAACTTCCATCCTTGATTAGCATCACCAGCCCTTTCTCTTGGAACTGCCCCATACTGAGCAAGTTTGTGGTCAGCTCTGGTACGTAATATACTTCAGTGATGGTGTGGGTTCTACCTTGAACCGAAAGCTTTATATCTCCTTTCCCTTGAACCTGCATCCTTGTGCCATTCCCCAACTTTACAGAGTTCTTGAACTGATTGTCAAGATTTGTGAACCACCTCCTGTTACCTGTCATGTGGTTAGAACAACCAGAGTCTAAAAACCATACCACTTTCTCCTTCATGGCTTCTTTTTCAGTGTTAGCCATAAGTAGGAGCTCTTTCGTTTCGTCAAACTCGGTGTAATTGACATTCTTCTCCCAACTAGGACATTCACTTTGATAATGTCCTAGCTTGTGACATTTGAAACACTCGATCGTAGCTCTGCCATTAGAGAATCTGCCGCGACCTCGTCCACCTCGGAAGCTTCCTCGATAGCTTCCTCGACCCCTGGTTCCCATGGCTGTCCCCATGTCTCTGCCTTCTTCTGTCACCTTCAAGACTTGTTCTTCCTCAACATTGACCCTCATCCTCTGTTCATGGACTAAGAGACTGCTCTGCAACTCATCCAAGGTAAGCGTATCCAAATTATTCGATTCTTCTATCGAACACACCACATAGTTGAATTTACGAGTCATTGACCTTAGAATCTTCTCCGTGATTAGTTTCTCTTGAACATCTTCTCCGCACGCCTTCATCTTCTTTGTTATTGCAAGGGTTCTTGCAAAATAGGTGTTAACCGACTCCCCTTCCTTCATATTAAGTATCTCGAAATCCTTACGTAGGGCTTGTAGTTGGGCTCGTTTCACTCTGGTTGACCCCTGGAACTTTTGCTTCATGCTATCCCAAATCTGCTTACTTGTAGCAGTATTGAGGATGGTATCTAGAATGTCTCTATCAATGGCCTGATACAAAAAGTTCTTCAGCTTCAAGTCCTTCAGAATCTGCTCATTTAACACCTTTTGTTGTTCCTCTGTAAGCACTCTTCCTTCTTCAGGCTTGTTGATCCCGATCTCTATGAGATCCCAATACTCTCTCGACCGAATAAAATTCTCCATCAGCTTAGCCCAATGATCATAGTGCCCTTCGAATTTTGGTATGGCTGGTACCACAAATCCTTTGCCACCGTTGTTCTCCGCCGCCATTGGACAACCTTTCTTCCTATCTTTTCCCTCAACAAGCTCTGATTTCCTCACTCAAACAGGCCCCTTACGATGGGCTCTGATACCAAATGAAAAGAATTAGTACTCTACTCACTGAAATACTGAGAAACTACTCTGCGATTTTATTCAAGATACTAGGCTCTTTAAATAGAGCAGTGGTTACAGCAAAGAAACGGGAAGAAATAAACAGAAAGTGAGAATCCTAAGCAATCTGCATAAAAACAGGGCCACGATGCAAGATTGGTTTATTCAAAGCTATTTTCCTAAAAAACAGGCATATTCCAGCTGAGTTTGAACGGGTCACTGCTGACCTATTCTCTCAACAAACATACTCCTAATAAATTAGAGCATCTATTTTCTTTTTATATCAACATCAACTTAATAAAATAGAAACTCCAATGATTACAAAGTAGACCTTCTTATAAATATTCCAACTTTTTTATTTATTAATAATAGATAATTATATAAATTATATATATAATTATTTAAGAAAAAATTAGAAATATAATTATTAGTTTTTAATTTTTTTTTATTAAGCTAACTCATCTCCAAATTGGACGTAGAAGTTTCCTTTCATCATTCATGGTTCAAGTAGGTACATCAAATTAAAAAAAATGTGGTAGTTTATACATTTTCATAATATATTTAAGAAATAAGTAACACATGAGTCATGAGATCATTTTCAACATATTCTCAAAAAATAAAAAATAAAAAAAGTAAAGATTTTGTTCTCTGTTTTACTCCAACAAATTCTCCATATTTTTTCGAACAAAGTTTCAAGTTTAAAGAATTTTATAAAGCATGATGTGCCAAAAGAGAATTTAAGTTTTTATTTATTCCGACCAATGAATTGAATTATAACTATTTTATATAAATTCTTTTTGTAAAATGTATTTGATGATAAATTTATAACATATTTCAATAATATAATTGATGTTAAGATCTTTAAAATCGAGAATAACTCAAATTTAAAAAAATTAGAATTTTTCACTTTTAGTTCTTACTTTAAATAAATTATAAATAATTTATTGGAGATACTTTAAACATATTTTCATACCATAATTAGGTTGTAACGTTACATAAATTTATTAATACAAAATACAACAATCAATAAACAATAAAAAAACATAAGTATATCATCATTAATTTACATTTTTATACTAAATTTAATTTATATATTTTATAAATTTGTTGAAGACTTACTAAAAGAAAACACAATAAATAATTAAAAAAACAATAACAATATAAGCATCAAGATAAATAAGAACTTGTGATGATACACAAATATATATGTGACCATAAGAAAAAATAAAAAAAATATATTATAAGAACCTGCACAAAAACCTATATATAACTTGCTCTATTTTGTTTGATATCATTTGGACATTACCCACATATCGATCAAATTTAATCAATGTTTGAATGATCCGTTGTAAAATTTATTTTAACTTCTTTTAATAAGACGTTGAATATTTGTTAAATTAAAAGTTGGACAAGGATCAAGACCGATATCTCGAAATATCTTTGATAAGATGGTAAATCTAACCGTTGAGATTAACAAATTGCATTCAAAACCAAATGTGCATGTTTTGCACCATCTAAAAAGATAAATAAAGTAAACCTGGCCTCTACCCCGACAAGGTATAACAACTGTTTCCGTAAAGACCCTAACTGTTAACAAAAAAAATGTTGAAATTGGCCGTTTGTAATCATCTTAAAAAATAAACCAAACGAATTTAAGTATATCCACCCATAAGTAGCTAGCGTCTAAGAAAATAAGATGTATACAGATATTTCATCTATGAGAAAATGACACCATAAGCATTACCAAGGAATCAATTGTATAAATTTTAGAAATTCTGTAAAGCATCACTGGGCTCTTTCCTTACTTATGTGTTCATCTATATATTCTGGGCCCTTGGCAATCAATTCACCATACATACTTGTTTGTTTGATGCAAACAAATTGCAGCTTTTTTAGTACAAACTACAAAGAGTGCCTTTTCGTTTTCGGTGTAATGATTAAAAGAACTGTAATAACTCAAAAAATAAGTAATGAGATCTAAATAAAAGATAGGGGTTGAATTGGTTATTTGTGAGAAAGTTTGAGGGCAAAATATAAAAATGTAGGAAATAAGTTTCCCTTCTTTTGGAGTGTGCAGTATTGTTAGTATTAGAATAGGAAAAAGGCATCTTTTATTTCATTTAGGGTTAGTTCAATGGTGGCTGCATACTGAGGAAGACAAAAAGAAAAGAAAAGAAAGAAAGAGGAGAATGTGTCTTGTGTGTGTTTTGTGGGTGCAGCCGGCAGAGAGAACGCCGGCGAGAGAGAAGGAAATGGCCGGCGAGGAGTGAGAGAGAACGCCGGCGAGAGAGAACGCCGGCGAGAGAGAAGGAGATGGCCGGCGAGGAGAGAGAGACGACGGAGGAGAGAGAGGCGAGAGAGAGACGACGAGAAGAAGAGAGAGAGTCGTCGAGAAGAGAAAGACGCCGGAGAGAGAGAGAGAGACACAGCCGGAGAGAGAGAGAGCAGTCGAGAGTAAGAGAGAGACAACCGGAGAGAGAGAGAGAGATACAGCCATAGAGAGAGAGAGATACAGCCGGAGAGAGGGAGAGAGCAGCGAGAGGGAGAGAGAGGGTCGTGTGAGAGAGAGAGCATCGAGAAGGAGATGGAGGCTGCGAGAGAGAGAGATAGGCGATGAGAGAGAGAAGGTGGCAGGATTTCGCCGGCGCCGGAGAAGGTGGCCGGCGGTGGCCGGCAGTGGTGGTCGCCGGAGTTCTAGGCAGCAGTTTCCATTTCGTGAGGTTTTATTCCGGTAAGAAACCCTTCCATTTCATTGCTCTCTTTTTCAAGTAATGTTAGATTTGTTAGGTCTCTAGTTGCGCTCGGCTATGTGAAATGAGAAATCAAATAAGGGTATTAATGTAGAGTTTTGATTATAATTCTTGTTGTCATAGTTAAGTCAAGTGTTTATGTGGATTCTTGGTTAGAGAATGGCTTGTGTCAAATAAAAAGAAGAATTGTTGTTAATATGGGGTAGAATTTGATTAATGGCGAAATATGTGGGTTTTTGTTTTGAACCGTGTATATCGGAAGTCGGTATGTTCCGGGAGTTGGCCCGTAACTCAAGTTTGGGCCGAATTAGTTTATTGGGCCGAATTGGGTATTGGGCCGAATTGAGTGTTGGGCCGAGAGTATTATTAAATCCTTTTGGGCTTAGTTATTTATTAAAGTCTATAATTATATAATAAGGGTGTGATAGGCTAATTATTATTTTGGGCCATATTATTATTAACGCGATCCGGTTTTGTTATCTAGAATCAAGTGTTATAATTTTTGTTGAGAACCTAAAGTCGGGTAAATTAATGGATCCGGTATAGTATGTCAATCGGATGGGTAAGCAAAGACCATTAATTATGACTTTTAGACTAGAAGGTAATCTACCAATTTAGATAAGTTAGGGTTGAGTTGGGATTTAACTCGAGTAATAATTGAACGGATTATGACGAACGCTATTAATATATAATAGGTGTTCCGCCTAGAGATCGGAAGTGTAAGTGAGGAGCTTTGGAGCAAGCTAGCCAGGTGAGTTTTTCTAACTAAAATACTCGGTTTTACGTGTTTCCAAAAGAAAATGATTATGTGAAAGCGCCCCGTTAATTTACATGAATTTTACGTGAATGAAAGCTTTATGTTTTACTGATCAGGGTATGTTTATGAGCATGATTTGTCTACAAGCTTTTACGAATGTTTTCCATGAAAAGTATTATTTTGCTATTAAAGGAGGATTGCCCTCAAGTGTGTGAAACTGCATGTTTTGTGAAATTGCCATGGCAGAGTCGGGTTGCACAGTGGAAGACTTCTTGAGTTGCCGTACCCGGCTTTGTAGGGTGTTGAGTTGCCGTACCCGGCTTTGTAGGGTGTTGCCGTACCCGGCTTTGTAGGGTGTTTCCCTTGGTCTTCTCCGCTGTGCATACCATTGTTGAGTACATGATTTGATACGTTACTGATTTGAAATGAACGTTTTCTTTAAATGATTTGTGAACATGTTTTAGGGGGAACTCACTAGACCTCATGGTCTAACCCTCGCTTTTCAAAACCAAAACCCTTTTCAGGTAAGCGTTACATTGGAGGCTCAGGTAAATGAGCAAGCAGCAAGATAGAGTACGGAAGCAGCTAGTGATAGTGCAGGCGCCTCTAATAGAAGTTAGATTATTCTCAGTTGTGTATAGGTTGTTTCCGCCAACCTTAGTTTACGTATGATGTAACTAAAATTTTTGGGACCCAGTTTTTGTAAATTTATGCTTAAATGCTATGTTTGTTCTATTATATTTTTGGGCTGTTACAAATGGTATCAGAGCCATAGTTTAAGAGACTTAGGTGACCGGACGGGCCTAAACTTAAACTTGGGAGTAGAAATCACAACTGAGAATCAGGGAATGCGTTAGGAGGGCACTATTGTAAATACAGAAGATGCGTTAGGAGGACACTATTATAAAGATAGGACTAATAGGGTACTGAGGACTGTCATGTAAGGTAAGTTTGAGATTTCACCTGGCCAGTGTAATTGCGAACTTACAGGTACATGTATGTGCTTAACCTACCTTATTAACCTACCCAGTGTTTATGTCGTGTTTCAGTACGTTAGAATGTCAACGAGATCTCTGAGGTGTAGACTGAGACCCCTTGTTGGGGAAGTTTCATGAGAAATCTTTATGAAGTGAATGATGTATGCATCGTAGAGGCGAGATGTTGTTTAGAATGTTATGAATCATATAGAAATAGATCTTCGTGGGTTCGAAGAGATAAAATGATTGGTTTTGAGTAAGACTCTTGTTTCTAGAAAGTCCCAGTTCTAGAAATAGTGGGATGAGATCAGATAGAATGGTAAGGAATAACAGTGTGGAAATTTTGAATGTATCAATAGAACCCTGACTTCTTAGTCGAGTTTTTCAAAGGCAGTGTAAATGAAATAAGATACCTATTGTGAAATGGAAGCATGTAGAAGTAGAAAATGAGATAGTGATTAAAACAAAATAGTATGAAGGGGGTAGAGTAAGTGAGATGTGGAAAGTGTGTTCAGCAAGTTGTTGCGTGACCGAAAGGGGCGACCGTTGGTCGTAGGTAGAATGTCAAGGATAAGCTAAGCGAGTAAAGCAGTTGACCTTGTTAGAGTGAGTAGCCTTCAAATGCAAGTAGAGTCTCATGCATGGTGTCCTTTTTATGTAACATGAAATTTTCACGATTTAAGTTAAATATGTAAAGATAAATTTTGATCGAAAACGAGTCAGAATGTGCACGCGTATGTTTAAAGAAAAAGGTGATTTCATTCACATGGCACCATGAAGTTTCGAGTTTTATGATTTGTAAAGTATTTCGCTCTTTTCATGACGAGTTAAATTATTGCAAAAGTCAAGAAAACGATTAAATGAAAACTTTTATAACCAACGTGAGCAATGACATATTGGAGTTAATTAGGAGTACGAAAATCGACTGGTTTACTTTGTGTCGGAAATTTCTTTCAGGAAGTGGTCGTATGAAAAGATTTTCACTTAATATATTTCCGTCGTAACGACATAATTGGTGGAGTGAGATTAAGATTATGAAAAGTTGTATGCGAACGATCCTCGAGATCGTGGTGTAGGGCATTGAAGTTTAAAGAGTGATGGGGGCATGCGTACCCGATATGCTTCCAGGTGTTGTTTAATTAAAATGATAAAAGGCACGAAATGATTTATTTATTACGTATGTCATGCATGAAGGCTATGAACTCACTAGGTCGTAGGATGTTGCACTTTAAAACTAAGAAAGAACTCTGAGAGTGGAGAGTTGTTGGTCAAATCAGGAGAGAACGTGTAGTATCGGGATAGGTGTTCCGTCACCAGTGGATTATAGTCTCGGACGTAGGAGGGTTTGCACCCTTGTTCGGTAACCGGAGGGACGGTTGTGTTCGGAGGGAGGGCTTGAAGTCTTCAAAGTGATGATTTTAGTGACTCGTTAAGAATAGTGTGGTAAGGAAGAATGAAATGTATGTGGTGTAGGAATGCGAGACTCGAGGCGAGCTTTTAATGGTAAGGTTACCTGAGTAGGTTACGAAAGGAGGGAGGCGGATCATGAAGACGATTCAATATGTTGGTAGGAGTAGGTTCCGTAAGGGAACCATGTTTAAGAATAAGTTAAGAAAGTAGTTACAGGATTGTCAGTTGATGTAGAAGTCGACGGATGTGTACGTTGGCCGATGTCGAAGACTTGAATTAGAAAGTTGAGAGTTGATAGAACACCTTGTAGGGGTTCTAAAGGGAAGAGAAGTTATTGTCTGATTAAGCATTCTATTTACGAAGAGTGGAGGGTTTGTATGATAATGAGGTACGTAACTTGAGCGAAGCGAGTGTGTAGGGTTTAGCAGTCAGTAAGAAAAGTGGTGTGTCTTCGTAAGGGCTCGGATCGCGAAGAGCTAACTAGAATGGTTGCGTGTGAGCTATTTGAGAACACGTGGATTATAGTTCAACAAGTCGGGAAAGGACTACGTAGTGAGATAGACTCGGTTGTAGTATACGGAAGGACACGAAGGAATGTGTGGATTATGAATGAATGACTATGAGAGGTTCGGTCTGCAGTGTAATGTATTGAGTGAGGAACGTACAGTTATGTAATGGCATTAATTGCCAAGTTAAATGTACTAGCTAGTATCGTAGTGAGGTGATGTTAGAGGAGAGAAAGCATCAATTAGAAGCTTTTGGGGTTTTCGGATGGGAGGTACGACCTGTTAATCAAATTGTTGGAACACATAGAGAGTAAGTTGACTTTATGGTACGATTATGATCAGGATAGAAGGACGGAGTAGTGGTGGGATATTACCCAAAGGAGAAACCAAGTGTCTCAGTTGTAATAGTCGCTAAGTAGGTATATGTTGAAATCATTAGAAGTTTAAAGAGGTTGAAGAGTGGATTAGTCAAATGTGTTATGGTAAATGCTAGGTATTTGTAGAACGTGAATCGTTTCTTTTGTGAAGGGGGATGACCCTAGAGAGAGATAGTTGGAATTTGGTTATGTTTAAAGAAGGATGATGATTATGGGTCGGAGCGGTGGTATGATCGTTAGTTGATTCGAGACGTCAGGATAGATGTATAAGCTTTTGTTTGGCTGATTAACAATTTTGAGGATTGTTAGCTAATGACATTTATTGTTATCATTAGAGATGTTATGACTCTACCGAGATTCTTACTAAGAATTAATAGGAGAGAATCGATCTGTTAAAGTGAGAAATTGATGATAGTGCGATGGAAGGAGAAATTTTCAAATTAATTCGAAAAATTGCAAGTTTTGGGTTACTTAGTGGAGTTGTTAGTAAGAAATCAGTTTTGACTGTCGGATTTTGCGAATACCAGCATAACGAGATGTTGATGCTAAGTTGTCATACATGAAAATTTGTGGTTGATAGAAAGATATAAACTGCTTTTCAATTGGGGTGCTTCATTTGAAATAAGATAATTGCATGTTTTGGTTATGAAAAGAGATTGTGAGTTGAATCAGAGTTGCGCAGCGAAGGCGTGAAAGTAAGTTGTTATTATTTTATTATTAGAAAGATTTATTCCGAGAGTTGAGGTTTGAACTTCGATAAATTTTTTCGACGGTTATCGTTGGAGTGAATTCCGGGACGGAATTCCATTAAGGAGGGGAGATTGTAATAACTCAAAAAATAAGTAATGAGATCTAAATAAAAGATAGGGGTTGAATTGGTTATTTGTGAGAAAGTTTGAGGGCAAAATATAAAAATGTAGGAAATAAGTTTCCCTTCTTTTGGAGTGTGCAGTATTGTTAGTATTAGAATAGGAAAAAGGCATCTTTTATTTCATTTAGGGTTAGTTCAATGGTGGCTGCATACTGAGGAAGACAAAAAGAAAAGAAAAGAAAGAAAGAGGAGAATGTGTCTTGTGTGTGTTTTGTGGGTGCAGCCGGCAGAGAGAACGCCGGCGAGAGAGAAGGAAATGGCCGGCGAGGAGTGAGAGAGAACGCCGGCGAGAGAGAAGGAGATGGCCGGCGAGGAGAGAGAGACGACGGAGGAGAGGGAGAGGCGAGAGAGAGACGACGAGAAGAAGAGAGAGAGTCGTCGAGAAGAGAAAGACGCCGGAGAGAGAGAGAGAGACACAGCCGGAGAGAGAGAGAGCAGTCGAGAGTAAGAGAGAGACAACCGGAGAGAGAGAGAGAGATACAGCCATAGAGAGAGAGAGATACAGCCGGAGAGAGGGAGAGAGCAGCGAGAGGGGGAGAGAGGGTCGTGTGAGAGAGAGAGCATCGAGAAGGAGATGGAGGCTGCGAGAGAGAGAGATAGGCGATGAGAGAGAGAAGGTGGCAGGATTTCGCCGGCGCCGGAGAAGGTGGCCGGCGGTGGCCGGCAGTGGTGGTCGCCGGAGTTCTAGGCAGCAGTTTCCATTTCGTGAGGTTTTATTCCGGTAAGAAACCCTTCCATTTCATTGCTCTCTTTTTCAAGTAATGTTAGATTTGTTAGGTCTCTAGTTGCGCTCGGCTATGTGAAATGAGAAATCAAATAAGGGTATTAATGTAGAGTTTTGATTATAATTCTTGTTGTCATAGTTAAGTCAAGTGTTTATGTGGATTCTTGGTTAGAGAATGGCTTGTGTCAAATAAAAAGAAGAATTGTTGTTAATATGGGGTAGAATTTGATTAATGGCGAAATATGTGGGTTTTTGTTTTGAACCGTGTATATCGGAAGTCGGTATGTTCCGGGAGTTGGCCCGTAACTCAAGTTTGGGCCGAATTAGTTTATTGGGCCGAATTGGGTATTGGGCCGAATTGAGTGTTGGGCCGAGAGTATTATTAAATCCTTTTGGGCTTAGTTATTTATTAAAGTCTATAATTATATAATAAGGGTGTGATAGGCTAATTATTATTTTGGGCCATATTATTATTAACGCGATCCGGTTTTGTTATCTAGAATCAAGTGTTATAATTTTTGTTGAGAACCTAAAGTCGGGTAAATTAATGGATCCGGTATAGTATGTCAATCGGATGGGTAAGCAAAGACCATTAATTATGACTTTTAGACTAGAAGGTAATCTACCAATTTAGATAAGTTAGGGTTGAGTTGGGATTTAACTCGAGTAATAATTGAACGGATTATGACGAACGCTATTAATATATAATAGGTGTTCCGCCTAGAGATCGGAAGTGTAAGTGAGGAGCTTTGGAGCAAGCTAGCCAGGTGAGTTTTTCTAACTAAAATACTCGGTTTTACGTGTTTCCAAAAGAAAATGATTATGTGAAAGCGCCCCGTTAATTTACATGAATTTTACGTGAATGAAAGCTTTATGTTTTACTGATCAGGGTATGTTTATGAGCATGATTTGTCTACAAGCTTTTACGAATGTTTTCCATAAAAAGTATTATTTTGCTATTAAAGGAGGATTGCCCTCAAGTGTGTGAAACTGCATGTTTTGTGAAATTGCCATGGCAGAGTCGGGTTGCACAGTGGAAGACTTCTTGAGTTGCCGTACCCGGCTTTGTAGGGTGTTGAGTTGCCGTACCCGGCTTTGTAGGGTGTTGCCGTACCCGGCTTTGTAGGGTGTTTCCCTTGGTCTTCTCCGCTGTGCATACCATTGTTGAGTACATGATTTGATACGTTACTGATTTGAAATGAACGTTTTCTTTAAATGATTTGTGAACATGTTTTAGGGGGAACTCACTAGACCTCATGGTCTAACCCTCGCTTTTCAAAACCAAAACCCTTTTCAGGTAAGCGTTACATTGGAGGCTCAGGTAAATGAGCAAGCAGCAAGATAGAGTACGGAAGCAGCTAGTGATAGTGCAGGCGCCTCTAGTAGAAGTTAGATTATTCTCAGTTGTGTATAGGTTGTTTACGCCAACCTTAGTTTACGTATGATGTAACTAAAATTTTTGGGACCCAGTTTTTGTAAATTTATGCTTAAATGCTATGTTTGTTCTATTATATTTTTGGGCTGTTACAAGAACAAAATGGTAATCTATTCGGTTGTCAATGCACAAGTAACGAGCGTATAGCGTACCAACAAAGACTAACTTTTTGTTGTGGCATGGCGTGCGGCAAAAGATTCGACCAGTGGGTTCACCAGATGAGGCGCTTCATCCTGCACACACATAACCATAGATCATCAACCCAATGTGAGGTGACACTGGCTTTACGACACGTGTCACGTCTAATTCACCAGAATAAAACTAAACGAACCCAGTATATCTCACACAAAGGTGTCTGAATGACCAGAATCTTAATGCTAAAATACAGTTTCTTTTTTGAGAGGGGGGGGGGTACCTGAGGGCAGTGACCAACATTCGGGAGGGCTACAAAATCTTCAACAGTATCGAATTTTCCATAAGCTCTTCCAAGTTCAATGGGTTCCCATGGATCTTTGTCACCCCATACTACCAGCACAGGACACTGCACAAATATAAAGCCATCAGCTGCAATTTCTTGGGCATGGATGAAAAAGGGTATAACCAAAGATTCAACCTTTACTTGAGGCAGTAATTCCTCAGGCAGAGGGCCATCTGAATAACAAATAAACTCAAGAAACACATCAGCGGCGCCAGGCTCAAGCCCTGGAAGAAGGATCGAGTCAACTAATTCTTCCGTCACTTGGGAAGTGTCATGGTAACACTGCATACAAATGCTTAATTGGATGCAGACATCGTACATATAGTTTTACGTTATAATAAATGAGAACATTCATACGTGAATCATTCAAAAAAATTCATAACAAATGAGAACATTCATATGTGAATCATTCAAAATAACTCATAATAAATGAGAACATTCATATACCTGACAAAGGATATTCCTAACCGCCTCTCTTGTAGCAACGGTTTGAAAGAACAATTTTCCCACAGGGGTATTCCTGCCATAAACCATTGTGACTTTAAATTATAAGAACTTCAAACTAAAGATTCAATCTGAGATAATTTACCTCAATAAGTTCTGGAAAGATCTAATTAAGGGTCTCCCGAACCATGGTTGCTTTGTTATATGAAGCATACGAAGAGATATATTCAGAAGCACAATGCCCTTACAGATGCTTGGATCCATCACCGCTCCCTGAAGACCAACAAGTCCTGTTCAGACACCAAATCAACTTTGAAAATACTGTATCATGTTGAATTATTATGTTTATAAAGATGTTTCATTTACCTCCGATCGAATTGCATATAAAGAATGCTTTATCTTGAACTATATCTGTACAGAAGTCGTTTAACTGAGAACCCCATGTCTCAAATGTATAGAAAGGACTGTCTCCTAACTCACGAGGATTCGGTTTGTCAGAGTAACCATAACCAATAAGATCGATTGAGAATACCCTATGTGATTCTGCAAGAACTGGAACGTTTTTCCGCCAATGGTCACTGTCAAAGAAGATAAGTTAGAGCTACTTGGCTGTATGACAGTGTATCTGAAGCAACAAAGAACTCAAAGATGGCTTCAAGTAGCGTATGATACGAAATACATGATACCAAAGTTAGAGCATGATTACTGGCAACAAGATACGAAGACTTGGAAACATTCTAGGCCGTTTTGTTAATCTGTGTAATTAAGCTTGGGTATTATATATATAGGCAATTGAAGCAAGATTTTTTGTGATATAATGCAGTTGATACCTATATCACATAGTTGAGGAGAAGCAAAATATGAATGATGGTGGACCTGTTTGCTCCGAAACCATGAACCAAAACCAATGCAGGGCCACTCTTCCCAGCGTATTGGTATCGAATAGAATAGCCTTTCCAATTCCACACACTACAACACAAACAAGATCAACTTATTTCAGTAAAGTTACAAATGTATACCTTGGCAATAAATAAAGTCATATGTTTATGAGTTCTTTCATGCACAACTATGTAACTCAACAGAAACTAGACCATCAATTTCTCCTTACTTAGGCCATATTTGGCAACCACAAGCTAGCTTAGTTTTTCAACTTATTGAAGAAAAAAAAACATTTGGCTTCATAACACTCTGGTTTTAAGCAAGCTTCTAAACAGTCATCAAATTCATTGATTTCCCTGTTGCCCAATCAATTGGAATACTTATGTGTGTCTATCTGATGCATTCTGTATTGTAAGAACAGAATGGCCTAGATTGTGGTCTAGAAATCATAAACCTCCATGATTAGCTGCTTCCATTTTTCCAGGAATGTTTACTGCTCCGTATTGCCTCCTCCATATGATTCGATTTCACTAAGCACAAAAGTCAGAATAGATCATAATTGAAATAATAAGACCTAATCTCCATATATGATTGTTCCAATTGAATGTTGGGATCAATGAAGTAAATTAAAAAAGGAACAGATAGCGCATTACAAAATAATCAAAGCATTATAAAAAACCCTAATCAATGAAACGGATAATACCATGTTTCCACCTTAACTTTGGGGCTGATACTTTTGACCGCCTCGACTGAAGAACTATCAATCAAACAGGAAGAAACTGATATTATTCTGTTCGGTATTGAAGTAATCGTAGGGAGCCTAGATTTCGTGTGGAAACCCGAGGTTGAAGATGAAATATTGTTGGTAAATATTAGTGGGAAGTGGAGTTTGGACAATCCGTATGTGGAAGACGTGGTGATCGCCATTGATAGAGCTCTGTGCACTTCACCGCGTGTTGTTCAACATTTGGAAGTTGCAATTCAAACGGCTTATTAGAGCCACACAGTCTTGTAATGTGAATAAGCTTGCCACGTCACCTCCCAAAATTCTTTTGGTATTACAAAATGGTCCAGTGTAACCATTGGCTCATAAAAAAGAATTATTTATTATTTCAAACCCGTTTTTGAGAAGTATTTTTAAACCGTTAGATCTTTTTAATCAAATAGCTTTCCATGAATTGCGTTTCAAAAATAATTGATCTGGTACATCTTGATGCATCTTATCTCATCATACTGTTCGTTCATTTTTCATCCAACGGTTAATAATCACTTCTCATCGAAACTCAACTCTTTTAGCGGGTAGATTTTATGACTATTAATGATGATGATATCAAATTATATTGTAATTTTTTATTACATGAAAAAGTTGTCACATTAAAATAAAACGATGTTATCTAAGCCTTAAACTTGTTTTATCAGATATAAGATAAAACGATGTCTCCAAAATCTCACTTTTCTTCGTTTTAACAGAACTATGTCATCAACTATCTACAACCACTTGTACATCCTGCAATAAAACTTGTTCTATCATATACTTTGCCACATACATTCTATCTTGAGTTTTTACCCTCCTTCAAATTCCCTACTCTTCGTTCCCGATCCGTAGAGATCCGTGGGACCTCTTTCGGAGCGTTTTGGATTTCTTGTAACGAAGCCAGGACCTCACCCATGGTCGGTCTGAACCTATGATCGTTGTGGAGACATTTTGATGCGAGTGCAGCCACGGCCTGTGCACCCTTCTTGGAGTACTGACCACCTAGACATGTGTCCATGATTCTTAGAACCCGTTTGGCATCACCTAGAAATGGCTTCACCCATTCCACCAACGTCTCTTCCACCCCACCGGCTCGCTCATCAGCAATGGCTCGTCGTCCCGATAGCAACTCCAATAACACCACCCCGAAACTGTACACGTCGTTCTTTGGAGTCAAGTGCCCTGTACATTATACAAACCATACTCATCAAGATAGATGCCGAATGTATTCATATGTTTTGAAAAGCAGTCGATTACTTTTTGAAAGTAGACACTTAGGGCGCGTTTGGTTCACAAAATGTTTTTTTGATGGAATGGAACTGTAAAAAGAATTTGACTTTCAAGGAAATTAGAATGAAATGTTATCACCTGCTTGGTTGACAAACATTGGAATTGAATATGTTAAAAGAATTAGAATTTGTCGCTTTGGAATTGGAATGAAGTATTAGTAAATGACCAAAATACCCTTTTTGAAAACTTTGAAACCGAAATCCGACTACTGTGGTTCAGATCGGTGGTGGTCGACGGTAGTTCAAAACGGTGGTTCGGATCAGTGATGGCTCATATCTGGGGTAGTCGGCGGTGGTTCAGATTGGTGGTGGTGGGCGGTGGTTTAGAACGGTGGTGGTCGCAATACAGTTTCAATGGATTAAACGTGTACCTGTGGCCACGTATTCTGGTGCAGCGTAGCCGTTGGTCCCAACAACCCTGGTTGAAACGTGCGTGTTATCTCCTACAGGACCGTTCCTCGCCAAACCAAAATCCGAAAGCTTTGCATTAAACTCCTACAATATTAAACAACACCAAGTCCTTGCTCTTTAGTAAGATGAACAAAAGCCGGAATATCATCTTCCCCTTGATAAATCTAGACAAACTTTGGCATACCGTATCTAGAAGAATGTTAGAAGCCTTCAAATCCCGATAGATGATAGAAGGTTCTTTACTGTGCAAGAACGATAACCCCTCTGCTACATCAATGGCGATCCGCATCCTCATGGCCCATGGCATTGGTTGAACGCTTTCTGCAAAAAAGAACACATAAGAAACTTTTCATTTCCTGCAACATTATTATTCCTAACAATCGCCGGTTTTGAGTGTCGTTCATTTCTAGAAACTTCCGGTATTCTTTGTTCTAGATTTTGTGGGTTCGGTCTCTTTTTCTTTCGTATTGGACCCACATAACGAAAATGAGAGTATAAACATGTAGAAAGTAGTAATACTCACTTCTAAACAAGTGATTATCCAAGCATCCTTTAGGCATGAACTCATAAACTAGTAGTCGGTTTTCATAATCCTCACAATAGCCGATCAGTTTAACCAGATTCTTATGTCGAAGCCTCCCCATGTAATCAAGCTCGGTCTGCAAATCAAGAAAATCAAAACACACATCTTCGGGTGAACGATTGACTTTTTGTGACATAGTAGTTTGTTTTTTATCCATCGTTCTTGAAAAAATCCAAAAAGAACACCGAAACTTTCATAACTTGTTCAAAAATAACTCACTCTTAATAGTTTCATTAAGAGGCGACCTCTGAATCGTTAAGAGGTAAATCTTGTTTGGTAAAAAAAAGGTCTGCCTCTTAATGGTTCTAAAACCCTCTGAATGATTTTGTATCTTGGGCCTCCCTTGACCATTTAGCGCCCCAATTTCATTCTGAATAATTACCAAAACGACCATATTTCATTTTGCACTATATCATAAGAGCCTCTTAATCATTCTGACCACTTATTATTCTGCAGCAAACCATTCAGCAACTGCCAAACAGCCCCTCACTCTTGCAAACTCTAGTGTTTTGCCATTTGGTTCAAAAAGTCAATCGCTCGATACTTTAGTGCTAGAGAACACTGAGAAAGGAAAAAAGATCACTTACAAGCCATTCCCTGTGACCTTGGCGGCTTTCGGCCTTGAGTATTTTGACAGCCACCACTAATCCGGTGCCAGGTTTGACCGGAGCAAAGGTGGTCTCATCAATCCATCCTTTAAAGACTTGACCAAAACCGCCCTCACCCAGAAGACCATCTGGCCGGAAGTTCTTGGTGGCGGTCTTGAGATCGCTCAAGCTAAAGGCTCTGAGGTTAATGGGGACAGGCAAATGATCATCTTTATGTGCTTTTGAAACTTTGTTGAAGGTGACTGTTTTTGTTTGATTCTTGGAAGGTTTTGAATTAGATTTCCGCTTGTTATTAAGCATATCATCTGCAAGAAATACGCTAGGAATTAGAAAATTAAAATCATATAATTGATCAAGAACATGTGTTGGCTCTCAAACCAAACCAAAACAGAGGAAAAAAGATTCACAAAATTGATCAAGAACATGTTTTTTTTTGACGAAGAACGATGGATTTGTTTGCAATTAAATCGAAAGGGTGACAACCCCAAAGCAGAATCGGTATAGAAATCCGAACCTGGATCTTAAAGTAGTAAACTAAATCATTGTATCTTTCGAAATTAAAAAAAATAAAAGCACTCTGCTACAATCCGATATGATTTTAGATCATTTTCAAGGTTTTTTTTTTTTTTTTAACTTTTTGCTTAACAAAAAGGTCCGTGATCCACTCTTAAAAAACAAAAGCAAATGAATTATTTTGTAAAGTGGAGAGAGAAACTCGTCGGAATCCATGGCGATCACTGAAAACCCTAATCAATCAATAATCATGAAGTGCATGTAGAAATCAGCATGAAACAGAAGAAGAAAGAGCATATAC
The DNA here is from genome assembly GCA_033807775.1 of Saussurea involucrata. Lineage (NCBI taxonomy): Eukaryota > Viridiplantae > Streptophyta > Magnoliopsida > Asterales > Asteraceae > Saussurea > Saussurea involucrata. The sequence continues at coordinate 17,416,702 of CM066325.1, forward strand.
CAAGGAATTGAGTAGAAGAAGCATGAGCAACATTGGCTGGCTTTCCCCCACAAAGACCCATTGTGCAGAGGATTGAAATTGGGGGATGAATGAAGGAAGAGATTATTAATAAAGAAATGGGTAATTAATGGGGTTGTCTCTGGTCAATGGAAAGAATTTTCCGTCATGGTGTTGATTGACGGATCGGTGGAAGTTTCGCGCGAAATGGATACCATAGAGGAAATCCGTTCAAGGTCCCATCACTTTTTTGGATTGGTTTCAATTTCATAGCGTATCCTTGAGACCTTGACTTTCGAGACTCGATTTCGGTAGCATTTATACTTGCTTCCCACCAAATCCAGATAATTAGACTATTCACAGCAAGGATTTCTTTACAATTTTATTTGGATTATAAAAGTAACACGTTAGATTGCTAAATTAGAAATTGTAGTGGTTGTGAGTGTGATTGTTAAATTAGAATTTGGTTTTGGTAATTTGTAAATATCAAATCAGTACTTTTGCTGATGTGGCAGTGAATAGTATATGAAATTGTCGGGAATAATTTCTAAATTAGAAATTGATTTATGTCAAATCATGTTTTGTGATGTTTTGTAGAGAATGTTTATGAAAAAATGTATGAATAATTTTATTTGTTAATAAAAATATTAATTTTTTTTTTGAAAGACAAATATTAAAAAATGCAAAATATAATTTATATTAAAGTACAATAAAATAAATTACATATTAAAAAAATACAAACTTAACACATAAAAATACATCATTGTTCTTTTAGAAGTTCTTCAAATTGATGTTCGTACAATCTTCGTTGTGGTTTGCTCATTGTTGTGGGATCCATTTCCATCAACTTCATGACCATTTTCCGATTTTCCAGTTTGTTCTTACGTTTTTCTGTTTCCACAAATGATGTGTGAAATTCTCTCATCACCTGGATTTTTTCTTTTTCAATATTCAGGCGTTCTAACATTGTCACTTGTTCGTTTTCGGTAGAATTTGATGAAAAATGACTTTTTTAATATTCAATATTCAGACGTTTGGGGTACTCAAATCACGTTTCGCTATTATATGTGGGTCATCTCGTATGTAATATTTTTATTTTGTATTTTAACTTAATGTTTTATAAATTAAATATTTTATTTAATTATAGTTATTTAATTAATAAAATATTTCATATTAAATTATAGTAAAGAGTATTTAATTGTAGTTTTGTTGTTATTTGATTAAAATATAGTTTTTTCTGATGAGGTGTCACTTTAAAAAGTGAGTGAAATTTCATTGTTGTGGGGGATAATTTCAAGATAATTGCAAAGCTGATGTGGCCCATTTGCAATTGGGATGAAATTTCATTGTTGTGGATGCTCTTATTAAGTTGTAGGAAGCAGTGAAACTGTGAAAGCTCTCGTATTTGGGGCCAAAAATGGGGTGATTTCTCGTCCAAATCATGAAAAACACATTTAAAAAAAACGAAGGTCATAAATATTAGTTTCTATGTGTTTGTTATCGCGATATAATATAACATGGTATAAAAAAGGTAGATTTTTATAAAAACATTTCTAATGGATGTTTTTATAAAGATTTATAATTATTTTAGACAACACTTTTTATAAAATAGCCAAAATCTTCCTAAATCTACCAAAATAGCAACCATCCTCGTGAAAAACCTCGTATTCACGAGGTCCTCCATCAGCTCATCCTCATATTTACACTTTTAACCCTTGCCTCGTGACCAGCAAACCTGGGCCTGAAGATGAAATAAGAGTCCAGTAGTTGATAGAGTACTACTTCTTTCCCCAAAATCAGGGGTTCCCACTCACTATGAAAAAAGGTATAGAGTTGTGTGTATACATAAGTGTAATAACTCAGGTAAATTAGTTGTTTATTTATTTGTTTTACGTTTATTAGTGTAAGGTTAGTTTGTGGTGGTTTGTAAGTTTAAGGTTGTTAGTGTCATTTTAGAATAGTTGAGTCCGTATTCGCAATATTGGGTAATATACATATAACACCTCCATCTTGATTCCTCATTTTAAGTCGGTTTCAATTGTGTCTGGGTTTGGAGTCAAGAAGCAGGAGAAAAGCGTCGTTCGGTTAGGGCCTCGATTAAATTCGTTGGAGGTGATTTTGAGGTAAAGTTTCTTTTCAATTTGTGTTTATAGTCATTAGTATTAAGTTTCTACCGGTTTAGAATTGTCACTTTTTGATTTTGTTGTGGTTCGATCGAGTATGGGATTCGGACGTCGTCCGGATTCTTCAGTATCCGGATTCTCCAAAGTTTCCGGATATGAATTTTATTCGGATTCGGTGTTTTTCGGTATTGGTTTCCGGGAAGGTTTCCCGGATAGTTCCGGATTTGGTTTTTCGAATATAGTTTTCGGATATGGTTTTCCGGGTATAGTTTCCGGACATAGTTTCCGGAATGGTTTCCGGATGAGTTACCGGATAAGATTTTTATAAAATTCCCCGTGCTAAGTCGCCGAAGAGGGACATTTGTGGTAAATGGTTATATGTATTTTGTGTAATTCAGATTTTGGGAAGTTGATAGAAAAGTAAGGTTCTTCCAAGTTTTCAAGAAAATGTGTTAATTGAGGTATTGCTTTCAGGTGAGTTTTACTTTAACCATTTTCAAACTGGATGTAACATCTCGATTTTTCCATAAAGATGGTGTTTGGGTTTATTAAATAATCTGGGTATAATTATTGATAAGGTATGGTTGATTATTTGATAAATTAATTTTAGAGTTTATCCCCGATTAAGTTACGTTAGTTGTTTTGTGGAGATATAAGTTATGGGGTAAACTTTAATTTTAATTTATAAGTGAAGGGGTTAAAGTTGCCAAATGATGGAAGTAGAAGGTTTGTTTGGTCATTTGGTGAAACTCTAAATCCACCACCGCCTCTTTCATCTAAAAGAGGGGTGATGTGTCTTATGTTGGTCATTTGGTGTGTGTTCTAAGTGTGTGTGTGTGTGTGTGTGTGTGTGTGTTTTGCGTACGGCAAGAGAAAGAGATAAGGAAATAGAGAGAAAGCCAAGAAAGAAAGACAAAGAAGAAGAAGGGAACTGAATTATTCAGCTGGAAAGTTAAGAAAAATATGTGGAATCAAAGGTAACTATCTTACTTAAATTCTTCACTTTGTAGATAAAGTTTTATATGAGTTTAGAAATGGGTTTCTGATATTTTTTATGATTATGAGAAATCTGGGCTGGTGATAATGTCCTATTAGTAGTATTAAACATATCTGCAAGTTTGTAGAAATTATTATGGCTTAAAACTATAAATTTATGGGTTAAGTATGAATATAGTGGGTTGAGACAGTTATGATTATCGCAAACAGTTAGTTGCGATAGTTATGATGTTTGCGACAGTTATGAATGTCTCAACCTTGGGTTGCGACAAGCTCAATGGTATCGCAACAGTTAGTTGCGACAAGAAGTGTATCGCAACAGTTGGTTGCGATAAGAAGGGATATCGCAATAGTGGGTTGCGATAAATTACTGTGTCGCAGTAGTTGATTGCGACAAGTACTGTGTATTGCGACAAGGGGTTATCGCAGCTAGTTGATTGCGATAAGAGACGAGAATTTTGGATATTTAGGATTTTTAGCCTTTAAGGGTCCTAAACAGTAGATTAATACCAGTACAATATGAATTTGGGTATTTCAGATCTCTGTGAAGCTGGTGACGGAAATTCTTTACAATTTTGAGAAAGTAAGAGTAGCGCGACTATTATCAGGTGAGTTCATTCTTACCTTACCTTTTTACAATGTTTTAAATTATGGTAAGGTGTATTTTATAAAGTGAACTGTTTTTGATGGATTTTGAAAGAATGATTTTATAAAGTAAAATCTATTATCTTAAATCGATTGTTGTGCTTAAATTCATTAATGAAATTGGAAAATAATTTATAGCAATAACCTGTACGAGTTGTAACTATTGGATTTATTGGGCAAGTGAGTTACAATAATATTTATATCAAGGACCGTGAGTGATAATATTGATGGTTAGACTTATGTTATAAGAAATTGACATATTAAATGTGATTTGCTTATAATGAATGATATGAGAAATTTATAAAGGAGATTTGCTCATACTGAATGCTATGAGGAATCTATAATAAATAATAATCTGCACGAATACGGTTAAGGGTAATAAATCCATATACACTAGATTTATTGAATAGTGTAGGATCGGTAAAGTATCATTGCTATTACTGTTTATAGCGAAACGTAAGGAATAGACAAATGTTATTTCCGTGTATCCTTGAAAAAGGAGGAATAGACAAATGTTATTCCCGTATGCCCTTGAGATGATGGAATAGACGTAGATTTATTCGGAATTCCTGATACGGTTGAGTGTAATGGATCCATAGGCACTAGCGGTTATGAACACGTGGAATAGATGAGGATTATTCGTTATTCCGATGTGTGTGAGAAATCGCGGAATAAACGTAATTTCCGATTTCTAAGGAAAAGAAGGGATGGACATGTGTATATTGCGATCTCTATTTCCTTTCCAAGAAATGGGCATGTGTATATTGTGATTTCTTGGATAAGAGCATTAATTTAGAATCCATTAAGATTCGTAGTGCGACTCTAGAACATGAGAAATGACTGGCTTATTGTCAGGTCGTAGTCATGGAATCAGAACATGAGAAATGACTGGCTTAGTGTCAGGTCGTAGTCATGGAATCGGGTTTAACCCCGTTATCGAAAGATGGTTACGCGTGTGGTAAGAAAAAGAGTAAACCAGGTTTGTTATGCCTTGTTTACATTGATTTGTATAAATATTATTTTGAAACTGAATGTTCTCACTAGGCGTTAGCCTAATCGTTTCAAATAATGTTTTCTTATCAGGTACTAGCTTCGGAAAATAAAAGGGATATGGGACGAGAGCTTTTGGATTAGCAGAGAAGTTATTGAATACTGAGGTTTTGAATAGATTGGTTAGATAATCTAGTTAATCTGATTATAGTGACATAATTAGATTAATAGGTTATTTGAAGAATTCTATATATGTAAATACGATTCCCAAGGTTAAATCTCTGCTTATGTATAAATCTTGTTATAAATTGAGATTTAAATTAGCCCTGATTTTAGGGTGTTACACTGGAATACATATATACTGGATAATTTTGTGGTAGGTAGTGTGATGATGTGCTTATGACTGAAATATGATATAATTGAGATGTATGTTGTATTTATATAAGCATTACACTACACGAGTGCACGTTGGCCGGACTTAGGGCCAGTGGAGTTTGGTTGTACGGAGGGACATCGGAGTTGGTTGTATTTTAGTGCAACGGAGTAAATTGATTAGTTGGTTTAGCGCAACCAACTAATATGGTCATGTGAAAGAATTGTACACAGTGCATAAGAGTCATGTTTGGTATTCATATACTTGTTGTATATCTGTTTTTTACAAAATGATTACTAAGCTGACAGGGGTTTTCTCACTTAGACCAATTGGTCTAACCTTCATTTTGTTTTCAAAAATATGTATTCCAGGTCGAGGAATAAGTAAGAGCAGAGGAAAAGATAAATGATGATTTGCTTTTCGGAAGCCGTGTGTTTATGGAGTTTCATGAAGTGTTTTGTATCTATAGTCTCTTAGTTGTAATGTAAATTATTAGCGAAAATTTTGTACTGAAACGTGTATTGTATAGTTTTGAGACTAAGGGACCGTATGTGATCTAATATGTATCTTTTGTTATGAAATGATGATATGTATATTATGTTATATGATGTATGTTTGGGTTGGGTTGTTACAATAAGAGCATCTCCAATGGTTGTTTGAAGATGACTTGCAGATGACTTGAAAAATGCTTGACCATTGGAGACAAAACTTGAAAAGGACTTTACTTATCAAATACTTGATGTTCCTCAAGTGTTTGAAAAAATAAATGCGAGAGGCAATAGAGAGAGATAGTATATTATGATGGGTCCAACAATTTTTTAATATATTTTTATTTTTTCAAGTCATTCATACAACTTTATGATTGTGGATGCCCTAAGACGTGACACATGGAAAGAGTACAAGTATAGATTTATTTCCCCAAAAATACAAGCAAAAAGTATTACTTCTTTTAAAAGCGACCCCCTTTCACCACGACGTGCCACCCTGGTCACAAGGCAGGGGCCAAAAGTATAAATATAGGAGTGAGCTGATGGAGGATCTCGTGAATACGAGGCTTTTCACGAGGGTGGTTGCTATTTTGGCAAATTTAGGCAAATTTTGGCTATATTATAAAATGGTTGTTTGAAATGGCTATTTTAATTAATTTCCCGTTATTTTTTTGTATTTTTTTTATTGTCATATCAAGTCTAACTTATCAGACTAAAAAAAAGTGAATGGCATTAATGGTTCCTATGGTTTGTTTAAATATTGGATTTGATCCCTAAAATAAACAATCAATATTGATGGTTTTAATTTTTCAATTTCACAACACTTAAGGTTTTAGATTAATACTGTCAATTACCAACAGTTATAAGACCGTCCGCATCGGCCCCCTGGGTTCGCCCTGGTTGGCCTGGGTTGAGGTTGCACACCATCGCAGGAAATGGGGTTGGCCCGGGTTGGGGTCCTCCCGGGTTGGGCAACCCGAGCTGGGTTGAGGTTTAACAAAAATTTAATTTTTTTTTTAAAAATATATCCGTTGGAAATAGACGTTGGGTATTTTATTTATTTTTTTATTATTTATTTTTATCCTATAAATACTAATATACTTCCTACTTATTTTTTCACACACTTCATTCTACTCTCAATCTCTCTACAAATTTACTTTCAATCTCTCCCATCTTCCCCACTTCATTTTACTCTCTCAATATTATTTCCTTCTTCAAAAAAATCATAATGGATAAAGAAACACAAGGGTTCACAACACCACGACGAGGTTCCAAATCGCGAGGCACGAGCTCGCAACCGTCCCCGACGGAAAATATTTTCAATCTTACACCACCACCATCAACCTACCATGGAAGCATACAACAATACCCTATTTATTCACCCAACACCCTCCCGGTTGGGTTCCAACAATTTAATTCGGGTGGATTCCAACAATTTAATTCGGGTGGATTCCAACAATTTAATCAAGGCGCCTTTCAACCATTTATGCAAGGTGGCTTTCCACAATATAATCAAGGTGGGCAATTCCAACATCTACTACAACAAGAAACATATTCGGAGGACGTTGAGGTCGATGAAACGGTTCCCGAAACCCCACCCGATTTGGTTCCCGAAACACAACTCGATGCGGGAACCACGACACAACGGAAAAAGAAATTTGCAAATAGAACGAAAGCGGTTTCGTGGACTTCCGAAGAAGAGGTTTTATTGGCAAATGCATGGCTTCACGTCTCCGAAGATAGCATCGTTGGAAACTCACAAAAATCGGGTATATATATTTATTAATGTATTTATCTTTATTATATATACGTATTCATATATATATTTATTAATGTGTTTATCTTTATTATATATACGTATTCATATATATATTTATTTTTGTAGGAGATTTTTGGGGGAAAATACTCAATTATTTCAACTCAAGTCGCCAACATCAACGCAATAGAGACCAAGTACAATCCAAATGGGGTGACATGAACAAAAAAATGATGAAGTTTAACGGGATCTACAATAATTTAAGAGCCCAATATAAATCCGGATGGGGTGACGCGAACTTCATGGAGAGGGCACACACGATGTATCGGGCAGATAATAAGCAAAAGCCTTTCTCCCACAAGACGGCTTGGAGAATTGTGAAAGACCACCCTAAGTGGAAGATCGTACATTCCATGGACGATAACCCAAGGCCCTCAAAACGGAGCAAGTCCACGTCGGATTCAAACCCAAACATGACGTCTTCTGACGCACGTGTTCGGTTCAACCTTAATGAAGAAAGCCATGAGGAGGAGGATGTCTTCGTACAAGAACCGACACGACCGACGGGGAGAGATAAAGGTAAACGTGCCGCGTCATCCTCCACAAAGACGGCGGAAAAGGACGAGGCGTTGAAGAATCTTATGGCGTATGTCGAGAATATAAACGTTGAAAATAAAAAAAGACTAACCGTGGAGGAGGAAATGTTGAAAACCGCGAGGGACAAAGCCGAGGCGACAAAGACAAAAGCGGAAGCGGCAAAGACAAAAGCGGAAGCTTTGAAACAAAGAGAAATGCGGAAAGATCTCAAGTTTTACATCAGTCCACATGATCATCTCACGGGTAACGAGTTAAATGCGGTTTTAGCCCACAAAGAGTTGCTTCGACAACTATATGGTTGGTGAAATTTGTAGTTTTTTAATTTGAAATTATGTATTTTTTTATGTTTTTAATTTGGTTAAAATTGTAGTTTCAATTTATGAAATATTTTATTAATTGTTTTATCTTATATTAAATTATAAATTATTTATAAAATTTAAATTATTTAAATTAATATACTTGTAAACAAAAATAAAAATAAAAATAAATAAAAGATGGGATGGTGGTGTGGGATGGATGTGGGGGTTTGTGGGTTAGGCCATCAGTACCCCATGGGGGGAATCTTTCAATGATTCCCCTCCACATCAGTTTTTCTTCCATCCCTCACTCCATCCCTCACGATCCCTAAACATCCGTACCCCATTCCCTCAAACCCCTTTGTCACCTCATTTATTTTAATTCTTTTATTTATACATTTAATTATTTAACAAAATAAAAATATTTATATATTTTTTAATAAATAAAAATAAGATAAATAATAAAAACGTCAACCCACGCCGACACCAACGCGAGTTCCTCGGCTCTTGTCCACGTTTGTTTGGCGGCTTTCTTTGGTCTCGGATTTGATGGTTCCGGGTTAGATTGTTGTGTCGGGATATATTGTGGTGAGTTCGGGGTAGAAGGTTGGGTTTCCGGAACAATGTCGTCGTCGAGATTGAAGTTGGCCGGAGTAAAACCTTGTTCAATCAACCCGGGACGTGTAAATTGGTAAGGAATTTGTTGGTGAAATTGTTGGGGAAATTGTTGCGGATATTGTGGCGGATTTTGTTGCGACCATTGTGGCGGAATTTGTTGCGAGAATTGCGGATGATAACCTTGTTGTGTAAACGCTTGGAAACCAAGCTGTTGATCTTCTTGCGATTGTGGTGTATTCGGTCGGTTACGACGGGATGTAGGTGTTCTGTTTGAATTCATGATGAGAGAGGTGTGATAAATAAGAGGTTGAGAGAATTTGAGAGAGTTTGAGAGGTGTGAGATTGAGAGAATTTGATAGTGTGAAAAATAAGAGGTTGAGAGGTGTGAGAAATAAGAGGTTGAGGGTTAAATATATAGTGGGATTAAATTGAGAATTTTTTTTTTTAGAAAGAGCCGTTCAACGGATATATATTTTTAAAAATTTAATTAAATTTTTTTTTTTTAAAAACCTTCGGGATGGATCGGGATCCCATCCCCGGATACCATCCCGCCCCGCCAACCCCGCCCGGGCCGTAGCCCATCCCGCATCGACCCCGCCCATCCCGCATCCCATCCCGAGCTCATCCCGAGCCGGGTACGGATGGCCTTAGAATGGGTTGGAAGGGAAAAATGATGTGGCGCTGATGTGGCAGTGAAAAAGTATGGGTTAGAATGGGATGGATGCTAATAGCCTAAGAGACTAATCAGTCTTTGAACATACTATATGGTTCAAAAATAAAAAAAGAAAATTATTAAAAATTCTTTTATATATCCAATCACAACTTAATTATTAAACTAAAGTACATATTGAATAAAAAAAATATTGACAAAATGACTTTTACCCCAATAAATTCATGTTTGGCCCCCACCAACCAAAAAAATTTGATTTTTTTTAAAATAAATCAAAAAATCCAAAAAACTCTTTCGAAATCGATAAAAAAACACTTAAAAATTCTTCAAAATCAACCAAAAAATTAAAAAAAATCATTCGAAAAGGTGGCATTAGACTAAAAACACATTGGTCGACTTTACGGGCCTTTAATCTACCTTAAAGGTGCCACCGCTAGGCAAAAATCATAGATCCGGCTATCTACCACTGGTGTTACCGAAGTTTTATAAAAAAAATGCCTGCCTTAGCTTATGACGGTACCAAAACGTAATAAGATGGTAAGTTATTTTTTAGTGTTTGGTAGATAAGCAAATAAGTTAGAAAGAAGTAACTTAATTGTGGCGGTACCACACTGGAATAAGTTAATAAGTTAGAAAATGATACCTTATAAAAAACTCCTTATTACCGATTTACTGGTGCTCAACAGGTATAAACATTTTTTTTCCATTCAAACACTAAAAATTCTTATTACCGGTACCACATCAGAATAAGTTAATAAGCACTTCAAAAACACTATCCCAAACACCCCCTTAACATCTATAAGTTAACTTATTTTTGAGCTCATTGACAAAGTTTCGTCTAGTTTGTCATAAGTTAGCTTATTGAAACGCTACAGTGACGTTTCAATAAGCTAAAAAAGCTTTCATGAATGGCTCAAATTCGTATATAGCTACCAAATGACATTTGGTCTAACGGTATTCAGACCTTAAACTTTTTAAAAAACCATAGGTACAATACTCACTAAGAATAAAGAGAATGTGTAAAATGATTTGTTTATATATATATATTAAAATAAAGCAAACGCATGTTGCTATCTTATCTGCGTACGTAAGACATCTTCAAACACATTGTTGTCTTACAAGTTACAAGTCATTCAAAACAAGGAATTTCTTAGAAGTTTTTTTATAGTTTAATTATAAGTCAATGCTTGAATTTTATTTGGAAATTTTGAATTTCTATGCTCAATGTGGTCCCATATATGGGTGTTCTAAAAGACTTGTTATGACAGCCACCATGGCTCAAAGCTTGTGTTTCACGTCACGTTAAGTTTGTTGTCTGTTATGGCTTAAAAAGTAAGCTTTGTAACACAATTTGAGTTTTCTTATCTTTTACTGTATTATTTTCTAGTTTTTTATATATAATATAATTTAAATTGTTTAATATCATTGACTAATTGAATAATAGTAGATATCATTGACTAATTGAATAATAGTAGAAAAACATATGTTTATATATAAGTATAAATTCAACGTTCACAATGAGAAAATCTAATTATCTTTTCTTTTTTATTACTAAATACTTTGTGTTTTTACTTTACTGGCTCTCCCGAACTCTATTTCTGTATTTTATCTTTTCTAATCTCGGTCCTCTCTCGAGGACTTCTCTCACATCCCAACTCACGATAGCTATCCAAGGGCGTTGCTATTCTTACCCTTGCATAATTCCTACCCCTACAACTTTTGTCCCCCACCGATCTCTCTCACAAACACAATCTAATTTTAATATTTACATTTTACATTTCTATACTAATTAAATAAATTTATTTTATACGTTTTACTTTTCTAATTTTCATTTTATACCTTTATTATATTAACACATAAAATCGTATATTAGCTAAAATACGTTAAAAAAATACGTTTTAATTTTAACAAATTACACCATTATAATCGTCTCTTCGATACGTTCGAAATGAGCCCAATATTGAATTTTTTTGATTTAATTATTTTATTATATATCATATATACTACATAAAAATATTTTTTATATTTACAATTCATACTCTTATAGTTAATTATTTAATTTACGATACATTTTTTATATGTTGTTTTTTCTCACCTTTGGGTCGGTTTGGCTTGGGGTTAACCCGTTATCAACCCAATATATGCGGGTTGGTGAAAATAGTATCGATTATACATCGGGTTGGCTCGGTTTGAGTTTTTTGCCTCGGGTTGGGTTGGGTTGGTCGAAAATTTAACCGAACAAACGAACGAACACGAACGATGAACGAACGAGATTTTTTGTGTTCATGTTCGTTTGTTAAGAATTTTTGTTTGTTCGTGTTCGTTTATGTTCGTTCATTAAGAGTTAAACGAACGAACTTAAATGAACATAAACGAACGTAAACGAACGAAAGTACCTTAACAAAATGAAAAACCGGGTTAACTTAGGACGAAATACTTCTAAAATAACGATTTGTTTTTTCAAAATCAAAATCGACATACATTTGTTTTGGGGCAACACCGTCAACGATCACGGCGGTGGTAGTCGTTTGCTCAATTTAGGGGTACATTCCACATCTGCAAACACGAATTCAAAGTCAAGAAAAAAGAATAACAAAATTTGCAGTAATCAAGTATCGAAAAACAGTTTGCTGATCGATTGAGGAAGATAAAAGGAGTTTTACCCATTGCAGCTGCGATATGAATTCACTGAAGCTTGATTGAATGTGTGTTTGCGACAAACCAAACAAAATGTGTGTTTGATTGAATTCACTGAAGCTTGATGGTGTTTTTGAGGATGAACATAGGGGTGCTCAAAAACCCGACCAACCCGACCAAATATGCAAATTGAGAAAAGCAGTTGATGGCGATATGTTTAAGATTTAAGAAATATGTGTCGAAATGCCTTCAACCCGATCAACCTAACCCGTGAGTACCCCTAGACGAACTAATTATAATGGTATAAAGTGTAACCGTAAATGGAATAATTTTAAAGGTATATAATAGATAAATATAGATAAGAGCGTAAAATGTACAAATTAAAAAAAATCTCGATACGTCATTCTTGAAAATGAATAATGTAAAGGATATAAAAGAAATTAATTCGTAAATGTTCATGATATTTAATAATAGGATTAAATCCAAAGGGCCACGATTACAATGGTGTAAAGTAAAAAAAGAAATGTATTTTTTAATGCATTCTTGTTCATATACGATTATTTATGTTAATATGATAAGAGTGTAAAATAAAAAATGAAAAAGTAAGAAATTAAAAGTAAATTAAATAACTAATTTCTAAAGGATATAAAATGTAACTCGGTGCTTTGTATAATTGGGGACGTGAAAGCTTAGTAGTTGTGAGACATGTACGTACAAAAGTCATACGACTTAAATTTCAACATTAAGCGTCGTTTCATGCTTGTATATAGTATATACTAGCAGTCTACCCGCGCTATGCAGCGCGGGTGAATCACAATTATGAAACCAATAACTCAACGATCGACCGTGTTTCTTATTTCATTCTATTTTCCTTCGCTCTTGATTCCAATTTTATAGGGCTATATAGCTTAATGGCGAATCAACTAATATAATAAGATATGGTTTATTAACAACATATCTAGGGGATAATTGTTAGAGTGTGCTTTTGTCAAAAAAAAAAAATTGTTAGAGTGTGCAAGTTATGTACATTCAACATTGCGTAAAATGTATCATAATTTCTTACATAAAGGAACAAAACGTAGACGGATTTGGAGGAAGACAAAAAAGTAACATATGGATATATATTAAGATTGTTATAAACAAAATTTTGTAGGTGGTGTTTTGCTTATCTTCATCTTCAAACTTGTCCAAATTTTCTTCATATATAGTTGCTCCTTCACATAACAGAACATCTATACATTAATCGTTTTTTGGACAACCTTTTAATTATATCTAAAAACATCACGTCCTTCCCAGTTTCGTCATTTGTCTATTGTTATCAACTTCATCAAAAACAATATTCAAATTTCTTCACATGTATGAATAAAATTAACAATTAAAGCTCGCACACATTTAAAATTGTTTACATTGTGAAATTTATAGCTAAATTGCAAAACTCACAATTAAAGCTTACAGCTTATTCTGTCAAAAGATTGGATAAGAGCTTGTAAAGATAATAAACCCAGTCCATAGGAAATGAACTCCTAAGCCAAGATCAAACACAAAACACGCAACAAATAGAAAAGAATTCTTTCAAAAAGAATTATTTCATTAATATGAAAATATTTTATTCCAATCAATCAACATGTGTATGTAGAAATTCACTAGTAATTACATCAGATACTAAAATCTAGTTCCACAAAACCTAATTTCAAAATGAAATGAAAATTCAGAACTCTCTAAGCGGTAGTAAACTTAGTCAAAACATGTTTAGCCAATTCACCAGGAAGAACATGCCTCGCTGCAGTCTGGATCTTCTTGAGAAAGCTTCTCGAAAATGTCGTTGATGAACAAGTTCACGGTCCCCATCGCCGCAGATGCTTCTTCTTTTTGTCTCGGTCGTGGCTTTCTCTACCGGAGCTTTCTCCACGACTATTTTTTTTCCGGCTGCCACCGTTAGTGTGATCGCTACAATCGATGGAAATGGAGAATCGAGATATGCGTAAGAAAGGGGAAGCAAATGGTTTTCGAAGTTGTAGTTTCAATTTTGGGGGGTTATGTTTATATAAGCTATAGAGGACTAATCTGATTGGTTAGCATTCTTATACATGGATCATGATCTCTGGCCATTGGTTTTCATGATGCGATTTGAAAAAACTCAAATCCCTTGGTGGTAGAGTATTAGTTTGGTTCTTCTAGAAAAAGAGACATTTTTTAGGAGAAAAAGTATGTTTGCTGAAAGAAATTTTGACTCTTTCCAAAACGGTGGTGGGATGATGGAGGTTAGGTAACCTATGCATAAAAAATTGAAACTCTTTTACATTTGGTAGACAAAAGGATAAAAGGAAAGAACCATTTTAGGAATAAAAGCTCAATAAAGAAGGAAGACTTTCTTAGAGGAAAAAAGAGTCTCAAAACTTCCTTAAACATAGTGTCGGATAAGTGTTGAGAGGTACACATAATGCATAAACAACTTGTACATTGTGCTTTAAGAGTAGTGATTAAGAGATTTTCAGATTTCATGCATTAAATAGTTGTACACCATGCATGAAAATTTGTCTTTTAAGAGTTTTGACCAAAACCAATATTAAGGTAGTAATAGATATATGTTAAAAACTACGTTTTATGTAGTATATATGATATATAATTATATAATTAAATAAAAAAAATATTCAATGTTAGGTTCATTTCGAAGGTATCGACGAGACGAATATAATGGTGTAACTTGTTAAAATTAAAAAGTATTTTTTGAACGTATTTTAGTTAGTATATGATTATATGTGTTAATATAATGAAAGTGTAAAATGAAAAATAAAAAACTAAAAGATATAAAGTAAAAAAATTAATTAAGTACAGGAGTGTAAAATGTAACATTTAAATAAAAAATTAAAGTGTGTGAGAGAGGGGTATACAAAATGTGGCAGGAGGTATACTTAGAATACCCCCTATCCAAAATGAAAAAGATCAAATATTTTTCTTAATAAACCCAAAAAAAATTGAGCATTATAGATAATATTTAGGTTACTGAAGATGCTTGAAAGGCGAACGATGATGTTTGATGCGCCTTGGGTTTTTCAAGTATAATTTTTTGACATTAATTTGACGTAAATATTGAGAAGTATTTTGAAAAATAAAACATACTTTAACACAAATTAATGAACATTTGAGCATATGTGACATCGTTAAGCAAAAAAAACTCAAATTTCCCTGCCATATGTAATTCCGATGTTGTATTTATCTGCTATAACTTTTTTATATAAAAAACAGAGTAAGTTACGTTTTTAGTCCCTTTGGTTTGTTGAAAATTTCTAATTTCGTCTTTATAGTTTTGAAATTACAATTTTCATCCCAATGGTTTATAATTCATTATTTTTTTTCGTCCTTATGATTTAAATTGTATTTCTTATTTAATCCCTATGGTTTACAATCGATTTCTATTTTAGTCCTTCATATTTAAAAGTAGTGTTTTGGCCTTAGGGATGAAAATAGAAATGAATTGAAAACCATAGAGACTAAAACCGAAATTTTGAAACCACAAGGACGAAATCCACATATTTTAACAAATCACGGGGACGAAAAATGTAATTTACTCTAAAAAATATTATTATTAAACTCCTGAAAATAACCTACAGGGGTATTTAAATTATTGGGAAATTAATTAAAATGCCCCAAGTTTGACCGTTGACTTACTAAAATGCCCAAAATCTCTCCAATTTCACGAAAATACCCAAAAGAATCCGTGAAATGGTGCGTGATCACGGACTCCTTTTGTGAATTGGATTTTTGTCGATAAAATTGATTATTGGTCCGTGAATGATTGAATTTTATTTCCGTGAATTGGTTTGAGTTTGGTTCATGGATTTTTTGAAAGATGCCCAAAAAGTGGTAATAATTTAATTTAAAATTTTAATTTTTTGTGGTCAAGGACTTTTTCTGTGAGAAATGTCTTCACCCACGAGAAAATGACTATTGAATTTGTCTAACTTTTTTGGTATAACTATTTAAACATCATTTTACTAGTTTGAAATTGTCAAACGTCTTTATATTAGGTATTCATTAAAGTCTTCACGTTTGGTTGAGATGGACCTTACAATAATCATTTAATTCACATGTAAATATTTATCATATTATATAAATGAGATCAAAGAGGGTTTAGCTCAGTGGATAGGTAACATCCTGGGGGGTTACGGTGTGAAAGCCGTACTACCCGGGTTCGATTCCCAGCAGCGACACCTTCGACGATATCCAGCCTCTGGGTCTGGTCCTTCGGGGCCGGTTCGGGTGGTCCATAGGGCCCCTATACCTAGCCGGTCGGGTTCAACCATAGGTTGGGCCGGGTCGCAGCGGATTAGTGGGTTGCCCGTTATGGAGCCCGATACCGCTGGAGCGTGTGTGGGTTTATCTTGCCGTTCAAAAAAAAAATATTATATAAATGAGGGAGCGTTTGATTCATTTCAAGAAATGAAAATAAAAATGAGAATGAAAATGCAGGAGAATGTGAATAGAAATGAACATTGCATTGATTTTGTTTGGTTAAACCAATATAATTAATAAAAAAAATGTTTTAAATGATATTTTTAATAAAAATATGTGATGTCCAACATGAAAATAAAAAATATTGTCCATTCAATATCGAGAAATGAAGAGACGTATGCGAAAAAGATGACTGAGTGGGAATAAGATTTTCATCCCCCACAATTTGGCCAGAAATAAAAATTAATAGGTTTGAGATAACTGACCCATTATATTACAAGTACATGCCCACAGTTGTTCTAAGCACACCCTCAAACTTTGAAAAGATATATTTTATACAAACATCACCAATATTCATGCAACCAACTCAAAGTCACACGTATCAAAGGACCAATGAATCAAATGAACAACGGCCTTGCCAAAAATATACATTTCGGTATTCTTGTATTTGTGTTTTTCGTTGGGTGTTACGTTGTTTGGTAGAAAAATAGATTTTGTTTTTGATATATATAAATCAGTTACATCTATGGTTTGTCGATTTAAATCTGGTCATTCGTATTTTGATATAAGAAAAGGTTTAAAGTAAGAACGACTTTATCACTTTACTAAAAAAGGTGTTAACCAATTATCTATACTACATATATAAGCATATACACCTAAAGTCTTAAACACAACCCTTCATGCATGATGTACAAGACTTTAAAGCAATAAATTCAAAAAACTCTTAAGTACAAATTGTGAAACATAAGATACAAGTGTTTGATGCAAAGAAATTTAGAACTGGTCCAATAAGAGGTACACGACTCAGCCCATACCCCCAACAAACCCATACCTCCTACCAGCCTATACCTCCAACCTTTTTTCTGAAATGGACAACCAGAAACGTATGGCTTCCTTCCACCTGCTACTTACTTTTTTACCTCTCCTTCTACATCTTTACGTCTCAGCCATATCGATAGTACACTCCTACCTGCATATAAACAACATGAGACGAAGAAAGAGTGAGACCACCGATCCAAGTGGGAGGGTTTTACAAATCAATTTCAACCCAGGTACTCCTTTGTCTCGAATTCACTCTCAGCTCTAGGGTTTCATCAATTTCCCTTCTATTTAGTATGTTTCGTTGGATTTGAAGGTTTACGTTGAAGTTTTTTTTTTGCAATTGGAGGTATGTTAACTTTGGCAAGTTTTGCTAAATGTTATCTGGCCTTAATTTTCTGCAGTCATCTTCATGAGTTTTTGGGCTGAGGTGCACTACAATTCAATTTATCCTGAAGGAGGTAAGTTATATGATCTACATCTATAATGCTACCTATTCACATCGAACAAATATTAGATCACCTCAATTTGTGGAAGCAAACATTCTCAAATGTCCTATATAACAAAATGGATTCTATTGATGAATATAATTATTTTGTTAAACAGAGCTGTCGACCATGGAGCAGAGGAATAAGAAAAAGTGGTGGATGCTTGGGAGTTGAATGGGAGGCTGTAATAGGTGAACAACTTGCTTATCTTCCAGCTTCATTTGCCTTCTTGTACTGTAATAGGTGAACAACTTGCTTATATAAGAGCTTTACGATCAATAACATTCAACATCATCACTTATTTAGCAACCAAAAAATGAATTTGACCCAACCAGGAATTGTCCAAGTGAAAAGAAAGTAGTATTTGAAAGCTTCCCCATAACAAATGTATGTTCACAGAAAATGAATTTGACCCAACCAGGAATTGTCCAAGTGAAAAGAAAGTAGTATTTGAAAGCTACCCCATAACAAATGTGTGTTCACAGAAAAATGAACCTAATTCAAGGCAGAAATAAACTGAAAATGTTGACATCATCCTTGATGAATCAAAATGTGATGAAAACTGAAAATGACACTAATTTCTTGCTAATCAACCATCATTTGTAATTTCCATTTCATTCAAACTAGGCTTTTATAATTTCATAATTTTAGTGGCTTGTGAGAAGTGTCATTTTTGGTGAGAAGTGTGAAAAGTTATTTTAAATGGGAATTGATCCGGTTCTTGCTTTTCTCACCATAACTTTCATTCTCACGCACCCAACCCTATATGTAAAATGACATATGATAATGTAGCTTGTAGCGAATTATAATCAATATACAGATATAAGATCTCTGTTTCTTGCGAGGGGATAATATATCTATTTATTTTCGTAAATGAAGAAGATAAGTGAGAGCTTATTGACTGCATCTTCTAAGAAGGGCTTGAAATAAAAATTGCTACAACCTCGATAGTTCATCATTGTTATACTACAAGATCTGTTTATGTTTATTTCTTATGTAAAATATGCAAGCCTATTTGTGTGTTATTTTCCTTAGCATTTCATAGTTTCTTTGACTGGAATGCATATTGTTTACTTTTTGTGTTGGTCTTTATTTAGCATTTCGTTTTTTATGTGGAATTTCCATTTCTTATTTATTGCAGAAAGTATAAAAAGATAACAAAACCAAAGCCATGGAAGCATCGTGAACCAATTACAACAGTGCATCTTAAGCAAATGCATGGTGACCAAAAAGGTGATTTTTGCTTAAAATGTCACCTCTTTGCCTTTATGCATTCCTACTACTTTTTAACTGATAAGGTTTTTTGGTTGGAGAGGGATCTTTGCTTTTGCTTTTGCTGTTTGTGTCGTTCTTGTTGTTTTTATGTAAGTTGTATCGGCAAATTGTAACATATCCTTGGCCATATTTTAATAAGAGGTAGATAATATATTATAGATGGGGTTCTCTTCATTTCAAGTTCGACATAAGCCAATAATCGTTGTCCGTCCATAGGACGACACTTTGGCCAAATTGGCTTTCATTTACTGATTTGGTCCTTTGGTATCAAGCCTGTGCTTATGATTTGGTCCTCTGCTTTCATTTACTCATTTACTGCTTGTTTTTTTCCTGTTGAATTCTACCTTGGTTGTGCTTGATGGATAATGAGTGTTGGATGATGTTACAAATATATGATTATACCATTTTATTGTAAAGGTATTTACACAGATTAGTTTTGCTTTTTGGTTGTACTAGATCGGGAGTTTTGAAGATGGTCAAGGCTCTTTCTATAACGGTCAAATCAAAATCATTCTTGAAGGTCTTCGTTGAATCGCTGCCAACTTTTAGCTGTTAGTATGTGGTTTAACATTCTTTAGATGTTGTCCTAATTCTTACACATTGAATATGTTGGTCTTGATCAGATCTGAATAAGCATGTTCTTGCTTCTGGTTTATTTTAGGATACATGTGTTCATTTATATATATTCCTCATTCACTTATATTGGTTGTTGGTACGAGGTTTAGTATTCAATGGATGCTATCCTTTGGTTCAGATTGTATGTCCAAGGTTTGATCAACCGTGGATGGTGAGAAAGAAGATTTTGGTTATTTTTTGTTATTTTTTTGACATCAGTAGCTGCAAGTGGTATAAGGTTGGTTTCCTTTTATTATTTTTACACCATAATGATCGGAAGTTATTTGTACTTAATGGATATGGGATTGCCACTTGATGAAAATTGAGGGGTGTTAAAAAAACAACCGAGAAACCAAGCTGAACTGTTCGATTTGAACCGAGTAAACCAAAAAATATGAAAACCAAAAAAACCCGGGTATTCAAGGTTTGGTATGGGTTTGAATTAGGTACCCACGGGTGATCTTTTATGTGTACAAGTTTTTAAACTTTGATCAAAAAGGTTGATTATCGGCAATTGTGACCGGCCTATATGGAACCCACCCCTAGGAACCACAACGTAGGAAACATTTTAAAGTTGACTGAGCGCTTGAGGCTAGCGGAATGATTCAAGTCCATCTCTTGCATGATTTGAACTAGAACATGTTGTGTATTTGAGAAAAAAGTAATTCAACCCTTTTGTCAAACTCGAGAGTTTTTTATTTTTCATTTTGCGATAAAATTTCACACTTTTCTCACCCGTGCATTGCACGGGTACACTGCTAGTATATATATACACACACACACGAAGGATCATGTAAGAAGTTGAAATTTACATGAGAAGTGTGAGAAATGGATTTGAACTGTTGATCAATTTTAATCAAATGTCCTCTCATGAATTGCACCTAATAAGAGAATTGATGTGGTGATAGGGATGAGCATCGAGGACCGTTTTCCCGAATCGAACCGGGACCGAACCGGTACCGGACCGAACCCGAACCGGTACCATATATTCGGTCCGGTATTCGGTTCCAAACATTTCTCAAAATCGGTATTCGGTATTTCGGTATTCGGTACCGGGATTTTCCCGAAAAAACCGAAACCGAACCGAAATTTTTAAAAGCAAAGTTTTTTTAAAATTTTTAATTATGCATATCATCTCCTAACTAAAGTTTATCTTGATTGTTGTTAACATTAATTATTATTGTTTCTAGTTGTATATATAGAGATTGAAGAGTTGATAACGAGCAAAATGGAAAAATGAAAATCGTAAAAAAATACCGAAGATTGTTGAACTTTTGTTTGGTTTTGAACTTTTTGATTGTTTTTGATTGGTTTTGAAACACATTTGAAACATTATGAAGGCATTTTGGTTTGCGATTGGTTTTGATACACATTTGATACATTTTAAAGTTTTCGGTCCTAAGTGGTCCTAGTACCGATTTTCCCGTCCCGAAACTGAAACCGAACCGGTACATACGGTTCGGTTTTCGGTACCAATTTTTAGTCCCAAAAAAATTCGGTACCAACCGGTTCGGTACCGGTCCGGTCCCGATCTCATCCCTATGTGGTGATGTGGTGCATCTCGGTGAGAAGTTAAGGTTAACGTGCGAGCGTGAGAAGTGGTTATCTACCGTTAGATGAGAAATGGATGCACATTAGGATAAGATGCACCAGATCAGTTTTCTTATAAGTTGCAATTCATGGGGGCACATTTGATTAAAAGTGGTTAACGCTTCAGATCCACTTCTCACGTCAGGGGCGGACCTACCTTCACTCCGGGGGGGTCCCGTGTACCCGCTCACTTGTTTACCGTAACGGGAAAAAATGTAGACCGCTTGACGGTGCACCCGCTTAATTATGAGAGTGCTCTTAAGTATTTTTAAACTAAACATTTAACCAAAATGAGCTTCTAGTGAGATTGTTTTTGTCAACTTAATTAGTGCTTCTAGATACAAGAGGTTTGGGGTTCGATTTCCACTCTAAGCACTTGTGTATATAATTTTTGTTAATAACTACTCTTCATAAATTACATTTAATAACACATTAAATACTCTATTAATATAATGTAATTTGATCATTAACTCTTTCCAAGATATAAAATTTTCATCTTTATATTTGTAATTTGTTTTTAGCTATTGATTTGATTATTATTATTACATGAAAGTCTATATGCATAGTTAATTTTGATTTGCAAAAAATCCAAAATTTATTCTCGAAATCAACCAAAAAATCAAAAAATTCTCTTGAAAACAATCAAAAAACCCCAAAAAATTATCTCGAATCGACAGAAAAAACCACAAAAATTAATTGAAATCAACAAAAGAACTTAAAAAATCCCTCAAAATCAACCAAAAGATTGGAAAAAATATCTTGAAATCAACTAAAAGCTTAAAAAGTCCCCTAAAGACAAAATTCGGCTAAAAACACATCGACAACAATTTGTTAAACTTTTCGTTTGTGCACCCGTTCACCTAAAATCCTGGGTCCGCCCCTGTCTCACGTTAACCTCAACTTCTCATACGATCATTCACCTATATATATGGGTGGTTTATTTTGGAACCCAGTAAAAGGTTAAAACCTCGTATGATTCTCATCTAAACTATTTATTTAGTCATTCATTGTAGACACCAGATTAATTATTGAATTGCATCAATGACTATTGATTTCATGCATAATATTTCGTTAAATGCATACACTAACATGAAATGCATATTGTTTCATGAAAGTATCACATTCATCTGATACATCACATGAACCGTTATATATGTGCATCGACATCCGCTACAGAAATTCTACAAAATCAGATGATTCATTTACAGAATTAATGAGAACTCAAATGCAATGATTTTGTGTGCTTGTGAACAGAAGAGGCGGAGCTAGAAGTTTGAAAAGAAGGGGGGGGGGGGGGGGGTCATCAAAAGTCATTCTTAGTAGTAGAACAATATTTGATATATAAAACCAAATTTTCTCTAATATTTAATAATATTATATAAATATAAATAATTAAATTTAAGAGACCATCCTCATTAAAGATTTTGACCCCGTCTTTGACCATATGATGAAAGTATCTGAATTATTTTTGAACCAAGTTGATTGCCTTTATGTTATTATCTTTAACTTTGTCTTTAAAATTTTGTCTATTTTTTAACTTGCTCAACTTGTATGGATAATTATTTAGAAACATTTTTAAACATTCTTTCTACAATTTTATCTTTTCTAATACAATAATAATCCAAAATTAGTTTCCAAATCATAACAGCATTTTTGTTTTTGGAACTATAAAAACTTTAAAAAAAAAATCAAGCTCGTAACTTAATTCATGTAAAAAGTAACTGACATCATAAGATGAAAAACCAACTCCATATTCTCTTCTAATACTAGTTAATTGTTCCGGTCCAGCAGTGTTGTTCGACTGCATCTGTGGTTCATGGCTCGGTTGTTTGCAGCCTCGTTTTATTAGCTCGTGTGTGTGTTTTCATCTGCCCGGCTCGGCTAGGTGCTTGGGTCACTCCTGGTGAACCGACGTCGGGGGCTGTAGGTTGGGGCTGTGTCCTCGTGCTGTTTTGGTTTAGTGTCTTGGTATAGTGTTGTTTTTCTGTGACTTGGTATTGCCTGGTGTAATGTTTTGTTTTCTCGTGTGGTAATAAAAGTTTGCTTTTGTTTTTTTTAAGAAAAAATTTGTCACTACAATTACTTTATCTGATATAATAAAAAATTTATGTTGCAAAATTTGGGATATGAGCATTTAGCATTGAATTTTTTGTTATTATTAGCTCTAAAAATTGGCTTTATGGGAAAAATTTGGGATATGTGGATCACATCTCTTATATTTGACTCCTATATGTGCTTTAAGTTTTGTAAAATGTGGTAAGACCATCCACATCCCTGCAATTCATTTACACTTTCAATTGTGCCACATCAGCTTTTGCAATTACCATCCACATCCCTGCAATACACCTACACTTTCGAAAGTGGTCCCCGCTACAACATTTATTAATTATTTTATAAATTATTATATATATATATATATTCTAATTATTTTTTAGTTAATAAATACATGATATAAAAATCAATTTATTTAAATAATTTATAAAAAATAAAAATAAATATAAAAATAAATTTTAATATTTAAACTAATTTAACTATATTGTATTTATATTAATTTAAAAATAATATATATGTATATACGTACATATAATGTTTTATAAAAAGAATAAGTAATTTAATTAAAATATAAATTAACATTATTAATTCATAAAATATATTATTTTATATGAAAAATTAGTTTATTTAAACAATTATGAAAAAAAATAGGGATAGATGGTGACTTGGTGCCACGTGTGATTGCAAGTGAAATTGCAAATGTTGCAATTGGTTTGGTGATGTGACACACACTTTTCATTTGCAAGTCCATTTGCAAGTGTGTGTGGATGCCCTAAGTATTGACAAAAGAAAATGTGGTTTTTTGATTCACATGATTTTTTTAAAATAAAATGAATTGAGATTTGAAGAAATATAATGAAATTGAATATGATACAACCATATTTTTGGTTGGCAAATAATAAATTCAAAATCAAATTCCATTCATTCAGACTTTTTGTTTAACTTGCAAAACATGAATATAGAATATAAATACAAGTAAAATATTAAATGATACATTTAACCTGTAATTTCTTACTCGTCAATACATATTTGGAACGAGTTATAAAAATTTACCGATAGCATATGGATGTGCATCAAAGTAATTTATATAAGAATCAATTTTTATCAGGTTCTAAATGACATGAAGTGTGGCGTACTGACATGTCAGTTAAGCCAAATCTTAAACCCTGGGAGCTACAAAGACACCATATGATGTTTTCCAAGATGCGAGTTATGACGACAAATCTCTGTATCATATATCATATAAACATGTGTTTTCTACTATTACTTAATAAGTCAATAATATCAAACAATTTAAATTAGGTTAAATATTAAAAACCAGCAAACAAAACATATAAGAAACTTCAAATATCGCATTACAGAAACTATATATTAAGCCAAGGCTTCTTAAAGACTTAACGTAATGTAAGACAAATTTATGCCATGACACATCACGACGACTGTTACGGACAATAGTGATTGTAATTATAATATTTTAGTTATTTAATACTAAAGTAATTTTCAAATAAAAAAGGATTTTGGTGTTTTCAGTATTTCGTGAGTATCTTTTTGGGCTCAGCCCAAAAGGCAAAGCACTTTCTTTATTAATGGCCCATTGTACAGTCTTGGTCATTTTCACTTATTTTCCTATTTTTTTTTTTATCAAACTGGTTGAACCAAATCTAAATTTAACTTATTAGATTCTTGTTTAAGATCAAATGAATGAAATCATTTTTTAGTTTGTAGAAAATGAAGTAAATTGATCCCTA
Organism: Saussurea involucrata; assembly: GCA_033807775.1. NCBI lineage: Eukaryota > Viridiplantae > Streptophyta > Magnoliopsida > Asterales > Asteraceae > Saussurea > Saussurea involucrata. Next base: position 17,441,927 of record CM066325.1, read on the forward strand.
AAACTTATTAATTACAACAATGGTGTTTATTTCGTGTTTCACGTATTAAACACATTATTTCAGTTAACACTATTAGAGTTTAGCCAAGTGGTCGTGAGGTAAATTGGTCTTTTAACCCATTTCCCATTTCTAAATAAACGATTTTTATTGCAACCCTGGTTGCTCCCGGTTCACAGATGCAAACAAACCCTGATCTTTTTTGCAATCCCTTGAGAGCATGCTTGCGCATAACACCCATCTGACCATGCGATCTTCAGCGTACCAAAAAGCTTATATCATCAACAATGGGACCTTATAAAGCTACTTGTGAACCACATTTATCTAAACCATTATGGATGTTGTATATACTGAAATAGCTAGCACACCCTTTTGCTTAAGGTACATTTACTTGCACCGATGCACGACAAAATATATATTCCAACCGTTTTCAACCTTTCCGCTTTGTAATGTACCATTATCACCTTTGATCAGAATTAACCAATGAATGCAATCATCAAGTTAATATTTATCCTTATTTACCAATAAAAAGTACTCCCTTCGTTCCAAAGAATTAAAACATGTGCCTATTTGGTATGTACACGGAAATTGCAAGATCTCCTTTACGAAAAAGAGAAAAAAGAAGCCAAAAGTAACAATCTTACCGCAATTTCGAAATCCCTATTCATATCGATTCAATTTTCTAGGATTAATTTCCTTAAATGTTTGACAATTTGAAAGTCCCACCTCTTTTGCCATTTCTTTTATGATCTAAATTATCTTCAACTTGTATTGTCAACTCACATATGCATATGGGCTTGTTTAAGATTTTGTCATTATGATCAAATTGGATCAATAGCTCATTTTCAATAGTATTTATAGATAATTAAAACAACTAAAAGATAAATCATATCAAGTTCCCAAATTAGTCAAGCACCGCACACCACTACCACGACGTAGAGATGGCAACGGGGCCGGGGATACCGGGGATGGCACTCCCCATCCCCATCCCTATCCCCGTCGGGGAACAAAATTTCTTTCCCATCCCCATCCCCATCGGGGAACGGGGATCCCCACCGGGGAATCGGGGATTTTTCCCCGTTTGCAAAACTTAATTTTTTTTTTATATAATATCTTTATAAATGTCAATTTCACGATTGAATGACGTATTTTTATAAACTTTAGTTAACCAAATTTTAATTTGTTGTGTTTGTAAAAGAGTTTTTCGGAAATAAATACATTAATTATAATACATAATAATATATATTTTATATATCTACGTTATATAACTAAAAGTTTCTCCGAACAATAATAGTAATACTATAATATATGTTGAACGTTTTCTCATAATCGAAGATTGATTATATTGGTTTGTTATATATACTATATATACTCATTGGATTTATCAATTTTATTATGTTATATAAACACATACTATATATAAAAAGAACTTATATTAAACACATGGGGTCGGGGCCGGGGTCGGGTTTGGGAGGTATCCCCATCCCCGGTTAACAAATTCGGGGATTCCCCATCCCCGGTCAACTCGGGGATTCCCCGGTCAACTCGGGGATTCCCCGGTCAAACCAAGTTCGGGTGTCGGATCCCCGTCGGGGACGGGGTTTTTTGTCATCTCTACCACGACGTACGTCCAGCTTGAAATTCCTCCCTCTAATCAATACCGTCGTGCATAAGAATGCATAAATGAACACATAGATTAAGGCATTGAGATAATCCCTCCATCTCCAAAAAAGCTACAATTTGATTTCAGATGTCAAACATGCACGTAGCTAGTTTTTTTAAACTAATTTGTTTCTGTAGCCATTTCGATACTCAACATTATTTTGTAATGAAGTTTAAATTTAGATAGAATTATGTTGAAAAGTCAATAATATTCCAAATCATTAAGTTAAAGTGAAGCAAACCCTAAATCAAGATTAGTGATTAGATAGACCACTTTTTCGACATGCCCATGGTTCTACAGATGATGAGTTCTATATATGGCTAATTATTCTCCCGTAACATCCAAGCCAATTGGTGAAAAGCAAGATTATAGCTCCAAATGAATCAAAAGGAACAATGAGACATACAATCCATGATAAGACACAACAATGGAAATGACCAACTACACTATTAAATTTCATGTTCTTTTTGGGAAAGGTGTCCTAGGCTATGCGTAGACTATTCCCATGACAAATTATGACGACATCAGCCCTAAAAGAGAATTGAAATAATTAATAGGAAATTAGCTAGATATGTTTGCAACTAGAATAAGTGAAATGATATTGATCTCATAAGTTCTTTACTCAAAAGGGTCAAATACTTTTCCAAAGTATATATGGTGTCATGAAATCAAATTAGTGCTTATATGGCATGATTGAAGCAAGGAAAGCATTATAACCTTTTAAGATCTGATTTATTGAAGAGATATGTTGGGTATTTTCTTGAAAGTGGCATTAAATTCAAAGTTGATGCATTTAATGAAAGTTGTTGTTCAGGCGTCCACAATGGTTTTTTATCGGGTGTTTGCGATAAATGTTTCTTGCCCGCACAATACTTAAAACTGTCAAAAGTTAGACCTTTTTATTTTGCATTTTTTTTTCATATTGAAAAAGTATGAAGAACGGGAGGTGTGAAGTTTTTTATCATCCTGGCGTCGAGCTATTTTTCCGCAGGACCTCCCCTAGCTAAACTTTTCAGAAATATCAGTTTTAGGTGTCTGCATGCGGTTGGATGTGTGAAATTTTCATATCTATCATTTAAACTAAAGTTTTTTTCCTTCTTTTCATTTCAAGCACAACCTCCTCAGCGTTCACTATATACTTTTATGCCCTGGTTTCACCAACATTCAACATAAACATTTCCATCCAAGAATCACTTTACATCGCTAGCGTTCATCATTGATTATCTGTACACTTGTAAGTGATTTATTTATTTTTATGTGAGTGAGATCCAGATTACCTCTTGCTAAAGCAAAAATAAAAATTCATTGTGCACCAAGGTTTAAGTTTTTACCATAAAGAACATGTTTACTGGACTATATATAGTCTTAATAACAAAGTTTGCTTAATTACCTTTCTCATTAATTTCTTAGCTTTAAATTCCATACGTAGTTTTAAACTGTACGTATATATATATATGGGAAAACAAGAAAAAAAAACTAAATCCCTCGCTAATCCCTCACTAATTAGCGACGGATTACAGTAGTCCCTCGCTAATCCCTCACTAATTAGCGACGGATTAGCGAGGGATTGAGTTTGTGATTAATCTCTCATTAATCCCTCGCTAATCCCTCAGAATTTTGCCTCTCAATTTGATGAGTCAGTGCTTTGAATACACCTACAGACGTGTGCTAATAGAACCAATAAGCAAGTATACTTATTTAGAACTATGTCGTCTATCAAGTAATAAAGTGGTAAAATACCGATTATCGCCCCACAGAGATTGGAGTTAAAATGCTATTAAAGTATGATGAAAGAAATGATTTCGGAAGATGATTTGGAAGAAAATATTTGGTTGGTTGGTTGATGATTAACACGGATTCTAATTAACAAGATTAAAAGAGAAGCAAGGGTGTAAGACTTGTGATGTTATGATAAACCTAATTCCAGCAGACCAATGCTACAACAATGCTACAGCATGATGCTGCAGTGATGTTGCAGCATAGCAGTGACAAAAACTAGTTTTATTATCTACTTTGAGACACGTTCCTCTCGGACTCTCACCATCCCATGATTCCAGTAGCTAGAGCAATCTCACCTCTGAGCAGAACCCAATATAATGGAACGATGGAAATGGAGTTCTCAAAGCATATGGCAAAACAAATTCTCTTTGTTAAAAGTTACTCTCTCGATATAACCCCCATACCTCCCAAGTTGTTATACTCCTAAATAGCTTATCTCTAAGTCTATTCCATTTTAATCCCTTGAGAAAATGACAACTTATCAAGAATGAATCATTTTAGAAAACAAAAGTAACAACTCTCATTGCAAGTTACTCTCTCGATATAACCCCTTAAGTCATCCAAATTGACGTGCTATTCAATGGCCTATCTCTAGGTCCATGACACTTTAACACTATCAAAGTGATCAACTTGTCAAAGGATTTTGTTATCTTGAAAGAACTTGGGTTGGAATAATAAAACCTCATTTTTGCCACAAAAATGCCTACTTTCTTTGTGGAAGAGCCGCATGATGCTATTCATGGAAGGAGTGGATACTAGATATCCAACCATTCTCAAAGAGGGACCTATCATCCCCAGAGTTTGGGCTCGCTATGAAACGCAGAGGCCTGGTAAAGAAACTTTGGAAAAAGAAATCTCTAGTGATTCTGATGAAGAAAAATCCAGTGCTACTGGTCGTTACATCCTAAAAAATCCTAAGAAATATACTGATGAGGAAAAACGTTTGGTCTCTCTCGACTCTAAGCTAAGAGCAATTATTGCACTCTCTCTTCCTGATGAGGTCTATCACTCTCTGGTTAACTTTGAAATTGCTAAAGAGATGTGGACCACACTGTGTGTACTGTACGAAGGTACTGTGGAAGTAAAGAAATGTAAAAAGATTGGTCTCATTAGAAAATATTAACTCTTTGCTTTTGAAAAAGGAGAATCTCTTCCTAGCTACTATAATCGTTTCAACTCTCTCTTAAATGATCTGAAGTTATTGGGCAGAGTCTATGATAATGAGGAAGTCTTAAGCAAGTTCATGGATTGTCTTCCAGATTTTTGGGAGAATATATATACTTGCATTAAAACTACCAAGGACCTTGAGTTCATGCCCCTAACTGTCCTTTATGGAACTCTCTTCAATTTTGAGCAAACAAAGTTACAAAGGAAATCTTTCATCAAAGAGATAAAGAGCTCTTCTATAGCTCTTGTCAGTGAAAGCTCCAAGAAATCTCAAAATGTTCCTAGAATCACCTATCCGTCATCAGACTCTGACAATGACAGCCAAAATAACTCTACCCACCAAACGGAGGCATATCTTAGTGATGCTGATGATGAAGGTGAGGAAATTATGGTTGAACAATTGTCTGAAGAAATGGCAATGATGGCTGGCTCTAAGAACAAATTTCGTCCTTTCATCAAATCCAGAAATTTTAGAAAATCTTCTTCTTCCAAGACTTCATCTGATAAGTCAAATGAAGAGTGCTATAATTGTGGCAAGAAATGACACTTTGCATCTGAGTGTAGGAGTAAGCGTGTTACTAAGTCTAGGAACCCATCCTCTGACAAATATTCTTCAAAGAGTGAGAAACCCAGAAATAATCCTTTCAAATCAACCCTTTCCAAAAAGGATTCCCAATCCTCTTCCTTAGACCATCAGGAGCGCGCTGAGAAGTATAAAGCCAAGTACAAGAAAGAGAAAGAAAGGAGTGAGGGTCTTGAAAGAAAAGGAAAAGGTCTAATGGCAGAAACTCATAACTGGGATGAAGAAGACACCTCTGACAGTGATTCTCACAATATGTGCTTCATGGCCATTTCTGAAGAGATGGAGGATTCTGAAAAAGCTATTTCTCCAATGGCTCTTGTGTCGACTGGGTGCTCGACAACTTATGCTCAAGTACATCCTTTTAATGATATGACTGATAGTGAAAAGATAGATGCGTATGAATCGTTAACTAAAGACTTTTATTCTGTCAAAGATAGCAAGAATAGAAAATCTGCTCAAGTGAAAGAACTCAAATCTGAACTTGATATTTGCATGTATAAGCTTAAAAAGTTTGAGGAAATCAAAGCTGAGCTTGAGGACTTGAAAACTATAAATCATGTGATTTCAAAAGAAAAGAACTCGCTTTTTAAGAAACTTAAAAAGGAGCAAGAGGTTGTAAGAAAATGGACAGATTCTTCAAAAAATCTTGAACAACTCTTTCAAAGTCAAATCAGTGGAAAGAGCAAATTCGGTCTAGGATTCGGCAAAGTCCATCCTGAAACTTCTTCCCATGCACTTATTCCTATCTCCAGTGTGTGGGATGATGCCTCTGATTCAAGTTATTGTGATTCCATCTCCTAAGCTCGAAAATATGGAATGTTTATAAAAGCAAAAAAGGCTTCCTCAAATCAATTCGTTGAGGAACTTGACTCTGATGAAATTTCAAAACTCATCCCTGATCTCTCAAAAAGATCAACCTTTGATGAAGCCTCATCCTCTAACTCCTCAAAAGTCACCTTGCTGAAAAAATCAAACCCCATCGATGTCAACACCGATGATCCTCCCATACCTCTCCATGAGTTATTAAAGTCTATTCACATAGATGAATACTCTGAACCTAAGCCCTCAAAGATTCCCAAAAGAGAACCTCAAGTTCCCACAAAAGGTTTTTCATCTTCTGACAAAGGGAAATCGGTGGTCGAATCTGTGGCCAATTCCAATCCCAAAAGATTTACTCCAAAGAATTTTTCTGGTAACTCTTCTATTCTTCCTATTCCAAGATCTGTTCTTTTGAAAAAGTCAAACTCCAAAGAATCATCCAACTCTCCAATCCACAACTCTGACAAAGGAATTCCTGGGTCCAAACCTTCTGCTTTGTTCTCTTCTAACACGGTCATAAAACCTAATGTTAAAAGCCAAAACAGGAAAATTGGTCATAGTGTTAAAAAGATTTTTATCTATAGAAAATGCTATAACTGTGGTGACACGTTTCACATGGCTAAGGATTGTCCCAAGGAAAGAATAGATAGAACCAATTCTAAGGACTCAGTTTCTTCTAACCCCAAAGGACCCTTTACAAAATGGGTACCAAAGAACTAATCTGTGTGTGCATGCAGGTTTCTGAGCACCATCAAATATGGTATCTAGATAGTGGGTGCTCACGCCACATGACGGGAAACAAATCTCTTCTCATCAACTATGTGTCTGGAAAGGGTCCATCTGTCACTTTTGGTGATAACTCTAAAGGCTACACCAAAGGTTATGGAACTCTCACAAATGGATCTGTCACTTTTAATAAAGTGGCATTTGTTGAAGGTCTCATGCATAATCTTCTCAGCATTAGCCAACTGTGTGATCTTGGATATAAAGTTATCTTTGAACTTTGTATTTGTACTGTTGTGGACAAAAACTTCAACGTGGTGTTATCTGGAAAAAGGATGGAAAATGTCTATGTCATTGACATGGGACTGAGCAACAATTCATCAAATGTCTGCGTTGTGTCAGATGACTCATCCAAAAGGAACTGGTTGTGGCATAAACGTCTCTCTCATCTTAATTTCAAAACTCTCCACAAAATTTCAAATAAAGAGTTGGTGACTGGTATGCCAAAGCTGAATTTTGTCAAAGAAAAGCTGTGTGATGCATGTGAAAAAGGGAAGCTCACCAAAACATCTTTCAAGACAAAGCAATGCTCTTCCATCACCCTTCCACTGCAGATGCTGCACATGGACCTATATGGACCTGTCAGCACTCCTAGTCTAGGAGGAAAAAGGTACATTCTTGTAATTGTTGATGAATTTACCAGATATACTTGGGTCTCTTTTCTCAGGTACAAAAGTGATGCTACTGAAGAAATCATCAATTTTGTCAAGAAAAATGAAGTTCTGAATGGCCAACTTGTTCGGTCAGTAAGAAGTGATAATGGCACTGAATTCAGAAACAGTGCTCTTGAAGACTTCTTTACTGAGAAATGAATTTCTCAGAACTTTTCTGCAGTACGAACTCCACAGCAAAATGGAGTGGTGGAAAGGAAAAATAGAACTCTGTGTGAGGCTGCCAGATCCATGCTAAGTGAATCAAATCTACCTACCTATTTTTGGGTTGAAGCTGTTAATACTGCTTGCTTTACCCAAAATAGGTCAGTAATCTCTAAAAGGCATGATAAAACCCCATATGAAGTTTTCCATGGCAGAAAACCAAATATTGGCTTTCTTCATGTGTTCGGCTGTGTGTGTTTTATTCTGAATGATCGTGACAACCTTGGGAAGTTTGATCCCAAAGCTGATGAAGGAATTTTTGTTGGATACTCTCTTTCCTCCAAAGCATATCGTGTGTTCAACCTAAGGAGAAAATGCATTGATGAATCTATTCATGTCAAGTTTGATGATTTGAGATCCTCATCTCTTCCAAATGATGATGATGATGAACTACACAGATGGATCTCCTCATGCATCGGTAATGCTCCCCAAACCAACTCCACCGATGCTTCTCCCATTCCATTGAACCCACCAATTCCTTCTACCGAAAATAATCAAGTTGGGTCATCCTCTATATCTCCCACCGAAATTGACCATGTCGCCACCGATGTACCTTTTCCCACCGACGCACATCCCTCCACCGATCCCATATCGTCCACCGATCCCATTGCCTCACACCGAACCTCTGATCCCACTACTTCTTCACCCCAAACACAAAACATTCCACCACCTTTACCTCCTGCAACCAAATGGACCAAGGATCACCCAATAGATCAAATCATCGGTGATCAACAAGCAGGTGTTCAAACACGTAGAGGAATTGGAAATATTTGTCTCTATGTGAATTTCCTCTCTCTTATTGAACCCAAAAAGATTGATGAAGCTCTAGCAGATCCTTGTTGGATCACTGCCATGCAAGAAGAGCTTTCTCAATTTGAGAGAAACAAAGTTTGGAGATTGGTCCCCAGACCCCGAAAGAAGACAATAATTGGAACCAAATGGATCTTCGGGAATAAAATGGATGAAGATGGTACAGTTATCAGAAACAAGGCCAGACTAGTAGCTCAAGGATACAGACAGGAAGAGGGCATTGACTATGATGAAACATTTGCCCCTGTTGCAAGACTTGAAGCTATAAGAATCTTTCTGGCTCATGCTGCCTACCGAAATTTTAGGGTCTTTCAAATGGATGTTAAAAGTGCCTTCCTCAATGGGGAACTTGCAGAGGAAGTCTATGTGAAACAACCTCCTGGCTTTGAAGACCCAGCTCATCCAGACTATGTGTACAGACTTGACAAGGCTCTTTATGGTCTCAAGCAAGCTCCTCGTGCTTGGTATGACACTCTTGCCAACTTCCTTCTAAAGCATGGATATTCCAGAGGTAAAATCGACAACACTCTCTTCATCAAGGAAACCTCAGGTAATCTCATTCTTGTCCAAATCTATGTTGATGACATCATCTTTGGTGCCACTGATGAATCACTTTGTGATGAGTTTGCTTCTCTCATGATGAGTGAATATGAGATGAGCATGATGGGAGAGCTTACATTCTTTTTGGGCCTTCAGGTCAAACAAACTTCAGAAGGAATTTTTATAAACCAAAGTAAATATATTCGTGACCTTCTGAAGAAATTCAACTTTCTAGATAGCTCTCCTATGAAAACTCCCATGGCACCACCTTTGAAACTCAATGCTGATCCTAAAGGTGAATTTGTGGACATTACCCTTTATCGAGGAATGATTGGTTCTCTTCTGTACTTAACTGCTAGCAGACCGGACATTATGTTTGCTACTTGTCTATGTGCACGTTATCAGGCCAATCCTAAAGAATCACATTTAAAGGCTGTAAAACGGATTTTTCGGTATCTCAAGGGTACCTTGCACTTGGGTCTTTGGTATCCCAAAGACTCAGATTTTGAACTAATTGGGTATTCAGATTCAGATTATGCAGGTTCCCAGATTGATAGAAAGAGTACTACAGGAAGCTGCCAACTTCTTGGTGGTAAATTGGTAAGTTGGTCCAGCAAGAAACAAAACTCTGTGTCAACCTCTACTGCTGAGGCTGAATATGTAGCTGCTGGAAGCTGTTGTGCTCAGATCCTGTGGATGAGAAACCAACTCAGGGACTACGATCAATTCTTTTCTAAAGTCCCAATTCTGTGTGATAATTCCAGTGCAATAGCTATTGCAAACAATCATGTTCTTCACTCCAGATCTAAACACATAGATATCAAGTATCACTTCATCAGGGACCACATTTCCAAAGGTGACATTGAGCTGCACTTCATTTCCACCGATTTGCAACTTGCTGATTTATTTACTAAACCCCTTGATGAAACCAGGTTCAACTTTCTGATAAGTGAACTTGGAATGTGCAATCTACAAGAATAAAATGTGTTTTTATTCTCCACCGATCTCACATCGGTGGACAAACTTCTTTGTGCTTCTACACCGATTTCATCTCTACCGAAATCCTTACCCCGATATCACACTTTCTTCCCTTACCACCGAAACATCAATTCGGTGGAAACATTCCAGAGTAATTCCACCGACACACCCCTCCACCGAAATCTCTTGTCACATAATTCGGTGGAAACTTCCAACACCGAAGGTCTTCTCCATTCTTCCACCAAAGAAAATTTCGGTGGTATCCTTTCGTCTAGCCCTTCCACCGAAATTCAAGTCTCACACCGACTCTCCATCATCGGTGAGACTTCGGTACTGTGTCCACCGAATTATCACCGATTTCTTTTCTTCTTATCCAATTCATTTCCCCATGCCTTCTTGAGTCCACAAATCCCTAAAAGATGTCAGTGATGTGAGACCTTTCCCCTTCCAGCCGTTTTTGTCCCAACTCCCCAAAAACAATCATCATTACCTTTTTCCTTTTTAAATCTACCTTCTCTCACCTCTATATATACTCATAACCCCTAAACTTTTCCCTCTCATTTCTTTCACACGAAACCTGCAACCCTTCTTCTCTCTTACCTCTCTCTAAAAACCTTCGATACCCATTTCAATGGCATCCTCCAGATCTGCTGTTCCCACTCGATTCGAAGACCTCAAGTTCAATGCATGCAATCACGTTGCCCGCTTCGATTCCGACTCATCTCATCCAGAGTTCTCTACGGTAACCAAGTTTCTCACCCGATCTCCTCTCCTCCATGCTTTCACCTGCAACCCTAAAATGAGCAAAATGCTCATTGGACAGTTTTGGTTAACCTGTGTGTACGATCCCTCAAACGAAACCATTCACGCCTCCATTCTTTCCAATGAAGAAGGTGATCACGACCTTACCTTTGGGGTCGATGATGTTCGCCTAGCTCTCAAAATCCAAGCCTTTCCTCAATATGATGATTTACATGTCGATAACATATTTGAAGACGTTGTTCAAACTCTTGGCTATGTTATTGATGATTCATCTAAAAAGGGCCCCGGCACTCTCCTTCGAAGCAGAATGGGCGGCATATGGAATTTTTTCTTTGCCCATATTATCCATTGTCTCTCTCGCAAGACTAGTGGGCACGATCAATCGCCGTCATATATCACGAAGCTCGCTCATGCCCTCATCTTTCAAAGGAAAGTTGACTTCGCTCAATACTTCTTTTCTGAACTTGTCGAGGTAATCCAACATCCCAAGAAATGCTATGTTGCATATCCTCGTTTCATCTCGATGATCATTCAACATAAACTTGCTAAAGCTTTGGATACCGATCGCAACTCATCTACTCCACGATTCACATATGACTGGTCGTCTCCACTCGTTGGCACCAAAACTCTAAATGTTAAACCGCTCGCAACCGATCGCCATTTACGACCAGGTATGATTTCTTTTGCTCTCTCTCCCGAACTACATTGGGGTGATGCGGAAATTCCCGGGTTTCGTCACCTGGAAATTCCCGAGGTCACTCCAAATGTCGTGGCCACTTCGCCCCGTCCTCGAGTAAAGTCCGGTGGCGCTAAAAAGAAACAACTAAAGGCCACTGACACCTCCGCACCCGCTTCTAGAACCACGCCAACGAGAGAACCCTCAACGGCTTCCCCGGTTCAAAAACCTTCTAAGCGGAGGCACTCTTCATCCCCCCCGAAATCTTCTCTAAAAAGATCTCGGGTACCTTTGGCTGAACCATCCCATTCTAGGGAATTTGTTAAGCCCACAACCGACTTCTCTGGTCTCTCAAAAGACCACAGTTGTAGAAAAGGAAGTCCCTACATTTGCCTCTTCACCCACTTCTTCGGGTAAAAGAGATGACTTCGAGCCCTCTTCCCTCGAAGGAGTAGATTTGACACTACACAGCCTTTCACCCGGTCAGTTTATGATCGATGATGATGTACAACCCAATCAGGGTCCCCCCCCATTACATCCCCCCCCCAAGAGACTTCTTTGATTTTCTTTTGGAGGACACTGATTCTTCCCGAATCATCCCGTCCGCCGACGAAAATCCCACCGAGACTCCCTCACCAGAACATCAGGATTCTCCTCGGAGATCTCCTACTCCACACCGATCGCCTACCCCGCAAAGATCACCAACACCGTTTCTGAAGGATTCTCCACCACCGAGAATTCTCTATCCCAATGAGTTAGCAGTTTTCCTCCCACATCGGCCTACAGAAACTGATCCCCTACGCTACCGATGTTCTTTCCCAGAAATCGGTGGTTATGTTTCCACACACCATGGCCAACACTCTACTTTTCTACAATCTACAATTTCTTTGATCTCCCAGGCCAACTCTAGAATTTCAACTCTTGAGACTAAGTTGCCTCAAATTCTTTTCAACGCCATCACCGATGCCCTTAAACCAATAAATGAATCCCTTGATACTTTGTCTTCAAAGGTGGCATCCCTCACAAAGGCCTCCACCACCGATAAATCTGAATGGGAAATGAGCTTGGGTGATTTCTCTCTGGTTCCCGATTATATGTCTACAAGCTTGGCCTCTCTTCACTCCAAATTCGATAAAGTATTTTATGAGATGGGTTTTAAGCTTCCGGCTGTTGCTGAGGGGGAGAAAACCACTACTACACCAAGAAAACTTCCCACTCTCAAGAAATCTACCAGCAACAAGCCTCCACCGAAAACCCCTTCTCCACCGAAAGCATCGCCACCACCGAAATCACCTCAAAACTCACCAATTCATACAGGCACCACCGAATCCATTTCTTCACCGAAAAACAAAATCCCTAAGATCGTGGAAGTGATTGCATCATCTGAGGGGGAGCAATCGAGCAAAGCTCCCAAAGATAAAGGAAAGAAGGTAATTTCGGCCGAAGACTTGGCAAAGGAAGAAAAGAAGAAGAAAGAATTGGCTAAGTATGGGGCAAGACCTGAAGGTGCTGAAACTCTAAAACTCAAGCCTCCTCCTCAAACAACTTTCACCGATCTCAGCCTTTCCCCTCAAGAAATTGAGGAAGCTAAACTTGCCCAAATAGATTTGGATAAATCTAAAGCTCTATCCATGAAAGTTGCCGAAGAAGAAGCCGCCAAAGTGAAGTCCACTGATGCCATCCAAACTCAAAAATCGGTACTAAGTGCATTTGAAGAAGAAAAGAACGAAGAAATTGCCTGGTACAAAAGAACCATGCACCACCGAATGAGCTCAGCCACAATCACAAGTGCCAAAATTGCTACTTCCAGAGTCAACCCAAAGGATATCAGGCTAATCATTAACAGAGATGATGGTTCGTTGAAAATCTTGACAGATGTCCACCTCAAGAATTTCGGCCTCACTGAATGGTTCGAAATTTCTCAACATCTTGTCAAAAGTCCAAACCCGAAGAAGGACACATTCATCAAATGCATTGAAGGTTTGATGGATAGGATGAAGGAGATCAAAAGAAAACACAACATCATCCTTTCCTCCGATGAAAGGGCCAAACTTCAATCAATGAAAGAAGACATTCGGGTTCCCAAAGTCAAGAATCCCATAGACAAAGTATTCAAAGAGATGGCATCTGAAGGAAAGATTCCAAATGTCATCAACCTGAATCTATCCCTTCCTACCTCGGTACCACATCCCTCTACAACTCTGAGCCTTGCACCGATTCCGGGGCTTTACTTCAATGATGGTTTCGGTCGAAGATCCTTCTTCAGATTTGCTCAGATTTCCATTGCCGATACTCTGTTCCTTCAAGGTATCTACAACCTATTTCCTTACATTCCCGAAGCTCAACCCTTCTTCAAAAATGTGACGGATGAAATTAAACGGAGGCAAACCACCGAGAAATAGGTTCTCTCTTTTCCTTGGGTACTTGTAAAGAGTTTGTTTCTCATTTTGTAAAAATGTACGAGAAAACTTATCTTAATACAAGTATCTCTCTATTTGAATTTTTTTTCGGTACATATCCTTACTTTCATTTACTTGTAAATACTGTACATAGTATACATACTCATACAAAAAGAAAAAGATCAAAAAGAACAAAAAGAATGGTCTTTGTGAAAAGAACCCAAAAAGAGTAAAAAGGGTCAAAATGCACTTTACTTTTCAATACTCTTAAATATTCTAAGAAAGGAGCTCAAATTCAAATAGGGGGAGATTGTTGGGTCACCAAGGATTTGAAATTGACTCACCGATGTTTTCCCTAAAAATCCTACTTAGAATATTTTAGTTTGGTTCTTTGAATGACTTGTACAAAATAGCAAATGTTCGATGAAGTCGAAGATCAACCGAAACCAAGCTTGAAGACTCACTACTTGTGGAAAATAGAAGACTCTTCTCAACAAACAAACAAGTCATCACCACCGAATTGTCTTCACAATTTCGGTGGCCATCATCACCACCGAATTGTCTTCACAATTTTGGTGGCCTTCATCTCCACCGAAGTAGCTCTCATTTTTCGGTGAACTTCCTCCACCGAAAAAACCTTCAGATTCGGTGAACAGCTTCCACCGATATGCTTCTTAAACTCGGTAGGAACTTTGTAGAAATGGTACTTCTTTGCAGATGGTTATATATTCTTGACAATATTATCGGTGGAACTCTTTCGGTGATATTGTCTTGAATACTCATAAAGAAGATCATTTATTTCGGGACAAAATCTGATACAAGGCAAAAGTAACATTTTGTCTTATTATCTTTTTAGAAGATGTCCTTTCAGCATGGCTTCTATTCCTGGTTTCAAGAAAAAGGTGATAGTGACTTATCAGCTTTTTAGAAGTCCACTGGTACTTTTCCAAAGACCATTGGTACGTTGCAAGTGACTTGAGGATAATAGTACCATGCATTTAATGCTCAGTACCTTATCCTCACTATAAAAGGAAGATGAAGACTCCATGCAAATTACGCTTTCTGGATTTCTCTCAGTGCAAGATTTTCATATTGCTTGATAACCTTATAGCTTTGCTCTTAGTGTTCTCTGCTGTTTTGTTTAGTATACTTTGTGAAAGATTGTTAGAATAGTTTATATGTTCTTTTTCGCAACAGTCTTTAAGTTTCTTTGTGTAATTCTAGTTGAAAGATTTTCAATAAAAGAATTAAAATTGTGAAAATTTTGAGTATTGTATTCAACCCCCCCCCCCCTTCTACAATACTTGTTAAGCCATCTAGGACTAACAGTTTTCTCATAATCGAAGATTGATTATATTGGTTTGATATATATACTATATATACTCATTGGATTTATCATTTTTATTATGTTATATAAACACATACTATATATAAAAGAACTTATATTAAACACTTGGGGTTGGGGCCGGGGTCGGGTTTGGGAGGTATCCCCATCCCCGGTTAACAAATTCGGGGATTCCCCATCCCCGGTCAACTCGGGGATTCCCCGGTCAAACCAGGTTCGGGTGTCGGATCCCCGTCGGGGACGGGGTTTTTTTGTCATCTCTACCACGACGTCCAGCTTGAAATTCCTCCCTCTAATCAATACCGTCGTGCATAAGAATGCATAAATGAACACATAGATTAAGGCATAGAGATAATCCCTCCATCTCTAAAAAACCACAATTTGATTTCAGATGTCAAACATGCACGTAGCTAGTTTTTTTAAACTAATTTGTTTCTGTAGCCATTTCGATACTCAACATTATTTTGTAATGAAGTTTAAATTTAGATAGAATTATGTTGAAAAGTCAATAATAATCCAAATCCTTAAGTTAAAGTGAAGCAAACCCTAAATCAAGATTAGTGATTAGATAGACCACTTTTTCGACATGCCCATGGTTCTGCAGATGATGAGTTCTATATATGGCTAATTATTCTCCTGTAACATCCAAGCCAATTGGTGAAAAGCAAGATTATAGCTCCAAATGAATCAAAAGGAACAATGAGACATACAATCCATGATAAGACACAACAATGGAAATGACCAACTACACTATTAAATTTCATGTTCTTTTTGGGAAAGGTGTCCTAGGCTATGCGTAGACTAATCCCATGGCAAATTATGACGACATCAGCCCTGATTATGCCTCAGTGGCCACAATTGTTGTGTACGCCTGAATTCGAACACTGGGCAGATTGGGTATTCCACCACATCCCCAGGGCCTTAACCAGTACGCCACAACCCTTGTGGTTTATTAAATTTCATGTTAGAATGACATGATATTGATCCATGGCCACCGACAACATTTAAAAACAGATACTAGTTAGAATGACAATCAATTAACCCTAAAAGAGAATTGAAATAATTAATAGGAAATTAGCTAGATATGTTTACAACTAGAATAAGTGAAATGATATTGATCTCATAAGTTCTTTACTCAAAAGGGTCAAATACTTTTCCAAAGTATATATGGTGTCATGAAATCAAATTAGTGCTTATATGGCATGATTGAAGCAAGGAAAGCATTATAACCTTTTAAGATCTGATTTATTGAAGAGATATGTTGGGTATTTTCTTGAAAGTGGCATTAAATTCAAAGTTGATGCATTTAATGAAAGTTGTTGTCTGGACATTTTCAGGCGTCCACAATGGTTTTTTATCGGGTATTCGCGATAAATGTTTCTTGCCCGCACAATACTTAAAACTGTCAAAAGTTAGACCTTTTTATTTTCCATTTTTTTTCATATTGAAAAAGTATAAAGAACGGGAGGTGTGGAGTTTTTTATCATCCTGGCGCCGAGCTATTTTTCCACAGGACCTCCCCTAAACTTTTCAGAAATATCAGTTTTAGGTGTCTGCATGCGGTTGGATGTGTGAAATTTTCATATCTATCATTTAAACTAAAGTTTTTTCCTTCTTTTCAAGCACAACCTCCTCAGCGTTCACCATATACTTTTATGCCCTGGTTTCACCAACATTCAACATAAACATTTCCATCCAAGAATCACTTTACATCGCGAGCGTTCATCATTGATTATCTGTACACTTGTAAGAGATTTATTTATTTATTTTTATGTGAGTGAGATCCAGATTACCTCTTGCTAAAGCAAAAAGAAAAATTCATTGTGCACCAAGGTTTAAGTTTTTACCATAAAGAACATGATTACTGGACTATATATAGTCTTAATAACAAAGTTTGCTTAATTACCTTTCTCATTAATTTCTTAGCTTTAAATTCCATGCGTAGTTTTAAACTGTACGCACGTCTTGTATTTCAAACAAAAATTAAATAGCGACATATACACAACCTTCTAGGCAATCTACCTCCTACTCACTTCTAACTTGGATCACTTCTTGCTCGCTTAGCCCTAGCTCAGATAGGTTTGCACGCGATTTAGCGGTGTAACTATTAAATTTTTCTTTAGCTTCCATTACAAAACAGATAGTTTTTTCCGACGAGCAAATCCGTCTGAAATGGACAACAGCGGCGGATTTCCGGCGGATTCGGCTGTCGACAGTCCCCGCGCTAGATAGATAATACACGATGATGAATAATACATTCAGGATGAATAATACATTCATGATGAATAATACATTCATGATGAATAATACAACATTCAAGGTGAATAATACACGATTCGTGTTTAATAATACATGAATCAGGAATTCGTGTATTATTCATCTTGAATGTTGTATTATTCATTTTGAATACTGTGTTATTCGTCATGAATAGTGAATGAACGTTCCCATTTGTTATTCATACTGAATATGGACACCAAGAAACGTGCATACATATTCATATTGAATATAACACAAACATAGCATTTCACATAAAAACAGTTAAAATGAAGAAAAAACTATATCGAGATGGATGTCTGTAACACCCTAAAAATCAGGGCTAATTTAAACTTCAATTGAAACCAGTTATGACAAAATAACATCCAAACTTTTATATAAGAGGAGAATTAACTATGAGGTTTCATAATTACAACATGGAATTCTCCCAATAACTTATTAATCTAATCATGTCCACTACAATTAGATTAACTAAGTTATCTAAGCAATCAATCAAAAGCCTCCATGCTTTAGCTAACTCCTCCGCTTATATCTTAAGTTGGATACATCAAAAGCTCTCGGCCCACATCCCATTTACTTTCCTGAGCCTGTACCTGGTAAAAAAAATTAATTTGAAAGATTAGGCTTACGCCTAGTGAGAACATTCAAATTTCAAATTAAAGACATTAACAATTTGAAAATATCTAATACATATAGACAAACCTGTTCTCCACCATTCTTACCATACATATGCTCACCTCAACGACAGGATCATGCCCGATCCCATGAATATGACTAACATTCAGTAGGTCATATTATCCAAATCAAGAGCCTACTACTAATCCTTATAGATTCTAGACTATTGCTCTTATCCAAGAAATTACATATTGCTTTATGCTTATTTCTTGACCCGGAAGTAGAGATTACAAGTTACTTTATGTCTACCTCTGATCTTCCCCTAGAAATTAGGAATTACAATTTACTTTACGCCTATTCCTTGATTTCTATACTATGAAATAGAAATTACAATTTCCTTTATGCCTATTTCTCATTTCATAACACCTTTACTAAATGGGAATTACAATTTACTTTATGCCTATTCCTCATTTCAGGTCAACGAGAATTACAAATTACTTTATGCCTATTCCTCGTTACAATACGTACCGTGCCTATGGATCCATTACACATACTATACACAATTTTAGTATTCACTTAACCCCAACCTTTTAGCCTAACACACAAACATCCGACCGTAAGTATGTTCAAACTACTAAGATTGTAATTCAATTTCTCAATCATACACTGTCCAAAAGTTATCAAAACTACAAATTATCAGATACTTAAAAGAATCCAGAATATCAAAAGTGGCCAAACAGCTAGAGTTTCCGGACACCCCAAACTATCTGGATAACAGAACTTCCCGGATACCCACACTTACCGGACATACTAATCCCATTTGGATACTTACCGGAAACATAAACAGTCTGGACAACAAAACTTTCCGGACAACATGGCTTTCCGATCAATATGTCTTTCCGGACAATATGGCTTTCCGGACAATATCCGGAAACCAAGATAATCTGGATACCATTCAGTATCTAATTCATCCGGAAACTACAAACAATTAATACTTACCGGATGTTCTTACCTCGTCCGGACACCTTCGCACAGAGGTTTCCAGATACTGTTCTTTTGTCCGAAAACCTCGACCTGCAGCCTATTTTTACAGTCCAAATACGTGTTTGTTCTATTCAGCTTGTTTAGACACTTTCATTCAGTCCAAATACAGTTTATACACATGTCTTAATGTTTAATTTAACAGAAAACAAGGATTTAGATCAAAATAGAGAATGAACTCACCTTTAAAGAAATAAACCCACTTCTCTTCTCAATCTGATTCCAAGCTGTTGTCAATGATTCTGGAGACCAATTTCAATAAACAGGTTTATTCACTACCATACATCTATAACAAGCTTTATCTAAACCCATGGTAAATTTCTTACCAAGATGAAGACCAATGCTTGTTTTCTTCTTCTTTTCCTTTTTTCTCTCTAATTCTCTTTCTCTCTGCCTTGTTTGCCGACTCCAGAATCTGAATTGAGATAATATCTCAATTCAGCCCAAGCACATCCCCTTAATATCCCAATTTTCCAATATACACCCACAAGTTTCCAACTCTACACAATAACATCAAACTTTGGCTAATTAACTTTTAACCCCCATTGATTTATATACTTGTAAAGATAACACAAACTTACAACTTAATTACAAAACAACTTCACTTATATTAAAATATAACATAACGAAATTTCGAGATGTTACAATACTCCCCAACTTGAAAATGATTTCGTCCCCGAAATCAAAGCTAGGTAAACAAATGAGGATATCTAGTCTTCATATCCTCCTCCGACTCTAACGTCACGTTAACACCTCGATGATGTTTCCATTGTACCTTTAACATGACCACTTCCTTACCTTTACGTAACTTTCTAACTGATCTTTCCAAAATTGCTTCCGATTCTTATACACAACGGCTCTTTTCATCCACTCTCACATCTGTGAGTGGAATCACATCATTCTCTTCGGCTAAACATTTTCGAAGGTAACAAACATGGAAGGTATTATGGATTCCTTCCAATTCTGGTGGAAGATCCAACTGATATGCTTGTAATCCAACTCTCCTAGTTATGGTGAAAGGCCCTAGAAAACGAGGGCTCAACTTTCCACGTTTACCAAAGCTTATCACACCTTTCCATAGGGATACCTTAAGCATTACACGCTCCCCAACTTGGAGTTCTTTTGGTCTTCTTTTCGGATCAGCATAACTCTTTTGTCGATCTTGAGCCGCTTTCATATGCTTCCAAATTTCTTTCACCTTATCAGCTGTTTGTTGCACAAGTTCCGGACTAGCAAACTGCTTTTCTCCAGCTTCTAACCAACACACCGGAGTTCTACATTTCCGACCATACAAAGCTTCAAAAGGTGCTCTTCCAATACTGGAATGGTAACTATTGTTATACGCAAATTCTACTAATGGTAGATGCGTATCCCAGTTACCTCCAAAATCTAATACACACGACCTTAGCATATCTTTCAAAGTTTGAATGGTTCTTTCACTTTGTCCGTCAGTTTGTGGATGATAAGTAGTGCTCAAATTGACCGTCGTACCCAACTCTTCCTGAAGTGACTGCCAAAACCTTGAGGTAAACCGACTATCACGATCCGAAACTATAGACACCGGTATACCATGCCTTGACACCACTTCATCAATATATATCTTCGCCAATTTATCTATTGGTGACGCTTCTTTCATAGCCAGAAAATGAGCACCCTTAGTCAGTCGATCTACGATTACCCATATGGTGTCGTTAGCCTTTTGCGTTCTCGGTAACTTCGTCACGAAATCCATGGTAATCTTGTCCCATTTCCATTTCGGAATCTCCAAAGACTGAAAACTTCCGTAAGGCTTTTGATGCTCCGTTTTCACTAACAAACACGGTGTACACTTTTCTACTATTTGTGCCACATCTACTTTCATAGCTGGCCACCAATAGTGTAGCTTCAAGTCCCTATACATCTTAGTACTCCCAGGATGTATAGAATACTTAGATCTATGGGCTTCGAGAATAAACTCTCGATTTCCTCCAATCTTTGGTACCCATACACGGCCTTGAAACAACTTAAGTCCACGGTTATCTTCAGTTAGTTGAAGATGTTGCTTGCTCATCACTTCTTCTTTCAGATTTTCCTCCAGTAAGGCTTCCGCTTGTGCTTCCCTTATTCTTTCAATCAAACTTGACGTCACGTCAATTCTAGCGCTAGTCGATTTCAAACACACACTATACTCTTTTCTGCTTAAAGCATCAGCTACAACATTTGCTTTACCAGGATGGTAATGCAATTCACAATCGTAATCCTTAAGTAACTCTAACCAGCGCCGTTGTCTCATGTTCAACTCTTTCTTATCAAAGACATGTTGCAAGCTTTTGTGATCAGTATAAAGAGTACACTTCGTTCCATACAAATAATGCCTCCACAGCTTCAAAGCAAATACGACTGCTGCTAATTCCAAATCGTGCGTAGGATAATTCTTCTCATGCTCTTTAAGTTGCCTTGATGCATAAGCAATCACTTTGCCACGTTGCATCAATACACATCCCAGACCCATCTTTGAAGCATCACTATAGACCACCAAATCTTCTGTTCCTTCTGGTAAGGCAAGAATAGGAGCTTCACATAACTTTTGATGTAAAGTTCTGAAAGCTGATTCTTGTTTCTCCGTCCAAACAAATTTCATGTTCTTTCGGGTCAACATAGTTAAAGCAGAAGCAATCTTTGAGAAGTCTTTAATAAACCTTCGATAGTAACCGGCTAAACCCAAGAAACTTCTTATTTTAGACGCGCTCTTCGGTGTCTCCCAATTTGTCATAGCTTCTATCTTTGCTGGATCTACTTTAACTCCCTCCGAAGTGATCACATGACCTAAAAATTGTACCTCCTTTAACTAGAATTCACATTTCGAGAACTTCGCGTACAATTTCTCTCTTCTCAACACTTCCAAGACTTCACGTAGATGATATGCATGATCTGCTTCAGTCTTTGAATAAACAAGTATATCATCAATGAATACAATGACAAACTTGTCTAAAAATGGTCGGCATACCCTATTCATCAGATCCATGAACACAGCTGGAGCATTTGTCAACCCAAATGGCATTACAAGAAATTCATAATGCCCATACCTTGTTCTAAACGCTGTCTTAGAAATATCTTCATTTCTTACTCGAACTTGATGGTACCCCGACCTCAAATCAATCTTAGAAAAACATCCCGCACCTTGAAGTTGATCAAACAGATCATCAATCCTTGGAAGCGGATACTTGTTCTTAATCGTCGCCTTATTCAACTCACGATAGTCGATAACCATTCTCATGGTGCCATCTTTCTTTTTGACAAACAAAACCGGAGCTCCCCAAGGTGAAGAACTCGGTCTAACAAAACCTTTATCCAACAACTCCTGAAGTTGAGTCATCATCTCTTTCATTTCAGCCGGCGCTAAGCGATACGGTACACGCGCTATCGGTGCCGATCCAGGGATAAGATCAATATGAAACTCTACCTGCCGTTCAGTCGGTAGGCCTGGAAGATCATCAGGAAATACGTCCGGGAATTCGCGTACTACCTTAATATCTTCCACTTGTTTCTTTTCCGACTTTATATCTAAAACATACGCCAAATAGGATGAACATCCTTTCATTAAACATCTACGCGCTTTAGCAACAGAAATTAACGGAACTTCCCCTTTTCGCTTTTCCCCAAAGATGAGTACATCATCCTGATCAGCCATCAGAATCCGGATTAATTTCTTTGCACAAAGTATCTCTGCCTGGTTGACTGTTAGCCTGTCCATACCCACAATCACATCGAATCCCCCAATTTCCATCAACAACAAGTCGATCGGAAATTTCGTTTCCCCTACTGAAATAAAACCACCATCTAGTTTTTCACGAACCAAGACTTGACCCCCGTTAGCTACCTCAACTACTAAGGCATCTTCCAAGGTAGTGATAGGCATAGCTAACTTGTGGTAGAACAACTTGGACACAAACGACAAATTTGCACCACAGTCAAATAAAATGCGCGCATGAATAGAATTTATTAGGAATGTACCAGAAACGACATCTTTTGATTCTTTCGCCTCTTCTGCCGTCATATGAAATGCCCGGCCTGTTGGTTTGGGAACATCTGGTTTCTTTCCTTGATCTCCGCCCTTCTTTAACTTCGGACAATCTCTTCGGATGTGTCCGGGCTGTTTACACTCATAACAGATCGGTCCTTGGATAGGACAGTTAGCCGCTATGTGTCCAGGCTTCCCGCATTTGAAGCATTCATTCCCGACTATCTGACACTGACCAAAATGTTTACTTCGACATTTCGAACACCAACTTGGTTCCCGGCGAGGTTCATAACGAACGCTCATTCCAAATGATTTGGATTTTTGAGAAGAATCCGATCGACCTTCCCACTTCAGCTTTTCTCCCACGTGTGTCTTTTCTTCTTTATCCTTTGCGTACACTTCCTCTATAACTTTTGCTTCTTCAATCGTCTCTCTCAACGTTGAAGCCTTTGAACTCCGCACCCTTGACATCATATATGCCGGCAAACCCTTTAAATAAGCTTTAACTTTGTCTTTCTCAGTTGGAGCCACATGCCCCACTAAGTTTAGCTTCTCCATGAAAGATTCCGTATACTTCCTAACAGATGAAGTACCTTTCTTGAGAGTCCGAATCTCTTCTTCAATTCTATCCAGCTCGTTTTCATTGCAGTATTCTTCCAGAATCTTCTTCTTGAAGGACTCCCAAGTCATAGCAGTCAAAACTGGAGCCGAGATTGTAGCCGTCACAACATTCCACCAAGTCAGGGCATTACCTCTTAACATTTGAGATGCAAATCTGACTTTTGACTTCTCATCACAATCACAAGCTCGAAAAGCTTGTTCCATCTCCCTAATCCAGTTCATGCAGGCTACTGGATTATCTGCTCCTTTAAACTCTGGCGGTTTACAGCTTAAGAACGTTTTGTATGAGCAGATTCTTTCAACTCTCCTTTCTGTCTCTGACCCAGGGTTACCAACTGGATTTATTACCCCAGTATCAGTTCCCGTTCGACGTAGCTCCGTACTTCGATCGTTCAATACTTTCATAAACATTTCGGCTTGTTTTTCCATCGTTGTATTCATCATTCTCGTCATGTTTTCCATCATATGAGATTTCATTGTCGATTCAGGCGCTTCTTGACTAGCGGTACTGGCACCCGTTCTAGGTACCTGTCTATCAGCTCCTCCCGGAAACTGTAATCGCGGAGGACTTTCATGAGTTTCACTAGTTCCAGGTCGCTTTTCTCCTGACCAATCCATTCCGGTCCTATTCATTGAAGAAATAGGAGACATTGGTGGCGTATTCACCATCGTTCTGATATAACACAAAGGAATAACCATCAGAAATGGTTACATACATCTAGACATACAAACGTACTTTACCGATCATTAGTCACTGTAACAATTTAGAAACAAGTATGCTTGTGTAATAATATATTCATAATAACAGTAGCTAATTGGAATTGTGAACATATTATACATGAGAATCCTCGTTACCACCATTACAGTACTAATTTCACGTATTTCAGTCGACGCTAAGACTATCCGGTCTTAGTACTTCTACCCATATCTCACGTATCATAACTTAACTCGTCTCAGCTTAAGTCTAAGTATCTCATTAGCATACTTAGTTCGCTTAAACTATTGCTCTGATACCATATTGTAACACCCTAAAAATCAGGGCTAATTTAAACTTCAATTGAAACCAGTTATGACAAAATAACATCCAAAGTTTTATATAAGAGGAGAATTAACTATGAGGTTTCATAATTACAACATGGAATTCTCCCAATAACTTATTAATCTAATCATGTCCACTACAATTAAATTAACTAAGTTATCTAAGCAATCCATCAAAAGCCTCCATGCTTTAGCTAACTCCTCCGCTTATCTCTTAAGTTGGATACATCAAAAGCTCTCGGCCCACATCCCATTTACTTCCATGAGCCTAAACCTGGTAAAAAAAATTAATTTGAAAGATTAGGCTTACGCCTAGTGAGAACATTCAAATTTCAAATTAAAGACATTAACAGTTTGAAAATATCTAATACATATAGACAAACCTGTTCTCCACCATTCTTACCATACATATGCTCACCTCAACGACAGGATCATGCCCGATCCCATGAATATGACTAACATTCAGTAGGTCATATTATCCAAATCAAGAGCCTAATACTAATCCTTATAGATTCTAGACTATTGCTCTTATCCAAGAAAATACATATTGCTTTATGCCTATTTCTTGACCCGGAAGTAGAGATTACAAGTTACTTTATGTTTACCTCTGATCTTCCCCTAGAAATCAGGAATTACAATTTACTTTACGCCTATTCTTTGATTTCTATACTATGAAATAGAAATTACAATTTCCTTTATGCCTATTTCTCATTTCATAACACCTTTACTAAATGGGAATTACAATTTACTTTATGCCTATTCCTCATTTCAGGTCAACGAGAATTACAAATTATTTTATGCCTATTCCTCGTTACAATACGTACCGTGCCTATGGATCCATTACACATACTATACACAATTTTAGTATTCACTTAACCCCAACCTTTTAGCCTAACACACTAACATCCGACCGTAAGTATGTTCAAGCTACTAAGATTGTAATTCAATTTCTCGATCATACACTGTCCAAAAGTTATCAAAACTACAAATTATCAGATACTTAAAAGAATCCAGAATATCAAAAGTGGCCAAACAGCTAGAGTTTCCGGACACCCCCAAACTATCCGGATAACAGAACTTCCCGGATACCCACACTTACCGGACATACTAATCCCATCCGGATACTTACCGGAAACATAAACAGTCCGGACAACAAAACTTTCCGGACAACATGGCTTTCCGATCAATATGGCTTTCCGGACAATATCCGGAAACCAAGATAATCTGGATACCATCCGGTATCTAATTCATCCGGAAACTACAAACAATTAATGTAACATCCCAGACCAACCGTACCAGATATTGTCCGCTTTATCTCACAATTAATACTTACCGGATGTTCTTACCTCGTCCGGACACCTTCGCACAGAGGTTTCCGGATACTGTTCTTTTGTCCGGAAACCTCGACCTGCAGCCTATTTTTACAGTCCAAATCCGTGTTTGTTCTATTCAGCTTGTTTAGATGCTTTCATTCAGTCCAAATACAGTTTATACACATGTCTTAATGTTTAATTTAACAGAAAACAAGGATTTAGATCAAAATAGAGAATGAACTCACCTTTAAAGAAATAAACCCACTTCTCTTCTCAATCTGATTCCAAGCTGTTGTCAATGATTCTGGAGACCAATTTCAATAAACAGGTTTATTCACTACCATACATCTATAACAAGCTTTATCTAAACCCATGGTAAATTTCTTACCAAGATGAAGACCAATGCTTGTTTTCTTCTTCTTTTCCTTCTTTTTCTCTAATTCTCTTTCTTTCTGCCTTGTTTGCCGACTCCAGAATCTGAATTGAGATAATATCTCAATTCAGCCCAAGTCCATCCCCTTAATATCCCAATTTTCCAATATACACCCACAAGTTTCCAACTCTACACAATAACATCAAACTTTGGCTAATTAACTTTTAACCCCCATTGATTTATATACTTGTAAAGATAACACAAACTTACAACTTAATTACAAAACAACTTCACTTATATTAAAATATAACATAACGAAATTTCAAGATGTTACAATGTCATATCGAAGAGCACGAAATTCTCGTTTTTTATGTATTTTGTTTGATTAAAATATTAGTAATTTTTATGATAATTTATTTTAAACTTTAAGGGGGTAAAAAAATTTAATTAAAAAAGAAAATAAAAAGTCAAAGATGGTAGACGCTAATTTAAATTTTCAGATTTGTCCATAATCACTTCTCAATTGGTTTCATTAAGTTTTAACCATTTTAATTTTCCAAATCTTGATCAATGGTTGTAACTTGTCCCCATGTTCACAATTGAAAATGAGTTTTCATTTGAACTCACCCCTATATATATATATATATATAGCCTTAGGTTCAATAGAGAAGTCCAAATATTTAGAGAAATAGAGAAGTGATCTTGGCCATTTATTCGGTCAAGATCGGTT
Organism: Saussurea involucrata; assembly: GCA_033807775.1. Lineage (NCBI taxonomy): Eukaryota > Viridiplantae > Streptophyta > Magnoliopsida > Asterales > Asteraceae > Saussurea > Saussurea involucrata. The sequence continues at coordinate 17,469,108 of CM066325.1, forward strand.
ATAATTGGTCAAAAGTTGCGGCTTTGACTGGTCAAAAGTTGCGGTTGTTCCAAAAATAGAAGGGCAATTTCGTAACTTTTACAAAAAACACGGGCTGAGTTCATATATGAATCTGTGTGATTCACATATGAACTATACGTTCATATATGAACCTTTGTAATTCACATATGAACTCTTTATAACTAATTCATATATGAACTTTTGTGATTCATATATGAGAGGGATTAATGAGAGATTAATCACAAACCCAATCCCTCGCTAATCCGTCGCTAATTAGTGAGGGATTAGCGAGGGATTAATGAGATTAATCACAAACTCAATCCCTCGCTAATCCGTCGTTAATTAGTGAGGGATTAGCGAGGGATTAATGAGATTAATCACAAACTCAATCCCTCGCTAATCCGTCGCTAATTAGTGAGAGATTAGCGAGGGATTGGGGTTGTGATTAATATCTCATTAATCCATCGTTAATCTGTCGCTAATTAGTGAGGGATTAGCGAGGGATTGGGTTAGTGGTCAATCCCTCGCTAATTAGTGATGGATTTTTTCCCTCGCTAATTTTCGTCACTGATGCCCAGTTTTCTTGTAGTGTTGCTTCAACAACTTCTCTATATTGTTCTCTAAAATAGAAAAAACTAAAGAAAACTCCAAAGTTTAGAGAATTCTCTAAAACTTGCTAGATGAAGAGAGAAATTACTTTTTTATTCATTCACACCAATAGGATTGAGTTATCATTATTTAATAAATTCTTTTTAAAAAATGTATTGAGATGATAAATTTAAATAATATAATGGTTGTTGAGTTCTTTAAAATGAAGAATCTGTTGGAGCTAAATGTAATTCATTTTAGAGATTTTGACTTCTACGTCTCTATTTTAGAAAAAATATAGAGAATCTATTGGAAATGCTCTAATGGATCGAATCACGATCCAACGAAATACAGGTTAGCCAATAGGAAAACAATAATTCGAGGTTGGGGTTAAATTCGTATGCCTCCCATCCACTGTATAAACTCGCTTATGCATTTCCATTTCTACATCGATTTCATCAAGCAGACATGGTCACATGGATGAAAGTGTGCGCCTCTGTCATCATTCACATCCTCCCATCATTGTAAGCGACCGTTCCTTTTTCTATTTTTGTGGTCGAATTTAGATCTTAAATTCACTGTTTGCATTTCATTCTTAAATCATTAGATTCCAAATGATTTATAGTCGATCTCATCGCATTTCCATTTCAAAATCAAACGTGCGGTAGTGATAATTTCTTTAGAAAATATTGAAGTTAAATGGGCCGATGATCATATATATATCAAAATAATAAGAATCAATATTACACTTCATATGAAGTTGCTCATAATTTTTAGTTATTTCTTTTGATATATATAATTAAACAATAGCTAAGAAGTTCTAAATCATCAAACTTTGTAATTGACTCAAAATGATAAAAGAAGTTAGTGAGACTATTGATTATAATAATGAGGTGTATAATTAGTATTGTTTTGTTATAACTCGTAATATATCGATTTATCCCTAACATATATTCCCATAAAATAATTATATTCACCATGCAACCATAATATTGCTACGTAGTTTTGTTTAATTGTAGGGCATTTTGGTAAATTGCTTACATTTGTTATAATCTGCTTGTTGCAACTTCGGCTAAAAGTTTCTTCATAAAGTCCCCGTTCCCAACCTATGGTTGGACGAAAGAGTAACAAAAGTCGTCAGTATTGTGACCACTCTGAGTATATGCAAGCCTGATTGAATTGTTAATTTTTCTCTGTTCGAGATTTTTTTGATTTGCTTGAGAGTGTTTCTTCCTAACTTAGTTCTTAGTAGAGATTCTTGAAAAAAGAGTTTTAGTCATATTATGTAAAATGAAACATATTATATCAATTCAAATTTCATTTTTATACATAGTTTGATTTCAATTTAAATTAAAAAATGCAATTGAAACAAGGTTCTAAATGGCGTGAGGCGTGAGGCGTGGCGGCGAGGCCAAGTCTCAAGCCTTAGGAGCCACGGCGTGCCATGGCGTTTATCAAGGCGTGACTTATGGCGACAAATCTCTATATCATATATACTATTATATATAAAAACATATGTTTTGTACTATTAATCGATGAGTCCATGACAATAAGCAAGTTAAATTAGGTTATATATTAAAAACTAGCAAATAAGATATTAAAAACGTAAAGAAAACTTAAATATCGTGTTCTAAAAGACCGCACATTAGGTCATGGCGTGCCACAAGCATAACGTGGCGTGAGACACAAGCCTTAAGCCACGGTGCGCCATGATGGCTGTCGTGGCGAGCCTTTTAGAACAGTGAATTGAAATAATTATATATTGATGATTGTAATAAGTTGTTTTTTCTAATTTTATATATTTCGTTATTCTGATTTATATACATATATGTGTGTGTGTGTGTGTGTTTCTATTATTTTTTGTACATATTGCTATACTGATAATAATAAGTTTTAGTTTTGATTATAATTTTGACAATATATATAGATTCATAATAATTTTTATTTTATGTAGTGATATTAAATTTAATTAATAAGTATTGATTTAGTTAGTGAATTTAAATGTGATAAGTGTATTATTTATTGATGAGGGAGTAATAAGTATTTGATTATAAATTAAATTTATTTAATGATATTAAATGTAATAAGTATTTCATTTATTAAAGAAGGAGTTAATAATATGGATTTAATTGTATATTGATTCTAATTTTATTCTTATATATTTGTTCTAATGTCATTTATATTTATATATTGATTTTAATAAAACTTTAAATAATAATATTTTTTTAATTTTATGTATTTATTACTTTATATACTAACTCAAATTTTAGATATTTAATTTTATTTGAAAATAATACATATCAATATATATACATATTGTAGTAAAAAAAAAACTCGTGTCATGTCATTTAAATATATTGTTTTTAAAATAATATATATAAAGAGTGTTATGTAAATAATATAACCGACAATGATTATAAAGTATTATATTGATGTGAATAATAGTCATCTTCCTTTACTTATTTATATTAATTATATCATTTTATTATTAAAAATACATATATTATTATATTCAATTATCATCTAAATAGAAGTATACATATTGATCGTAATTTCATTTATATAATGAGTTTTTAAATATGCTGATTATATATATTCCTTGAATGTTATGTGAAAAAACTAAAAATGTGAAAGAACTTAAATAAAAAAAATTAGGTGTAAACAAAGAAGATGAAAAGATTATTAATTAATTAATTAAACATTTTGTTAATAACTACATAAAAAAATGCAAAATTTGAGAGAAAAAAAGAAGAAGAAAAAATTTGATATTGAGATGTCTAGAAAATGTCTTCTCATGTGGCTTTTCTTATAAAATTACAAATTGAAAAATTAGCCAGAAATTTATTAGATTTGTAAATACGAAAACCTGTTGATCATCGGGTACAATTGTGTTGCTTAAGGGCCCGAAAATTTCAATTTTCGACGTGAATCCACGCGGATAGTTTCAAGGACTTTGTTGTTGATGTTTGTTCAAACTTGTTCTGACATGTAATATTTTTTTCTTCATGCAGTTTAATGTTTGTGGTCAGGTAGCCAAAAGTGGATGTTCTTACAACCTCAATGTTCATAGCATTTCCCAAGGATCGGTCAAATCCATACAATCCAGAAGATAGAGAAGCTACATCATACCATGCAACGAGGTCACATTTATGCAACAAGATCTTTTGAACATATGTAGTCAGAGAATCATCTTAGGCCATCAGTACCCCATGGAAGAATCTTTCAAATATTCCAGCTCCACATCAGCGCCACATCAGCTTTTCTCTCATCCCTCACTCAATCCCTAACAATCCCTAAACACCCTTACCACATTCCCTAACCCACTCCCTCTCATTTCTCACCTGGGACCCACCTCTCCTCCTCACATTTTCTTCGGGATGAAACGGGATGGGGAACCCGCATCCCATCCCGCACCGCTGATCCCGCTGAACCCGTATCCCATCCCCGCTGAACCCGCATCCCATCCCGAGCTCATCCCGAGCCGGGTACGGATGGCCTTAGATCCAGAGTTCCGTACATGCATGTTAGTAGCTAGGATATTAACAATGGGAAATTGACACAAATAGCCAAATCCAATTGGGATGGTGAGAAAATAGCCATTTTCCCAAAATAGCCATGGTTGAGCAATTGCGGACCTGACCCCATTTTTTTTTTAAAACGAACATTCTTCACGAACCCTTCCAAAAAATTAAAACTGGGTCAAAACGCGAAAATTAGTAAAAACATATATGTTGGAAAATTTAGTAAAAAATATATGTTTTTACTAACTTTGGACACATTTAAATACATATATATGTATTATATATAATTAACTCTTAGTGGGTTTGTGTTCTCCTATATGAGAGCTTCGAAACGATGCATAATGTGTCCAAAACGGAGTATGTGTAAGTGAGATATCGATACTCAAAGTTGAGTACTTGGATGAAATTAGCAAAAACCAAGTGGTGTGGGAATGTATCCCACATAGGAAGAAAGAGTAAAAACTTAATGGTTTATAACCATGAAAGTGTGAGGGGTTTACAAGCTCCTTTGAATGGTTTTACTCCAACACCTACCCGCGCGCAGGGGGGTGCCGATTGAGGATTTTGTAAGCTAAAATCGTCGAACTTGTGTGTGGGTGCGACCTGCGGACACGAATGCAGCTCCGAAATCTCGAGCTCGTGCAGCTTGGTTTTGACCCAGTTTTAACTTTTAGGTTTTTTTGTCTTTTACCTGGTCCGCAATTGCGGAGCCAGCTTCACACTTGCGGTTCTAGAGTCCAGCTTCGTCGGTTTTTTTGTCTTTTACCTGCTCATTGCGGTCCGCACTCGTCCGGGTCGGGTCGGAGTGCTGACCCATGGCTACTTTGGTAAAGTGGGAGAGAAAATGGCTATTTTCTCACTATCCCATTTGGATTTGGCTATTTGTGTCAATTTCCCTATTAACAATGCCTCAAAGGCATTGGAATTTGTCTATAGAAAAGGATATCCTTAAAGGCATTGGAATTTGTATGTAGAACATTTACACAAAAGAAATGAACATAAATTATAAGGCCATCTGTAGCCGGGAGCGGGCTCCTGCGACTTTGGCTGAGGTGACACCGCCGGGTTAGGCGGGTTCCGGTACACCATGAGCCGTGTTCGTGCGGGTTGGGCACCCCGGGCTCCAGCGGCTTCCCCAACCCGGGATACCCGCACCATTTAATTTTTTTTTTAAATTTTTTTTAAAAAAAAATTATAATAGATCCGTTTTTTAACGGCTATTTTTTTTTCAATTTAAACACTATAAATCAACCTCAATCTCATATATTTTTCACACCAAAATTTAAACACTCACCTCAATCCTTAAATATTTTCTTTCATTTCTTTCAATCTGATATAAACTTTATGGATTCGCCACCCAGTTCATCGTCCGCTTCTTCATCATCCATTGACACCGACGAGGAATTCGGTCAACTATTTGATCGTTATGCAGATTTGTTGCGAGAAGCTGTAGCTAGACGGTATGGTAGCACCGCCTCATCGTCAAGAAGACCGAGGTCCGGAAACATAGAAAGAGGTCGGGTAGATGCTAACGACCAGCTTTTGCGGGACTACTTTGGCGAAAACCCGGTGTATAATCCGGATTTGTTTAGACGGCGGTTTAGGATGAGCAGGCAACTATTCGAACGGATAGTTCAAGATTTATCGGGAGTGTATCCGTATTTTACACAACGGATTGACGGACTACGCAAACAAGGTTTCTCTCTGATACAAAAGAGTGTATCCGCTGTTCGACAATTGGCGTATGGAGTAGCTTCCGACGCACTTGACGAGTACTTGAGGATGGGAGAGAAAACGTCACGAGATTGTCTGCACACTTTCTGCACAGGTATTGTTGAACTCTATGGTGACAAATATTTACGCAAGCCTACTTACGATGATATTCAGAAGTTGTACCACGCGCATGAAGCTAAACACGGATTTCCCGACGATCCTCAACAATGTCTATGATGGAAAAGCACCCGAGTGCCCTTTTGAGGTTAATGGAGTCACCTACAAGCACGGATATTATCTAACGGATGGGATATACCCGGAATGGGCTACTTTTGTAAAAGCGTTTACGTGCCCACATGATGCTAAACGAATAAAGTTCAAGGCCGCACAAGAATCAGCACGTAAAGATGTTGAACGAGCTTTTGGCGTGCTTAAACAACGTTGGCATATACTTAAGTACCCGGCACGCGGATGGCATAAGAATAAATTGGCAAATATTATGTACGCTTGTCTCATATTACACAATATGATACTCGAAGACGAAGGTCATGCCATTTGTGCCGATGGAAACGCCGTGGTAGCGGATGAAACACAAATCACTGAGGCACAATGCGCGACAAATGTTCGAGAAATCAAAAACCGAGAGACTCATAATAACCTTCGGTCGGATTTCGTCGAACATATTTGGCGTATCCGACTTCCCAACAACGACGACGGGTAGATTTTTAATATTTTGTAATTTTTCATTTTATTTTGTAATTTTTCATTTTATTTTGTAATTTTTCATTTTATTTTGTAATTTTTAATTTTATTTTGTAAATTTATTTTTACTTTTATGAATGTTATGATTTTTTATTAAAAAATTAGATGAGGTGGCATGTGGGTTCAAGAGGTTCAAAAGGTTGGGGTACGGGATTTGTGGGTTCAAAAAGGTTCAAGAGGGTTCAAAGTAGAAAGCTGATGTGGCGCAGAGGGTAAGAGGGTTGTGAACCCTGGGCTACGGATGGCCTAAGAGCATCCTTTTTTAGACCTCCTGTATATACAATTTTTGCAGTTTTCATTTATCGTCTTTCTCGTTTTTCTAAGAATCGGACATTAAGCATTACTCAAGTATCAAGAATTCAAGATGCTTGATTGACTTGTTTGCGTATAATCGGCAGGCTGCACTTGATGCAATATCTCCGGGAAAAAACTAGCATCAGTATACGTACAACGATGAACCAATATTCTCACTGATCCTTATAAAGTTAGATAATCACTAATCATCACGTTTTAACGTCTCCGTCCTTACGTTCATCATAATCATGCACAATTTCATAATTCATTTTCTTCAATCATCATCATGAACAAAAAATCACATGTAAGATCTTATTAATATAGTTTTTTCTTTCACATGTTCTAACAGTTACAATGCCCTATTAATTAAGGTCACAATAATATTATATTTTAGTGGTAGATTTATGTAGATGAAATCTTTTTTTTACCGGCATATCTTTATAGACCACTAGTGTTGGTCACCGTGCGTTGCCTGCTGTCGATAATTGTTTTTAAAGGAATGCAATGTAAAAGTGATTAGTTTGCATATATCGACAATAGTCTTTTGCTACGAAGAGTTTAACACACATACACACACACACACACATATATATATATATATATGCAAATTAGTTGATTATTATCCATTATGGGTATATGTGTATATATCATCCTTGTTGTATTTCATTTTTTTCGATAACACCGTATGTTGATTATTTAAGGATATGTGTATCTAATAAAACATAAAGTAAAAAATTAGCCTAAGTGACGGCAGGAGATGATAACAACATATTTAGATTATAAAGTAATCAAAACCTAGATTGTATATAAAATTTGGTCTAATCTTATTATTTTCATAAAATTATAAGGTAATCAAAACCTAGATTGTATATAAAATTTAGTCTAATCTTATTATAATAAAGAATGTGATGGTCATATCCACAAACTTCAATTATGTGTTTAGAGTTTAGACACTTAATCAACTAAGACATGAAATTAATACATCTTAGAAGAAACTAAACGTATATTGACGAAAATTATTAAAACCAGTGATATTACTTTATTAGAATACAAATTATTAGAAACTATTTATGTTATTCTTATGGATGAATTTAGAATCCTAGGTTTGATGCCCTCTTAATCTAAACAAATTTTAGGCAAATTCATGCTGCAATTACTTATCAACATTAAAAAAAACTTAAGAGAAGTTGGCAACAATCTTAAAATCAAATGCTAAATTTGGTTCTCTAACTATGTCCGCCAACGGTCATGCAAGTTACTCTACAATGTTAGTAATTTTTTTTTGTAGAAGTCACAATAATAGAAATCTTATTTAAGGTGACAAAGTGACGATTTCAATTTTGTAACAAATTTAATTGAAATCTCATTTATAGCTATGAAAAAAAAGAACATTCTATTATAGTGAAAATTAGAAGGGTAATTGTGCTAGTAGTGTAAACTCAAATGACACAATTAAGAACCACATCACCAAGCTAGGATAATGGACATTACCACATAGAAAATAAAATTAATATCAAGTGGAGTCGACGACCCACATATCAAATATTAAACAGATAAAAACAAATATTACACTTGAGTTTAACAAAAATGCTGAAATTCAAGAAAATGTATGCTTATACCATTGGTGCCCCTTTATTTTTGTACCCATCTCCCTCTTGTCACTTTCATTTCATCATCCGATGTGAGACGCAAAGAATAAATTAAGAAAAAAATGACCTTTTCTTTTTGTATCCACCTCTCTCATGCCCTTTTCATTATCTCATCCAATGTGGGATGCAAATAATAATGTGAGAGAATAGACAATATGAAGATATTTTCAAAAGTGAAAGTTCATCTTTACGAAAAACCATTCTACAATATTTAAATTGTAAATTAGAGAGTTGCGACAAGCCTTGGTAGTAGTTTAAGACCAAGACGACGCATAAAGAATCACGTCATCAAGCTCATATAATGGGCATTCCTTCATAAAAATAAAATACCAAGTAGGTCGATGACCAAAATATTTGATATTAGACTAAACACATATTATTTTTGATCTTAACCAAAAGATCTAGATTCGGGAAAGATATGTTTGTTCATTGTTAGTCATTTCTTTTTGTACTCGCCTCACTTTTGCCACTTTCATTTCATCATCCTATTTGGGATGTAAACAGTATTGAGAAAAAAACATGGACTTTTTTCTTTTTGTATCCACATCCCTCGTGACTCTTTCATTCTTTCATCTAATTTAGGATGCAAACAATGATGTGAAAACTAAAAGAATATGTACTATACTTCATCTTAACCAAAAGGCCAAGAATTGGGAAATGCATGTTAAACTATGAAAAACATATACAATATTTGATCTTGAACAAAACGTTGAGATTAGAGAAATATATGTTTGTTCCAACTTCCATGTTAGCCCTTTCTTTTTGTACTTGCCTCCCTCTTTCCACTTTCATTCCATCATCAGACGTGGATGCAAACAATATTAAAAAAAAGAGTTGACCATTTTCTTTATGTATCCACCTCCTTCATGCCTATTTCACTCTTTCATCCAATGTAGGATGCAAACATGAGGGAAAAGAAGATATAATTTCTATTTTCTAAAGTGTAGGAGGTGCTAATGGTTATATATATATATATAATGATATACTAATTGATTGATTTGATATATTAATGTTTCAACATGTTGACTAAAAATAACCAACTTTTATTAAAAATTGGAGGTTAAAAATGACCAACAACCCTTTTGATATAGGTTTGATAATACTCAATCCTCGAGATGTTATCTCAATACTCTAGAATTTTCTTCTTATATATATAAAGAATATATAAAGATGATAGTAATTACAAATATGTTTTTTTGGGCAAAAGATGGTCATCAAAATAAGATAACCCCTTGAATCAAACTATTTTCTTTTTGCATAAAGGTCATCCAAAATAGACAACCATATGAGTTAAAACACATGAATGTACACAAATGCATCACATCCACCTTTCTTATACATATCACTTTGTTTCAATATTTCAACTTCTTATCAATGTGGGACAACTCCAAATCAACCACAATTCACCATTTACAAATACTCAAGGGTGAGTCTATTTGCACCAAAAAAAATACTAATGGCACCAAATGATGATTATGTTTTTTTTGTTTTTTTTTGTTTTTTGTCTTTTTGTTGTTTTTTATTTTTTCTATTTTATTTATTTAATTGTATTATAGTTTAAAAATATATAATGTTATGTATAGTTTTTATTTAATTGTATTATATAGTTTAAAAAGATTTTTTTTCTTTTACTTTTTGGTTTTATTTAAAAATAAATAAAAATTTATAAATATAAATATTACTAATTTTTTATAATTATATAATTATAAAAATAAAACATAAACATTGCGATTTAACATATAAATAGAACATAAAATAATCTATATTACATTCGATTATTCTAAAATAACATTATCCGTTGTACAATTAACACGTAAAAGTCGCTCATACTTTTGTATTCGATCTGAATACGGGGTAGCTCATCCTGCAGCACACGGATAACGGTAGTGGAAAAAATGTGGTACAATAGTAGGGAATGGGTATCCTTCTGCCATATCTAATTTCACATAATGGTTACCATTAACGTACCCAATTATAAAAGCAACATGTTGATACCACGCTGGCGGAGTGGACCTAAGCGGCAAGTACGTCCCACAGCCTGCCATATTTATAACGTGTAATATTACATTATACATTGAAGCAATCAAGACACCTATTTAAGGCATTGTCATCCAGTGTTCAAGGGGTGCACCTCGATCTGATTGAAATAAGTTTAAAGTGTTGTAAACAATATTCCAATATTGACCTCCAAAAGCGTTACAGTATTCTGTCTTGTGTGTATCTAACTCTTCCATCAAGTTAAACTGAATTGTGGGCCATGCATCTTCATGAAGACCGAGACAGACAGCTATTGCTCGGAATCCACAATTTCCATCACCTCTCACATCATGTACATGCGTAATGTAAGGGTGAAACATCTTTGGAAATTGATTAATGTATGGATGTGCATTATAGTTTTTGCCCATGAAAGAACTGTCTCGGTGGTTCCTGGTAACTCATTTTTTCCAAGTCAACAAATGTTGACGCGTTCGAACTACTACGTCTAAGGGGTCTGTCACTTGTAAAAGACGGGTCAACATGAGTTGCAACAGACGGATCAACATGAGTTGTAAATGAGGGATCAACATGAGTTTTTCTGAAAAGTTTATCCTTCAATGAGGGTCGTCCACGAGTAGTCTTGTTAACAACAGGTTCACGAACCCATGTTTTTGATGCACTGGCTATCTCTTTTATCTTCCTCAGAAAACTGAACTTACCAGATCTCGATTGCTTGTTAAATTCTTCAGTAAACATTTGGACTTCAGCTTCACAACCTACGTCATCATCTTGTAAAGATTGGCACGGTGATAAATCAAGCGTCGTCCAAAATACATCAATTGAATCAATTGGGATAAGATGACCTTTGTTCAAGTATTGCATTTGTTCGTGCGCACATGGAAACCCATAACTTGTACGTAGTAGACAACTACAATTTTCAGAAAATAAGCCAACAGATTGAGCTCGCTCATACTCTTGGAATATTATGTTTAATGCATAATGTGAAACGAAACCACACAATTGTTGGAAGTGTGGTATGCGATGACGATGTTTCGTGACGCTTTTGCTCACTTGAATACTTGCTTTAATTTCTGTATCTTGTGACTGAATGAGTTGATTGATCTTGCTCATAAATGTCGGTAGACTTGATTGCGTTGAATCCAAGTAAGTTTTCAACTTGGAATGTTGACTCTCCACTCTGTTACTTGTCTGATTTCCAAAGTAGAGAAATTTGTCAGTCCAAACAGATACAAACATTTCTTTATATTTCAACCATGTGTCATTCAGATAAGCAAGAACACCTGAAAATTAGAACAATTTAACTTTTTTTAGTGATTGTTAAACTTACATATAACATTTTACTTATAATAATATATTAAGGTGTACCTGGATAGCTTTGTAATACTGCTTCAAGTTGTGAGAAATTAAACATGTAAGTTTCATCCATTACCGAGTCACTGTACAAAAACACCATCTACTAGAAAATATGAATACCGCCAAGGATAATTTACTCAATCAAATGAAAATTATTTTAAGATCAACCATGGAAGGGACATTTGACTAACATAAAGAAAAATATATTTTACAAAGTTATAATAAAATCAAAAGTTACAAATTTATAAAATAAAATAAAATCAAAAGTTACAAATTTTATAAATTTATAAACAAATTTATAAAATCAAAACATATATATATATATATATATATCATATATATATATAAAGATAATATATATATATAAACAAAAATGATTGGCACAAAAAACAATGTATTCAACACCTTATTTTTGACTTTTTGGTGCAATTAGCACTCCCCATACTCAATCCTCATGGTACCACCTCAATAACTCAAGGTTTTTCCTTTTATATATATAAAGATATAAGAGTTTATAGGGAAAACACTCAAAGTTTGAGAAGCATATACATGGAGAATGGCTCTTGCTATGGCACTTCAAATCAGTCTCAAGCAAAGACTCATCTACTGTTTGTTAAAACCCATTTTACATAGAAAGATAATTGTGTATAACAGGGTCACAGAAAGGAAAAAATCATGGTTCATAACCAAACACACTCTTAGGTGGCGTTTGGTTCGCAGAATATTTTTGGATGGAATGAAATTTGTTAATGAAATTTGACTTTAAAGCAATTGGAATGGAATGTTGTCAGGTTTGACCACCTGTTTGGTTGACAAACATTGGAATGGAATCTAGTAAAGAATTGCAATATGTCTGTTTGGTTCACATAATGTAGCTTTGAAATTGGAATGATATATTGATAAATGACCAAAATGCTCTTTTTTGAAAATTTTAATTTTTATAAAACTAAAAATACTCTGAAAAATAAAATAATATAAATAAATAAATAATAAATGAAATAATTAAAATAAATAAATGAATAAATAAATAAAAGTATTAAATTAAATAAATTAAATTATATTTTAGTTAGAGGGTATATATGGGATTATGAAAATACAAGATTCCATTCCATCAAAATCCCAAGGTATTGTGAAGGAATGTTGAATTCCTTTATTAATGGAATTTGTTGGAATTCAAAGATTCCATTGATCAAAAAGATTGAACCAAACAAGAGAATGAAATCTGGTCAATGAAATTCAATATCCCAATTCCATTAGATTCCATCATATTATACGAACCAAACGTCACCTTAAGGAATCAATTCAATTCAGAACCATTGTATGAGATAGATGTAATAACATACTTTGCATCTAGCTCCACACAAGCTCAGATGCGAATCTAGAATTTATTTTAAGTGGTAGTACAAAATGTTAGTACACTAATGTATCCAAGATTTAGGGCTAATTGTAATTAGTCAAAGTCAATCTAGGTATTGTGTTGGTCAAAGGTATAAATACCCAACTGTAGGGTTTGTGAGGTGAGGTCATTGTGAAAAGCATACTGAATGTGTGTGTGTGTGTGTGTGTGAAATAGAGAGAAGGCCTCCAAGAGAGAGAAATTGTTCTAAATTCCTATCTTTTTCATTTCTCTTCTCAATCTAGTTCATATTTGGTTTAATCTTGTTACCTGAATCACTCTCAATTGGTATCAGAGCCTAGCAGAGAAGAATTTGTGCATCAATCCATTGTTGTTTATCAATTTTTGAGAAATTGATGAGTTTTTGGGTTTTTGAGTTTTTCTATTGAAAATTTTCAAAAATCTGGAAATCGTTTGTGTTTTGGATCGATTTGTTCACACATCTTGTTATCATATGTGATTTGGATCAATTTGGTTTTTAAAATTTTGATATTCATCAACAATTCACATTTATTGAAATTTCTAAAAAGTCAACAGTGGGTGTTCTTCGTGATGGTGAAGATGATGAAAAATTGATTTCGGTGTTCGAATGTGGTTTGGATGCACTTAATCATACCAAAGTGTTTCTCCATTGATTCTGAGTGTGTTCAACTATTTGATCGAGATTTGTGCAACAATTTCAAGATTTTAATTTCTGAAAAATCTTACAGAATGTACATCGAAGCGGGTCTTGAAGATGAAATGTGATTTTGATGATTTGTTGAGTGTTAGTCGAATCTAATCGTACCAAATCATTTCTCCATTGATTTCTAACAGATTGCAAGTTTTTATTTCGAGTTTTGAGCAAGAAATCAACGAGTTTGAACTTCGCCGGAGTTCCTATTCACTCGCAGGAAAATCGTGAATTTCACCGGAGTTCATCTTTGTCGCAAGATCATTGTTGTCGCAAGTGGCAAAATTTTGTCACAAGTCTTATTCCTTATCGCAACACATTCTTATCGCAACATAATCTTATCGCAAACCTCAGTTGCGATAACCTTTATCGCAACCCACCGGAAAAACTCTCATTTGCGATAACCTTTGTCGTAAGATCATTTTTTGTCCTTTTCCGTTAGTAGTGTTAGAGTCGTTAGGTCTTTCAGTTAATTTTCTAACAAATTTGGTCCTTAGTTAAGTTTTCCGTTAAGTCCAGTTAAAAGGTTTTGAGTTTGACACTTTTGGTCCCTAAACTTATAGTTTCAGGGTTTGACCTTTTTAGTCCCTGTAGTATAGGTTTTAAAGTTTGTCACTTTGAGTCCCTATAGTTAGAGTTTTAATTACTGTCAGTTCAGTCCCTGGACTTCTAGTTTTAGGTTGTGTCATTTTCAGCCCCTTAGTTTTTGTTTTTGTTTAAGTCATTTTTAGTTCTTCGAGTTTTAACTTTCAGTTTATTACATTTTTAGTCCCTAGACTCTAAACTTTTAGATTTTTTGTCATTTTTAGTCCTTGTCTTTTATAAGTGATAGTATTTTACACTTTTAGTCCTTGTTTTTCGTTTTAGCTTCATAAGTTGTTGTTTTTAGTCCTTATTCTTCATTATTTTTCATTTTTCGTCGTTTTTATCAGTTTTTGTCTGCTTTTATCCGTAACTGATATATTTTTCTCATATTTTGCAGGTTTGACGATTTAAAGTCCAGTTTTCCGCATTAATTTTTCGAATTTAATTTTTGAAAACAAATTTAAAATTTGTTTTTCAAATTTTATTTTTGAAATATTTTTCTGACTTTAATCGATCTTTTTCTCTTATCGTTCAAGCGCACAAATTCTACTTCTCACGAAGTATCTGTTAACGATCCGACATTTTAAATTTTCAGGTAACGATGGATGATTATCTCGCGCTAGAATATATGGGTTGGAATGATTCATCAACAGACAAACCCAAGGCAAGCTCAGAGAAAACTACTACTCTCAAAGACAAGATGTCAGCTCCTGAAGCAAAAGTTGAATCACAAGCAGATGATTTAACTGAAAAACTAAGAAAAACTCATGAAACAATACAATCTCAAAGACAACTAATCATTGAACATAATAAGTTAAGTGATGGGTTGAAAAAGGAACGAGTTGAAATCGAGCAATCTCGAGTTTATTTTCGAAACAGAATGACTGAATTGTTAGAAAAACTTGAAAGTTCAGAAAGAAAGAAAGATGAGTGTGAAAAGTTGCTACATGCTTACAAAGATAGAAACTCCGAATTAACCAAGAAAGCAAATAGTCTGGAGGAAAAGTTGTACAAAATAGGCAAGACTGAACAGACGATGCATCTTAACAAGCCAAAAAACTTTAGATACAATAATGACAAATGGGGTTTGGGATATGATAATCCTCATTACTTGGAAAATGCTTTGAAAAAGGCACCATGTTTTTACAAGTTTGAATGGCTTCACCTTCCGTCCTTGAAACCTAAATACAAAATCAACTGGCTTAATCAAGAAGAACATGGGGCCGAGGAAGAGCTTAAGAGAAAGACGACTATGACAATTCAACTTCCTTTTATCTACGACAGGGAAAATAGGAAGGCTTTGGTTTGGAACTGGAAACAAACCTTGTCTAATGACTATTTCCAGAGCTATGCTATAGAAAAACGAAAGGAGAATGAAACAAAACCTGTTTTTGAAGGAAAAATCTATTACCCTCCTTTGGTACTCGAACAAAAGCTCGTAGATCTCGAAAGCAAGATTCAAGACATTCGAGATGAGGACATAATTGCTTTTGAGATAGAAAAGGAAGTCATGCTTACAATTTTTTTAAACAGTGAAAGAGAAAAATCTGAAAAGACATTTTCTGAATTTTCAAAGAAGAGTTTTGAAGAAAAGAAAGTTGTAGAACTTTGATACTTAAAACTTTCACAACAAGTTTCTGATTTTCAAAATATATTATTTCTTGAGAAAGAAAAGCTTGAAAAAGAAAGAGTGGAGTTTGATGTCGAAAGAAAATCCTTTGAGACAAAAAGTGTGAGCTTTCAAAAAAAATATCTGACTTGGAAAATGTTTTGGTTAAAGAGAGAAAAGATTTTGCTGAAAAGAAGAATTTATTTGAAAGAGAGAAACAGTCTTTTGAGAAGAAGAGTGTAGGATCCGTTACTGATTTATCTAACAAGAGGAAGGTTTTGGGAAAGGATTTTGAGACTGGAAGAAAATATTTTCAGGCTGAAATCTCAAAGCTCACAAGGAGATTATCTGCTTTAGCAACGGAAGCTATGAAAGAGCAGAAGATCAAATCTGATCTACAAAGGAAGTTTGACTTGATCTCGAGAAAGGAATGTTCTCGTACGACAAGGTACAGAAACTGGAAGCAATTAACTTCAAAGTTGAATTATCTGAACAATTTTGTGTATACTAGTGTTCAATCGCCATATGATGATTCAACTGCTTCAGAATGTTCGTTCAAAACTGCTTCCGGTTCAATCAATGAACACATTTCTTCGAAAAAGTCCGTCAAATCAAGCAATCTTTCAAACGATCAGATGCGCCCTTCTAATCTTTTCTACAACCATGCTGCTACAAGTTCAGATACTCCAATCTTTAAGCTTGTAAAGATGGTATGGAAAGTGAGAGGTTCTACTCCTGAAAGAGATGCCCCAAAGTCATTTGTTCCTCCATCCACGGTGAACAATAAGAACAAAGCATATCAAGGTAAGACTTTTGTTAAACCTAATCTTGTTTATTCTGCAAATCATTTGATTAGGTTAGCACAAAAGCAAATTTGTTGTTCTTATTGTGGAACGCATGATTTTGTTAAGAAAGAAAATGTTCAGTACTGGTATGGTACTTATAATATTTCTTCAAATCGAACTGCACATAACAAGTCAGGACCCAAGTTCCGTTGGGTACCAAAATCAACTTAATCTGTTTTGTAGGTTCATCATGTGTAGTGCTGAATGTCCAATTACTACCACACACATGACTGGAAAACATAAGAGAAGAGTGCAATTTGAAGAAGAGTACCTGTGCTGAAACCATCTGCATAATTTCAGGGGGAGAGATTCTAAACTTTTGATATATTTGTGCTTATTGATATATCTTTTTGTATGCTTCTTTGTAGGGGGAGCATACACAATTTACGGTTTCTAAACACATCAGTTTAGAATCCGCACTTCAATGATGTTTAATGGCTTCTAAACATGTCAGTTTAGAACCCGAGCTTTCAATGTGTTTGACTCCTGATCATTTCAGATCAGGACTCGCTCTTAATCTTAAAATAATAATAATAATAAATAAATAAAATAAATAAATAGCCTTTGATTGTTACATGTGCTAATGTTGTCAAATTAAGATCTTTGCAGATTTTGAGGGGGAGCTTATCCGATTTTAAATCAGTCGATCATAGTTTGAGGTGGAACTGATACATCTGACAGTAAGTATCTTCTGAACTTGATGTGAGATTGTTTGATAGAAGAACAACTTTCAAGCATGAAAAATGTATTCTTAAATGTTCAAACCACTTCTCTATTTCAAAAAGATTTCATGAATTTAGAAGTGTGTTTTTTTTAATGATTTTCATGTATATCTCGGATTCTATCATTGTTTCTGACCGCGTGTTTCTAAAGATTAATACTTGTGTATTATCTTCTCTATACTTTCAAGTACTCATACACACTGGTTCAGCTTCTCATTGACTTTCTTATTGTCATGTCTCAAAATGAAACAATTTTTCGATGGTAATACTCCCGTTTGTAATTCAAAGTTTGTTGAGCATCATACATTCATTCAACGTGAGAACTTAAACGTTTCATTCAAAGATTGTTTATATTTGTTCATATAAACGAAATTCAATTCTTTGATACCCTAACCGTTCATGATTATCCTTCATATTCGATCGGGTTGATAAATTGTCAGATTCTCAAACAAGTCTTACGAATTCATTTCATACATTCTGATGACAATGTTATTCAAATGCTAAAGATTCTTATTTGTTCAAGCTAAACTGTTGAGCAACATATCTTTTAGGACAACATTTCATGGGAATCAGTGTGAGAGCTTAAAAGAACTTCTATGGATCCACGTTAACAGTGTTTCCTACCCAAGAAGTTATCCTTGAGTGATTGAGGGGTGAGGGGTCGAAATCAAAGAGTGGGGGAGATAACTCATCTGGTTGAGTAATCTCATTGTGCTGAGGTAAAATGAAAAAGAGCAGTTAGCAGATTAAAAACATAAAGAGGGTATGAGAACAGAGTTAAAAGAATAAGAGAACTCTGCAACAACCATTTTCTGAGCCGGGCAGCCACATTACTGATTGATTCACATTCTTTGGTGACCATCATTGAAACAGGCAGTGAGCCCATGCCAACTCTTGCTTTAACCCCACCAGCTACTCATTTCTTTCTCAACAAATAAATGTTTCAATTTTTCTTGGGGACGCAGCATATTATCTATCTAATCTTCATTCGGAAGGTTTGGATATTGAAAAAGAAGAAAGTTTGCCCCACCTTTGCACTTCAATCATGCACATTGAGTCCGTGGAAAACTTGTTGCCGTCTCAACAGTTTACACAATTTGAGCCTAACTATTATCAAACATAAGTTGCTTCAACCATTTCTACACTTGCACGTACACACAAGGAATATGTTTTCTTGTCATAACGTTCATAGAAATTCCTTAGTGTTTTTCAATGATTGAATGGAAGCCCTGGAGGAGTGAACATCAAAAAGCTCATTTCCAAAGTACACCCGTTGTACTAAGTGGCGTTGTGCAACTTACAGGCATTTTAACTGATTCATCCGTTGTTTCAGGGTTACCACTTCTATATTATCTGAATTTGAAAAGATTCGGATAAACATTTTTGAAATTGACGGTTATACAGGTCAAAAGGAGGAGATTGTTTCTGGCACTCAAAGAGAATGCTGAAATTGAATAAGAATTTTGATGATCATGATGCTCACAATCATCAAAAAGGGGGAGAAATATCAAACAGAAGAAAAGAGGGAGATAATTCAAATATTTCCATCTCCGAGAGTCAAAGTTAACCAAAGTCAAAGAAAGGCAAGTCAAGATGTTTCTAGATGCTCAAAGAAAGGTAAAAGTTCAAAGATCATTATTGTTCAAATGTGTGAAGATACAAAGACAATTCATGCTTAAAGATTTTCAAGAATGTCTTAAAGCTCAAAGCCCGTTAAACCTCAAATCCTGTTCATAATTCAAAGGCTGAAGAAATTTGCCAAAAGATCAAAGTTGGAAAGATCGGTGATTCGCAAGGGAAAGTTTGTCGCAACCTTTGATCGCAACTAGTCTTTATCGCAACAAACATCCTCGCCGAAAAATATCAATCTCGTCGGGAAAACCGTAACCATCGCCGGATATGTTGCATGATTCAATTTTTTGTTTGAAATCTCTCGTTTGATGCTCTAAAAACACAAAGAATCCAAAAGGAATCGATCTTAACGTGAAAACCCAGAAGAAAAATCGAACGGAAATCACTCAGATCTGATTTGGATGATGATGAACAGTATTTTATCTGTTCCGTTAGTCGGCCATTAATTCTATTACATTTTTGGTCCTTTTGCCGTTAAGAACGTCAGTCGTCCGTTAGAAGTGTTAATGTTTCTTTCATTTTAAGTCCTAAGTCTGTTAGGGGTCTGTTAGTTCAGTTAGTTTCAATCTTTTAACAGTCCGTTAGCTTTTTCCGTTAAATTTCTTACAAAGTTGGTCCTTCAGTTAAGTTTCCTGTTAAGTCAGATAGAAGGTTTAGATTGTGTCAGTTTTGGTCCCTAGACTTATAAGTTTCATTTTCTGTCTGTTTTAGTCCCTGTACTTAAACTTTCAGATTCTGTCACTTTTAGTCCCCATTCTTCTAAGTTTCATTTTGTGTCAATTTTAGTCCTTATAGTTTTAATTTTTAGAAATTTTCATTTTTAGTCCCTTGAGTTTTTAAGTTTAGAGTTTTTGTCATTTTTAGTCCTTGTTTTTGTCAAGTTTGAGTATTTTACACTTTTAGTCCTTGTTTTTCGTTTTAGTTTCGTAAGTTGTCAGTTTTAGTCCTTATTCTTCATTATTTTTCATTTTTCGTCGATTTTATCAGTGTTGGCCTGCATTTAACCATAACTGCTATATTTTTCTCGTGTTTTGCAGGTTTATCGATTTAAAGTCCAGTTTTCCGCATTAATTTTTTGGAATTAATTTTTGGAGACAAATTTACAATTTGTTTCTCAAATTTTATTTCTGAAAATTTTTCTGACTTTAATCGTGTTTTCTCTGATCGTACAAGCGCACAAATTCTACTTCTCACGAAGTATCTGTTAACGATCCGATGTTTTAAAATTTTCAGGTAACAATGTCACTAGAGGAGGAAAATGCTATTCTCAAGGACATGGCATCAACTTCCGACCCTTTTGTTAAATGTATTCAAATACAAAAAGTCCAACAAGATAAGTTAGATGATTTGACTGCTCAACTAAAGATATCAAGAGAATCAATTGCTTATAAAAATGATATATTGCGAGAGCAAGAGATTCTCATTGATAACTTGAAAAAGAAAAAGACCGAACTTGATGGGGCTCTAGCGTATCATTTTGAAAGATTGACTGAATTCAAAACGAAACTAGCGAATTCGGAAGCTAAGAAGAATGAACTTGAATATCGTTTGCGTGATTATAAAGACAAAAACACCAATCTCATTAATGAAGTTATAGGATTGGAAAGAAGACTTTACAATATCGTTCAAACTGAACAAACAAAGGAGATAGAGCAGCTAAAAGAGGAGAGTTGTACAATACAGAAAACTAATCAAGATCTCCAACAACAACTTTCTGACCTGAAATTACAAGCTGATATGAAGACATACGATTGTGAATCTAAAGCCAGTCTGATGATTTCCTTAGAGGGGAAGAATGCCGAGTTGACAAAGAAAATATCTGATCTTGAACAAGTGATGAGAAAGGAAAGAGAAGAATTTGAGAAAGAAAGAAATGGGATAAAGGAGACTGAGGAAAAAGCAAGAAGAGCTTTAGAAACTGAAAATGCTGAGTTAAAGCATAAGAATTCTAAGTTTGCTAAGGAGATTTCTAAGTTGCAAATGGAAGTTGCAAGAGAAAAGACAGATTTTCAGAAAGCAAAAGACGAAATTCAAATAGAAACACAAGTTTATGCAAAAGAGAGAAAATATTTTGAAAATGAACGAGATACTTGTGCGAAAGAGAGACGAGATTTTGAAAATGAACGAAATACTTTTGCAAATGAACGAAAGATGTTTCAACAAAAGTTTTCTGATTTCTCAAAGAAATGTGTTGAGGAAAAGAAAGCTATTGAGCTTAGATGCATAAAACTTTCCAAACAAAACTCTGATTTTGAAAAAGTTTTATTTATTGAAAAGGAAAAACTTGAGAAGGAAAGAATGGATCTTGATGTTCAAAGAAAATTGTTTGAATCAAAAAGTGCTGAGCTTTCGCTGAAAATATCTAATTTGGAAAAGGAATTAGACATCGAAAGAAAAGAATCTGAAAAGAAGAAAATTGAAGATTTTCAAACAAAGAGTGTGAAAGATGTCTATTCTAATGAAAGAAAGATCTTTCAGACTAAAATCTCAAAGCTAACGAGGAAGTTGTCTGCTTTAGCAACGGAAGCTATGAAAGAACAGAAGATCAAATCTGATCTACAGAAGAAACTTGATTTGATTTCTCAAGAAAGGAATGTTCTGTTCAACAAGGTTCAGAAACTGGAAGCAATTAACTTCAAAGTTGAATTATCTGAACAATTTAGTGTTGATATTATTGTTCAATCGCCATATGATGATTCAACTGCTTCGGAATGTTCATTTAAGACTGCTTCTGGTTCAGTTCGTGAACATCTTTCTTCGGCAAAGTCCGTCAAATCAAGCACTCCTTCAAAGGATCAGATGCGCCCTTCTAATCTTTTTCTATAACCATGCTTCTACAAGTTTAGATACTCCTATCTTTAAGCCTGTAAAGATGGTTTGAAAGTGAAAGGTTCTTCACCTGAAAAAGATGTCCCAATGTCATCTGTTCCTCCACCCACGGTGAACAAGAAGAACAATGCTCCGAAAGGTAAGTCTTTTGTTAAACGTAATCTTGTTTATTCTGCAAATCATTTGACTAGGTTAGCACAAAAGCAAATATGTTGTTCTTATTGTGGAACTCATGATTTTGTTAAGAAAGAAAACGTTTAGTACTGGCATGGTACTTACAATATTTCTTCAAATCGAACTTCACATAACAAGCCCTGACCCAAGTTTCGTTGGGTACCAAAATCTACTTAATATGTTTTGCAGGTTTATCATGTGTATTGCTGAATGCCCAATTACTACCAAACACATGACTGGAAAACAAAAGAGAAGTGTGCAATTTGAAGAAGAGTACATGTGCTGAAACCATATGCATAATTTCAGGGGGAGAAATATTTAAACTTTTGATATAGTTTGTGCTTATTGATAAATCTTTCTATGTGCTTCTTTGTAGGGGGCATACACAATAATGATTTCTAAACACATCAGTTTAGAACCCGGATTTCAATGTGCTAATGGTTTCTGAATAATTCAGTTCAGAACTCGCACTTCAATGATGTTTATGGTTTCTAAACACATCAGTTTAGAACCCGAATTTCAATGAGTTTATGGTTTCTGAATAATTCAGTTCAGAACCCGCACTTCAATGATGTTAATGGCTTCTAAACACTTCAGTTTAGAACCCGGGCTTTCAATGTGTTTGATTTCTGATTATTTCAGATCAGGACTCGTTCTTAATTTTTAAAAATAAAAAATAATAATAATAAAAAAATAATTAAAAATAAAAAATAAAATATATATATATATATAGCCTTTGACTGTTTCATTTACTGATCTTGTTTTGTTAAGATCTTTTGCAGATTTTGAGGGGGAGCTTATCTGATTCTTAATCAGTCTATCATGATTTGAGGGGGAGCTGATACATTTGACTGTAAGTATCTTCTGAACTTAACTTGAGACTGTTTGAAAGAAGAACGACTTTCAAGCATGAAAAATTGTTTTCTTAAATGTTCAAACCACTTCTTTATTTCAAAAAGACTTTATAAATCTAGAAGTGTGATTTTTTAAACGTTTTGATGTATATCTCGGGTTGTAATATCATTGTTTCTGACCGTGTGTTTCCAAAGATTTATACTTGTGTATTATCTTTTCTATACTTTCAAGTATTCATACACATCGGTTCAGCTTTTTATTGACTTTGTTATTACCACGTCTCAAAAATGAAACATTTTTTCGATGGTAATACTCCCGTTTGTAATTCAAAGTTTGTTGAGCATCATACTTTCATTTCAGCGTAAGAGCTTAACTGTTTCATTCAAAGATTGTTTATATTTGTTCATATAAACAAAAGATCCGATTCTTTGATACCCTAATCGTACATGATTATCTTTCATATTTGATCTGATTGATACATTGCCAGATTCTCAAACAAGTCTTTCGAATTCATTTCATTCATTCAATATCCATGTTTTGAGAAATCTTCAAAGTTCAAATGATCAAATATTTCATGATATTATTGAGGAGCATACATTCTTATGACAATGTTATCCAAAAATCTGAGATTTATATTTGTTTAAGCTAAGCTGTTGAACAACGCAACTTTTTAGGATAAAATTTCACGGGGATCAGTGTGTGAGCTACATTGTACTTCTATGGATTCACGTTAACCAGTGTTTCCTACCCAAGAAGTTATTCTTGAGTGATTGAGGGGTGAGGGGTCGAAATCAAAGAGTGGAGGAGATAACTCATACGGTTGAATAATCTCATTGTGCTGAGATAAAATGAAAAAGATAGTTTGGTTAGCAGTGAGCTGATTAAAAACAGAAAGAGGGCGTGAGAACAGAGTTAAAAGAATACGAGAACTCTGCACCAATCAATTTCTGAGTCGGGCAGCCACATTACTGATTGGTTCACATTCTTCGGTGACCATCATTGAAACAGGCAATTAGCCCAAGCCAACTCTTGCTTTAACCCCACCAGCTACTCATTTCTTTCTCAACAAAGAAATGTTTCATTTTTCTTGGGGACGCAGCATATTATCTATCTAATCTTCACTCGGAAGGTTTGGATATTGAAAAAGAAGGAAGTTTGCCCCACCTTCGCACTTCAATCATGCACATTGAGTCCGTGGAAAACTTGTTGCTGTCTCAACAGTTTACACAATTTGAGCCTAACTATTAATCAAGTATAAGTTGTTTCAACCATTTCTACACTTGCACGTACACACAAGGAATATGTTTTCTTGTCATAACGTTCATAGAAATTCCTTAGTGTTTTTCGATGATTGAATGGAAGCCCTGGAGGAGTGAACATCAAAAAGCTCTTTTCCAAAGTACATCTGTTGTACTAAGTGGCTCCGTGCTACTTACATGCATTTTAACTGTCTCATTTGTTGATTCAGGGTTACAACTGTTATATTATCTGAATTTGAAAAGATTCGGATAAACATTTTTGGAATTGACGGTTATACATATCAAAAGGAGGAGATTGTTTCTGGTATTCAAAGACTGCTGAAATTGAAAAGAATTTTGATGATCATGATGTTCACAATCATCAAAAAGGGGAAGAAATATCAAACAGAAGAAAAGAGGGAGATAATTCGAATATCTCAACTTCCAAAAGTCAAAGATAACCAAAGTCAAAAGAAGATAAGTTCAAGACAATTTGTTCAAGAAGATCAACTGTGTGAAGATACAAAGACAATTCGTACTTAAAGATTATTCAAGAATGTCTTAAAGCTCAAAGCCCGTTAAAACCTCAAATCCCATTCATGTTCAAAGACTGAAGAAATCTGTCAAAAGTCAAAGCTGCAAAGACCAATGATTCGAAGATATAAAGATTTTGTTTTGAAGAATTTGATCAACGCTACACAGATTTGAAGTTCGTGTTTCAAGACTTGTTGACTATTTGACTTTAAAGAGCCTAAATGAAGTTTAAAGCTGCCAAAGTGGATTCTTGAAGATAAAGCCTATCTGAAGATTAAAGAGCTGAAGACTATCATCATAATTTTCTAAATCTTGAATCCATAGGGGGAGATTGTTAGTACACAATGTATCCAAGATTTAGGGCTAATTGTAATTAGTCAATATTAGTCAAAGTCAAGGTATTTAGCTAGTGTTGGTCAAAGGTATAAACACCCAAGTTGTGAGAGGAGCTAGGTTAGAGAGAGCACATAATAGAGAGAATACTGAAGGTGTGTGTGTGAAAGAGGCATGAATCTCATCTTCTTCAATTCTCTCGCAATCTATGTTCTAATTGGTTTAATCTTGTTATCTGAAAACTCTCAGATTTGGTCAAGAGTTGCAAGGTGGTGGAGTGTGGATCTATCCTCATGCAACACTCTAGAAGAAATATTCAAAATGGCCGAGGTTTTAAAGGCGTCTAAATCAGTAAAACAGACCCTTGATTGCGTAATCAGGTGCGTTTTTTAAGTCCTGTGGGGATTCCAAAATAGATTGGTGTTTGATGTAATTAAACCCCGCAAAGATGGTAATTTTTATTCGATAACTCTTAACTCTTTCAGTTGGATTTTGCACCAGTTAGGGAAAGGTAGGATTGATTGGAGAGATTGGCTAAAAAATCCGTCGCTCGCCATCCGTTAGGTGGTAGCGGGTTTTGGTGTTGTAGTCTGTATTTCCTTTTTCTGTTTTCGGGTTGTATTGTTCCGTCCGGCTAGCTCCTTGCTAGTCCGTGCATTGTGTTGCTTTTAATAATATCCGCCGTTCAACAAAAAAACCCTGTAAAATAACAATAGAAAATTATAATCTCCGGTTGGTTATGAATATAATCTGGGAGCGGTTCGCTATGGTCCCATGGATATGGATGATATTAATGGATGGTTATGTAGCTTTGAAGTTTGTACATTATGCATAAGATTTAGTACCATACAAGATTAATTAAGTAAAATAGCTTTTTAATAATTTTGCATTGATCGACTGTAATCAAGAATTAAATGACAAATATCAAATTTATTTAAAGAAAACTTTTGGTAATTCGTTACATATTCTCTGACCATTTTTTATCAATCTTGTTCCTTTCAATCCCTGCCGGTCATTTAACGAGTGGGTAAGTGGTCGCAATCCGAGGGATCAAATACTAACCAATCAGAAACGAGTACAAGATTAGGGTTAAAAATCTCACTCGCCTTCGTCCCACTATATAAACAAACTCACTAGTACTTGTGCAGTTTACATTGATTTCATCGCAGCCACCATGGATGAAAGTGTGCCCCTTGATAATCAAACTGCCGCTCACCATTGGCTCTCCCATATCACTGTAAGCCTTCATTCTTTCTATTTCCTAGTTTGTTAAAACTTTGTTGTTGATAATCAAGCACTTTGTTGTTGCCGTTTGTTAAAACTTGTTTTGACATGTAGTATTTTTGTTCTTCCTGCAGTTTAATGTTTGTGGTCAGGTAGCCAAAAATGGATGTTCTTACGACCTCAATATTCATAGCATTTCCCAAGGATCTACAGCATGGTCGAATCCTTACATTCCAGAAGATAGAGAGGCTACATCATACCATGCAACGAGGTCACATTTATGCAACTAAGATGTTTTGAACAAATGTAGTCAGGAGATCGAATCATCTTAGAAATGACTTCCAGAGTTCCGTACATGTTAGTAGAATATTAACAATGCCTTAAAAGGGTTTGGAATTTGTATATATATAGAACATTTCCACAAAAGAAATGAACACAGATTATAAGAGTGTAATAGGGGTTTTCTGTGTATATACATTTACAAGAAGCAAAAATTGTATATGTCAAGAAGAAATGAACACAGATTATAAGAGTGTAATAGGGCTTTTGCTATATCAAGAAGCAAATTAATTTCTTGACCTCCTGTTAATACAATTTTTGCAGTTTTCTGTCACTGTATTTCTCGTTTTTCTAAGACCATCTCCAACTAAATCTTACACTAAACATTAAATTTGGTGTAAATGACACTATTCTTATCTTCAATGAGGTCTCTATTTTTCACACTAAATTTAGTGTATTGAATAGTATTACACTATATTTGGTGTAACACTATTCATTTACACTAAATTCTTGATATGCAATGGGTTTATTGATCGATAAGGATAACCTAAATTCTTGCTGCTAGATCTGTAATCTAAACGAAAAAAAAGAAGATCTCGCTAGACATGCAAATCGGAAAAATGTTTTCTACACAAGAATTAAATTTGTTGCTTGCAGAATTTTCATCTTTCGGTTGATCGATTTAGATTGCAGATGATCTATACTTGGTTTTGATTTATAAACCGATGTGAAATTAATTTCTTTCAAACTCTGATCTGTTGAATTTTTGTTGCTACATACATCTAAAATCCTCACTGTCAGGGACCAAAAAACAATTCAAACAGTGAGACCATCCTATCCGACTAAGAAACAAATATAGAGATGTTTTTACGAAATCAATGATGGGTTGGTGATTAGTTCCTTGCTTTTCAAATATGAGGTATCGTGTTCGAGTCTTGTTATTGCAAGTTTTTTACAAACATAATAAATCAGAAATTAAAATCTAAAAATTCAGGTATTTCACTCACACTCTTCAAGCGAGTGCAAACTCCAGATGCGGTGTAACACCTTGAAGAGAGAAAAAGAGAATTTATTGATAAATTTTTGATGACAATACCATTAGAAAAACACTTTAAATAATACGAACTACTACTTTCCTATGCTAACTCTACCTCCTAACAAATAGCACCTAATACTTATTTCATACCTATTTATTGATAAAATTTTGATAACAAATAGCACCCGTTCTCCACCTATTCATCGTTAGCAGCGGCTATGGAAGGTATAGGAGCGGTCCAGGGCTCTCCTTTGAAACGTAAATGTCTCGAAGCAATTCTTTTTACGGTATGTTATTCGTTATGGTGCTTTCGTAACATGATCGTTTTAATTTTGCAGGAAAGGGGCAAAACAAGAGAGAGTTGTTCGATAACATTATTGATAATTCGTTTAGGTGGATGGTGTTGCGAAACAAGAAGTGCATTAAAGATGTAAGTGTTTGGAGAATCTCTCCTTTTAATTGTTTTGAAGCCATGTAACCTGTTGCTAGTCTCTTGCTAGCTTTTTAATGCATTGCCTTTTCAAAAAAAAATCTAATCTTAAATTAAATATAAAATTTAAAAAAGGAAAAAGTGTAAATACGTTTGAACAAGCATCATCTGACAAACGTTTTTTCTTTTTTAACATTTAAGGAAATAAAATTAGTAATTGTTGATTTTTTTTCCTCAATTTTGTTTCTTATTGAATCCTGAGGTGTCATTGTTTGAGTAGGTTAATAATCTTTAATGTTAGTAATTAACACCGGTATATTTTTTTTTCTTTTAAGTTTTTACCACCTTCAAAATAATAAGAGTTGTTCTATCACTAAGGAGCCATTTACCTAATCACTTACCCGAGTAAGTGTTTATCGGTAAAATTCAACACTATCACTTACTTTTCGAGTAAGATTTGTCCACCAAAATGGCATTGTATGCAACAATTTAGCTGGTAAGCGCTAATCGTGGTAAGATTCGTCGTACTCACTTACCGGGTAAGGCTCTCGGTCCTTGCTTTCAACTCTATGTCCTTGTTTTCGCTCTTACCGGGTAAGATTCTTTGATCCTTGCCATATTCATCTGGTAGGCTAATGTGACTTGATAAATACTTACCCGGGTAAACGTTTTGTAAATGACCCCTAAGTGTGATTTTAATGAAAAAACTATATTCATTTACATTCTTAGTTTATAATAAAACTAGGTAACAGCACCGCGCCTTGCGCGGTGAATACAAATATTATTATAAAGATTAATATACTTTACTAAAAAAATTGATTTATAAGCAATTGTTATCTTACTAAAAGACAAAAAAACAAACAAAAACATAATTTATTAAAATAAGTATTGTTAGCTTACTAAAAGAAAGAACACAAACATTAGTATCTTACTAAGAAAATAAAATAATTAAAAAGTTTTGATTTATAATCATTGTTAGTTTACTAAGAAAATCAAAAAATATATATATATATATACTTTATTAAATAAGTATTGATTTATAAGTATTGTTAACTTATCCAAAAAATGTAAATAAATAAAAATATACATATTAAAAAAATTGATTTATAAACATTTTTAGCTTACTAAAAGAAAACAATAAATAAAAAATATACTCTATTAAAATAAGTATTTGATTTATAATCATTGTTATCTATCTTAATAAAAAAAGTTTATATAATATTTAGATCAAGTAAGCTTACGAAGAAAATATAAATCAATAAACTCAATAATTATAATAAAATAACCATTGTTATAAAATAATAATTATAATTTATTAGAAAACTTATTGATTTATAATCAGTTGTTGTGTTACTAAAAAATAAATAAATATATACAAAAAATATAATTTATTAAAATAAATATTGATTTATAAATATTGTTACCTTACGAAAAGAAAGAATATATAAACATTGATATAGATCTTACTAAAAAAATAAACCAATTTAAAAGTTTTGATTTATAATCATTGCTAACTTATTAAGAAAAAAATTAAATAAAAATAAAAACTATATTTTATTAAATAAAAATAAAATTGATTTATAAACAATTTAAAACTACATTCTCCTTTATTTATATATATATATATATATATATATATATTGATTGATGTTAGTCTACTAAAAGATAAAAAAATATAACCTATTAAAATAAGTAATTATAAAATAAAAAATAAAAAGTTTTAATAATTAATAAGGACGTTTAATATGTGACTTTTATTTAAAATAAATCAAAAATCTAAAAAAATAGATAAATGGCTATGGAGGCTTATACTTAACCATTATCCTTACATTCTCCTTTATGTATATATATAGATGATTATGTATCTCACTACATTGGGTGGTACCAAACTAAAAATATTTTTATCATCAACTCTTTTGTGTTCTTATGAAATAATGTATTAATTTTTCATCATATGTTTATAATAAAATTTTACGTTTAATGTGTACGCAATTAATTATTTTTATCCCACATATTACTTTTTGTTTTTTTGATTAATTTATATAAAAGAATCAAATCTTTAGTATATTTAAATTTCAAAAAACGGAAAAATGTGAACAAACATCTAACAAACTTTTACCTTTTTAAAATTTGAGAAACAAATTTAAAGAAGGAAAAAGTTGGTTGTTGTGTAATTTGTTGATAATTTTTTCTCAATAATCTACAAAATTACAATAATATTATTTTCTTTTTTGTGTTTTTTAACACTAATTAATTAACATTTTCTTCAAATGTAAAGTTTCAATTTGTCTTTCTAAAGAAATAATGTATTAATTTTTCATCATGTGTTTATAATAAAATTTTACATTAAGCCACATGAGTATACAATTACTTATTTTTATCACACAATTTCTTTTTTCATGTTCTTATTAAATTATATGAAAAATCAAATCTTAAGTTTAATTAAAAAAAATTAAAGGGAAAAAGTATTAATACGTGTGAACAAACATCTTAACTTACTTTTTTCCTTTTTGAAATATAAAAAAAAGAAATTTAAAATAAGAAAAAGTCGATAACATGTTTGTGTGATTAGGTTAATTCTGTGTTGAAGAAACCCTAAGGTTGCGTTTGGTAAGCAGACTAGATGGAATGGGACGGGACAAATAAAATTAGTACCACGTTTGGGGCGACATAGAACAAGGACAAGGTGGGACAAAACCACATTTTCGTGGGACAAAACCAGGCAATTTTTGTTCCACCCAAATACATGGAACAACCTTGGACTAAAGTGAAAATGACTGATTTACCCTCTAAACAAAACAAAAAATCTGAAACCTAAAACACGATAAGATTGAATTTGTCGAATCAACTCCTCCAAATCCATCTATGAGAATATCGAACTCCCCAAATCCTTCCAAAATCGATGAACCCTCATACAAATTGATCAAACTCTGCAAATCCTCCTGCAAATCGATCGAACTAAGCAAATCCTACTGCAAAATTGCAAATCGTTCGAACTCTACAAATCTCCAGATCTATGTTTGAATATCGATGCGCAAGAGATGAGATTGTGGTGGAAGAAGAAGAAGATTCTGGAAAGAAATGCAAAAAAAAAAGATGAACTTCGAACGTGTTTGAGGAAGACGACGCCACCTGGTCTTGAAGGAAGGAATCTGGAAAGAAATGCAAAAAAGAAGGAAGACACCCACTATAAATATGTTTTAAAAAATTTATGTTATTTACCCTCTGAATGTGTTATTTGTGTAATTTACTGTAGTTTTTATTAGTAAAATCATTTAAATGTTTAGTTAAATTAAGTCAATTGTAATTATTATATAATAAAAAATATTAAAATTATTTTAGGGGCAATCTAGTCATTTTAACAGTTTTGTCCCGTCCTGTTCTAGTCGTACCAAATGTAGGACAGACAATTAGTTATGTCCAGTTCTGTCACGTACTATCTAGTCTGCATACCAAACGCACCCTAACAGATCACATTGGATCACTGCAGGCTGTTAAATGAGAAACACTAATTTGAAATTAGGGTTTAAATCGTATGCCGCCATCCACATTCCACTATATAATAAACTCACTTCATTCTGCATTTCCATTCTACATCGATTTCAAATCATCCAGCAGATATGGATGAAAGTGTGCGCCCCTATCATTAACACCCACTCACCATTCACATCTCTCCATCACTGTAAGACTATCAGCATCCAACCCCATCTAACCCACACTTTTTCACTGCCACATCAGCGCCACATCATTTTTCCCTTCCAACTCATTCTAACCCACAAACCCCCACATCCATCCCACACCACCATCTCATCTTTTATTTATTTTTATTTTTATTTTTGTTACAAGTATATTAATTTAAATAATTTAAATTTTATAAATAATTTATAATTTAATATAAGATAAAACAATTGATAAAATATTTCATAAATTGAAACTACAATTTTAACCTTACATAACCAAATTAAAAACATAAAAAAATACATAATTTCAAATTAAAAAACTACAAATTTCACCAACCATATAGTTGTCGAAACAACTCTTTGTGGGCTAAAACCGCATTTAACGCGCTACCCGTGAGATGATCATGTGGTCTGATGTAAAACTCGAGATCTTTCCGCATTTCTCTTTGTTTCAAAGCTTCCGCTTTTGTCTTTGCCGCTTCCGCTTTTGTCTTTGTCGCCTCGGCTTTGTCCCTCGCGGTTTTCAACATTTCCTCCTCCACGGTTAGTATTTTTTTATTTGCAACGTTTATATTCTCGACATACGCCATAAGATTCTTCAACGCCTCGTCCTTTTCCGCCGTCTTTGTGGAGGATGACGCGGCACGTTTACCTTTATCTCTCCCCGTCGGTCGTGTCGGTTCTTGTACGAAGACATCCTCCTCCTCATGGCTTTCTTCATTGAGGTTGAACCGAACACGTGCGTCAGAAGACGTCGTGTTTGGGTTTGAATCCGGCGTGGACTTGCTCCGTTTTGAGGGCCTCGGGTTATCGTCCATGGAATGTACGATCTTCCACTTAGGGTGGTCTTTCACAATTCTCCAAGCCGTCTCGTGGGAGAAAGGCTTTTCGTTATTATCTGCCCGATACATCGTGTGTGCCCTCTCCATGAAGTCCGCGTCACCCCATCCGGATTTATATTGGGATCTTAGATTACTGTAGATCCCGTTAAACTTCATCATTTTTTTGTTCATGTCACCCCATTTGGATTGTACTTGGTCTTTATTGCGTTGATGTTGGCGACTTGAGTTGAAATAATTGAGTATTTTTCTCCAAAATTCTCCTACAAAAATAAATATATATATATATATATATATATATATATATATATATATGAATACGTATATATAATAAAGATAAACACATTAATAAATATATATAATAAAGATAATCACATTAATAAATATATATGAATACGTATATATAATAAAGATAAACACATTAATAAATATATATATATGAATACGTATATATAATAAAGATAAATACATTAATAAATATATATACCCAATTTTTGTGCGTTTCCAACGATGCTATCTTCGGAGACGTGAAGCCATGCATTTGCCAACAAAACCTCTTCTTCGGAAGTCCACGAAACCGCTTTCGTTCTATTTGCAAATTTCTTTTTCCGTTGTGTCGTGGTTCCCGCATCGAGTTGTGTTTCGGGAACCACATCGGGTGGGGTTTCGGGAACCGTTTCATCGACTTCAACGTCCTCCGAATATGTTTCTTGTTGTAGTAGTTGTTCGAATTGCCCACCTTGATTATATTGTGGAAAGCCACATTGCATAAATGGTTGAAAGCCGCCTTGATTAAATTGTTGGAATCCACCCGAATTAAATTGTTGGAATCCACCCGAATGAAATTGTTGGAACCCAACCGGGAGGGTGTTGGGTGAATACATAGGGTATTGTTGTATGCTTCCATGGTAGGTTGATGGTGGTGGTGTAAGATTGAAAATATTTTCCGTCGGGGACGGTTGCGAGCTCGTGCCTCGCGATTTGGAACCTCGTCGTGGTGTTGTGAACCCTTGTGTTTCTTTATCCATTATGATTTTTTTGAAGAAAGAAATAATATTGAGAGAGTAGAATGAAGTGGGGAAGATGGGAGAGATTGAGAGTAAATTTGTAGAGAGATTGAGAGTAGAATGAAGTGTGAAAAAATAAGTTGGAAGTATTAGTATTTATAGGATATAAATAAAAAATAAAAAAATAAAAAAAATACCCCAACGTTCATATATTTAACGGATATATTTCAAAAAAAAAAAAATTCCAAAATACCTCAACCCAAGCCGGGTTGCCCAACCCGAGAGGAGTCCATCCCCATCCAACCCCAAGGGGTGCGATGGTGTTCCATCTCAACCCCAGCCAACCCCAGCCAACCCACCCCTCCCGATGCGCATGGTCTAAGCCACCGTCCATATTTCTAGTTTTTTGTGGTCGATCAATCTGGATAGTCCTTAAATTCATTGATTGCATTTCATTTTTCAGTTCTGTGATTAAATTTAGATTGCAAATGATTTATAGTCGACCTCATCACTTCCTTTACAAACATTGTCAGATTCGATTTTAATTTCTATATCGATTTGATATTTATTATCTTCAGATTCAAACACCAAAACGTTTCTTTTGAATTTTTTCTGCTACATATATCTAATTAAAACTTGCTGTGTTAGTCAAGTTTTCTCTGAAAGATCTATCGCTAAAGGGTGATTCATCGTCACAAAAGTTGGTTGGTAATTTTTGGTGGTTAATGCAAATCAGTGATAGATTCTCTCGGTGATTCATGCCAACGAATTCTATTGAACCATTGATATTTTCTAGGGGATCTTTGGGTAATCACCCGCGGAAATCTACCTGGGTGAATTATATGGGTAAAAGTCATTTGTTTTGTAGTGAAAGTGACCAAAAAATTTCAATTCTCAACATGAGTTGTTCTTGTGCATCCATGTGGATCGATGGTTTCCAGGTCTTTTTTTGGGAATGGTGTCCTAGGCCAAGCCTAAATTAATCCCCTGACAAATTATGACTGTAATATATCAACCCCGATCAAACCTTATTGGCCACAATTGTTGTGTATGTCTGAATTCGAACCTGGGCAGATGGTTTCAAGGTCCTTGTGTTTCTGTTTGTTCAAACATGGACATTTTATCCTGCAGTTGACTATTTGTGGTGAGGAAACCAAGAATGGATGTTGTTGCAACCTCAATATTCATTGCATTTCGCGAGGATCGATCTACACCATGGTCCAATCCTTACTAGTTACTCGGTTTGTGATATTTCTGCATGCAAACCATACAGTTCTTCAAGTATATAAAGCTGAGGAGGAAAGAAAAATTCAGGCTTTATTATAGCCTTTTTGTGAAGAGGACTGTTCAGCAACTTATTCCCCAAAACTCTACCGGCAGGCAACCGCAAAGAACCAATCAGTGGCGGTGCATATGTAGTTTAAGCTAGCATCATGCAACAAGATCTTTTGAACTATAAATGTTGCCACTCAGCTATGACATGGCATCCTTGACAAAAAAAATGTTAGGAGAACCATCTTAGAAATGAACTGCAGACATGTTAGTAAGATAGTGACAGTGCCTATTAAAGGCTTTGACATTTGCATACATAACATTTACACAAAAGAAATGAACACATAAATTTTGTTTCTTAAGAGCATGGAGATCTCAGTATAGAATGGTTCGATAATCCTTGAGGAAGATATGCAGAGTACATATATATTTTTTCGCGGTATATAAGTAATGAACAAGAAAATAAAAAACAAATTAAACTTGGCATATTTTGGCTTTTTTACCCCATATTGTAGGGTGGATCTCGAAAGATATGAAAGATCACCCTCCAAGCCGTACATACGACTTTCATCAAACTTAGGCATTTCGCAAGCATCAAGATGCTTAATTGATTTGTACCATATAAGATCAATCTTGGGCATTGAACGATTGTAATTAAGAACTAATTTATTACCCAAATATTTTTTCCAATCTTGCTCTTTTGAATCCATGCCGTCATTTTATAAGTGGCCTCAAAATTTCAATCTTCAACTTAACACAGTTAATTTCTAGGGTTTGGTTGGTCATCATGTACATTTTTTGCTGCAGGTTAATGTTTGTGTTGGTCAACCTCAATGTTCATTGCATTTCTCAAGGATCTACACCAAGATCAAATATCATTATGGGTCAAATCCTTGTTTGTAAGGTTATGTGAATTACAGGACTTTCTATCTTCTTATCACCCAAATATATTATTCAAATGTGAATTAAAAAATTATTGTATAGACTTACAATGCAATCAGTAACCAAAGGTAGCATGTTGCATCGGATAAATCCGTGTTGGTTGAGCAATGGTGATGCATCTCTTAAAATTCCATAGCATGATTGATGCGATCAGGAGATGCTTAACATCATTCAGAACTCAATGTCAGATATGAGGCCGCCTGTGCTGAAGAAGGAAGTTCAGTTTCGGAAGTGTGTTCGATATATGTGCTATTAGAATCGGCTCGCTAACAGTGAAAATTATTGTACAATTTCTTCAATTGTATCTGCAATTACTCTTGTTGAACTTTTCCCATTTAATTAGTGGGTGGGTTTATTTTTATTCATGTTCATGTGTTCTTGAGTTAGTTTTTGAAATTTATGATATGAAAATGGAGGCTGGTGATGACCAGATCAAAAAAGTCCCTTGTTTAAGGCTCTTAACGGTATTGGTGATGACCAGATCAAAAAACTGCACTCCGAGGTTAAATGGTTTGTTTGATTTCATTGTTGAGAATTCGTTTAGTTGGGTAATTCTTAGATTGGAAAGATTTTTATTTGGGAGGGTGTTTTCATGGATGGGAAGACCATGTTTTTTAATTGGGAGAGACTGGTTTGGACAAAACTTGGCTTTCTGAATAAAGCTCTCTCCAAAAGCTTAATAAATAAGTCACTTTCTATATCATTAAGCCACTACCAAACAATCATGTATAGCTGACTGAATAAGCTATATGTCCCATTAAGCTGCTAACAGGCCCTTAGTCATCCCAACTATTTCCTCAATTTGTAATGGAAAGGATCCATGATCATGAGTGAACTAAAACTATGTGTCAAATATTGGATATGGTAGCATAAGATAACAGGTGCAAAAAAAATTATATATATTTCAAATTAAACGATCAAATAATAATCTCGTACCATCCAATAAGGTAACCCATCGCTAAGAAGAAGGTTATTAAGTCGCATCGTTTGCATATTTAGTTTGTTGGTGTCCACATTTTCCAACTTACTTATGAAATCTGCCACACTAATTGTTGTTCATGTTGTCTCTTGTGCGGTTAAATTTAGCTTCTTACCTTTTCTCTTGCTTTTTCCGCTCTTCTTGTTACATTTTGGTTGTCATTGAATAAATAAGAATGTTCATGTTGGGTGTCGCCATATAATTGTTGAAACTGAAGCTTTAATTACCGCAAGTACTCTAGTTCATTTTGTACAAAAACCTCGGGTTTGAATCACACCAAATTTTGGTGTTTTTTATACGTTTTAGAGAAAAATTATGGTCAGGACTCGAACATGGATCCCTTCTGTTCGGAAACTTATTTGGCTTCATTAGCTTTAATCTTATACGGGAGTCTTCTCCAATAGCTCTCCATATATTGTGACGAAATAAGAAAATTAATCAGATAACGATGTATTTCATGAATAGATCAAACACATTGAAATTGATTGTCATTTTGTTCACAAGTACGTGGTTGGCACCTCCTTCCTATCTTTACACTCGATCAACCAACGAATATCTTCACTATAACTCGTAGACATTTTCAGACTCTTGTTTCCAAACTCAATTTTGGTCCTTCCTAAACCTTATTGAGTTTAAGGCCAGGAGGGTGTTAGAATATATTATAGTCCTGTCTGTTTTTCTATTCGAGATCAGATTTGTTTTATCGACTTTCTCCGGCGTCAACCCTTCCCATCAATGTTAGTTTTTCATCTCTTATTCAAGGTAATGAATAAGATCATTATCAATCTTTTAGGATATATAGTTGGTCCAAATCCATGATCATAAGTCAAAACCGACCATAGTGATACCTTTCCGGGACCCTTGATCTAAATTTGGGACCGAGCCCATGTGATCTTTACGAGTTATTAGCCGCTTAGTACCCCTCAAGGAGAACGAACCAAACAGACCCCAAGTCCTTTCTAATCGTAAAAACTACAAGTGACAAAAATAGACAGAATTAGATAAAATAACAAGATAGATTTCGTGTTAAGACCTAGCAACTTTCTAATCCAGGTCAAAAAGGGTGATATGAGCAAAAGGTTGACTACCAGCTATGCCGTACGTGCGGAACCACGCATCAGGAGGCATTCAACCCAGTCTCCCTCAAGATTCCAACTTGAAGCTTATGTTGTGTATTGAGCAAAGTCGCTCCACCCCTTTGCCAACATGTGGTGATTTAGTTGGATTGAAACACTTTTATGTAAAGAAAAAATCAATAAATAAAAATATATATATATCTTATAATAACTATACTGAAGAAATAATGATCTAATTTCTGCGAATAAAAGTATTTAAAATGATGAAACATAACCAAAATCGACCAACTTTTAAGTACATTTTTGCGAAATTATACAGAGAAACACACCGAATAGAAATTACTTTCTTCTTTGCAAATCACCTGAATATATTTCCGAACATACAAGAATATAAGCACACATAGTTTACCAGAAACACAAGAAAGCCAACGACCGATATTATTCCACAAAAACAACACCACTCGCCACTAACTTCAGTAGTCATCGTCTTCACCTTCATCCTCCACTCCTTCAGCACCAACTTCCTCGTAATCTTTCTCCAGAGCCGCAAGGTCTTCACGGGCTTCCGAGAACTCACCTTCCTCCATACCTTCACCCACGTACCAATGAACAAACGCCCTCTTTGCATACATCAGATCAAACTTATGATCAATCCGTGAAAA
The DNA here is from genome assembly GCA_033807775.1 of Saussurea involucrata. Lineage (NCBI taxonomy): Eukaryota > Viridiplantae > Streptophyta > Magnoliopsida > Asterales > Asteraceae > Saussurea > Saussurea involucrata. The sequence goes on from CM066325.1 coordinate 17,507,837, forward strand.
CACCTCAGCAACCGCTGTATTGTTGCTGATCATGCAAACCGCTCGCTGCACCTTCGCTAGATCTCCCCCTGGAACCACTGTTGGTGGCTGATAATTGATCCCGCACTTGAACCCAGTCGGACACCTATTTGATCAAACCAACATAATAAGATTATTAAAAATCCCAAAATAAAATTCATGTCCAAAATTGCAAAAGAAAATACTACACTGAAAGATCGGTTTTGGACAAAACCAAACCAAACAACTCCGGTATATCCCACACATAGGTGGGTGGAAGGTAAGATGTACGTAGACCTGACCTCTACCCTAAAGATTTTAGGGTAGAGGGGTTGTTTCTATAAAGACCCCGGCTAGTGAAAAAGTGGGAGAAATGGAGAAAAATATATACAGTGAACATTGAAGATGTGAAAAGCATGTTCTTTAATTGGGAGAGGGCAGGTTTTTAAAAAAAACTTAGCTTTATGCATATAGCTCCCCCCTAGAAGCTTACTGAATAAGCCAAAAAAACTTGGCTTTCTGCATAAAGCTCTCCCCCCCCCCCCCTAGAAGCTTACTGAATAACCCACTTTCTGTAGTAGCATTAACCCACTAACAAGCAGTCATATATATATAGCTGAACAAATAAGCTGCGAGTCTTATTACGCAGCTAACAAGCATGCCCTTGGGATTCTAGTAATCTAACTACCACTCATTCTTATGAACTTTAGGTTTGTTTTAGTATTTACGTAAAACAATGATTAGTTTGCAACAAAAAGTCAAGTATCTATATGCTATCATGGTGTCTTACCAATCAACAAATTGCACTGTGCGCTTGGTTTTAATTGTGGCGACAGCAGCGTTGACATCTTTAGGGACAACGTCTCCACGATACATCAAACAGCACGCCATATATTTTCCATGTCTAGGATCACATTTAGCCATCATGCTTGCAGGCTCGAATACTGCGTTTGTGATTTCAGGTACTGAGAGCTGTTCATGGTACGCTTTCTCGACTGATATTACAGGTGCATACGAAGAAAGCATGAAATGGATACGAGGGTATGGCACAAGGTTTGTTTGGAATTCTGTAATATCAACATTAATGGCTCCATCGAAACGGAGGGAAGTCGTCAAAGATGATATGATCTGAGAAATCAGTCGGTTCAAGTTGGTATAAGTAGGCCTCTCAATGTCTAATGATCTCCGACAGATGTCATAAATTGCTTCATTATCCAAAAGCACCGCCACATCAGTATGTTCAAGTAGAGCGTGAGTAGAAAGAACACTGTTGTATGGTTCCACAACTGCTGTTGAGACCTACAAAGAATTCAGTCAATTCACAGCAGTTTTTAACATAATCACATGTCAATTTATTAGAATTCATAATCTTACACAAAGGCTTTACAGTACAACAATTTTTATATCCACGGTGTTTAGATCCAAAAGCAGTTATGGGTACCTGAGGAGAAGGATAGATGGTGAACCCGAGCTTTGACTTTTTTCCATAGTCAACAGACAAGCGTTCCAACAACAAGGACCCAAGCCCAGAACCAGTACCTCCACCAACAGCATTGAATGCCAAAAACCCTTGCAAGCCAGTGCAGTTATCTGCTAACTTTCTTACTCGATCAAGGCATAGATCAACAATCTCCTTCCCCACTGAAAGACAGTTAAGCCGATTAAGCCAATTCCAAATAGAAGAAGTTTCTTTGTGTGGTTTTCTTTCTTTTTTCACCTTGGAAAAGATGTTTTTATCGTGTTTCATATAGCTGGATAAACGTAGCAGATGACTAGGATAAATATTAAATACCTGTGTAATGGCCCCTGGCAAAGTTATTAGCGGCATCTTCCTTTCCAGAAATAAGCTGTTCAGGGTGGAAGAGTTGACGATAAGTCCCTGTTCTGACTTCATCAATGACAGTTGGTTCAAGATCAACGAATATCGCTCTTGGCACATGCTTTCCAGCACCAGTTTCACTAAAGAACGTATTGAATGCATCATCTGCAACACCAGGTGTGGTGTCACTGCAAGAAAAATAATAATAAATAAAGACTTCATTAGCCACAGATCTCAAAAGTGCTACTCAACACAAAAGCAAAAGTTTCACATTAAATTTGGTCCTTAATAATCAAATCCATCCCCAATTTGTAGCTCAGACTGCTGAAAGATGAAAAGATTGCAAAGAATTTAGTGTCTTCATTCTTAGGTTTATGATTTCTAGCATAATTGTTAACATCCCCACTAACACATCTCATGTTGAATCTAAAACTTACCATTTTAGTTCTGTAGATAGAATTAGGGCACTTCAGATGACAAAAATGGGTACAGTTAACAAGAAAACCTCCATGAAATAGACCGCTAAAGAATTATGCATAAAGTAAATCAAGGATTGAACTGTCACAATTCACGCAATCAGTGAGGCAAGAAGACAGATCATGTTACAAGTTACAAGGAAAGAAGTCCACAAGAAAGCCAACCACAATTCAAACACAGATCCCAAACTGATCCACTTACCTGTTAATTCGTATCTCTCCATAGACACAAACACACACAAATCCAAGATCATGAGGTTTCACATTAAGCTATAGATCCCTAAGTTCGAATCACTTCAAACGCCTCTTATCGGATAAGTCTCCGTTTACAATACCATAAAACATACGCCCTAACGAATCCATTACCAAAAACTCAGATCTATGAAGTTATACGCAAATCAAAACCAAAACAGAGTTTGGATCACGACATTGCATAAACTAGAAGAAGACAACACACACAAACCAAAAAAACAGACAAACAGAAATAAATCAGAAAAGGTATTCGATAGAAACACTAAATAAAGTTATAGATGCATTAAATGAATCTACAAAGACAGCAAATACTTCCAAAACCTAAACTACATGGATTCAAACACACAGATGTACTTAATATGAATGAAGAAAGACATAAGAATTAAGAACAAACCTAGGCATCATGCCATCGGGCTGAATGCCATGTTCGAGACAATAAAGCTCCCAACACGAATTTCCTACTTGTATTCCAGCTTGACCTATGTGTATGCTTATGATCTCCCTCATCTTTGCGAGTCAATGAGTTGGAAGAACTTGTCTCTGATCTCCGATCTCCGATCTCCGATCTGTCACTCACTCTCTCTCTCTCTCTCTCTAGAAATGTTGCCGACGGAAGAAGACTGTTAAAGAAGGAAAATTATAGTCGATAAGATTCGATGGCAAGTGCGGCTCCACCCACTCCCGCCAGCCTTTCATCCGGCCCCAGCCGGCTCACCCATATTTATCATTTTAGCCCTCATTTCAATCAAGATTGCAAATTCAGTCCCTTTACGTTATTTTTGTCTAGTTATCGTTCAATTATCAAATAGACTACGACGTTTTACCTTTTTCTATATTATTGTGTCGGCTATAAATCTTGCATTGACTAATTATAGTTTTTTTTTTTGGAAGAGTGTCTTAGGCTATGCCTAGAAATTCCTTGGCAAATTATGACTATAAGACATCAACCCTGATTAAACCTCAGTGGCCACAATTGTTGTGTACGTCTGGATTAGAATCCTGGACAGATGGAATATTCCACCACATTCTCCAGGGCCTTAACCAGTACGCCACAACCCGTGTGGTTTTCACTAATTATAGTTGTTGTATGGATATTGAATTAAAATGATGTAATTAATGTGATCATAAGAAACTAAGCATAGTAGTGATTAAAAGAAGTTGTGTAGTGAAGTTAAGGTATGCATAAACATATGTAACTAATTATTTGTTAATCAACAATTTTTTAGTCAACCTACTTTAGCTAAGGGTGAGCATGGATTATCTTGATCGGATTAGAGGCATTTAAACAGTCTAACTTAATATTTGTGATTGAAAAATCTCAACTTAACCCAAACAAAAGTACAATCCAACTTAACCTAAACCATGCAGGTTAGGTTGAGTTAGCCGGGTTGAAACATCAAAATTGTCCGGTATGTTATCACCTTGAATATGATGTTTTTTGTCCATGCTTCTTAAGTAGATCACATTTTACTGTTTTTTTAATGTGGATATATATAATCACTGGACATGAATACGAAAACAAATCCATGAGTTATATAGAGACGGGAAGATTTAAATTATATGTATATGATGAGGGTGATGGTGATGGTTTAACTGTCTAATGTACGTATAATAATAAGGGACTCGACCATCATATTAGAACCAAAGAAAAGAAGAGTATCGAGTTCATCGAGTTAGTTTGGGTTGGGTTCAAATGACCACAACCCTGTTTCAATCCAATAGATATGGTTTAAAAAATTTAAAAACTCGATTAGATATCGAAAAACTTTTAGATTGGATTGGTTGGATTATACATACCTTAACAGTTTTGTTATGGGTTAAAATGTGTAACATCGATCCAACGGGCCGGGATAAATGTTTGGCCCAATGTTACACTTATTTAACTTCTTTGACTCAATAGGCCATTGTAATAGTATTAAACAAACCAATGGATCATTTCCTGAAAATACTAAGATGTAGGGCTGTAAACGAATCCGAACGGAGACTTGTTCATGTTCGTTCGTTTAACTTAACCGAACAAACGAACGAGATTTTTTGTGTTCATGTTCGTTTGTTAAGAATTTTTGTGTGTTCGTGTTCATTTATGTTCGTTCATTAAGAGTTAAACGAACGTAAACGAACGAACTTAAATGAACATAAACGAACGAACTTAAATGAACATAAACGAACAAACCCAAATGAACAAAAGCCAACCACTGTACTCATCATTTCGTTCGTAAAAAATACCTTAACAAAATGAAAAACCGGGTTAACTTAGGAGGTATAAAAAACATCTAAAAGATCAATTTACTTGATGATTTTACACATTAATTTCATATTATATAAATATTTTTATACATATAAACATGCATAAACGAACATAAATGAACATAAACGAACGTAAGCGAACGAACATAAATGAACGAACGAGACCATTGTTCATGTTCGTTCATTTAACTAAACGAACAAAAAAACGTGTTCATGTTCGTTCATTTATTAAATAAACGAACATAAACGAACTTCCCGCCGAACGGTTCACGAACGGTTCGCTAAACGTTCGGTTCGTTTACAACCCTACCAATTGGTATTTTGGTTACTAAAATAAATATACATTAATATAAAAATTTATAAAAATACAAAAAATAAAATTTTAGTTATGTTCTCTATTTTTTTAATTAATTTATTATTTATATTATAATTAATCAATTTAAACTGACATCCAATTTAATTCGGGATTCGGCACCCTTATTTTCTCGAAAAAATCGAGCTCGATCCGGAATATTGAGAGACATTGACTTTTTAAATTCCTAAATTATGCGAGATATATCCTAAACTAACGTTATCATTTCTTAATCAAGATATATCATCTTCTAAACTAACCAAACATTCTCCAAAAATATCCATATTTTCTCCAAAGAAAATTATCACCATAAAAAATAGGCCCCTACATACACCATTAAAAAGTAAAAGAATACCCAAGATTTTTTAACTTTTGATTGGTTTTGATACACATTTGAAACATTATGAAGATATTTTGGTTTGCGATTGATTTTGATACATATTCACATTTCCGGCCCTAAGTGGTCTTAGTATCGATTTTTCCGTTCTGAAACTGAAGCGATACATATGTGACACCCGTCAAACCAAAACCACTCAGGTTAGCAACTGAATAGCATAATACATGTCTTAACAAGTAGGAATAACTCATAAGGACTTAATATTGATGGCTAAGGGTTAGTTTCCTAAGAATTCTAACAGTACACTGAGAAAATCCTGTTACCACACGGAACTGCTTAAGCTGTCTTATAAATGCCGATTGGAACAGTTAACATTTAATTATAACTATATTAATAATAAGAGGAGTAAATATATAGTGTATATATACCCAAAAGTAAATTTTAAAAACTTTAAAAAAAAACCAAAAACTAAGTAGATAAATGAGAATTAACTACCCTTAATCAATCTTTTTATAAAAAAAATAATAATACATATTATATAAACATATACAATTTTAAAAAAAAATTAAATTAAATTAAATTAAGAAAATGAGGCCAAAATCCGGCCCTCATCATCATCACACACACACACACTCATTAAACCCTTTCTCCTTCTCAAGACACCCCTTCATTTTCCTCTCAAACTCTTTCTCTCTACATTCAAACTCACCACTCTTTCTTCCCTCTCTAACTCCAGCCGAAATCAGCCCCAAAAACACACAAAAATCTCAAACCTTGAAGATCTTTGAAGGTAAATATCATCCCTAGTGTAAGTAAGTTCATCTCTCTTGTGTTCTTCTTCATTTTTTCTTCCTTTTCTTGTCATTTCTCCATCTTTTTCTCATCTTATTTTGTAACCACTTGAGTTTCTGGATAAATGGGCCTTAATAAACCTTTTTCATGGTAGATTAATCACCAAAGACATGTTATGTCAAACAAATGGTGATAATCCTTAAGCCATACATCTAGAACTCAAGAACTTGATGTTTTGACTACATGCATGTGGGTTTTGCTACAATCTGAGATGTGTGAGTTCATGCATGAGTTTTTAAAGGACAAAAATAGATTTTCTTATCTAAGAACATTGTCAAAGTAGTGGTAAATGAGTGTTCTGTTAGGACAACCTTAGGGGGGGTAAAGGTTGTATTTAAAAATATTTCACAAATAAAAATTCTCTTATCAAAATCAACAACAAATATTGCATGCACAACAAATATATAAATAAAATTAAGTGCACAACGGGAATATAAAGAGATAAGGGTAGAGAATATTGATACCGACACCGAGATTTAAAGTGGTTCACCACCAACTGGCTGGCTAGTCCACTTGCCGAGACACTTCTCGACACACTGATTCACTATAAGTGTTCTTTATGGTAGAACGCAAACCTTGATACAATGATAATAAAATCTCTTGCTTTTGCTCGAGAACGTGAATCACTCACACTATTCAAATACTTACAAGAGAATATATCTCACAATATTAATCACTCTTGTATAAGTATAACACTTGGATCTTTGAGGGTTTGATCACTCAAAAAATATATTGAATAAGTGATGCTGTAGCTGGTAGTTTCTCCAAGAGATAGATTTTTCAATATGTATTGTGTTGCATGGAGTTGAGATGCTGCATGTATATATACTTGGAGCAGCAACGGTCGAGAGGGTGCCGCGGTATACCGCCTATATGGGCGCGGTATACCGCCCAGAAAAAGCTGACAAAAAGAAGTCAACCTGCAAAAGCAACCTGCAGCACTTGCAGCAGAGCCGCGGTATACCGCCATACACCACGCGGTATACCGCCTGAAAAAGGTGGCTGACAGCAGGAAGGTCAACCTGCAAGAAACAGACGGAAAAGGTACCCGCGGTATACCGGCTAAACACCGCGGTATACCGCCCAGACAAAAACACTTCCAATCAGTCAGAGAAGTACAGCAGGCCGCCGCGGTATACCGGCTATTCACCGCGGTATACCGCCCAGAATAAAGGGCAGGAAGCAGTACGCATGCGCAGTGTCTTCTAGAACCAAATCTTTCACAATCCAGCAAGATGATAAGATGTTACTTGGTTTATTTAAAAAGACAGTATTAGAAAAATCCAAGTGGTATATTATTTTAGGGTGTTTATTATTATGAGATATATGATGACGTAAACACCAGTCTTGGACTCTTCAGATAAGATCTCCATGTTGTCCAATTAACTGCACACTTGGATAAAATTGTTAGAAAAACAATAATACGGTGTGTTTGTAATCATCAAAATAAATATATAAAATATATAGAGATGTGGTACACTTGCACCAACAATCTCCCCCTTTTTGATGATGACAAACACAACCGCTAAACACGAGAGCATACTCGGTTTCTCTCCCCCTTTTGTCGAAGCAAAAAGGGTTAAGAAGGACGCTATGCTCCCCCTCGAGAGATGCTCCCCCTCAAAATATGCATATAATTGAGAGTAGCATTATCTCATGGGTTATACTCAAGCATGCCTAAACCAAGTCTTAATTTAAAGAACGATTTTTTGTTTAGGGCTTTAGTAAAAATATCGGCCAAATTATCTTCCGAATCAACCTTTTCAAGCACGATTTGGCCTTTTTGAACATTATCTCGTAAAAAGTGATGTCGCAACTCAATATGTTTGGTACGAGAATGTAAAACGGGATTTTTACTTAGGTTTATGGCACTTGAGTTATCACACATAATTGGAATTTTGGATTGACGTACCTCAAAGTCGGTAAGTGTGTGCTTCATCCATAGAACTTGAGCACACGCTCTCGCGGCGGCTACATATTCCGCTTCGGTAGTGGATAAGGCTACGGAATGTTGTTTCTTGGAAAACCAAGACACAAGCGAGAGACCTATAAAGGCACATACTCCACTAGTGCTTTTTCGATCAACCATCGAGCCACCAAGATCGGAATCGGTGAAGCATGTTACTTCTAGCTCGGGTTGTTTTGGATACCATAGTCCAAGATTCGTAGTCCCTCTAAGATATCTAAAAATACGCTTGACGGCTTCATAGTGAGATTGTTTAGGCGAAGATTGAAAGCGAGCACATAAACACACACTATACATGATATCAGGTCTACTAGCAGTTAAATACAATAAGCTACCAATCATGCCACGATAAATCTTTTCATTAAAATCGGTTCCCTCTTCGTCACTAGATAATTTTAGATTGGTGGTCATCGGAGTTTCAACAGGTTTGACATTTTCAAAATTAAACTTTTTCAGCATGTCTTTACAGTATTTTGATTGACTTATAAAAGTACCATTTTCACTTTGTTTTATTTGCAATCCTAAGAAGAATTTTAATTCTCCCATCATGCTCATTTCAAATTCATTAGTCATTTTTGTAGCAAATTCATTACAAAGATTTTCATTTGTAGAACCAAAGATAATATCATCAACATACACTTGCACAACCACAATATCATTTTGAGCATATTTGACAAACAAAGTATTATCTATTTTACCCATAATATAGCCACTTGTAATTAAAAAGGATTTTAATCTATCATACCACGCACGCGGAGCTTGCTTTAAACCATAAAGCGCCTTTTTTAATTTATAAACATGCGTCGGATTTTCAAAATTTTCAAAGCCGGGAGGTTGGGAAACGTATACCTCCTCATTTATAAAACCATTTAGGAAAGCACTTTTGACATCCATTTGATATAATTTAAAATTTTTAGCATTTGCAAAAGCGAGAAGCATTCGAATAGACTCTAACCTTGCAACTGATGCAAAGGTTTCATCATAATCGATACCTTCTTGTTGATTGTACCCCTTGGCAACTAAACGTGCCTTGTTTCGGGTGACTTCACCGTTTTCATCTACCTTGTTACGAAAGACCCATCGTGTGCCAATAATGGTTTGACCGCTAGGGCAAGGAACTAAGTCCCACACATCATTCCTAGTAAACTGGTTTAACTCTTCTTGCATGGCCATTATCCAATCCTCATCACCTAAAGCTTCTTCTATGTTTTTAGGTTCTATGGCTGAGATAAAGGCGTGAAAGGCACAAAGGGTATGGATTTGTGATCTAGTCGTTCTTTGGTTTAGGTCACCTATGATTTGATCTACGGGATGGCCTCTAGATGTTCTAAGGTTAGGATCATCTACTCCTTGTGGAATATAACATGGAGGGGCATCACTAGATTCTACATTGTTTGTAAGAGATTGGGTTCCTAAGTCCAAGGTTCTAAGATGTTGGGCTAATGCATCTCCTTCACAACCATTATCATTTACTAAGGGTGCACTAGGTTTAGGAGGACTTTCATCAAAGCTTACATTTAGGGATTCTTCTACAACCATGGTCTCTTTATTAAGGACTCTATAGGCTTTGCTATTCCAAGAATAACCAAGGAATACTCCCTCATAGGCTTTTGGGTCAAATTAAGTCAAATAAGATTTGGTATCTAAAATAAAACATTTACAACCAAATACCTTAAGATGGGCTAAGGAAGGCTTTCTACCACGTAGGATCTCATAAGGGGTCTTATTTAGGATACTCCTAATTAGCACACGATTGAGGACATAGGTCGCGGTAGCTACGGCATCACACCAAAACTTTTGGGGAACTTGATGTTCATTAAGCATAGTCCTACTCATTTCTTGTAGGGTTCTATTTTTCCTCTCCACAACCCCATTAGATTGAGGAGTGCGAGGAGCGGAAAAATTGTGCGTTATACCATATTTGTCGCAAAACGCACCAAATTGAGTTTCATTATCGAATTCGCGTCCATGGTCCGTACGAATCGAAACAATCGTGCAACCTTGTTGGTTTTGAATTCGTTTTCCCAAAACCTTAAATTTTTCAAAAGCTTCATTTTTATGTTTTAAAAATAAAGTCCACGTATATCGGGAAAAATCATCTACAATTACTAGAGTGTAATAATTTCCTCCAAAACTTTGAATGGCCATAGGGCCAAAAAGATCCATGTGTAAAAGTTCTAAAACTCTTTTAGTTGAAATCACATTTTTTGATTTATGAGAGACATGAGTTTGTTTGCCGACACGACATGCATCACAAAAATGATTATCAAATTTTAATTTTGGAAGGTTACTCACAAGCTCCTTATTTTTCAAATTTTGAATTAATCTAAGGTTAGCGTGACCTAAACGTCTATGCCACAAGGTCGAATTATCATATACGGAAGATAAACAAACATTTTTATTTACATCAGTTTTACAAACATAAAGATTTCCTTTTATAATCCCATTCAAAAGAACTTTACCATTTTTCAGAATTTTGCAAGAGTCTTCTTCAAAAACAACAATTATACCATTTTTGCACAGTTGACGAACACTTAGCAAGTTAAATTTCAAATTATCAACATGCGTGACATCTAAAAATGTAACATTGTTGCAAGAAATTGTACCTTTCCCAATTACCTTTCCTTTGGAGTTTCCTCCAAAAATTACTAGTCCACCATCACATGACTCATATGATGAAAAAAGATTATGGTTTCCGGTCATGTGACGTGTGCATCCACTATCAAGAATCCAATCCATATCAAGATTTATCTACAACATTTAAAGTACAACTTTTATGGTCCCCACATCTTATGGGTCCTTTGAAAGTTAGCATAGAAAACCACATATAATAATAAATATATTTTCACAAAAAATATACAGACAAGAAGATTATTTACTCAACCCTTTTCGGTAGCTCTACTTGGAAGCGACCAGGAAAGACGGTGAGGGTGGTAAGCGCGAAGGCACTTTAAAAACCGACCTCATTAGAATTCGAAGAATTCGCCTTTATCTTTCCTAGACACCGTATCCAAATAGGTGAGCCTATTCGGAGTTGATTCATAATTTTCAAACACAGAATATATATATATATATGTATATAATATATATACAAAAAAAATTTAAAACCATAAACGCATGCCACCGGGATTATCAACACTAAAGGAGCCTTTAGGAATCCACTTTGGTACCATTTTAATTTTACGATCATATTTATCAAAGACGTAAAAAGGAGCATGCATATTCACACTATTTTTTGGTCTAGAAAATTTACTATTATACATGCATGCATAAGATTTCCTAGACTTATAATTCACATTATTTATGTTGGACATATATGAGGATTTTTGCACATACGGTTTTCTCATTTCAACATTTTTAGGTGGTTCAAAATATCTTTTGATAGGCATACATAAGCACTTATCTTTACACGTATCGGAACCAACGCCTTTTCTACAATTAGTGCTATTTGACATATTTAACATTTTAAGCATTTTCTCATTGCTACTTTGAAAGGCATGTGCTAACAAATTATCTTTTTCATGTTTATCACATTTTTCTTTTAAACATGCATTTTCCTTTTTAAGCACATCACAATTAGCACATAAATCATTTTCAACTATTCTTTTCTCAAGGCATGCAATTTCTTTATTTAAAATGTCACAAGAATTGCAAACATATTTTTCACTTAATTTATTTTCTAAATTTATGATTTTTTCATTATCGCATGCAATTTTTTGTTTGCTATCATGAATTTCCTTTTTACTTAATAATAATTCTTCCTTTAATTTTGCGTTCTCATCTTTATAATTATTTGTAAGCATAACCATTTTTTGAAAGGCATCATTTAACATATCAAGATCATCATCATCATTACATTCATCATCGCTAGAGTAATTTGAGTAACACGAGTTTACCTCATCGTCGCTTTCCGCCATGAGACAAATGGCTTCATACTCATTTTCATCTTCACTTGCGCTCCACGCGCCTCCAACGAAGGCTTTCTCCTTCTTGATTTTAGGTTTATTTCTTTTTGGACACTCGTTGGCATAGTGATCCTTGTCTCCACATGAGTAGCAAAAGCCCTTCTTTTTCTTGGCTTCTTCATCATCACTTGATTCGCCATTTTTATTTATTTTGTCGTTCCGTTTATGGAACTTTCGGCTTCGGTTTTCTCCACCACGGCGATAATCTCCTTTTCTTTGAAACCTATCATTTCTTGAAAACTTTTTGTTAGCTAAAAATTTAGAAAAATTTCTTACCAACATGGCTACATCGTCAAGATGTTCGGGTTGATCCTTTGAGGAGCTAGCTTTCTCCTTCTTTTTCTTCTTCTCCTTCTCGTCACTTGAAGTTGAAGCTTTAAGCGCCAAAGATTTCTTTTTATCATGCTCCCGATCTTTGTTCCTTTTTAGTGCAATTTCATGCACTTTGAGATTTCCAATGAGATCATCTAATTTCATCATTGAGAGGTCACGGGAGTCTTCCAAGGATGTGATTTTCGGCATCCACTCCGGAGGAAGCGCTCGAAGAATTTTTCGCACGTAATCTTCGTTAGGATATGTTCTACCAAGACCTTTCAAGCTCACCATGATAAGGTTAAAACGTTTAAACATTGAGTCGATTGACTCATCTTTTAACATCTCAAACATTTCATAATCATGTACAAGAATATTTATTTTTGAGCTTTTGACTTGAGAATTTCCTCTATGAGTATTATTTAGATTTTCCCAAATATCGTGAGCAGTTTCACAAGAATAAACACGTTCAATCTCATCTTTAGTAAGTGCCGAAAAAAGAATATGTTTAGCTTCAAAATTTAAGCAAACCCAAGCATCCTCAGCGGCGGACCATTCCGCTACTGGTTTTTCACTAATTACTCCATCTTTGGTTTTGGTGGGTTTATAATCTCCATTTTTAATAATGTCCCAGATTTTTCGACTTTTGCCACGAACGTAGCATTCAAAAAGATTTGCCCAAAGACCAAAATTTTCGGTGTCAATTTGCGGAATCTTTGTAGAAATAATTCCCTCAGAGGTTGCCATTTAAAATACAAGAACAAGTTTTTAAAAAGCACAAATGTTTTTAAAGAAACTTGCAACCCGCTCTGATACCAATTGTTAGGACAACCTTAGGGGGGGTAAAGGTTGTATTTAAAAATATTTCACAAATAAAAATTCTCTTATCAAAATCAACAACAAATATTGCATGCACAACAAATATATAAATAAAATTAAGTGCACAACGGGAATATAAAGAGATAAGGGTAGAGAATATTGATACCGACATCGAGATTTAAAGTGGTTCACCACCAACTGGCTGGCTAGTCCACTTGCCGAGACACTTCTCGACACACTGATTCACTATAAGTGTTCTTTATGGTAGAACGCAAACCTTGATACAATGATAATAAAATCTCTTGCTTTTGCTCGAGAACGTGAATCACTCACACTATTCAAATACTTACAAGAGAATATATCTCACAATATTAATCACTCTTGTATAAGTATAACACTTGGATCTTTGAGGGTTTGATCACTCAAAAAATATATTGAATAAGTGATGGTGTAGCTGGTAGTTTCTCCAAGAGATAGATTTTTCAATATGTATTGTGTTGCATGGAGTTGAGATGCTGCATGTATATATACTTGGAGCAGCAACGGTCGAGAGGGTGCCGCGGTATACCGCCTATATGGGCGCGGTATACCGCCCAGAAAAAGCTGACAAAAAGAAGTCAACCTGTAAAAGCAACCTGCAGCACTTGCAGCAGAGCCGCGGTATACCGCCATACACCACGCGGTATACCGCCTGAAAAAGGTGGCTGACAGCAGGAAGGTCAACCTGCAAGAAACAGACGGAAAAGGTACCCGCGGTATACCGGCTAAACACCGCGGTATACCGCCCAGACAAAAACACTTCCAATCAGTCAGAGAAGTACAGCAGGCCGCCGCGGTATACCGGCTATTCACCGCGGTATACCGCCCAGAATAAAGGGCAGGAAGCAGTACGCATGCGCAGTGTCTTCTAGAACCAAATCTTTCACAATCCAGCAAGATGATAAGATGTTACTTGGTTTATTTAAAAAGACAGTATTAGAAAAATCCAAGTGGTATATTATTTTAGGGTGTTTATTATTATGAGATATATGATGACGTAAACACCAGTCTTGGACTCTTCAGATAAGATCTCCATGTTGTCCAATTAACTGCACACTTGGATAAAATTGTTAGAAAAACAATAATACGGTGTGTTTGTAATCATCAAAATAAATATATAAAATATATAGAGATGTGGTACACTTGCACCAACATGTTCAATCAAAGAACCAACCATATGAGTGAAAATATGGATTTAAAACACTCATTTTTCATGAAATAGCATTTTAGTTTCTGGCAGGTTACTTGCATGCATTTTATCCGACCATATCTTGAAAAATACTTAACCAAATGATATGAATCTTTTTCTGGAACTTTGTTTATTGTGTTATGTTTCAAACCCAAGTGGTTTCATGTAAAAACTCGAAGATTTGACCCTTCGACTACTCATATGAAATTAAGTGTGCAAAGAAAATCTGACAGAGAAAATTCTCTACTTTAATCAGTTATAAGTCTCTTTATATTCCACTAAAATTCTTGATTTTTCTTCTGGAAATTTCTTTAATGAGTTACGAATCGAACAAAATTGGTTTCACTCAAAAATATTAAGATTTGGGGTCTCAAACACTCAAACCAAGACTGGTGTGCAAGAAATCAGAATCTGGCAGAATGGAAGACCTAACTTAAAATCGTCATATCTCCCTCAATATGTAACTAAAAATGATGAAATTTTTCTGGAAGATACTTTTATGAGTTAAGTTTAAAACCCAATTTGAATCACTGAAAAATGTTTAGATTTGACCCTCCAAATGGACTTGACAAAAAGATGGTGCAGACTGTTTTGGTAACTGTGACACTTAAACTTAAGTGTAATGATTAAAATAGCTAACCACCTCTAAAAATCATTATATCTATGTCAAAAGTTCCCTAAGACCTTAAAATAATACATATAAAAATTTGGTTAAGTAAACTATTCCAGAAAATACTTAATTATGACCATTTGTGGACCAAAAATATTTCTGCCAGCAGAATAGTAAAAGCTCTAATTCAAGAAAAAGAGATTTTAGGAATATTAAAAGTTAAAAAAAAGCATATAAATTGTAGAATTTGTTAAAAACACCAAATTAAAACAACATATACAGGTATGTGAATGTATAAATGATGCCTTAATAAGTAAGAAATTTATAAGAATTTTAACTCGGATTAAAACACAAGGTGAGTAAGGAATTATAAAACATGGTACAAAGGATTAAATACTATGTATAACATATAAATTTAATGATGTAACAATAAAATCCTACAAACCTTTTTAAAACCAATAAATAACATATAAAACGACAATGCAAAATAATACTTGAACCTAGTAACTAATATCAAGGCATTTTATAAGACATGATGGGCTAAGCAATGCTTTAGCCATAAGAGTTAGACCGAAACTGATGATGTGTTTCACTCCTTAGGAAGGACCTAGGATCGAGAAACTGTGCATCCGTGCGGCAACCCTTGGACATCCTTGCGGAACATCGTGAGTTTTCGCAGCCCCTTTTTACTATTTTATACGTTTTGGGGTGAAAAACATGTTACTATTATTTCAACGTTGTGAGTTTTCGCAGCCCCTTTTACTATTTTATACGTTTTGGGGTGAAAAGCATGTTACTATTATTTCAACGTTGTGAGTTTTCGCAGCCCCTTTTTACTATTTTATACGTTTTGGGGTGAAAAGCATGTTACTATTATTTCAACGTTGTGAGTTTTCACAGCCCCGTTTTACTTGTTTAAATGTTTGGGGTGAAAAGCATGTTATGATTTTAAAATGCTAAATGATTCATGATAGTAAAATTATGGATATTTGTGATTTAAGAAATGAGTACAAATGAATGTACAACTTTACATAAGTGACAAAGATATGTTGAGTGATAATAAAAATGTTAAGTCCCCAATAGGTACACTACTTATTAACTCATAACGAGCCGGTGATATTTGTGGATAGCGCTATTTGGTTTGACAAACCCACCTTAAACTGACGAGTAGGGGTGCACTTTATCTGGTAATAATGTTCTACTCATGTGGCCATCATACCACCTCTGAGGTAGTCCGCGGGGCGTAAGTTGTCGGAGGCTTAGTAGTGGCTCAACAATCATATATCTTGCGAAAGTCATGTATTGTAATGTGTACTCATAAGATTTAAATTTAAAGCTTGTCGTGACAAAAGACTCACGAAAATAATCTTTGGTTGAAAACTGTTTGGATATGAAAAACCTGTGAACTCACCAACTCTTTGTAGTTGACCTTTTCGTTTTAAACATGCTTTTCAGGGAATAAGAAGTAAGTGAAGGCACGTAGGGTGTATTTTGGTTGATGACATCAACATCAAGAACCTTAAAAATTTCTATTATTAATTTTTGTATCCGTCGTTTTCTTTTGGAACTTTTTGGTTGAAGACGTTGTATTGTAATATTTCATACTATTGTATTAAACTTGTGGTTGGTGTTGTCTGTTACCTTTGAAATGAAACCCTACACTGTTATACCTCGTGTTTCCGCTTTAGCGGGGTGTGACAACATACGGTTCGGTTTTCAGTCCTACTTTTTAGTCTAAAAAATATCAATACTAACTGGTCAAGTCCCAAGCTCATCCTTGAAAATGCATATGTGATTCATGAAAAAATCAATTTAAAGATACATATTAAACTCATATAAATAATATGTAATGTGAAGGTTTATTTACATATGTATCTTTAAATATATTTTTCTAATTTTTTTAATAATTCACATATTAACCTTCTCTTCTAAGTTTTTTGCAATATATTCAACATCCTTATTTGAATATCTCATACTTCAAATTTTTTTAGCAAGTATAATAGTCATTTTTGGATAAATTCCATTCATTTTACAAGGGCATAATCAAGGGTATTTCCGTCAACAAAAGTAGTGTCAGTTTCACAAATCTATAAAAAATCCAAGGGTCAAATAAAATAAAGAGTAAACTCCAATTTTGGTCCCAGAGGTATGGGGATTTCTTTGAAACGGGGACTATGGTTTCATAACTCGACTTTACTTCCTCAAGGTTTTGATTTTGCTTTGAAACAGGGACATGGACACTAACTCCGTTAAAAACCTTCGTTAGAGTCAGGGGCAAAATCGTCAAACCTCGTTTTTGTCTTCTTTTTGTAATTCTTTTTGCTTTTCCTTCCGTTTGTAAAAATAATAAAACTTTAAGGACCAAATACGTAATTAGCTCTAATATATATTATATATAGGGTATGTGTGTGTATATATAACACACAGGGACCAAATCATCAAATCACATGGATCATCCCCTCCTTTTTTCCCGACACCACCCTTTATCGTCGAAGAAACCACTCCAGTGATCATTTCTAGTGACGAGACCACAGGACAGCCCCACCCCACCTGCAACTCCAGAGATGATCGTCCCTACACCACAGGGATCATCATCGTCGATCATCATCGGTTGCGATCGAGAATTTTTCATGATGATTAGGTTTGCAACAGGGACCATCGAGAGAGAGAGAGCCTGCAACTCTCCATCCTTCTCCGGCGATTAAGATCAAACCTGCAACTCTCCATCCTTCTCCCACTGTGAATTGTAAAAACACACACGTACACATACTGTGGTATTGTTCCTGTTGGTTTTATCCCCATCTTTGTTGTAGTTGCAGGTTTGGGTTTGATAAAAGGTAAAAAAAATTGACCATGGGAAATAACACAAAGACCACAGGGATGAAGGTCGGTGATGGTCTTTCCTCTCATCCCCTCCCCTCTCTCCTTTCCACCCCAGGAAATGTGTGTATCAAGAAATGTGTGTTTTCTACACACACATATACACACGACGGGGTACCATCATTCAAACCCATAGGGACGATGACCAAAGATAGAAAACATGGTGGTCGGTGTTGATGGTCATGGGACGAAGCAACGAAGGTTCATAGGGAGAATGGTGTGTAACACCCCCATTCCAAGGAATGAGAGATTACTTCTAAACACGAATAAACGGTATATATAACGTCTCCAATTAAGAAATTAAAACTCCAAACAGAAGATTCAAGTATCTCCCAACAAATGAATGAAACCCAACAAATCACTAACAATTGCGATAAACCTCTCAAAAGCTTGAAATTTAGATCTCGATCTACTCTCCTTCACAAAGTCCAAACAGCCCCTTGATTACCTGCCGACTGTCGTGAGGAAAAGAGAAAAAAAACACGGTTGAGCCAAATGCTCAGTGCACGAATGTATAACCATAACAAAATGAAGTAATACCAAAAACGTACTAACTCGATCTCAAGATATTAGACATAACGGTTTCAAAATTTTAGTGAAGACGATAATTATTACCTTCAACGAATAACATAGAGTGAGACAAAATCTAAAAGAACCGACAATATCAAAATCAAACAAATAACATATGATGGGATGAATCGAGCTCGAATAACGCATACACTTGCATATCAACCGACGTGACAAGTGTCACACATCTGGCCACACAAGCTCGTACATTGGGTTGCAAATCCACACGTACTAAATGTGAGATGCGACGTTGGGCACTACACCGACATCCACCCTACAACAAATCACATAAGCTAGGGTCGACCCATACACCTCCTAAATCAAATAATCATCACACCATATATAGCTCTGACAAGAGCACAAAAGAGGAGACGTCGTGGTCTAATCACACCGCCACGGTTAGTGTCACGCCATCGGTGCCACAATGACGTGCGTATGGTACCCCATAGGTGGTTAGTAGCTCGACTTATCCGAAATAAATTGTCACCACACATGTGACGTATAACAAATAATAAATTTACATGAACGGTGTCGGAGTCAAATAAAAGATTATTCATACTTATCCAAAATGGTCTCAAAGGACTGAGAGGTCGAAATCAAATCAATCCGATTATTATATAATGATCGATAGCAAAACGTAAATAAGTCACATTTAATTAACGACACTATCGACTAACACATATGGAACAAGCGAATTAAGTCTCCAAAAAGTTGAGAATCCAACAAATAACACAACTCGAAGACGTCAATGAAATTCATATATTAGGTACGAATAAAGCTAACACAAACGAACCAAGCTTACGTGTTTGTGTATGTAAAATACTCCTTAACCGGCCCGACAATGACCCTTTCACATAAACATCCCCAATATCTGTACGAATCTGCAACAACAGAAGTAAATAATCCAACTGAAAATTTATATTCTTACCGACCTATAATCACCGGCACCTTTAAACGAACATACTTAACTCGACAATAATAAATCTGTAATTGTAGATAACCTTCACAATAATAATTACAACTTACTCTTTTTCTCAGACTAGCAATCCCACTATAATATTCACCTCGATCCAATTATTTCACCGTGAGTCTTAACATTTAAACAATTCCATCCCGCCGTCGAAATCTTGATAGCCCAAAAAATTCTACAAGATTAAATCATAAATTCTTTACCTTCGAAATCTTCCATAACACTTTCTAAAAAACACATATATGGAGGTGAGAAGGACAAAGAAGAACGATGTAGGGTAAATGAGGCAAGAGAATGGTCGGGACAAGAAGCATACCAATTTATACCCATTAGTTACAAAAATGGACCCTAAAAATTAACCATTTAACATATCTAACCCTGCAACTTTTTTATTGCAAACCGAGTTATTACAAACTCTCCCCCTTAACGGAATTCCGTCCCGGAATTCATTCAAACAACAAACGAGGGTAACTGAATACCAAAAATCGAATACAGAATGGTACAACATATCAATACCTTTAAGAAAGTTCCAAAGAACCTTTAAATAATCAACCTTCTAGATTTCCCATCTAGACGCTTTGGTCCGAAGTGGAACCATCTTTTGAATCAAAACACAATTACTAACAGGTTGCTACGCTTTCACTGCGCACTCAGATTAAACTTACAGAACACACGGTCTTATTGATAATCACAATCTTACTTGATAAAACCAAATCAAAAGTATCACATTTTCCATCAACGACTTGCTCAATATCCCAACTCAAAAATTGAAGACGCGCAACAAACATTACTTGCTTTGATCATATCAAGACCTACCAGACCAACCGGACCAGATATTGTACGTTTTATTCACACACCTGGACTCACGATATTAAAACACGTCTAACTTTAAATTTCACGAACAACTACAACTCTTTTGGAAGAAATGATTCTAATGAGGTTAACACCCCAACAAATAACTCCCCGGATTAGGATAACAATCTCATAATCCGCTATTTTAATACAAAGCAATTCTTGCATAACTCACTGAGGTTCACCACAAATAATTTCTTAATGAACAGACATCCTATTCTCAATAGCACCCAATATTATAAATTAAATACCACACAAAATATTGCACCCTTAATACAAAAATAACCACCAACCCATTCATGCTAAACACTTCATTTTGAAATTTACACCACAACAAACATAAACTCCCGATCAACCATAACAATTACTTAATGCAATATCTTAATGTTCACCCTGGATTCCTGTATTTTCATTAAGTAAGCCGGTGTGATATTTTTTTCTTCATGTTCTTAAAGATATATATATATAAATAAATTACCACTAGATCATTTTTGCTTTCTCAGTCAGATTCACACAAAAGAAGTTCTTAATGGACAATTATGCAATTTTCTCAAAATTATCCAATCATCACAATTTAAAATCCCACACGAATGGCACTACATCTTTAATAAAATACTAACCACCAATTCCTCGACGCTAGTCACGTCATCTGATATTTACATGCATCATCCCCATCTTTAATACCACTTTACATACATAACCACAAATACACTTCCTACAATTTCAATATATGAAAATCCCCCAATCAAAATCCGATCCAAATCCTACAATAAACAAAACCAGGATTTTCCACCGAATGAACTAATAACCCACAAAACCACAAGGGTGGTGGCATGTTGGCAAGGGCTTGGGGGGATGTGGTGGAATATCCCATCCACCCCGGGTTCGAGTCCAGGCGTCAGCATTCTGTGGCCAGGCTTAGTCTCAGACGGCCGCTTTGTTTGTTTGTTTCCAAATTGCCAAGGATGTAGTCTAGGCAAAGCCTAGATGAACCTTACCCAAAAAAAAACTAATAACCCACAACTTTTCACAATAACTCAGAGATTCATTTACTTCTCAAAAGAAACAATCTCATACCCAGTTGTCACTAATCCAAATAACACACATCAAACATCATAAACACCCGAAACATTTACCGCACTAATACTAATTTAGATCCAACGACTATTCACCCCAAACACCCTCAAATATACAATTTTACCAAGCCTTTAAAACAAACAAGACCTACACGCAAAATAATTTACCAACACCTTAGATAGAAATTGCACCAAAACTCTTTCTCATACTCTTCCAAGGAACCAAATATATATTCAACAAACAACTTAAAACATAGCTTCACATTTGCATCTCATCCGACAATTTTCTTACTTCTATCAAAACCACTTATTCCAACATACCACTTTCACTTTCCCACAATATCATAACATATGAAAGATCACTTATTAACACTTAATAAAATTTGGAACAAGATTAACCACCAAAGCCAGATTTACATTTGCTAGACTAGGTATTGACAAACGGTTCCACTAAAACCCACTATCAATAATCAATTATATCACGCCAAATCATCACAAATAACACTAAATGCTTCAACATAAAACACACTTCTCGATCTCTAAACGAAGTTAACCAAACCACTTTACATGTAACGGACAAATCAAATAATCATGAAACACTTATTGCAAATTAAACGAAAGCTTGAGGGTTCGTAAACTTATTTAAACGAATCGAATGAACGAAAAGGGTTAAGAATCCGTACCTTAAATTTCACCAAACTTGTCAGTTCACCGATCAATTACTCCTTTAATCCCGGCCTAAAAATATCCAAAAACTTAATATTAATCTACTTGACGACTTGATGGCATAGCAAAACGAATTCGATTAAAGACTAAAATTAAAACTAAAACTAAAATTGAACTAATTCCTATCAACTCACCCGCAACAAACTAATGGACAAAAGACAGCACCAAACTAATTATATATACATATATATACCTATTTTATCCAAGCCACACACGGAACTTACATAAGGAGACTCGACTTCCATTTGGACAACCCCTCCATGCATATTAAGTTATTAACAGCCCAATCGGAAGGCTTACGCCTCTCAAACGGCCATAAGGACAGCAGCAAATTAAAGCTAAAATTGAGTAATAGAAGGCCGGAACGCAGCAGCAAACTCGACTAAAAATCGAGTCGCTTTGGCCCGTTTTTCCGGTGATTCATACCCTTCTCTTGGCGATAAAATATCGACGACTAAGCGTACTAACGTTAGGCAACAATTAGGACACTTTTCGAGATAAAATAGAGCGGAATTTTGGGGTTCCAAAGTCTATTATAACAACCCCTTTGCTGCCATGGTATATAAACGATGACTTTCGAGCCATCGAAACAACTCGATTGCTACCCCCGACAAACCATAAACTCGAATCCAAATACTAGTCATATAACTTCGAGACAACGACAGAAACTTACCTCAAAACGACGATGATCCGACGGAACTATGCTTGCCTTTGCCACCGATTTCTCTCCTATTCTCTCGATCGATTTGTCCCAATCGGTTTTCTCTAGCGATCACAAGGAGTTGGGTTAGGGCTGAAATTTGACTATAGACTTCCACGGCCCATCAAAACCCAGTGAAAACTTTTTCTGGGTTTTGCATAACTAACCCCTCAACTTTGACCCATTAACAGATTTAAGCCAACTTTAATATCTCTCAATCTCTCTCTTTTTTTACACAAACTTGCTCATTTGGAAACAAAAGTGTACTTTCTTTTCCTCTTTTTTTTAAGCCTCAAACATTAAGAGATTTTGGGAAACCATTGGAGATGATGTTTTTAAAGCGGTAAATTACTTCGAAGAGCACGGATTCTTGTACCCGGGGAATAACTCCTCATTCATCACCCTCATTCCAAAGGTTAAGGATCCGTTGTCTCTCTCAGACTTCAGGCCGATCAACCTAATCGGCTGCTTTAGCAAAATTTTATCTAAGGTGCTCGCTGACAGGCTTAAAAAGGTGTTGGACTCGGTGGTTAGCAAGGAGCAAACTGCGTTCATCAAAGGCATGAGCATTCTGGATGGCCCTCTCGTTGTTAATGAGATCATCATCTGGGCTAAAAAACATAACAAAAAATTGCTTATTTTTAAAGTTGATTTTGAAAAGGCATTTGATTCGATCAGTTGGGTCTACTTGGACGATATTTTGTCTCAGATGGGATTCGGAACTAAGTGGAGGTCCTGGATTCGTGGTTATCTTTCCTCTGCCAAAATGTCAATTCTCGTTAACGGCTCTCCAACCAAAGAATTCAGAATGGAAAAAGGAGTGAGACGGGGTGATCCCATCGCTCCCTTCCTGTTTATTTTGGCGGCTGAATGGTTGAAAATTGCCATGGATGAAGCTATAGATAAGGGGTTGTTTCGGGGGGTCGCTCTCCCTTACAACGGACCCGTTATATCGCTCCTCCAATACGCTGATGACGTCCTTTTTATCGGGGAGTGGTCCAAGGCTAACTTAAAGAATCTGGTGAGAATTTTAAGATGCTTCCAACTTGCCTTAGGTCTCAAAGTTAACTTCCTTAAAAGTAAAGTGATGGGAATCGGTGTCAATTCAGACGAGGTTTCTACCATGGCTAGGAGTGTGCACTGCAGAGACGGATCGATTCCATTCACTTATCTGGGGATGTCGGTGGGAGCCAAAATGTCAAAGGTCGAGAGTTGGCTCCCTCTTATTCATAAGTTTCAATCTAAGCTTTCGACCTAGAAGGCCAAAAGCCTTTCTTTTGGGGGTCGTCTTATCTTGTGCAAAGCGGTCCTAGGAAGCCTTGGGTTGTACCTTTTCTCGCTGTACAAAGCCCCGAAAAAGGTGATCAAAGTCCTAGAAAGTATACGAGCACGCTTCTTCTGGGGGGGGGGGGAGATTCGGACAAGACAAAAATTTACTGGGTGGCGTGGAGTTCTACGATTAACAACAAAAATCACGGCGGGTTAGGCATCGGTAGCCTTAAAGCTATTAACTTAGCCTTGCTTGGGAAATGGTGGTGGCGATACCGAACTGAAACTGATGGCGTGTGGCGGGGGGTTATCTCTTCTTTATTCAGTCTTAATGGAGGCCTAGTTTTGAGGGGAGAGAGGGGCATTCTGGGTAGTTCTTGAGGCAACATCAAGAGGCTCGATAAAGAGATCTCCGGTTATAATATCTCGATGCATGATTTGTTTTCTTTTGATCTTAACAGCAGAACGTTGGGACCTGGAAGACGAAGGGAAGTTCACCGTTTCTTCGCTCAGGATGGTGATTGATGACTCTTCCTTGACCATCCTCGAGCATAACATGAAATGGAACAATTTGGTGCCCGAGAAAGTTAACCTTTTGTTGTGGAGAGCGAGGATCGGGAGACTGCTGACGAAGCGAATTCTGATTAGGAGAGGTGTGAAGCTGAATTCTGATTTTTGTCCCATGTACCATTCCGCACCTGAATCAGAAGATCACATGTTCATTCATTGTTCTACCAGCAAGCAAATCAGGGCCTCGATCAAGACGTGGTGCAGTAAGTTTCCTTTCAACTCTACCTCGCTTACTGAATTTTTAGACTCGGGAAGAGACTGTATTTCCAGCATCGCTATGGACCTGACCTTGGAAGCCGTTATTGCTGCTTACTGTTGGTCTATTTGGAATCTTCGTAACTCGCTTACCTTTAAAAACAAAGGTCAACCGGTTAGCATTATTGCCGCTGAGGTGATGTCAAATTCCTTCTTGTGGGTTAAGGCTATATGCAAAAAGGGGGAGAATCTAACTTGGGATAATTGGAGATGTAACAATTTTGTTGTGTCTTAACTCTTATGTTTTTTAGCGCCTTGCTAGTTTTTTGGTGGAATAAATCCTGTCGTTCAAAAAAAATATAAATATATAAATAAAACGGGTATTATATGATGTATCCTTGTGATCTGTCTATATACATTACACACATATATCTATATATATATATAGATATATATTATAAATTACAGGTTGGTCCCTTGATTTGATGATTTTTACAAAAAAAAACAAATAGAATTACAAAATATGATTGGACGAAATTGTCCCGGGCACTAACGACCAGTTTTAACAGAGTTAGCGGTCAGGACCTGTTTCAAAGCAAAATTCAAACCCTGAGAACATAAAATTGAATTATGAAATCACAGGTCCTTGTTTCAAAGAAATGACCAAACACAAGGACCAAAATTGGAGTTTACTCTAAAATAAAAGAACCAAACCAACAAATGAAGCCGTGGAAGAGTTTCTGCGACTGCTAAAAAATATAACTATTACTATCATCGTTTAAATATTTCGTGCTTTCTCTTCCTCTAAAACCCACTTGCATCACCTCCCCTTCTCACCGGAATTGCCTCAAAATGGGAGAGGAGAAACTGAAGCCGACCGCCGGCGTATGGCCCACCGTTAAACCTTTTGTCAACGGCGGAGCCTCTGGTATGCTCGCTACTTGTGTCATCCAACCCATCGATATGATCAAGGTATTTGTTTATGTTCAGATCAAATGTTTGATTTATTTTGTTTTCTGATCGTAAAGGACTGTTTTCCTTAGCTATTTAGTGGCACTGGTTTTAGGGTTTCAGACCACCTTTTCGCTCGTTGTTTATTGGAAGATTGTTTTTTATTACAGTTGTAATGAATTGCAGTTTTTGAGCTATTTCGTGACAGAAATTTGTGGATTCTTAGCTCTGATGGTTTTGAGAGATTATGCTAAGTCATTATATATATATACACATATATAGGCTCCGTAAAATGCAAACCTTGCATTTGTTGCACACCTTACAAACCAAAGTGTGCATATATGAACAATGTGCACATGCATACGTGCAAGAATATACATATAATGGACATACATTCATATGGGATAATGCATATATGCAAATTGGTTTGTAAGGGGCGCAACAAATACATGGTTTGTATATGATTTGTACCATATATATATATATATATATATATATATATATATTTGAGAGATTATGCTAAGTCATTAGGTTGATGGGTCATTTATAGGTGAGAATCCAACTGGGTCAAGGATCTGCAGTTGCAGTGACGAAGACTATGCTAAAGAATGAGGGTTTTGGCGCCTTTTACAAGGTTTGTTCTATTCATTGATATTTGTGATTTATCAGGGTCAATTTGATGTAGTTATGCATGCATGTGCTTGCTTGATTTCGTTTCTATTTCAATTTTGTTGATACTCTGTTAAGTTGTAAAATATGTTGTACGCTATGCTTTTATCATTGCCCCAATTCATGTGGACTTGTGCTTAATTACAAGTATAAAGATGGGGATTGGCCGATGCCAACACACACCAAATAACCCGTACTAAAAAACGCAAACATATGATTTAAATGCATCGGATTCATCAAATGTTAAAAATATTCAATTTTCTTGTAAAAATGACTTTGTTTCAACCTTTGGAGCTCTTATTAAGTGGATATTTTGGTGTTTGTACTCATGATGCATTGGATGATGTCCAACTACATTGCTTTTGGAACAGGGTTTATCTGCCGGTTTGCTTAGGCAAGCTACATATACAACTGCGAGACTTGGTACTTTCAGGTGAGTGTTAGTCCTTTAACATTAATTTATATCATATTCTTATCTTTGTAACCGCTCTATACTTTTGGGTAGAGGTCAGGTTTATGTACATCTTACCATCCCCAGGCCCACCTCGAGGTGGGATATACTGGGTTCGTTTGGTTTGGCTCCCCTAGCAGATAAATTGGTCCTCGTGAGGGTTCTTGGGTAATATTCTCACAAAGTTTAGATGGGTTGTTCTATATGGACACCAAGTTTTATGTCTTTAGTCTTGCTGATCCATCCTTCTTGTTCAACTTAACCACCTTCTGTATAATGCTCGTCAATTAGACACTACTACTGCATTAACGTCCTAAATGAAGCTTTTGCAAAGATAAGGAGCACAATTCACAAGTGAATCACACAAAGACTTTGGTACGACATTAAAGTCTCTGCTAGAACTAGAAGTTGACATGACCTGGAAAAGAGTGCACTTTATTGATAAAGGGGGGGGGGGGGGGTTGTTTATTTATGCTACAACAAATGGCTTTCATGGGTTATTAAGAGTCTCTTTGACTAGTTTTTTAGTTGCTTTTACTTTATGAAGTTAGTTAACATATGCTTAAACAGACATACATTCATACATAAAGATATATACACATACACACAATATACGTACATGTGTGTAGTATGTACATATAAATACAACATATGCGCTAATTGCTATTTATTCCGGGTTCTTTACTGGAACAACCTCTCTACCCCTATACCCTAGTTTGGTTTCATTTTTGTGAATTGCTACTGTATATATATGTGTGCAATATATATAGAGTCATGTTCAAGGGAATCGCCAAAAAAAAAACTGAGGAATGCCCTAGTAACCCGTTCATTTAGACGGTATGCACATACAAGTAATTTGTAACATGCACATCTGAACGGTTTGCACATACAAGTAATTTGTAACATGCACACATGCACATACAAGTAATTTGTAACATGCCTTCTTCAATTACTTCTATTCACATGTGCATACCGTCTAGATGAATGGTTTGTTCCTTAGTTTTCTTCATTTTTGGGGTTTTCCCCTGAACCCCCCCCCCCTCTCTCTATATATATATATATATATATATATATATATATATATATATAGAGAGAGAGAGAGAGAGGAAAGTTCAAATAAAAACTCATTTTCAATTGTGAACATGAGGACGGATCTTGGCCCTTCCATCTATATTGATCCAATGACTCATATTAAATAGAGTTTTTAATTGAAATTATTAATTAAGGTGATTAGGGGTAAAAAGGGAAGATAATTAAAACCCACGTCTACCATGTTTGACTTTTTATTTTCTTTTTTAATTAAATTTTTTTACCCCCCTTAAAGTTTAAAATAAATTAACTTAAAAATTACTAACATTTTAATCAAACAAATTACATCAAAAAAATGAGAATTTCGTGCTCTTCGATATGACATCCATCTCGATATAGTTTTTTTTTGTTTTAACCGTTTTTACGTGGAATGTCATATATGTGTTATATTCGGTATGAATATTTATGTATATTCAAGTGCGTACAACATCTCGACACCGTAAGTCCGTAACTCGACATCACCTTCTACAACACTTTCTTCAGCGTCCTAAGGTATCGTGTTCTTCATTACCATAACCCAACACCTATCGAGATGAATCGGGAACCTATCGAGTTTCGATTGTGAACCGATGAACAAAAGAGAGTGCGTCACGTCTCCACACCTTCACGAGTCACTCATGTATTATTCTTCATGAATAATGTATCATTCAGTATGAATAATACACGATTCATGAATTCATGTATTATTCATCCTGAATACTGTATTATTCATCCTGAATATTGTATTATTCATCATGAATAGTGAATGAACGTTCACCTTTGTTATTCATACTGAATGTGGACACCTGAAGAAGTGCATACATATTCATAAAGAATAAAACCAAGTTTAGCTGTGAATCGGAAAACAAAGAGAGTGTGTCATGTGTTCAACCTTCACGGGTCATTCATATATTATTCAACATGAATAATGTGTTATTCAGGGTGAATAATGTGTTATTCAGGATGAATAATACACGATTCATGTTTTATAATACATGAATCAGGAATTCGTGTATTATTCATTCTGAATGTTGTATTATTCATTTTGAATACTGTGTTATTCGTCATGAATAGTGAATGAACGTTCCTCTTTGTTATTCATACTGAATATGCACACCAGGAAACGTGCATACATATTCATACCGAATATAACACATACATAGCATTTCACGTAAAAACGGTTAAAATGAAGAAAAAACTATATCGAGATGGATGTCATATCGAAGAGCACGAAATTCTCGTTTTTTTGATGTAATTTGTTTGATTAAAATATTAGTAATTTTTAAGATAAATTATTTTAAACTTTAAGGGGGTAAAAGTTTTTTAATTAAAAAAGAAAATAAAAAGTCAAACATGGTAGGCGTTTATTCAAATTTTCAGATTTGCCCCTAATCACTTCTCAATTGGTTTAATTAAGTTTTAACCATTGATTAGTTTTCCAAATCTTGATCAATGGTTGTGACTTGTCCTCATGTTCACAATTGAAAATGAGTTTTCATTTGAACCCACCCCTATATATACACACACATATTCACACATTGCAAACTTTAGTTCCATTGAGAACCGGGGGACAAAAGAGAGCACCCAACAGGCCAACATGTCCCAAGCATTGATATTCATCAAGACTGTTGTAAAAAATTATGTATGATGAATGGGGGCATGTGTCACTCATTTGTCCCCCAGTTCACTACGGAAAACAGGTTTGCAACTGAACTTTCCTCCATATGTGTGTGTGTATACATGCAACATATGCATGTATATCTATATATACACGATAATACATGCATATATATTTTTATGCATACAAGATGTCTGACATTTAATGACTCTAATAGGATTTTGACAAACAAGGCACTTGAAGCCAATGATGGAAAGCCCATTCCTCTATATCAAAAAGCTTTGTGTGGGCTGACAGCCGGAGCAATTGGGGCATGTGTGGGAAGTCCAGCCGATTTAGCACTCATTCGTATGCAGGCTGATGCCACCGTGCCTGCCGCCCAACGCCGTAATTACACAAACGCATTCCATGCCTTGTTCAGGATAACCGCAGACGAAGGCGTCTTGGCCCTCTGGAAAGGTGCTGGTCCAACTCTCGTAAGAGCAATGGCACTAAACATGGGAATGCTTGCCTCTTATGACCAAAGTGTCGAGTTCTTCAAGGATAATATTGGTTTGGGCGAGGCTTCTACTGTTATAGGTACAATTATTTAATTACTGAATACTTTTTAAATTTAGTTTTTCTCATATAAACTAACTATAAATGAATGTTTTGTTTCCATTGGCAGGTGCGAGTACAGTATCAGGGTTCTTTGCTGCAGCCTGTAGTTTGCCTTTCGATTACGTGAAAACCCAAATACAGAAGATGCAGCCGGATGCAGAGGGGAAATACCCTTATACGGGATCGTTAGATTGTGTGCTGAAAACGCTAAAGTCGGGGGGACCCTTGAGATTTTACACCGGGTTTCCGGTATATTGTGTCAGGATTGCGCCTCACGTCATGGTACTTTCTGCTTAAGATTTTTGTCTTAAACTAATCCTCGATGGACGTTAAAATATATCAAATACCCTCTCCGTCCCAAAATAAATTATAAATGTTGACAATGAAAAATGAATAAAGTTTTAGAAAAGTCTAATTATTACATTTTTAATTAACTAAATGACAGTTTTACCCGGGAGTAAGTAGTTTCTCCATTGGTTTATGAAGATAATATAGTATTTAACAATTTCAGCAAATCTTTAGTGTATCTTGGTATAATAAAAACTATTATGTTACAAGACCAGTATGAATATTGAATTTGAGAAGGAAGGAAGATTGTTCTTAGCTTTGAATTTGTTGGTTATGCAGATGACATGGATCTTCCTCAACCAAATTCAAAAAGTGGAGAAGGCGGCCGGGATGTAGGGTTTGTTGCAGGGATATTAGCCGGGCGCTCTTACTAGAAATAATAGCTTGTGCTGTACTTTTGCGTTTCGTAGATTGGTGATTGATTCGGAGATGTCTTCCGGATGATTTGGGTGTAAAAAGTCAGAATGTCTGAGGTAGAAATTGGCTGGCTGGGGATCATATCAGATTATTGATTAAGCCTGGTGTTGGTTGAGTTTGAGCAAAATAAAGGATGTGTACCCTCTTGGGCACTTAAAAAGTGGTTTACTTTTACAGACATGATTGGCTTTGTTTTTCTTTTTTCTTATAGAAAAGGATGGCAAATTTAGAGCATCTCTAATGCAAGGTTCTTATAACTAAAAGTGATGTGTCTTGTAAGAACTAGCATTGTGGAGAGTTTTTATAAGAACCTCATCCCCTTTAGGTTCTTATTTAAGAACCTTGGTTTTTACCATGAAGTTTATGTAAAATGTCAATATATCATTTCTATTGGCACTTAAATTTAATACTTGAAATTTATTTAGAAATTTATATGATCTGCTTCGTCATAGCGTTGAATGCAAGTGCATCCCAAACCAGACACGGTGTACGTTGGATATGGAATATGATTTAAAATATAAACCGGGTTATGGTTTGGTTTTGGTTTTGTAAATGTCGAAATGCAACAAAGTTCTTAGGAGATGTATGGTTTGATGTAATGATTTTGAGAAATTTGGATTTCGCGGAAGATTTGGAAATTTGGATTTCGTGGAGGATTTTGAAAAAAGAATTTGGATTTGAAATCTTTGGTGTGTAGGGTTTATTGAATTCTATTACTTATAAATAACTTATAAAAATAAATTACAAAAATAATTAAATTACCTTTTTATCAATTAATTTTTACAAAACAATTTTTTAAAAATATTATTACATATACATCTGACGAATTCTATGCCCAATTTCAAAATCTCATGTTCAATGAAATCGTGTGATTTCAAATTGAAGGAAATGATGGAGTGTAATTCATTTCCAAATCCCTTGAAATTCAATCTAATCCCACAAACGGGCCTTTAGTTTTTAAGAGCATCCACAACAGCTATGCTAAAGTTTTTTTAATATAGAATTAAAAAAACTCAATTTTTAAAAAGTTTTGCATCCAACTCCAACAGCTATTCTATTTTAGCAATTCTAGTATTAAATATAATAGTAAAATATTCAATTTATTTACTTATATTATTATAATATTATAATATTCAATATGTGGAAAGTTGGAAGAAGAAAGGTTTGTTTTTTGGGGGATAATGATTAGTTTTAAAGGAAAACCATCTATTTAGAATTGATATAAAATATGAATAATTGAACATTTGTTACACTAATTAGGAAAATAATTGTCGTTACCAAAATAAATTTATGTTATATATACATATACATATATATATATAGAGAGAGAGAGAGAGGGGTTAAACAAGAACAATATAACCAAATAAAAGAACATGAAAACGGTCAAATCACATGTGATTTTGCACCAACAGAAAGCACGAAAGTCAAAGTCACGTGAATAGCATGTGATTCTAGTGTAAAATCACGTGTGATTCAACCGTTTTCTCATTATCTTATTTGGTTAATGTTCTCGTATGAACCTGACACACCATCTCTCTCTCTCTATTTTGCCTTTTTGTAAAATTGAGCAATTAAGATGATGGTTTTGATATCTTCTTTTCTTCATATAAATGAAGTTGTTGACTGAAATAACACAACAATATCGACCAAAAATGGCAATAAATAACAAGGTGCCACCAAATTGCCTCACTCAACATACTTATTCACACCATATGATGGAATGAAATCATGAATAACAACTTTCCACTACAAAAATACATCCAACCTTACTAATCAAATCCAAATGCCACTTCAATATTCATTTTCATACCTATCGAAGATGTATTCCGAAAATCGTGCTTTCGCAGCAACGTCAATGGAGTATCTATCAAGAACGCGCTTAGGCCCTGTTAGGAAACAATGGAAGCTGTAACGATGGGGAAAACTAGACACGGTTGTTAAATCAGGACAAGTCATAAGCAAAGAGCCTCCAAGATTAAATTTTTAAATCATTCAAGTGCACACAGGCCTCCAAATTAAATAGTGCTGTTGTAAGAAGACTGTTTAGGGACAAATATAGATGTAAATGTTGGACGTAGGTAAATAATTAGAACGATGATGTTGTGTTTAAGTTGCCAAGTTATTTGTACATGTAGAAGAAGGATCATGTGAGAATAAAATATAAGGTGACAAGTGTAAGAAGGGATTTGGACCCTTGATCACTTTTAATTAGTGTTGATCTAATGGTTCAGATTAAGTCCCAAAATAACACATGAATTAGCTGAGAATGGAATTTCCAATTAGGATTGATCCAGGGGTGGAGATCCCTTCTTACCCTTCTCGCAACAACTACTATTCTTACCGGAAACCAACTCTTTGCATGTATTACTAAATAAAGTAATTATATATATATATATATATACTTAAAATCCTAGCGACAACTGTAAATGTAGGCAAATTGCTAACCATGCAAATATTGTGTTTGATTTTTCCATTTCCTGGAACTACTATTTTGTGTGTGTGAATTGTGATCATTGATCAATGGAGATATTTACAGACCAAGATGACTTCCATGTACATCCAATAAAGCACTTTATTCTGACATAGAATATGAGTCAAATGATGCCATTTAAGAATCCCTTTTCTACAGTGTATATGATCTAACTGATATCTTATATAAATAAGTTCTTAGTAAATATATGTTTTTTTAACTATTAATTTAATCTTCTCTAACTTTCCTAAATGAACAAACTTGGTTCAAAATTAACTTATTTTTCATTCGTTGTAAGCACAAGAATACTTCTATGCCATTTCTCATTTTCCCTCTAGGTGAAGCTCGTTTCTGTTTCCTTAAATTCTCTTCCCTGATCTTCTCTCCTAGACTCCTACCAAATAGATCCTTGAGCTCATATGGATGTATTATAGCATATATACAAGGACCTCAGTTCCTATTTAGTGTAACAAAAAAAATCTCAATCAAAGTAACCAAGTTTCAAAATTTCCTATTTTACCCATTTAGACCAAAAATTTGTTGATCTTGTAACAAGCAACACTAAGAGGGAGCTCGTGCCCTATGAACTTACCCATAAGGAAACACATTGGATAATGTGGATGTCAACCCGCTTCATCATAAGCCCTTTGTAAACATTTTGTATACCTTTTGTAAGCGGGTATCCACATAATACGGTCACCATGGGTACAAAATAAAAGATTTTGAAACTTTGTTACATCAATTGAAAAAAAAATACTCATTACACTAAAAAAGAACTAAACCAAACTTTGTTGCATTTTGCCCTATATATGACACCAAGTCTTTTGACAATGCTGCAAAACATTCACTACAAATACCTCTCTATAAAGCCAATAAAGAATTGTAAACGAACAAAGAGAAAAGAAAAGGACAATTGGCCAATCAAAGTCACATGCTTAATTATTTTCTGAATTTATCAAACATATGAAATAATGCAACAGGTAGAGTGATATCAATTCTGCAGTCGGAGGTACGCACCTGCTTATGTATGAGTTGTCGGTAGTATCAATAAGTAACTTATCACCAGTTACAACATGAGGTGGCACCTACAAGAACAATTCACAAATTTTGAAACCAAAACTTACTCAGCAGAAAGACACATAACACATTTCCAATATGTATAAACTTACCTGTACAGTGATGCCATTGTCCAGTAACACCTTTTTGGTACTGTTGCAATGAAAAATGAAAAATGAAAAATGAAAAATTAAGGATCACTAGATTAAGAGTCGTCTACTTGTTCTGATGTATCATTTCTCTTTTTAGCTGGTAATTAAGTTTTGTTAAGAGGGTTAATATAAATGAAATTATGCTACATTCTGTCCATCCGAAATTAGTTATTGCTTGTCATTCCTTTTTATCAAATTTGAAAATAAATTACAAGTAACAGAAAGAAAAAAAAATCATACTGAGGGGTAGCTCCCATCCCCTTCATAGGGACTTGTGCTTCCACCACGGTACATGTCACTCGTTTAGGTACTGATGCTGACATAGGCCTGTCATTAAAGAGTTCCACAGAGACGGTGATATCATCTGTTTAACATGGAACATGTTTCATTAAGTCAAGAAAATGGAAACAAAATCAAAAGGAAACAGAAACAAAATGTTAGTTCGTCACCTTTTAAATACGCAAGAGAGTCGCCAAATAAGTGCTTTGGTACATCCAATTGCACAAAAGTGTTAGGCCTGATACAAACAAGAAGATGAAAAACATTGTGTAGTAGCTTGAGTTCTCTTACTTAAAGTACTTTTTAATATGATTTAAGATTAACAAGCTACTCTAGAGCAGTAGAAGAAAATGGAAGAATAAAAACTTACTCCATTAGCACAACACTGTCACTTTCTTCATCAGTGTACAGGTACGTGAAGGATTTCGCTTCAACAAATACTTCTGCATAACAGGCCGGAATTACACACTGTAAAACATTTTTTCCATGGTCATTTTTAAACCAGCAAGTTAAAATGCATACTTTCAACTGTCTCATCTGTACGAAACCTTTCATTCACTTTGTTTCCACTGTCAACGTCACGAAGCTCAACCTGCTTGCGAAAAAGACATGAAGAAGAAATCAAGATGAGTGTAAATGTGTGATAATCTTAGGTGGTATAATAAGAATCAACTAGGATTGTCTGAATAACAAGAAAGTTAGGATATAGAAATCGGAATTATACAAATTGGCTAGAATTTCTAAAAGATACTTCTCTAGTCGAATGATTGAATTCAATAACAAAAGACATAAAACTAAGAGAGCTTTAACCTGTATGATAGCCCCTCCTCTTCCTTGAGTCGAGTGTTGTGCTTTCACGACCTAGACCATAGTCACATAGGTCAATAAGTGAGATACAACTTTAATACACACACACACACACACAAAAGTTACTTCAATTGCAGACCACTTGA
The DNA here is from genome assembly GCA_033807775.1 of Saussurea involucrata. Taxonomy (NCBI): domain Eukaryota; kingdom Viridiplantae; phylum Streptophyta; class Magnoliopsida; order Asterales; family Asteraceae; genus Saussurea; species Saussurea involucrata. The sequence continues at coordinate 17,543,906 of CM066325.1, forward strand.
TAGATACTAGCAAAAACACTACCTGGTAAACTTTTCCTGAAGCAGATGAAATCCCCCAAACAAGGTAAAAGCAGTCCAGTGAGTCTATAGGCGCATCTCTGTTGACGTGTGTAGATGTAAAAATAAAACAAAAACAAACCTTTCCTTTCAATGACATTTCCTGGTCTCACCTGCACCAAATTAATAATTATTACCCAAATTATAACCCAATCTTAGGGAAAATAGCCTATGAAAGAACTTGGAAACCAATATCCTCATTATTCTAAAGATCTCAGCTTTGGGATGCTGAAGCAGCCACCTAAGCATTACCCATCCCCCCACTGCATCGATTAGTTAAGGCTGATTAATCAGCCGCCCAGGAGTCTCCCCGAACGCTTAGATTATCAACTAAACATTGAATGAAATTACTCAGGGAGTCGTCAACCTTTCTCCAATTGTTCAGTATTAATCGAACTTTCTCAACTGTAAGGGTTCATTCCAATCCTTTTATAAGAAATTGCACTATAAACTAGTCATTTAGAATAATTATCTTATTAGAATAACATAATATCGAAATTTTAGTTTATCATAAATTTACATAATCTAAAAGTGATTATAATTTATATATTTAGATAAACACTTACTAGTCTTCTTAATCCCCAGATTAAGCTATAGGTCAGTCCTTAGAATCCTGCATAATCTATGCCCTGAAGAGTCAGAATATCTCGAAGTTCAATATGATGCGCTTCGATACTCTATATGATATAACCATATGATTTTTATCTCAATAATGTAATACCTTGAACCCTAGAAAACTCGTAACTTTAGACGAGAGAGTTGAAATTTTTCCATTACTTCTGCGAACAGATTACAGATTAACGTAGATACCAGATGATTTCGGAGTTCGATTTTATATAATGAAGAAAAAGTTGCACGTTACCTTGAAAAATAAGAAACATTAATCATTCGAACAGAAAATAATTTCATTTGATCAATCAAGTCATCTTCATTAATTTTGAACATAAACGTTTCATAAAAATTTAAAATACACGCGCGAGCACACACTCGCACCATAAAGAGAAGTAACTCACGTCGGAGCCGCGAGCTTTGGCGAATCTGATCTGATTGGCGGACCATGGGACGGCGAGAGGCTGGCCATATGGTCGGCAGCGGTCGGAGGAGTAAATCGACGAGTTTGAATGAGTTACAGTGATGTTGTTGAGATGCTGAGAGATCATAATAGAGTAACCACGAACTGAAGAAGGAGAGTGGAGTCTTCCGGAAAGACGTGTAGCTTTAGCTGCCGCTGCGACGGCGGCGACGGCGACGGCTCTCATTGTTGGTGACGGCGATTGTGGAATCTTTTGGGGTGTAGATCGGCGGTGTGTTTTAGAAGTGCCGCAAGGTACTGTTCTACTGCCGCAATCGGCGATTAGTCGCGTTTCACTTTTCTGAATCAAACAGGGCAAAGTTTACAAGAAAATTTGATTTTTGATCAAAGATATAATTAGACACCCATTTTCTTTGTGAAGTGTCCGTGGTCAAAGAAACGCATTAATGTTGGGTATAGTGTTCAGAGTCGTTAACTATTGGTAATATTTTTAATAATAATAGCAGGATTTTTTGGATTGTCTTTGAGACCCAAAATAAACAATTAAAAGAATAAAATGGAGTTAAAGCAATTAGTTCAATTGATGATAAGCTGCAATATAATTAATTAGATTAATTATATAAAGTGCAGGGACTAATTGGTTAAAATAGTTTTAACAAGCTTATCGATTCAAGGGGGCTAAGTGTAAAATAGAGGGTTATAAATAAATTGCTAGGGGTTAAACCCTAATGAGTTTTTCAATCTCTCTTGGAGCCGTCGATCTCCCTTCTCCCTCTCCCAAAATCGTAAACCCTAATTTAGGGTTTAGTGATTAAGCATCTTCTTGTTGTTGGTATTTTGGTGTTCTTAAGTGTAAGCCACTAGAGGGATTCATACTATTGGTCCTTGACATCTAAGAAGCGAGATCAAAGGTTTAATTCATCATTGTGGTTTTCGACAATCACAATAAACAAGTAAGTGTTCTTGATTCAATCTTTTGTAGTTAATTATCTATAACGCATGTATTCATATAGGTTGATAGTTTGTATAACCATTGATGATAAAAATTAAAATATGCTTATGTTGCCTATATCATGTGGTTGTATGTTTACTCAAAACCTTACAATTAAGTGGGTACAAATATTTCGTGAAATGGGTATATTCTATATTAAAAATAAGCTAACACAAAGGTATGCATGAGTCCGTGATCACGGACACTTTCACGAAGAAAATGTGTATTTTCATGAAAGTGGGAAGAAAATGGGTATTTTCGTGAGAGGGGGTACGAAAATGGGTTTTATTAGCGATTAAGTTTTATCGAAATCCCTAAAGGGTATAGGGTAGTCTTTTTTATGCAATGTTATACCCTAATTGTTTTTTGCTAGTTTCCTAACTTGCCTAAAACACAACAATAAACAATTTTGGCAAATATTGAATAGATAATCTTACATATTGTCTTATCTTATATAAATATATTTAGGTTGAATAAGATTGTAAGATAAACATTAACATTATTTATATAGTGAATATAAATTGTATGTCAAATATTTACATTAATTATTAGCATGTGTCCTCACATGTTTAATTAAAATTAATTATGGAAACGATTATATTAACTATTAAATGTGCCCTCACATGGTTAATTGGAATTAATTAGATAATCATAATTTTAAATTGTTTAAAATTCCATTCAATCTTATCTTATATGAATATATTTAAGTTGAATAATATTGTAAGATAAACATTAACATTATAGTGAATATAAATTGTATGTCAAATATTTACATTAATTATTAGCATGTGTTCTCACATGTTTGATTGAAATTAATTATGGAAACGATTATATTAATTATTAAATGTGCCCTCACATGGTTAATCATAATTAATTAGATAATCATAATTTTAAATTGTTTAAAATTCCATTCGATTGATTTATATGAAAACGATTATATTAATTATTAAATGTGCCCTCACATGGTTAATTAGAATTAATTAGATAATCATAATTTTAAATTGTTTAAAATTTCATTCAATTTATTTATATATATATATATATATTAGACCTTAATTATATATATAAAATTAAATTATACATTGATAGTCAAACCGAGACTAGGCGTACTCACTATAAGCACTCTAAGGGGGTTTAAGGAGATTACCTATAATATGGTTGCCGAATGAGTTAATGGTTTTTAAAACGCCCTGCGTTACCATACTCACCGCCTCTTGTGTGGACTAGTGGAATTACCGAAAAGGTTTGATAGGTCAATGTGACAAGTTAAAAGTATTAACTATGAAGTATAAAAACAAAATCCAGTTTTAGATATACTAAGAAATGTGAAAGTCTTATGCTACCCATGAGAAGAACACACATATTTTTATAGTTTGTTAACGGAGCGTGTGCGGTTTGCCGGCACGTTAATGTGAAACTATAGTCGAAAATGATGTGGCGCTCGTCATTCTCAAATGTACTTGAGCCGAGGGGTCCATGTGTTCTTGCATGGTCGATTCACCATCTAGTTTGTGATCCTCGGCATCCCAGTCACAAATAGAAGATAAGCATAGTCGAGATTAACATGCCATTGACATAAGTCGGTGAATCTCAAAAGAACTAGGAGTTTCATAGTGAATGAAATTAACAAATAGCATTTGTTTACCTAAATAACTTTGTGATGTGATTACGGCATCCCTTTTCACATCATAGAGTAAAATATGGATCCTAGCCTTGTTAAATAATTTTGGATAATTGTTTTAAAGGTTAAATTTCAAACTAACTAAAATAAAACTATATCTACAAATGGCTGAAAATATTCCTCCTCCTCCTCCTACTCACTCAACATCTAACCTTACGTTACTCTCTATCCTAAGTAAAGATAAGCTGACTGGGCCAAATTACTTGGATTGGATTCGTGCCTTGAGGTACGAAGACAAAGAGTATTTGCTCGACGAGGATCTTCCTATACTTAATGATGATGCAAGCCTTGAAGCAGTAACTGTAACACCCCAAAATCTTCGCCAATTTAAACCTCAAATTATAACAGGTTATGACAATAAATACTTCAACTTATAAAACAGGCAGTGGATTAACCATCAAGAGTATATTCACATTACAAGATCCTTCAAATAACCTATCAATCTAATTATGTCACTACAACCAGATTAATCAAGTTATCTATCAATCCATCAAAATCTCTTCTTTGTTAAATTCATCCACCTCTGCTATATCAAAACGCTCGACCCACAACCCTTTTACTTCCCCGAGCTGATACCTGGTAAGAAAACATCAATTGAAACGATTAGGCCAACGCCTAGTGAGAACATTCGTTTCCAAGATAACATTTGTAAAATCAATGTAAACAAGTTATAACAAACCTAATTCCCCTTTTCTTACCATACGTATAACTCTATTCCATTACACAATTTTATCCACTCCCATGACTATGACTGACAACAATTCCATCAGCATATCATACCCCAGAGCCACACTACGAATCTTCTCAGATTCTAGATCAATGCTCTCCACCAATAAATCGCGATTACACACGCCCATTTATCAGCATATCATACCCCAGAGCCACACTACGAATCTTCTCAGATTCTAGATCAATGCTCTCCACCAATAAATCGCGATTACACACGCCCATTTATCGGTAAGGAAGCAGAGATTACAAGCACTTATGTCAACCTCACTCTCTTCCTTAGAAATCAGGAATAACGATTAAACGAGTAATACCACACGCCTATTCCATGATTTCCCACACACACTGGAATAGTGATTAAACGAGTAATACCACACGCCTATTCCATGTGATTACCAAACTTCAGTGCCTATGGATCCATATCACCTAATTGTACTCATATAGGTATTTACTCAATATAAATTCCTCATAGCAACCGTATAAGCGAATTATATTTATACCTCGTAGATTCCTCATATCATTCAGTATGAGCAAATCATGTATATATACATCGTACAGATTTCCTCATAGCAACTATATGAGCGAATCACAAATAAATCCTTTTCTTTTATATAGCATTATATTCCTGCCTAGTATCGACTAACGCAGTCTATAAACCTAACATACTACTTTTCAAGGGTATGTATGTTCAAGCTATATAATTCCCATCACAATTCCTAAATCGCATATTTCTACGATTTACATAAATGCACATTTTATTACATCCGGAAAGATACATAAAATACAAGTCCTCTAGATACTTAACTTATCAGATCCTTGAGCCATATCAAATTTTGATACCATTTAGATATACTGGTTTCTTTACTCAACTCCCGATATGTTGTACCGGGACTCACCTGTATCGGGACTTGCCTCTACCGGGACTTGCCTCTACCGGGACTTGCCACTACCGGGACTTGCCACTACCGGGACTTGCCACTACCGGGACATTCCACTACCGGGACTTTCCACTACCGGGACTTGCCACTACCGGGACATTCCACTACCGGGACATTCCACTACCGGGACTTGCCACTACCGGGACATTCCACTACCGGGACTTTCAAGGTTTTGCGTACTGTCCGTTCAACAAGTCCTCAAATCGATTTAAAACATGAAATCAGTTAAATTTACCCATTCTAATCAATCCTCAGTCAGTTCATACAAATATACCAAGGTTAATATAACTTAAAAACACTGATTTGTACAAAGAATCGAATGAACTCACCTCTTTGAAGAAAATCCACTTTAGTCTCGATCTGTTGCTCCAATCTGTTTTGAACGATTTTGAAAACCTAATCCAAACACAGATTCGTTTATAACCCAACGTCTATAACAATTTTATCAGAAAACATGATCACTTTCCTTACCAAATTGATGATCAAAGCTTGCTTTCTTCCTTTTTCCCTTTCTCTCTTTCTCTATGCCTTTCTTTCTTCTGCCGACTCAAACAAAACCAAATGAGATATTATCTCATCTCTTCAGCCCCTTATCCATAGATATTATCCATATTGACCAAACACACCTCCAAGTTTCGTTATTTCCGAAAGTAACATCCTACTTTAATCTCTTGTATTTTAACCCTATTGAATTGTAAAATTTCCATATAATTCAAGGTTTAACCCAAAATACAAAAGATCCCAATTCTCATTAAAATACTTATTATTGAAAATTCAGGATGTTACAATACTCGCCAACTTGAAAATGATTTCGTCCCCGAAATCACAATCAGATAAACAAAGAAGAGTACCTATCTCACATACTTTCTTCCGACTCTAAAGTCATACTAACAACTCAAAGATATAATATCATTATACCTATAATCACCCTCTTAGATTGTAATTTATCAAAAGGTTTTTCTAAAATCGATTCCCACTCTTTTACATAACAACTTTTCTCATCAATTTATGCTTTAATAACTACGGCAATCCATCATTGCATCCATGACTTATACGTTTCTTTGATACAAATGCTATCAACCTCCCACATCAATATCGCACCACTTAGTCACATTGCAGCCAAACACTAAAGGGTTGCATATCAAAGGTGATAGCTCCATTGAACTCGTAGTATGACTACATTCTTAAGTCCAAAGCTTTCTATCATTGCTTCCCCACGTTAGCGTGGAATACTATCTTTCAAGTATTACTTGTCTCTTTCTCCCAACTTTCCGCATATCGATAGTATTTTCTCATTACGAACCAAAACCAAACAGTTTCACTAAGATTTCTATCTTAAAATTTTAACCAAGTTATCTTGAAACTACATTACCGTTCGAAGTTACTACCCATTCTTAGATCTTCAACTAATCTTTTCTCGTACAATTCTTTCACACATAAGGAGCAACTTATATTCCTTAACGATTTTGCCTTCACTATACCACACCAACTTACAAGCCACATGCTCCATCAACTTTATTGACAAATAGTACTTTCCATCCGGAATCCCCGAAAACTTCCATTCGAACACTCCCTCTTTCTGACTTCACATTACATACTAGTTGACATATCTATCTTGGCAATTCATGCCACTACTCGTTCGTACAATCTCCACCCATAACATTAACCACAGACCAGGTCTCTCATAGACTCATACACAAAACATTTATATTCCTGTTTTCTCGTCCAAAAACCGAGTTTATTTCACTAGATATCTCCTCCCCAACTTTAGTTGAACTACCACTCACGATTTTCTAATTAACTTGAACTTATACGTTCATACTAGCTCCTTGTGATTCCAAACCAATACAAAAACATGGTACAATCCCTCACAGATCAACATTTTCTATACACTCCCTTGGTTCGTCTCTAGTACTTCATCTTTTATAAATCTTCCACATCATAAGTAAAACACTTATCTAAAAACAACAGTCCTTCACTGTTCTTACCATCCCCACAAGGTGGTCCTTCAACTTTTAAACTTCTGAGTCAAGACTTAACATTTATACATGACCCCAAAAGGATAACCAAAGCATTTACGTCAAGTAAACTTCAATTACAATATCATTCATGCAATTTCAACCCCAAGCCTACGTCGAGCTTATCAAATCGGGTCAATGCTCTTAAGACTCAACTGAGTTCAATACCAAGCCATCTACTCAAAGGATCTAATGATCATTATGCAACACACGTTCCGAGGCATGATAATCCTACGACCCCATCATTGCTACTTTCCCAACGAAGTCAACTTACATAGGCATATATATGCGTATATGCAACTCTTTTATACTCCACAGTGTATATACTTCGCCAAGGTTTATTAGTTTCAAAGGTATTAAGAACGCGTAATTTATCAAACAGTCTTTACACCTAAGACCGACACTTGTTCAAATAGAAAGCAGTTAAGCATAAAACACATCCGAGACTCCATCTCGAGTCACTAAAACTGACAAACATTTAAAAGACTCATTTGAATATAAATCAAGCCTTTAAGGCCAAAAATAAACGTTTGGTTAAACATGTGTCACTCACACGATTACGTAAACCAAAATACATTGTTACCCAAAATCTTTACCCTTTTTAATCCCTTAATTGGCCATCGGCCCCAAAACAAAGGTTTACCACTCTTAAAACTTTACATGGTCGGATTTTCTAAAATCCCCCAACCCACATGTTCACATTTTTAAAACGTAAAACATCATAAATATTGCACATCCACAATAAACATTAAAAGCGTGTTTTTGACTACATATCTTTCGCTCGTGCAACAATAACTCGAAACTTCTTTCATTAGTGATTTATTCGTCAATTACTCAAAATCCTTAACCATGTCGTACACGATAAAATTTGCTTTGCGCATACCCTCTGCATAACAGCATACCGGTACCGCTCACGGTTTTTGTTCCTGTCCGCACAGGCATACGCGGGACGCACCCAGACCGCACCCAATGATAGACGAAAGGTCTCATACACCTTACACAACTATTGACTTCAAAGTCAATATTTGACATGTCGACACTTCCTTAACTTTAAGGTCCCTAACTGAACCTAATTCTTCCTCCGGACACAACCGTCCCTCGGCAACTGTATTCCTAGTCAGCGAACAAGGGTACAGACTCTCATGCAACCGACACTAAAGTCCACTTTCGACCCTCACACTGTTCATCTCTCATTTGAACACAATTACCAAAACTACAAACTTTCTCCCAAGGTTTATCCAACAGCTCTCCACTCTTGGAGTTCTTTATTAGCTTATAACGTAATACTCTACGACCTAGCGAGTTCATAGCCTTTATGCATGACAAAATCATTTCGCACATTTTCTCATTTTAAATAACCCTACTGGGAATAACTTGGGCACACATACCCCAAAGTACTGCACAACGATCTCGAGAATCGTTTGCATATTAAATTTCCGAAAACTCAATCCTTCTCAACCAAAACAGTGTTGTTACGACGGTAATATACTAAATGAAAATCTCTTCGTACGACAACAGTTCAAAAAAAGTTTGACCGACACGAAATAAACTAGTCGGTTCTCTCACTTATTTATATGATGTTTAATAGGTCCATACTCCTGTTAGTTATTAAACGTTTTGCTGACCAACGCTTTCTTGCTGCAATTCAACTTTTCATGTAAAGTAAGAAATACTTTGTAAAAACTTCAAAAATTTCGCTGTGCGACGTAAATGGGATTGCCTTTTTCTTTAAATACACTTTCGCACATGCTAATTCAACCTTGACTAAAACTGTTATTTATGCATTTGGTTTGAAATCATGAAAACTCATGTAACACACACTAAAACACCAGGCATAAAACTTTCCTCGCAATTGAAGGCTACTTACTCAAACGAGGTCAATCGTCTTACTTACGTAACTTATCATTGACATTCTACTTCCGACCAGTGGTCGCCCTCTCGGCCTTATAACATTTGCTATACTGGCATTCCACGGTCCACATACTCCACCATGTCATACCATTTCCATCTTGATCAATCATCTCATACTCTATCTCCACACATATCAATCCACCTACTAAAGGTTGCCTTGGCGGACTTTCATGAGTCCCGCCAATTCTAGGTTATCCTTCCAACCTCCAATCAAAACTGATCTGTCCTTCAAAGGACCTTGGTGGCGTATCCACCATCGTTCTACTATAACACACAGGAATAATCATAAAAATGGTTATACGAGTATAGACATACAAGACGTACTTTACCGATCATTAGTCATTGTAACAATTTAGAAATAAGTATACTCGTGTATTAATATATTCATAATAACAGTAGCTAATTGAGATTGTGAATATATCATATCTGATAATTCTTATTACCATCGCTACGGTACTAATTTCACGTATTTCCGTCGACTCTAAGACTACCCAGTCTTAGCAATTCTACCCATACCTCACGGATCATAACTTAATTCATCACAGCTTAAGTCTAGGTATCTCAAAATCATACCTAGTTCGCCTAAACTAATGCTCTGATACCATATTGTAACACCCCAAAATCTTCGCCAATTTAAACCTCAAATTATAACAGGTTATGACAATAAATACTTCAACTTATAAAACAGACAATGGATTAACCATCAAGAGTATATTCACATTACAAGATCCTTCAAATAACCTATCAATCTAATTATGTCACTACAACCAGATTAATCAAGTTATCTATCAATCCATCAAAATCTCTCCTTTGTTAAATTCATCCACCTCTGCTATATCAAAACGCTCGACCCACAACCCTTTTACTTCCCCGAGCTGATACCTGGTAAGAAAACATCAATTGAAACGATTAGGCCAACGCCTAGTGAGAACATTCGTTTCCAAGATAACATTTGTAAAATCAATGTAAACAAGTTATAACAAACCTAATTCCCCTTTTCTTACCATACGTATAACTCTATTCCATTACACAATTTTATCCACTCCCATGACTATGAATGACAACAATTCCATCAACATATCATACCCCAGAGCCACACTACGAATCTTCTCAGATTCTAGATCAATGATCTCCACCAATAAATCGCGATTACACACGTCCATTTATCAGCATATCATACCCCAGAGCCACACTACGAATCTTCTCAGATTCTAGATCAATGCTCTCCACCAATAAATCGCGATTACACACGCCCATTTATCGGTAAGGAAGCAGAGATTACAAGCACTTATGTCAACCTCACTCTCTTCCTTAGAAATCAGGAATAACGATTAAACGAGTAATACCACACGCCTATTCCATGATTTCCCACACACACTGGAATAGCGATTAAACGAGTAATACCACACGCCTATTCCATGTGATTACCAAACTTCAGTGCCTATGGATCCATATCACCTAATTGTACTCATATAGGTATTTACTCAATATAAATTCCTCATAGCAACCGTATAAGCGAATTATATTTATACCTCGTAGATTCCTCATATCATTCAGTATGAGCAAATCATATATATATACATCGTACAGATTTCCTCATAGCAACTGTATGAGCGAATCACAAATAAATCATTTTCTTTTATATAGCATTATATTCCTGCCTAGTATCGACTAACGCAGTCTATAAACCTAACATACTACTTTTCAAGGGTATGTATGTTCAAGCTATATAATTCCCATCACAATTCCTAAATCGCATATTTCCACGATTTACATAAATGCACATTTTATTACATCCGGAAAGATACATAAAATACAAGGCCTCTAGATACTTAACTTATCAAATCCTTGAGCCATATCAAATTTTGATACCATTTAGATATACTGGTTTCTTTACTCAACTCCCGATATGCTGTACCGGGACTCACCTGTACTGGGACTTGCCTCTACCGGGACTTGCCTCTACCGGGACTTGCCACTACCGGGACTTGCCACTACCGGGACATTCCACTACCGGGACATTCCACTACCGGGACTTGCCACTACCGGGACTTGCCACTACCGGGACATTCCACTACCGGGACATTCCACTACCGGGACTTGCCACTACCGGGACATTCCACTACCGGGACTTTCAAGGTTTTGCGTACTGTCCGTTCAACAAGTCCTCAAATCGATTTAAAACATGAAATCAGTTAAATCTACTCATTCTAATCAATCCTCAGTCAGTTCATACAAATATACCAAGGTTAATATAACTTAAAAACACGGATTTATACAAAGAATCGAATGAACTCACCTCTTTGAAGAAAATCCACTTTAGTCTCGATCTGTTGCTCCAATCTGTTTTGAACGATTTTGAAAACCTAATCCAAACACAGATTCGTTTATAACCCAACGTCTATAACAATTTTATCAGAAAACATGATCATTTTCCTTACCAAATTGATGATCAAAGCTTGCTTTCTTCCTTTTTCCCTTTCTCTCTTTCTCTCTGCCTTTCTTTCTTCTGCCGACTCAAACAAAACCAAATGAGATATTATCTCATCTCTTCAGCCCCTTATCCATACATATTATCCATATTGACCAAACACACCTCCAAGTTTCGTTATTTCCGAAAGTAACATCCTACTTTAATCTCTTGTATTTTAACCCTATTGAATTGTAAAATTTCCATATAATTCAAGGTTTAACCCAAAATACAAAAGATCCCAATTCTCATTAAAATACTTATTATTGAAAATTCAGGATGTTACAGTAACTGAATACAATAAGCAATTCGCGGAATCCACAAAAATCGCGTGTCTCATGTTGGCGTCCATGTCCCCGGAACTTCAAAAAAGTTTCAAGAACATGAGGGCGTTTGAACTAAATGAGCAGCTTCGTGAAATGTTTCAGGAACAGGCGAGGCAAGAAAGGTTCCAAGTCGTAAAATCGCTTATGGAATGTAAGCAACATGACGGTGCCCCTGTATGTGCGCATGTGCAAAAGATGAAAGCGTACATTGACAGGTTAGGCAATCTAGGTGTCGATTTCCCAAGAGAGCTTGCCATTGACATGGTGCTAAACTCTCTTAGTGGGGCATATAAACAGTTCATAGTGAACTTCAATATGGACAAGACCTTGATGGAGCTCCATGGCATGTTGAGATCTGCTGAAGCCAGTATGGGTAAGACCCAAAGTGCTCACTCAACTGCTCCCGTCCTGGCCATTAGGGAAGGTGGCTGTAAGAAGAAGAAAGTTTCTCATCCCAAAGGGAAGGGAAAGGATAAAGTTGTTCCTCGCAACCAATGCCATAAGAGAAAAGCTGATTCTTCTGACATACCACCCATAAGTGACCCTAAAGAGGCCATATGCTTTTACTGTCAAGAAAGGGGCCATTGGAAGAGAAGCTGCCCAAAATATCTGGAGGACTTGAAAATGAACAAGGTCAAAGGGTGTGGCACCTCAGGTATTTTTACAATTGAACTCCATAATACTTCGATTTCTAACTCTTGGGTCCTTGATACGGGATGTGGTACTCACATTTGCTCTAATTTCCAGGGACTAAAGGGAAGTAGAACGTTGAAGCATGGGGAGCTGAATCTGATCATGGGAAATAGGATGACTGCCGCTGTTACCAAGATTGGAGATTTTGAGCTCATGCTTAGTAGTGGTTTTTCAATAAAGTTATTAGATTGTTGCTACTCGCCAGAAATGGCTCGAAACATTATTTCTTTTCATGCATTGTACAAGGATGGTTTTGAATTTCAATTTGATAATAATAATGGTTGCATTTTGGTTTATAAACATGGTTGTTTTATTTTAAAGCCTCTCCTTGTAATGGTGTGTATGAAAGTGTGATTTGTGTTGGTAGAAATAATAATAACTTAACTCTAAATGTTGGTTCCTCCAATAGTGAATTGGATAAATCGTTGTTATGGCATCATCGTCTTGGCCACATAAACAAGAAACGCATCGCCAAACTCCAATCGGATGGGATCTTGGAACCATTTGGCTTAAAGTCGGATGGAGAATGCGAGTCTTGCTTACTTGGCAAGATGACAAAAGCACCTTTCAAAGGAAAAACGGAAAGGGGTAAGGATCTGTTGGACTTAATCCACACAGATGTATGTGGACCGTTCAGATCTGCCACGAGAAACGGTGAGAGATACTTTGTTACCTTTACTGACGATTTCAGTAGATATGGATTTATCTATTTGATGAAAAACAAGTCGGACACCTTTGAAGTGTTCAAAGGATTTAAAAACGAAGTAGAAAACCAACTAGGCAAGAAGATCAAGATGCTCCGGTCCGACAGGGGTGGAGAATACTTGAGTCATGAATTCTACGACTATCTAAGGGATTGTGGAATAGTTCCACAATTATCTCCTCCCATAACACCACAACTCAATGGTGTTGCTGAGAGAAGAAATCGAACGCTACTTGACATGGTTCGGTCCATGATGAGTCGTGCTACACTTCCAATATCGTTCTGGGGCTATGCCTTAGAAACTGCATCTCATATCTTAAACCTCGTTCCAACTAAGAAGGTTGCAAAGACACCTCTGAAGTGTGGACTGGGACTCGTCCCTCGTTAGCACATATAAAGGTCTGGGGTTGTGAAGTCTTCGTTCGGCGCGAAACTAACGACAAGCTAGAACCTAGAGCAGAGAAGTGTCGGTTTATTGGTTATCCCTACAAATCCTTTGGATATATATTTTACAAACCTTCTGAGAACAAAGTGTTTGTAGCTAGAAGGGGAGTCTTCCAAGAAAGGGAGCTCATTTCCAAAGAGGATAGTGGGAGCAGTATTGATTTTGAAGAAATTCAAGAAACAACCAATGATGAACCTATAGTTGACACTAGCCCTCAACATGAGGCTGAACCACCTGTTGAGGAAACTGACATACCTCCACCACCTATTCGCAGAACTAGTAGAGATAGTAGAGCTAATCAATCTCCTGATTTTTATTATGGTTTTCATATTACAAATGAAGAAGATACACTAGTCAATGATAAAACATTTGATAGTGCGGATGAGCCATCCAACTACAAGGAAGCGATGGCAGGCCCTGAGGCTGCCAAGTGGAAAGAGGCCATGGAGAGCGAGATTCAATCTATGTACGATAACCAAGTTTGGAAATTGGTTGATCATGCACCAGGTCGCAAGACAGTTGGTGTAAGTGGATCTTAAAAAAGAAGACCGACATGGATGGGAATGTGCACACATTCAAGGCTAGACTGGTTGCGAAAGGTTACACTCAAACTCAAGGGATTGATTATGATGAAACCTTCTCACCAGTAGCAAAGATTAAGTCTATCAGGATATTACTTGCCATAGCTGCATTTCATGACTATGAAATATGGCAAATGGATGTAAAAACCGCTTTCCTCAATGGGAAACTTGATGAGGATGTGTATATGGCACAACCTGAAGGTTTTGTACATACCGAGTATCCAGATAAGGTGTGTAAGCTTGGAAGATCCATTTATGGACTTAAACAAGCGTCTCGTAGCTGGAATCTTTGTTTTCATGAAAAGGTCAAGGAGTTTGGATTTTCTCGAAGCGAAGATGAGTCCTGCGTATATGTTAAGGCTAGTGGGAGTAATGTTGTATTTCTAGTCTTGTATGTTGATGACATACTACTCATAGGAAACGATATTCCGATGTTGCAAGATGTAAAGATCTGGCTCGGAAAATGTTTCGCTATGAAAGATTTGGGAAATGCAGCATACATACTTGGAATAAGAATTTATCGAGATAGAACCAAACGTTTAATTGGACTTAGTCAAAGTACATACTTGGATAAGATATTGAAGAAATTCAATATGAGTGAATCCAAGAAAGGGTATTTGCCGATGCAACATGGCATAAGATTGAGTAAAGATCAATGTCCCAGCACTAGTAAATAACTGGACAGAATGAGTCGAATTCCATATGCATCTGCTATAGGATCGATCATGTATGCCATGACATGTACTAGACCTGATGTCTCATTTGCTTTAAGCGTGGTGAGTAGAGTGCCGACTGAAGAGAATCCGGCGGATCCTTTCACGAAAGCGTTAACTCGACCCAAACATGAGTATGATACTGAAGCCATAGGTGTTAGAATTATCAATATACCTTGAATGTTTTAGTCGTTAGTTTGATGTATTGAAAACGTAATAAATTGTATTTGATTTTGGAGATTATTACATGGAGATTATAATATATGCTGGATTGCGTCCATTTACATTTAATTTATTATCGTGTTTTGTTTTGCATGTTTATAACCAACTTCCTGAGTATTAATTTACTTAAACCTCCACAGTCAGTCATACTCCTGGAAGTAAGTAGTGATTCAAGATTGTAATGGAGTGTTAGAAGCATAGAGAATGCAACTAACGCTCATGAGTACTTAATGGTGATTTAGGTATTGAAACAACCCGCACTCAAAAGTTTACTTCATGGATTAAGTCAGAGTAATTTTGAGATGATAATATTTTATGTTCTTCAAACGGAGATACATAGAGTTTTGCTCTAGGATTCTGTTATACTTTGGTGTGCTCCAACGCTGACCGTAACTGGCAGCTATACAGGGTATGTCCATGTATAATATGATGAGTAGAAATGAACCGTGTAGTCAAAGTTTATTTGTTCCTTCTGCCTAAACAGGAGAAGCGATATCCATGGGCCCCTCGATGATTTGGTGTTGACATTAAGTGTTTGGCCAAACCCTGACTAGAATTGATGTGTTCAATTGAGTAGTCTGACGTATTCAACACATATCGGAAATCGGGAAACGTAATCTTGATCCATGAGATAGACATTTATTCATGTCTCAGGTTCATATGATATCTTGTAGAACAAAGGAACATTAAATCACTTATCTTAGGACCGAATCTTTATTAGAGTTCGACAGCTGCATTGGATGGTTTGCTCTCTGCTGATTATTGAAAGTGTTAAAACCAAATAGAGTTAATAACTTGTCCAAGTGGGAGACTGTTGGATATAGTGTCTAGAGTCATTAACTATTGGTAATATTTCTAATAATAGCAGTGTCCTTTTGGGTTGCCCTTAAGACCCAAAATAAACAATCAGAAGAATAAAAGGGAGTTAAAGCAATTAGTTCAATTGATGATAAACTGCAATATAATTAATTAGATTAATTATATAAAGTGCAGAGACTAATTGGTTAAAATAGTTTTAACAAGCTTATCGGTTCAAGGGGGCTAAGTGTAAAATAGAGGGTTATAAATAAACTGCTAGGGGTTAAACCCTAATGAGTTTTTCAATCTCTCTTGGAGCCGTCGATCTCCCTTCTCCCTCTCCCAAAATCGTAAACCCTAATTTAGGGTTTAGTGATTAAGCATCTTGTTGTTGTTGGTATTTTGGTGTTCTTAAGTGTGAGCCACTAGAGGGATTCATACTATTGGTCCTTGACATCCAAGAAGCGAGATCAAAGGTTTAATTCATCATTGTGGTTTTCGACAATCACAATAAACAAGTAAGTGTTCTTGATTCAATCTTTTGTAGTTAATTATCTAGAACGCATGTATTCATATAGGTTGATAGTTTGTATAACCATTGATGATAAAAATTAAAATATGCTTCCGTTGCCTATATCATGTGGTTGTATGTTTACTCAAAACCTTACAATTAAGTGGGTACAAATATTTCGTGAAATGGGTATATTCTATATTAAAAATAAGCTAACACAAAGGTATGCATGAGTCCGTGATCACGGACACTTTCACGAAGAAAATGTGTATTTTCATGAAAGTGGGAAGAAAATGGGTATTTTCGTGAGAGGGGGTACGAAAATGGGTTTTAATTAATTTCCCTATAATTAAATCTGTGAATCTTTTTAGAAAATAAATGATCGATCTTCTAGAAATTGATTATTTATATTTAAATCATTTCCAAATTCTACATAATTCAAACCCTTCACAAACAACGATGTCGTTCTCTCTTCACTCCCTTTTGTTTTGCCTTATCGTTGTCCAATATCCATACAATTTGTCCTATTGTTGGCTCCTATCATGAACCTCCCTCATTTTAATCTATTTTTATCTATCAAAAAAGGAGAATCAAAAGATGAAATATAGGTCAAAGTGGGAGATCAATGCTAGGAGCCAACAATGTGATATGGTTTATAGAGAACAGACAACGCTAGGTAAGGAGGAGTGACGAGGGAAACTAATATAAATGTTTGCTTGCGGTTTAAGTGGTGTAGGTTGAGAATGGTAAAACTAATTTAAGTTTTTTTTTATTTTAAATTGTTTTAGTCGGTACTCGGTATACAAGTTTTTTTGGTTAAAAAAATGTAAGTAATCGAATTTTAAAAGTTTAATGATCTAATTTATTGAAAAAGAACGTCCTAAAACTTAATTATTTAAAATGAGAAATTTTTATGATTTTTTAGTAGAAAAACAACTCAAGGATTTTAATTCAAAAATTAATCATTTTAAATGTGAGAGTTTATTGCATTTTTCAAAACTTATTTTTTAAAATATGAAGTAAAAAAAATTATTTTCAAGTTTAATTAAATAGTTTGATTGGGCCTGAGTGTATGTAGCCCACCAATACGTTGGATCGGTCATGAGCTCACAATCGGATTCGGATCTGGATCTATACGCATTTTCTGGGCCACCTTATTAATCGCCGCCATCCATCGTTATCCGGTCAATGGAACACGAGACCCGTCACCCGAGCCCTAATTTTCTTTGCATAAAAAACAGCTTGCCATGTTTTTTAATGGTTTTCTCGGACTGGATTTCCCCAAATCATCACTTCTTTATTATCCCGAACACCAGCGAAGACGCAGAAAAGGTGTTGAAATTTCATTTCTGGAAGCCCTAATTTTGTTGAACAAAAGAGGCATAGAAATAGATAATTGTATTTATAATCGTATACGGATAGATCGCAAGGAAATTTAGAGCCTTTACGGTTTGAATTAACGAAGGAGGAGATTGACACCTTTTCCTTGATTGAAAATGGTGGAATCGATGAAATTTTCTGTGTTGTTGATGGTTATTATGTTGCCAATTTTGCCCTTCGCATCTTCATCGCTGACGTCCCCTTCTGAAATCAAGCCATTTCTTCATGATCTACAGCTTCAATGTCCTACGACGATTATGTATTCTTGGCCGATTGAGGTACATCAATCCTGCACAGTTCTGCGATTTTTCTGTTTTGTATGAAGAAATTGATGTATGTGTTTTCCTTGAATTTGGTCTATGGTGTTTTTTATCTGGTTGTTGTGTTCCAGAGTATTCCGAAGGTGAGCTATGGTTTTATTTACAGCTGTTTTCATTAGGAAGGGATCTAGTCATCTAGGGTGTTGGTGGCACATTCGAATTTGGTTTTATCATTTATGTATATCCTGGTAAAATGCTTAAATATTAGTGTACAAATACAATTTTAGCTAGATTTCCATTTTTTGATCCGGGAGAATCATCTGGGGATGTTAAAGAATTGTTTTTTAATCTTTATAAATAGAATAACAGTTACGAAACTAAAATAGGTGGCACAAAAATCAGGGAATGGGACAAGATTGATAAATTACCAAACTGCCAATGTCAAAAAAAAAGAAATCCTAAAACCTTACAGGCTTACACAATTCTTTCACCCGCCTATCTCACTCTCGCACTTCCACGTACCAAACGCACCATGAGTGACAAAAATGAGTTGCTCCTACACATAGGAAAAAATAAATGACAACAAAGAGACAAGAAGTAGGTAGTGAACTAGGTAGAGTGCTTCTTGTAAGACAGTTTAAAGTTGTCTCACTTGGAAAAGTTTGTTGCTTCCATACAGCTATACGCACCTTGCATATAAAGGAAGTAACTGTTGCACATTTGCGGCATGGACTTCCCATGACATGACACAAACCCAGCACATACATGTGCTGAATATGTTACATGGTCCTTTCTTACTCTTATCTCCATATTTGGCATTTTGTTTTTTTTTCTTCATATAAATACACGGGAAAAATCCAATTGAAATGAGTGGCTGTATCAAAGACCAATGAAAGAGAAAAATGAGGAAGACGAAAAGATCAGATCAAATGGCATGAAGGGATAGAGAGAAAGAGAGTGCAGGCAAGGAGGGCAAAAGAAAACGAAAATAAGGAGTTAAAATAACTAATAACCATGTAATTTTGATTAGTTTTATAGACAACCTTACCTACATTAGGACATTTTACAGCCACGAGGTTACCAATTATGAGGGATTAATGATCGACTCATCTTCATAGCGGTAGTGTACACGAATAGCTAATCACAGGAGGGGCATGGATAGAATTGGTATCATTATTTAATAATGATATGGTATATGGTTCATTTAGCCAAATCATTGAATCTGAAACTACACAGAACAAGGAGACTAGATCAGTTGGGGTTTTTTGGTTATAACTTTGGTAACACCCCTTTTTAACCCATGATACACTCTTTCTGCCTCTGTTTCTTTACTTGACTTGGATCCGTTTTTGCCCTCTGTTGAACACTTCCCAACGCTATACACTTAGACATAATTAGTCTTAGATACGGGCATACAGCGTTCTAGTGTTAAATTTCATCTACATGTTTATGGATGGAAATAGTATATGAAAATCGATAAATAAATTCATAGTATCCTCATCTATTCTTGTGATGAAAACCTTACATACCAATATCTCATGTGTTGGAGGTCTACCTTCTTCATAAGTATGGTTTTACTTTTTAACTGTTAATGTTATTCCTAAGCTTTAAACAACCAAAGATTGCACCTAAGGTACTTTTGTATAAGACAACCTAAAGTACTTTACAGATCATTCAATTTAAAAAGGATAAGTAAACGATAAACTTTAAGGAAGTTGCGAATAAACATAGAGTCAGGAAATATTGGTCATTGTTACCTCTAAAACTACAAAACAAAAGTAGTTCTCTGGTTAACAGAATATTGTAGGTTTGATGATCTCTCCACCTTTGAAGAAGTAGAGGATAACTTAGAGTTGCACAGATATTGTTATTGAACTTAGAAATCATTCGAGCATAATATTGATTTGCTTAGATATTGTTATCAAGTGGTTGTTGACCAACTTAAGTCACAATCCCAAATTACTGCATTCAAGTCCCTGAACATACAGTTAAATTGGTAATAAAAGATGTATCCATATTCATATCTCCTTAATAGATGTGTTGTATAACGAAATCTATCTTCCCCTCAATAAAGGACATGTCATACTTGTTTCGGTCACCATCTTGAATCCATGTTGTTCCCCGGCGTCATTACAAGTCAGTAGGGGTTATCCGTTTGCTAACTTCTGCAATTGTTTTCTATTTTTTAGTTTCTAGTTCTACCTTTGTAGATTCTAAGAGCATCTCCAACCGCACTCCAATTTCTCAAATTTTCCGCTTTCTTCTCTCCAATCATACGGTCAAGAGATTTCTTTTTTGCCGGGCTAGGTTTTCATACTGCATATTTGCAGTGTGAAAGGTAACGCACGGCAAATCTTCAACCCCATCAGTTTTTAGTGTACGGTTGGAATTGGGATATTTTTTAGTGTTTGAGGGCCCACCATTTTGGTGTTATGGTTGGAGATGCTCTAATGGCACTCTCTGTCCTTGAAAATGACTATGAAGTAGATGACCAAAAAAAGTTGTTCCTTTGAATTGTAAACGTTAATTTTTGTCATGACCAAAAACAGGAGAGAAAAAACGGAAATGGAATCACCGCTCCAGCCTGGCATTCAACATTATGCTTATAAGTTTTAACAGATTTGTGTCCTGTAAGATAAATCTGCTCTAGTACAGCCTCTTGAATATTCACAAACACTTATTTGCTCTCAATTCTGGAATACTTGATTGTCACTCAAAACCTTTTATTTGCGGTTGTATACTTGGTCTCTCCTTCATTAAGGTAGAATCTTCTGTATTTTTTTTGTGGCTAGTTTGGTACTCATTTTTAGATCTTCTGTCCATTTGTATGACTTATGATTTATGAAGTGGCTAAAAGCTAAAATCCATTCAATCTTTTGATTAGATATTTGGGTCATATATCGTTATAAACGAGTTCTTTAATCTGCCATTCCCATTTAATGCAATCTTTCTCTAGAAACTGCATGTTTTTCGAAATCTTGCTGTATTTAGTCATTTTCCTCCCTTTTGCTAGTCTAAAGATCCTCTATGTGTGTTAGGATTTTGTGTATGTTATCAATGCTTCAATATATTTTCTCTATGCAGATGAACGAGGAGTCTCTTGACAAGGTTTTGAGCTCCAGTCAGATGAATGGCTATGTAGCCATATTGTTCTATGCTTCTTGGTGTCAATTTTCTACGAACTTTCAACCCAAGTTTGCAGCCCTCAGTTCAATGTATCCACAAATCAAACATGTCATGATTGAACAATCTTCGGTTCCACCAATGTAAGTTGTTGCATTAATAAATGCAGAATTTGTTAATGTTATTAACGAGTGATGAAAATGGAAGGGGTTGATTTTTTATTCACCTGATTGATGTAATACGTGCAGTGTTTTTTCAAGACATGGCATTCATGGTGTGCCCTCGATTTTGATAGTGAACAGAACAAGTAGAGTGCGACAAAATGGTCCAAAAGACCTACACTCGCTTGTGCACTTCTATCGAAAATCTACAGGTACCAATTTTGGATATTTTATATTCCATCTTTTGTTTTAGGGAATTGCGCATCTCATGGTTAGAGTCTCCAACAGATTTTTCATAATTTCTCCAAAAAAGTTGCATTCAATTCCAACAGTTTCTCTATTTTGTATATTATTAAACTATTCAATACATTTAATACTCCAAGAAACTTTAAAATATTTTATACAACATGTTAATACATTCAACTTCATTGGTGGAAACAATAAAAGGAAACATTTCGTTAGTTTTGGAGAATTCTCCAAATTTGGAGATTTTGATCATCTCTCTTCTACTTTTTTCATTTTGAAGAAAATGAGCAAAAACATAACCTAAAAACTTTAAAAATCTCCATTTTTGGAGGACCGCGTGCTCCAACATAATGGCATATTCATATATATAATATAATACAAAGTAGGCATGGGATCATGTGAGAAGTGTCATTTTATGTGAGAAATGCTTTTAAACCGTCGATCACTTTTAATGAACTACCCTCCCATGAATTGCGGCTTAAAAGGGATTGATCCGGTGCATCTCATCCTAATGTTCGTCCATTTCTCATCCAACGCTTAATAACCACTTCTCACTTTGGCACTTCTCACCGGAACCCAACTCATACAAAGTATCCGGTTTTTGATGGCTGGTTGGAGGAATGTGAACGTTGAAATAATTGCACAAACACTTGCACATAATCGACTCTCATGTTATTTTTTTGCAGGACTTGAGCCAGTAATGGACTTAACCGAAGATCAAATCGACTTTTCAGAAAACAAATCAAGAGTTGTTGAATCATCCACCCAAACCCAAGTGAAGAACATAATCCGAAGAGAACCCTATCTCATCTTCTCCCTTCTCTTCCTCTTCTCAAAAGCACTCTTATACCTTTATCCAAACATGGTATCTAACGTTATCGCTCTCTGGCTTGCATACATCCCTCATTTGAACCTCGCAATCTTCGGAGAATCAAGACAGCTTTTGGGACGCGTTCTTCATCTGGTTGATATCAAAACGGCGTTCAGCAAACTGAAGCTTAGCAAAAGCAGGAACTTTCAAAACGGAGCTAGAAGTGCTCGAGCCTGGGCTTCATCCTTGGCATCCTTTTCGTTGGGCAAGACTTGTTCCGCTAAGGCCACACAAGGAGGAAAGTTGTAGACTTTGATGATATATGCATGTCGGGTCTTTTTTTTTGTTTTTGTCTTTTCATTTTGTTTATGGTGTTATTTCGAAATTATGTGTCATTTTGGAAAGTAGGGATGTTTGTAAATTTGAGAACCTTTTGATCTAATTTCTGTACATTATGTATCAATGAACAACAATCCAGCCCTGATTAGATGTATCAGTGTTTCAGATAAATACTGATAAGAATAAATTCCAAGTGATTTTGGTGTATTTTGTGGGGTTCAATATTCTTTGCACCTTCATTTATTTTGGGAAATCTGTCTGATTGTTAACTTTAGAATTTGTAAGAATTTATTGTAGATTTGTGTGATTGTTACTTGTTAGAATTATTCTGTGATGGTTAAGTTTACAGTTATCCACCTTAATGGTTAACATTTGGACTCAGATGCTCTAAAAAGAGTTGATGTTACATAAGTTTTTTATAAACAAAAATTGTTGATGTTTGCATTAGCATGTATTGAAAACTAAACACAATGGTTTAGAAGTCAATTGCAAAACAAATTGTTCAAATGACACTTTAAGTATGTATAATTTCACCAAAGACATTGTAGCCCAGTGGTTCGGTAACATCCTGCGGGGGTAAGTGGTTGGTAGCCCTTACTACTCGGGTTCGAACCCCGTGGTGATCATGCGGAGGTATCCCCGAATCAAGGGGCAGTTCGTGGGCCCGTTGTTTGGGCCGGATCGTGGCCGGGTCGAAGGGGGATTAGTCTGGACTAAGTCCAGGATACCCCAGAAATGCAATTGCCTTTCAAAAAAAATGTATAATTTCAATTTTTTCTATTTATAACTGAAGATGCATTCATATGTCTTTTTTGTGTATGTACAAAGATAATGACTCATATTAGTATAACTCAAATCATTGTTTTTAATTTTAATACATATAATAATTATTTATAAACTTGAAATTTAATTAGTTCTTAATATTTAAAAAAAATTAATAAAATTGTATAATGTAATATAGATATGTAAGGTGTGGTGGGTGATGTGGGGATGAATGTGATAGATCATAGATAGATAGATAGATAGATGGCTTAGAGACAAAGCTCCAACCAACAACTTCTTTTGGTTGGTGATGGTGATACCAAAACCATTATCTTCACTTGCCCCTCAATCTCAACATAAATGAATTAGGTGTCATTCTAAACCTTTTTATTAAAGAACTAGGTTCGAACCGTGTATTACACAGGGTAATTTAAAAAAATTAAATCATGCTAGAAAACTTATCAACTATTATGAAAGATTAATTTAAAGTGAATTGTCTGGAAGCATAACATTTTGACTTTGAAAATATCATTAACTAACCATCTGTTGATAACTGATATTATGTAGTTCAATTAAAGTTAGAGGAAATAGTATAATCATGATTAAGAAAGTATATATAATTAAATATATTATACTAAAATATTTGCATATTTATATTTTTGAAAAAGGTTCGAACTCATAATTCAAAAGTCAGTTGATAAGTGATATTTTTTTTCCAAGTAAATAAATCTCTTATGATAATTCTAAGGGTGTTTCGTTGACAGAATTGTAATTCGTTGAAGAAATTCGACTTTGAAGTAAAAATTGATATGAAATTGCAAAAAGAAAATCACGACAATTTAGTGATTATTTGTATCAAATCTCATACTAATTTCAACAAATCCCATACTAATCATGACACATTAATTCGTATATATTTATGATATTTAATAATATAATTAAATCCAAAAATATTCAATATTGGGTTCATTTCAAAGGTATTGACGAATCGATTACAATAGTATAATTTGTAAAAAATAGAAATGTTTTTTTTATTTCATTTTAGTTCATATACATTATTTATGTTAATATGATAAGAGTCTAAAATGAAAAATAAAAAAGTAAGGGATTAAACGTAAACTACATATCTAATTATAAGGGTAGTAAATGTAACGTATAAATTAAAAAAATTGAATTAAGGAGAGATTTAAGGAGGAGTGAATGTAGGTGTGCTAATTGAACTTATAATGTAAACTGCGTCCAGATACATGTTTAGGCGGGAAAATACTGAAGTCGGCTCACCAGAAGACGACACGTGGCATGCTAGTTACTTATTTATTATATGTATAGATAATTATAACTCATCTATACTATATTATAAAGCATTTGTGAAAAACTCTTAAAAACAATCCCTAAAGCTTCATGTACCGCTATTTAATGCTAATTACTTAAATATCTTAAAAACAACTAATGAAGCTTTATATACCGCTTTTAATGTTAATTACTTGATTAATACTTATCTCTAACAACCTCCAAATCTTTAAATCGTGAATCTTATTAATTAATCCTTATCTCTACCACTTTCAAAACCTCAAATCATAAACTCCTTAAAACTTGATCAATTTCTTTTTTTATCTTTAAGATAAAGAATTGAAAAGAGATTTTTCTTTACGAATTTATAACTTGCTCGTTTGCCTGCCATCTTATTGTAATTGGTGACTTTATATGAATTTATAAACCATTCAAAATATAAAAAGATAATGTAATATAACCTAGTATTTGGGAGTTTCGCCGGCCCAACCTGGCCCGGTCCGAAGCCCGATTGCGGCCCGAACCCAAGCCCGGCTTGGCCCGTTTCGAATTTGAAAATCTGACCGTTATATAACGATTATATGACTGTTTTTGATGATTTGTATAACCGGTTACGGGTAACTGGTCCCTAAACTGATCCCAAACCGGGCCTAAATCAGGACTTCACAAAAAAAACTTTTTTAAAAAAGAATATTAAATGTTATTCTAATACACTTTAAAATACGTAATTGAGTCATTCAAATATATAATTAAAAATACGTTTTATTATAGTTTCGATTGAACAATATATCAAAAAAAAAATTCATTGATTGAATTATAATAAAATACACTTATTCTTCCCATGGTTGAAAAAGTATTTGAAGAATTCCGGTTGATTCAAAACGGGTAAGAGTCGCTCCTCCATCGAGGTCCTCAATATCGAGTTGTTCGTCATCGTCGTACTACTGTGATACGCTACCGTCAGTATAGATAGCTTATGATCATCCAAACATGCATTCAAAAAATAATTTGGTTTATAATAAGCTAATTTTCTTTTTTCCAAACGATGCCTAAAAGTTTTACCTTAAAAATTTGTCTGATAACTTAACCGGTTTTTTTATAGAACCCACCTTTAAAAATTAAAAACGTCATATGAGGGCATCTTTTTATCTTTCAAAATACGTTAGCGGAAGGTTCCAGGACCAAACCTGCGATAGAAGGACCTTTCTAAGCTTTCTTATACATACATTTATTTAATATATATCTATTCTATCTTTTTTAAAGAATAGTGACAGTTTTTTTCAATCAAGAGTAGTTTTTTCAATTCAGTTTCTTCTCCTCTTCCCCACGACCGTCTCCTTCTCCATTACCCCTCTCCTTCTCCCGTTTCTCCCTAAATTGCTCACTTTCTCTCTGATTTGGTTATGCTTAAGAGCTAGGATCCACTTGAAACTCGGTTTATTGGGTTAAAATCAGAAGAATGTTTTGTACCATCTGCTTTACTGACATGCCTGACTTCGTTCCTTTTCGAGACGACCCTTCGCCTCCATCCGTCCTCCAAGACTCCTCCATCATGATTTATAACCTGCAAGATTCAATGGATTCAAATCAAAATTAGTTTCTTCAAGTCTTTCTTCTTCCCAGGTTAGATTCTACACCTTTTTTTTTTAATTTTGGTTAATCGATTTTGGTTCAATCGACTTCTACACCTTTCGATTTTGTTAGTAAGTTTCGTTATTTTGCTTAGTCGATTTTGGTTTGTCAAAATCAATTTTGGGGTTCACTCTGTGATTTCTACACCCTTCGATTTTTTGGTTAGTCGACTTTGGTTTGTCAAAATCGATTTTGCGTTTCACTGTATCAAAACCAGTTTCTTCAATTTTGGGTTTCACTGTATCGATTTTGGTTTCACTGTAATGCTACCTGTTGAAATTTTTATTGATGCATTACATGTGTTAGAAATGAAGAGTCAATTGATAGATTGAGAGAGAGACTTGAGATGGCTGAATCGGCCAGCTTTCATATATTGAGAGAAAATTACAAAAGAGAGTCTAACCTAATAATGAACCCTAAGAGATCTATTTATACAAGGTAAGTTACACATAATTACAGAAAGGACCCTGAACTATACATATTGACATTAATACTCTAACACCCCCCTCAAACTCAAGTAGGGGAAGAATGAGCCAAATTGAGTTTGGAAACAAGAGCCCGAAAACGTCCTGGAAGATGAGCTTTGGTGAAGATATCTGCAGTCTGATCAATGGTTGAGATTGGAAGAAGTTTAACCGTCTTGCGAAGAACATGTTGACGAGTGAAATGACAGTCAATCTCGATGTGCTTTGTACGCTCATGAAAGACATCATTGTGAGCAATCTGAATAGCACTAGTGTTGTCACACCATAGTGTTATTGGGGAAAATTGATGAGCACCCATATCAGACAGTAGCCAGCGTAGCCATACGAGTTCTTGTGTAGTGTCAGCTAAAGCTCTATATTCCGCTTCAGTACTGGAACGAGCTGTCAGCGATTGTTTCTTGTTGCGCTAGGAGATAAGAGAGTCTCCAAGGAAGAAACAATAGCCGGTGGTGGAACGACGGTCTGTTATGTCACCATCCCAGTCAGCATCTGAGAAAGCACGAAGAGTTAAGGATGATGTGGCTGAGAAATGAAGCCCATGAAACATTGTCCCTTTGAGGTACCGAAGTATACGAAGAACAGCGGCATAGTGATCTGAGCATGGAGCAGCCATGAACTGGATAACTATATGAACTGCATAGGCAAGATCTGGTCGAGTAACGGCCAGGTAGACCAGAGATCCAACCAGTTGACGGTACCGTGTAGGATCCCGCAGAGGGGTTCCAGCATTGGGAGCAAGATGCAAATTTTGCTCAATAGGTGTAGAGGCAACCTTGTTGTCTGTAATCCCAGCTTTGGACAGGAGATCTGAAATGTACTTGGCTTGACAGAGATAGATTCCGGAAGAGTCTGCTAGAACTTCAAGACCAAGAAAATAATGGAGCTTACCAAGATCTTTCATCTCAAAACATGAGCTGAAGGAATGTTTGAGCTGTGTAATGCCTGCAGAGTCACTGCCGGTAATGATCATATCATCAACATACAGTAGGAGTAAGATAGTACCTGCAGCAGTGGTCCGAGTAAACAAGCCATAATCATAATTACTCGGAGAAAACCCCAATGAGATGACAATATTGCTCAAATTTTCAAACCAAGCACGAGGAGCTTGTTTGAGACCATATAGGGATTTTCGAAGTCGACATACATGACCCTTACGAGATGTCACACCTGGAGGGAGTCTCATGTAGACTTCCTCTTCGAGATCACCATTTAGAAAGGCATTCTTGACATCCATCTGATAGAGTGGCCATCTCTTGGTGGCAGCGATGGCTAGAAGGCTACGAACCGAGGTGACCCGAACCACGGGAGCAAACGTTTCCTCGTAGTCAATGCCATATTCCATATTGAAGACTTTTGCCACTAGACGTGCTTTGTAACGATCAATAGAGCCATCAGACTTCGTTTTGATTTTGAAGACCCATTTGCAACCAATGGGTGACTTGCCCGGTGGGAGAGATACAAACTCCCATGTATTTGCTTTGTCAAGGGCCTGAAGTTCCTCAGTCATAGCTTGCTGCCAAACAGGGTTAGAAGCGGCTTCCTTATAGGAAGTGGGTTCATGGGTGGACAGTAAAGTGGCATAACAATGATAATCACGAAGGTGAGAAGGAACTTATCTTACCCGATCGGAGCGTCGTGCTTCATCTTGTGGTTGAGAGGAACTAGGATCCATAGACTCAGCAGATGGCTCAGAGGTAGTCCTTGGAGTTAGTGCAGATGATTGATCATGATCAGATGGCATAGATGAGACAGATGAAGGTTCAGATGAGACAGGTGAAGGCTCCTATGGAGATGAGACCGAAGAAGGTGGATCAGATGGTGAGGAGAGTATGGGATCTAATTGGAGTGAGTCCAATGAAATAGATGTGTCTAAGAAGAAAGAAGTAGGAGGAGTGGGTGTGTCCTGAAATTTTGACACCGTAGAGAAGGGAAGATGTTCCCAGAAGGTGTCATGACGGGATATACGAAGTCTCTTAGAGACTGGATCCCAACAGCGATAACCTTTATGTTCAATTTCATAGCCAAGAAAGCAGCACAAACGAGAACGGGGTTCAAGTTTGGTGTGTTCATGAGATTGCAGCTGAACAAAGCAAGCACAACCCCACACTTTGAGTAGTTCATATGGAGGAGAGGCTCCATAGAGTATTTCATACGGAGACTTTTGATTGAGAATAGGAGTCGGTGTCGGTTGATGGTGTAGACAGCCGTGAAGGCTGCTTCACCCCAAAAGCGTTCGGGACACTTGGCTGATATTAACAAAGTACAGACAGTGTCAAGGATGTGACGGTGTTTGCGTTCTGCACGACCATTTTGTGGAGAGGTGTCGGGACATGAGTACTGAAAAAGAGTACCCTAAGATTGAAGAAAAAAAGAGAAGAGACGATTCCTTGTATTCCATAACATTATCTGCTCGAAGAACCTTTATAGGCTTGGAAAATTGGGTTAGGATCATACGAGCAAAGGTGATGTAAATTTTAGGTAACTCTGAGCGGTTTTTCATGAGATAAATCCATGTAAAACGTGTGTGATCATCGATAAAGATAACAAAATATCGAGCACCTCCCATAGATGGGTGTGGTGCTGGTCCCATACATCAGAATGAATAAGATCAAAAGGAGAAGCAAATTTAAAATCATTGGTTTGAAAAGGTAAAGCATGATGTTTGCCAAGTTGACAAGATAAGCAAGAAATAATTTCAGAGGAAGTGTTTCCTAACAACCCTGAACTAGCTAATACTTTTATTCTAGCTAAAGATAAGTGGCCTAGGCACGCATGCCATAGTTCAAAAGAAGGAGTACTAGAAACTGAAGCCGCAAGGTTTGATGAAGGTAAAGGGAGACGGAGGTAGACCACTTCAACCATCCGACCAACTTTACGGCCTACTCCAAGGACCTGCTTGGTCTTTGGATCCTGCACAACACAACCAGAAGGATGAAACAAAACGATTAGACCGGCGTCCATAAGCTGAGTAATGGAAATCAGGCTCAGAGATAAGTTAGGAATATGCAGCACATCAGATAATTGAATGTTGGGGGTAGAAACAGTCCCACTGAAAGATACAGGTAAACACGTATCATCAGCGGTACGGACTGAGGAGAACATGCTGGAAGTTTGTTTAGAGACAAAACCGTCAGCCTTAGGTGCCATGTGGTTACAACAACCAGAGTCAAATAGCCAAGGGTTACCTGATGCGGAGGTATTACATTGAGAATTCATACCCATAGAACCTGTCATGAGTTGCTCCATGAGCTCTTGATTTCGACGCATGAGTTCCATAAGGTTAGGCATGGAGTTGGTGCTATGCTATGCTGGAACTGCTGGCGATGGAGAATCTTGAGTGATGGAGCCAGCAACTGATTGAACTCGGGACTGCTGCCTTTGATGACTGGAGTGCTTTGGATGTTTTGGGCAATCAGACCCATAGTGACGTGGGTGTACGATCCCACACCACCGACATTTTCGAACTGGACAGTCGAGGAAAAGGTGAGAAGTAGAATGACAGAAAGTGCATTCATTGTTGTTCCCCTTTACCGCAGATCTAGACTGGTCATGGTTGCCCCTTTTACCTTTTGGTTTTCCTGAATTGGAAGTGTAGAGCACAGTATCTGATGAGAGTGGAAAACGCTGTTGAAGACGAGTTTCTTCACTTAGTAGTTCAGTGATAGCTTCTTCAAGAGTAGGTAATGGATGACGATGGAGGAGCGAGGCTCGAACGTTCTCAAAGCGATCAGTGAGACCCATGAGAATAGTAACCAAATGCAATTGGCTAAAGTAAGCAGTAAATTTCCGAGCAGTTTCATCAAAGATTTGAGGTGCACCCAGGTTCAGATGATCTCTAAGAGCATGCATCTCAGAGATGTAGGAGTTGATAGACTGATCAGGCAGTTGCCTTTTGTTCTGGAAGGTAGTCCACAGTTGATATTGATGAGATAAGCATGTAGAAGTGTACCTGTTGGCGAGAAAGTCCCATAGTCCTTTTGCTGTGGTATAGCCAAGGAATTGCTGATTGATCTCAGTAGTGGTAGAGGCGTTTATGAACCCGAGGATGCGAGCATTTGCGATGTCCCAATCGTTCATACGTTTTGCAAAGTCGATTGCACTTTCCTTTTCCTCTTGAACAGGAAAGGTAGATGTACCAGTGACATAGGTATAGAGTCCATGAGACTTGAGGAGAATGGACATATGGTGATGCCACAAGACGTAGTTGTTCCCATTGAGAACGACTGAGATGGGATTGGAGTGACTGAAGTTATGAGCCACTGAGAAAGCAGGTTTGTTGCAGTCCACTGTTGTCGCAACCAACTGATATCGCAACACACTAGTGTCGCAATCAAGGTCTTGTCGCAATAGGGAAGGTTGTTGCAATAAGGAAGGTTGTCGCAATAGGGAATTGCGATAAGATACTATTCAAATGATGAGAGTTGCGATAACTGAGCTTGTCGCAAGTGGAGGTTGCGATAGAAGGTCTTGTCGCAAGTGAAGGTTGCGATAGAAGGTCTTGTCGCAAGTGACAATTGCGATAGTTATGAGGCTGAGGGTTGCGATAGTTATGAGATTCAAGATGTTCTTGAGTCGAATTTTTAAAAACTGGTCGGTTTTGGCTGAAATTTGGTACGCAGATTCGTGACACTATTCTGGGCAACTTTAAAACTTGGTATTTTATCCGAAAAACAATAGAAGATGGTTTTTCGAATCAAAGCAGAGTGCAGTGAAACAAATATGTAAAATTCCGAAAATAAGATCGAATGATACGTACCTACAACTCTGATACCATGTTAGAAATGAAGAGTCGATTGATAGATTGAGGGAGAGACTTGAGATGGATGAATCGGCCGGCTTTCATATATTGAGAGAGAATTACAAAAGAGAGTCTAACCTAATAATGAACCCTAAGAGATCTATTTATACAAGGTAAGTTACACATAGTTACAGAAAGGACCCTGGACTATACATATTGACATTAATACTCTAACAACATGGTTGCTTTAATGTTAGTACATAGAAAAAAGCACACTTGGATATGATCGCAAGGAAGAAGAAACACTCTCATGTAGAGTGGTTGTTACCGTGAAGACCCTTGGCTTGTGCAAAGTGTGCGAAAATAGAGAACTTGTGGGGCACTTTTTCTTAAGAAAAAAACCTCACAGCAAAAGGATACAACAAGAAATTCGTTGTTCATATCATATCCAACAGGCTCTTTGTTTCCAATCCATTTATGCTTATGAGCTCACATTTTTGGTTTTATTCTTTTAAGGGCTCTAATATAAAATTAACCAATGGATGCCTCACTTTTTTTTGAGCATATGTAGATGGCAATGACAACAAAAAGGAAATACAAGACATATTGTCATGGCTAGCAAAATGGTAAATTCGGAGCTTTACTTTTCAGAGCTAGCAAAATGGTATATTCAGAGCTTTACTTTTATTTATTAATCAGTTTCAAGAATAATTAATTAAGTTTCAGTTAATTCAACCTTAATTGCTCATGTTGTTAACTATCGAGGTGGAAGAGTACACTGGAATGCAGGTGCAACCACACAATGCTTTTTCTCATGAAAGTGGAATCCACCAGCCAGCTTGGTCTTTAATTAAGAAACGCACTGCACATCTTGTGGTCAATTTACTATTGATCATGGCTACTTATTAATTATTACTACTTAATTTACAATTATATGAAATTAAGCCAGATATAATTAACCTTGTTTGTTTTCTATTTCGTCTCTTCTCTCCCCTGCTCAAGTTTCAAATTAAATCTTGAAACAAATCGAGTTTTAAAGGTATATTCAGGAATCCCTACTTATTGAATCTTGTATGTATATCGCATTTTATGTTTTCTTGCATGTTTGATCCGTGATTTTATATCAACTTGAGAAAGCCCTTAACTTCTTTGCCCATGAAATTGTGTTTTTTTGCATCAAACTCGATCAGAGAAACTAGCATGCATATCCATGCAAAAGGTGGGCATATCATTCTCATATGATTTTTCTAAAATGCTGCTACTATTATCTTATCACCGCATGCAGGTTGTAATTGCAAATGGAAATGGGGTCTAAATCATGCAGTAGAGTATTTAATAGAGGCTTCCTCAGGGGCACATTTTTCTGGATTTCACATGGATGGGATGCATGCAACAACTTAACTTTGCATGTGTGATCCCTTGTAGTTAAGAAATTTTGATTTGCCATCATCAAGATATTGATTAAAGAAACTCGGGTGAATTATTTTTAATGATTTAAGAAATCATGATTTGCCACCATAAAGATGTTGATTCAAGAAACCAGGTAAGGTTCTCGACACTTGTAGTTAATGGGTAAGCATATAATAATCATCCTCTATATACAAGTAGTATTATGTTATTATATACATTCTTTTTTATAGGTATTAATGTTCTATTTTGCTTCTCAATGCAGGTATATAAAAATGATGTTTGAACTATATACCGAAGCTACCTTCACATATGGTGATCAAACTATAATTAAATGAAGCATGATGAAGAATTCACGAGAGAAAAAGGCAACTTTCCCTTTCATGGACTTTAGTAATCGACTGGGTATGATGTAAAAAGTCGTCCTTTCTGGTTATTTTTATTGTAGAACAAACATTGACCGGGAGCTTTAGCTCTTGGATCATAATGCATCGAAACCAACGAAACAAATAAATGAATAACGGTTGGTTAAATGAATCGAGATAAAACAATTTCAAGGTTGGTTTACATTTGTTCGATAGGCCAGGTTTAGACCGTGCGTACACAATTCAATTTTAATAGGCTTTTGTACTAATTTCGAATGAAAATACTACAATTTCAACATGAAATGGATTGTGCAACATATTGGTCTTAGCGTTCAATTTGATTGTTGAATGTTTTGGCTACTATTTCACACCCCTCAATTGGGTTTTGAATTATACCATATTTTTTCAATCAAGAGAAAATAAGTGATTTTATTCACAATCTTTTTGCGTCTCTTATTAAACTATGGTGCCTTTGATGTTAGAAATAATGGTAGTCCTCATGTATATTGTTATATATTAGAGTTCAACCACCAGCTCTGCTACTAATTTATTTTATTTTCTAAGGTTGATTAAGTTGTATCTGTTTAGAAATAAATGCCTATTCGAGGTTGGTCAAAGGATTTATCAATGCACATAAACGATCCAAAAACAAGAAGATAATCAAATTCAATGGTTATGATCATGACATAATGTTGTGGTAGAATCAAATATTACTTTTTTATGATTTTTAGGATGATATAATAGCATGATGATAATCTTTGATGCATGAAATGGTATGCAAATCGTATGCACTCAATTTAACGGAATATGCTTTTGACATCCTAATCACAAATTTTCACACTACATGAGATAAGCCAAACTATGTGATGCATGAAAAAAAACATAATTGTATCATGCAAACTTTACTTATACTTATTCGGATTTTACATCCCGCCGCATTGCACGGGTAATTAACTAGAGTTTTATTTGAAATGACATTAAACCCTGGTTATTCTTTTGGGTTCCTTTAGGTTTTTAATACCATTTAACTTTGGGGTTCCATTGTTTTTGTAATGCAATTGTAACTTTAATTATGAAGTTTATAATGAGCATAGACTTAATATTCTTTATTTACAAAAAAATTAACATCCCGCTGCATCGCGCGGGTAGAATGACTAGTAATATATAAAAGTCGTTTACGTTGTGTTCTCTAATCCGGAGAGAAGGGAAAAGAAAGGCAATGGATGGAAGAGAAAGGGAGAGAAAAGAAAGGAAAAGAAAGTAATTTTTTCATTTGTGTTCTCGAAAGAAAAGGAAAATGAAGGAAAGTAAATACTTTTTCCTGTTCTTGAACATGAGAGAAAGGAAAGGAAAGATACCATTTTTACTAATATACCCTTAATATATATATATTTTTTAAGAAAATATTGGGTAGTTTTGTAATTTTAATAGTTTCAGTATTTTTTTAAAATTCTTTTAATTTCTTTTCTTTCCTTTCCTTCTCTTTCCTCCCACATTTGGAAGGAAATTTTTGAAGAAAACTCATCATTATTTTCTTTCTGTTTCCTTTCTCTCCTAAATTTTTTTCGAAAACACGAGTTTTTTTTTATTTTCCACCTATTTTCCTCCCAATCCTTTCCTTCCTAGAATGAGTTTCAAGAACACAGCGTTAAAGAAAATGGAACGAAGAATATATAAGTCCCGGCCCCCACCCCATTCACGAATTTGCTACCTACCGAGCAATGAACGAATAAAAATCTCCCATTCCTGTCCACCAATGGGATTTTAACACATCATCACCAAAAAAGTTAATTATCTATAAGTTACAAATTTACTTAACGAAGATTTACCTCCGTTAGACTCTCTCTCTCCATTTTATTATAAAATAAACAAATAAAATATATTTTTTATTCCTTTCTGACAATCTCTCTTTCTCTCTCTTAATTAATATTGTCCAGCGGTTTACCTCCCTTAGACTCTCTCCATTTTGTTACAAAATATGTTATTTTTATTTGTTTAACATATTTTGTAACAAAATGGAGAGAGTGAAGGTAAACCTCTCAACAATATTAATTAAATATGAGATCAAACATTCTCCCACTTCGACTCCAATGCCTTCAAAACGATACTAAAAAACAATGATAGTAATCACAATAATATCTATATCTATACTCCTTTATTATCTATATCTATACTCTTTTATTAAAAGAATAAGGAGCGGTTTTTTCAAGAATTCAAGAACAGTTTTTTTTCTTAGCCACGACGTCTCACTTCCCCGGATCCTTCTCCTTCCCACGATCTCGTCTCCCTCTTTACCTTCCACTTCCACATCCCTGATTTCTCCCCACTCCACATCATCTTCCATTTCTTCGCTCTCACCCAACGAGAAACTTGATTGATGCTCTCTCTCAAATGGCGTTTTACTTCCTCAAAAATTCGCAGCGATGATATTCAAAGACCTACAATGGAAAAATAACTTGCGAAAGTTGGATTTAAGGGATGAGCAGCAGGCAGTTAGTTTAGAGGAACCACGACCTACTTCTACTCCTCCCTTTCTCTTCCCCACGACGTCGGCTCCTCCATCACAGGTTGAAGGAGTTTCTCTTGAACAATACCCACTACAAAACCCATCTCCAACATATTGTGGTCATCACGCTTCAAACATGGAGAAACTCAGCAACATTTCTCAAGTTTCAATGGGTTTTATTACTGGTGGGTTTGATTGGAACAAATCATCGAACCAACAGGATGATTGCAAAATGGAGGAAGACGTTGGAACCCTAAATGCTGTTGACCTCTTTTGCCTTGGGATACAAACTTAGGTAGGGTTTCAACGACAGAGAAAGATGAAGAATCTTTCTTCGATTATATGGGTTGTGATTCAATTTCTAGGCTAATTTGAAAGGGGTTTATGATGCCAAAATCTACAGGTTAGAATTCGACTGATTTCTACTCCACGTAGTTGTGTCTTTTTTAGTTCGAGAAATACCACAAATCAAGAACGTTTTTCTTTCTTACTTTGGCTTCTATTACTTCCTTGCAATTTCAGTCTTTTACTCATAGGTATGGATCTTGTAAATCATTTTCGATTTTGTTCGTTTTCTGTATATATAAACGAAGAGTTGTGTTGCTATCCTTTTTATTTAACATCAGTTGACATCTAATATGCAGGTAGCTGCTGGAGGCACGCTTTCAGTGGTGCTCACACGTGAAGGCCACGTAAGTCAACCATGGCCTCCTGGAGACATGTATATTTTTCTTTTTCTTCTTATTTTTTGCACACGCTGCAAATGGTTATTTTGATTAGATGTTAAATACTTGCATCACATTTTATGGTTTTATTGTAGAAAACAAATCTCCACAGCCGTTCGAGTACAAGGTCTTGAGAGGGTTAAGTTGATTGAAGTGGGGGCTTTCCACAATTTGGTCCTTGTTGAGGATGGAAGTCTTTGGATTTGGGAGAATAACGAATATGGACAGCTAGGAACAGGGGATACTCAGCTGAGATCATAACCAGTTTGTGTTCATGGATTATCTGGACTTACTTTGGTTAGTTTTTATTCCTACCATGTCTAACAGGATGTATATGCTTTGAATTGCTCGATTTCATATTGTTGGTTTAAGAACAGTCTGTTTGATAGCAATAACTGTTCCCATGTTCCATCAGGATTCATGGCTTTTGCTTAGTGAATGCTCCCGTTCAGACAATTAATCATGCTTAAATATTCTGATCCTTTATGGTTGCAATACAAATGGCTGATACATCCATCCATGTACTTTCTTTCAGGTTGATGTTGTTGCTGGTGGTTGTAGTTCTATTGCTTTAACAGATGAAGGAGAGGTACTTTGTGTTCTTTCCAAAGGTCGGTATATGTTGATATATATATATATATATATATATATAGGGCATGTTATAGAACATGTGTATGGGTGGGGGAGAGGGGAACATGGAAGACTTGGATTTGGAGACGACAAAAGCAGTAAATTGGTGCCGCAACAAGTCCAGCTTCTAGCTGAGGAGAATATTGTTCAGGTCAGATAACAAATTGACTTCATTTCAATGGATTCTCCATGATTGATTCTTGTATTTTCCATTAATAAACTTTGAAGCTTTTTACATCCTTTTTTATGGGTAATGATGCTGGTCTCATGTGGTGGCACTCATTCTGTTGCATTGACATGTGATGGTCGTATGTTTTCTGTAAGTAATCGATGAAATTAAGTTATTTGATTTGATTTAATTATATATGTGTCTGATAAAAGTTTATTGAATTTTGTTAGTTTGGGCGTGGGGATCATGGAAGATTGAGATATGGTAGAAAGGTGACGACCGACCATCTATCAGAAGTGTTGGATCGAAAATACGATAAACAAACAAAATATTCTTATTTCTGAGAAATCACACTTGAAACATACATAGTTAACACATATTTATAGACACCGAAAAGGTGCCATCGAACCATCGCAATGGTTCGGTAAAGGTTGTGTTGTTTCATGAAGCATCACACCTCTTCATGAATGGTCACACCATTTCACTAAAATAACTACTTATAAATATATATATATCTACACTAATTACATATAAATCGAGATTAATATAACATTCACCCCCTTAATCTCGATTATGTTGAAGAAGATCTTTAACTCCGAGTAGTTGTCTCATAGTGACAAATCTTATCCTTGGTAGTGGTTTCGTAAGTATGTCGGCTCTTTGTTGCTCTCCGCTGATGTGCTCGACCATTAAATCTTCCTTCTCGATGCATTCTCGTATGAAGTGATACTTAGTATCAATGTGTTTGCTTCTTCCATGAAATACAGGATTCTTCATAAGAGCTATTGCTGATTTGTTGTCAACACAGATCACAATCTTCTCTTCCTTTGTATTAGTAATATTACTGAGAAGCCTTTTTAACCATAGTGCCTGTGTTGCTGCTGCTGTTGCCGCAATAAACTCCGATTCACATGAGGATAGAGCCACTGTCCCTTGCTTCTGAGTGCTCCAAGTGATAGGTGAATTTCCAAAAAAGAAAATTATTCCAGTTGTACCTTTTCCTTCTTGTGTGTTAACACCGTAACTGCTGTCACTATAGCCTTGTATCTTGTTTCCTCCTTCATGCCCATAAGTTATACCATAGTCTTTTGTTCCTTTGATATAACGCAGCACTTGCTTGATTGCTTTCATATGCTGTTCTTGTGGGTCTTGCATGAAACGGCTAAGTAATCCAATTGGAAAGCTTAGATCAGGTCTTGTATGCAGTAAGTATCGTAAACATCCAATTAGACTTCGATATTCAGTGGCGTCTACGGACTTTCCTTCGGTTACTTTTGTAAGTTTGAGACCTGGTTCCATAGGTATCTTTGCTTCATTGCAGTCTAATAACCCTGTATCACTGAGTATCTTGTTCACGTAACCAGTTTGTTTTATTGAGATTTCACCCCTTTTTTGTGTAACCTCAATACCAAGATAATAAGTGAGTAATCCTAGATCACTCATGTCAAACTTTTCTTTCATTTGATCTTTGAAAGCATCAATATCTCTCTTTGATGATCCAGTAACTATTAGATCATCAACGTAAACTCCGATCAGTAGTGTTGATGCCTTATTTGTTCTTGTATAGAATGCTTGCTCTAATGCACATTTCTTGAAACCAAGTATCTTCAAGGTGTTATCCAACTTGGTGTACCAAGCCCGTGGAGCTTGTTTTAGACCATAAAGTGCTTTCATGAGTCTGTACACTTTTTCTTTGTCTCTTTCTTTTATAAAGCCTTCAGACTGTGAGACATAAACTTCTTCCTTCAATTCGCCTTGCAGAAAAGCTGACTTTACATCTAGATGATGTACTTCCCATTTGTTATATGCAGCTAGAGCCAATATCAGTCGTACTGTCTCGATCCGTGCTACTGGTGCAAAGACTTCATCAAAGTCTATGCCATGTTCTTGAATATATCCTTTGGCTACTAGTCGTGCCTTATGCTTTAATATCCTTCCTTCATCATCCCTTTTTGTCTTGAATACCTATTTTAAACCAATTGCTTTGTGACCCTTTGGCAAAGTGGTTAGCCTCCAGGTATTGTTCTTGTTGATAGAATCAATCTCCGTTTTCATAGCTTCAATCCACTTATCATCTTTAGCTGCTTCTTTGAAGTTCCTTGGTTCATCTTCCATCATTAGTAGTTCATCCGTATTGACATATATGTCATTTAAGGCTCTGTAACCTCTTACAGGTGTATGATCAATTCTTGAATCCGTTGTAGAAGGTGTATCAACTTCTGAGTCTAGTGGATGGATGGTGGATTGCTGTGGGTTATGAGTAGACATCTGTGAATTGGGTGTAGTAGGTACTTCATCATTTGGATCATTGTTACCATGTGTAACATCATTCTCGAGGTCTTCACTTTCATTCGAGATATATTGAGTACCAGTTGATTCATTGTTCCCTATAATGAAATCAGTCCATTCTGGTCTATCTAAGTTAAAATCTTTGGTATATTCCTTCCAATTCCAAGTCTCATCTTCCTTGAATTTTACGTCCCGACTGACGCAAATTTTATTCTTTATTGGATCAAACAAGCGGTATGCTTTTGATCCTGGCTCACTGCCTAAGTATACCATTTGTATACTTCTATCATCTAATTTTGTCAAGTGTTGTGAAGGTACCTTTGCATATGCGATGCATCCGAAAATCCTTAGATGATGTAGACTTGGCTTTCTTCCCTTCAGTGCTTCATATGGAGTAATGTCATCAAGTGACTTTGTTGGTGTGCAATTTAATATGAGTATGGCATGTCTAACTGCTTCTGCCCAAAAATTTTGTGGCAAATTCGTTGCCTTCATCATGCATCTTGTTGCCGAAAGAATTGTCCTATTCTTTCGTTCAACAACTCCATTTTGTTGAGGCGAATATGGTGCAGTTAACTGTCTTGAGATGCCATTGTCTTTACAGTATTGTAGGAATTCATTTGATGTGAATTCCCCTCCTCTGTCTGTTCTGGGTATCTTTAACTTTATTCCAAGTTCGTTTTCCACCCGTTGCTTAAATTCTTTAAAGATATCAAAAGCTTGATCTTTTGATTCTAGAAAGTATTCCCACATATATCTTGTGTAATCATCTACTAGTAGGAATATGTACCTTTTGCCGGTTGGTGTAGGTGGTGATATTGGACCACATAGATCTCCAAATACTAAATCCAATGGTGCTTCTGACCTTGATTTTGCTTGGTGTGGAAATGGAGCTCTTCTGTGTTTTCCTATTAAGCATATATCACAAATATTTGTTGTGTGTTTGGTTGGAGGTATTCCATGAACCAGTTTCCTTGAAACCATTTTCTTCATTGAGTCAAAGTTCAGATGACCCAACCTAGCATGCCACAACCATGCTTTGTCTTGAAGATTGGTTAATAAACAGACGGGTTTGACTATCTTCAGATTGGCTTTGTATAGACGGTTCATTGATCGTGCAATTCTTAATAGAATTTTGTTGCTTGAGTCATATAGCAGTAGTAATTCGTCTTCCATGACTACCTTACAGCCATTTTCTGTCAATTGGCCTAGGCTTAGTATATTACTCTTTAGACTTGGTATGTAGTATACCCTGTGAAATGACTCGCTGTTCTTTATTTTTGCATTCCAATAGTATGGATCCTTTTCCTTTGATCTCTACGTATGATCCATCTCCGAATCTTACGTTCCCGGTAGTCCTTTCGTCAATCTCGTTGAAATGATCCTTGACTCCTGTCATGTGATTACTTGCACCGTTGTCTAGGTACCATAGACTTTCATCACTTGAATTCATTTTGCTTACTTCGAGATTTCTTTCGTTCAAGAGAATTTTCTTGTCCTCTTCAATAGTTGCCATGAGTAGCGTTGGTTCTAAGTCTTCTTCAATGAGATTAGAATGTTCTGGTTCTTGAGTCTTCTGTGGGCATTCTCTGGCAAAATGTCCATTCTTCTTGCAATTATAGCACAATATCTTACTCTTATCAGGAGTAAATTTCTTTGTATTACCAATAGTTTCTCTTTTGAAACTATTTTGTGAGGGTTCCCAGTTCTTTCTTTCTGATCTGAATCTGTTATACCCTCGTCCTCGTGATTGATTAAATCTGCCACGACCACGTCCTCTAAAAGGTTGGCCCCGTCCGACATGCTGTGTGAACATTAGTCCTTCCTGACTGTCCACCGGTTTTTCTTTCTTAAATTTTAGTCTTTCTTCAAATGTCTTCAATCTCCCGATTGCTTCGTCTAATGACATAGTGTCTAGATCTGAGTATTGTTCAATGGATGCGACTATTTGAAGGAATCTGTCTGGTACGACATTTAGTAGTTTCCGTACGAGAACAGGGTCATCAAATGTCAATCCAATACTTGCTGCCTTGTTGATAATACTCGTTATCTTCGTAATGAATGAATCTATTGACTCATTGTCTTTCATCTTTAACATCTCAAATTCTGATTTGAGTGTTTGTTGCCTTGCTTTCTGGACACGATCTACCCCAACGTGTCTAGTTTTTAATGCATCCCAGACTGCCTTTGCGGTCTTGTACTTCGAAATGTGAAGTAATTGGTCTTCTGGCAGTGATTGGTAAAGGTATGCGATAGCGGTTTTATCTTTCTTTAAATCCGCTTGAGTTTCTGGTTTTGGTTCAATCATTTCCCAAAGACCATTTGCTTCTAGTATTACTTGCATTCGTATTGCCCAAGTGTTGTAGTTTGATCCTTTCAACATAGGGCACTGGAAATGGGTATTCGACCCAATTTCCCTGATTTTGGAACTATCTCCGAGTTCCTTGTCGGTTTTCCCCGTCATAATTTTGTCTGATCTCTTTTAATTTTTTTCAAAAATTTTATAATGGCCAGTTATAAAAATTGAAAAAACTTGTTATTTGTTTTCCTTTAAGTAGAACAAATAAAATCTTATGTTTAAAAAACAATTTTAAAAGTTTAAAAGAAAAGACAATTATGACTATAAAAGGTTAATTCCTTTTATCCTTTTTCAATTTACAAAAGTAGAAAATTAGATCAGAATTTGAAAAGGGGAAAACCTGATACGCACACCTTCTGTATGCGTGAATTGTGATGTGGGAACAAAGCAGGGTCGCGACTCCCTTCTTCTTCCTCGTTCGAATTGTCGTTCTTCCTTCTGAACGGTGCGTTTTGCCCATCTCCTTCTTCGAGCGGCGGTTGTCGTTCCTTCTTTCGAGCGGCTGTTTTACCGGTTCAAGCGGTGGTTTACCGTTGTGGTATCCCATTTTTCGGTGACTGGTTTGCCAAGCCTTATGCTTGTCTTTGATTTTTGCCAACCCGTATGGTTGCGATTTGAGAGTTTTCTTCTCCAATTTCGAGACAAGTATGTTTTTTTCCCTGTTTCGGTGATTTTCTCTGGTTCGAATTTTCTGGGTAGATGATCAGAGTTTGGTATGAAAGTAACAAGGCTCTGATACCAATTGTTGGATCGAAAATACGATAAACAAACAAAATATTCTTATTTCTGAGAAATCACACTTGAAACATACATAGTTAACACATATTTATAGACACCGAAAAGGTGCCATCGAACCATCGCAATGGTTCGGTAAAGGTTGTGTTGTTTCATGAAGCATCACACCTCTTCATGAATGGTCACACCCTTTCACTAAAATAACTACTTATAAATATATATATATCTACACTAATTACATATAAATCGAGATTAATCTAACAAGAAGTACCCATTGACCTTTCGTCCCGGAAGATGATGAGAGTGGCAGTGAAGTAGGACGATGGTGCGCTAAATATGTGGCTTGTGGGGGTCGTCATACAATTGCCATTGCAGTAAGAATTGTCAATTCAGAACCTGAGATGTGTTCATCCTTGAAATAATTCTTACATATTTTGACTTTTATGGTCAAACAAGAAACCTTTATGACAAATTTTCTTACAGATTTACACATAGCATTCATGGGGTTTGTGTTTATAACAAGATGGATACATCATTCATTTTAAATACTATTTTGCATTTCTTCTAATAACTAATGCTTGTTTAACTATTGTTTTAAATATTATATTTGTATGATGTGAGTTGTTGAGTTGGTATCACATTTCCCATTTTTGAATTTTTGAATTTTTCTTGATGTGAGTTTTTATCATGGATTGATCACTCTTGGTATGGATGCATGTAGCTTGCCTTTTTCACTCAAAGCATAGGTCCAGCCATTTAAGTACCTACAAGGAAAATATTATGGTTTCTTCTACTTCTATTTCTTAACAGGTTACAAGTACTTTATCTTTCATTTCAACCC
Organism: Saussurea involucrata; assembly: GCA_033807775.1. Lineage (NCBI taxonomy): Eukaryota > Viridiplantae > Streptophyta > Magnoliopsida > Asterales > Asteraceae > Saussurea > Saussurea involucrata. The sequence goes on from CM066325.1 coordinate 17,587,976, forward strand.
CCCCCCCCCCCCCACACACCCTTTTGGTGTCGAACAGAGATAATTGAGGTTGCTTTTGACCTTAGATAAGGTTAATGTGAAAGAGGTAAGATTAATGTGAAAGAGGAGTTACTTGTACGTGACCATCAAGTGATTAGCTTGAATGTTATTGATCCATCCCCACCTGCGGGGATTTGCCTGTACGAAAAAAAAATTCAGACACCAAATAAAAAAGAAACTAGCACATTCTGTGGCGGAGCCAAGAATTGATACGAGGGAGAGCACGCAATAAAACAAATATTAATTTTATGACAAAAACAACGATATTATGTTAATAGATTCCTAACCTTTACAGTAAAATCGAATATGTTAAAATGATGGACATAAATCATAAAAGAACTTCAAAAAAAAATAGTCAAAACAACACTTTAACTATTTCAATGTATGTCACAAAAAATAGATGGCTATAATTTTTTTTCCTGATTTTTGCTCTAAAATCAAGGACCTTTAAATTTTAAATCCTTCAAAAACAATGTCAATCTAGCAGTATAGCATATTACATAAACTGAAATCGAATATCAAAACCACAACTTAATAACTAAAAACCAAAACGTAATTTGACGATTGTGTAATTCGAAAATTGATAATCTCTAGCATGAAACTAAGAGCATCCACAACAATGAAATTTCATTACAATTGCAAATGTGTCATGTCAGCTTTGCAATTATCTTGAAATTATTCTCTACAACAATGAAATTTCAACCACTTTCTAAAGAATGAACTAGAAATTTAGACATCAGCTTTGCAATTAATTTTGGTTTGCTCCTGGTATATATCTCCCTCTCCTAATCAACAATGAAGTATTGCGTTTTTCACATCTCCGGAAACTGCCATGCGTTTAACGTTTTCCGTTGACTGAGATTGCCGTAGAATGAAAACTCCATTTTCGGATGCACTAATCGCGTGTGAACTTCACAAACGGTGATCTGTAGTTGATAACGATTTTAGGTTTTTGAATTGATTGAAATTGTGTTCACGATCTTCTTCATCTTCATCTGATTTTGAATTGAGAAACATTTGTGACTCGATTTGGGGAAAATATCGATTGCTTTTACAGCAACATCGATATTCCAATCTGCAGCTTCCATATCACAAATCAACAGTTTCACGAAGTCTTGTATAGATCGTAATTCTGAAATTTGTTACGGTTAGATCTGATAGATTCATGTTGTCGAAAAGCGGAAAGCAAATTCTCGAATTGATTTGTTCGTTGAATTCGCCTCCATTAACAGATCTTCAAGCAACGAGATCTCTGAACTCTTCGAGAAACCTTCTCTGAAGGTACCTTTTAGTGACTTTTTAAAATCGTCATTAATGCTTGAAAAACGTCTCTTAAGCTTTTTAGACAAATTAAACATTTAGATAAGCTTCTCAGACTTTTAAATACAGAAGAAAACCTTCTCAGAAGGTCGTTTTCTTGAATGGGATGTATTGGTTATGAGGACATGAGTTGAACAAGATTTTACATTCACATCCTAACCGTTTTTCCATAAGACCACAATGGTTTTAAAGTTATTAATTCAAGCAAATGAAAAAAACTTTAGAATCTTTTACACCCGCCGCATCGTGCGGGTACAGTAACTAGTTTGATTGATTGTAATTTGTAAATCACTTGACAACAAAATTACAGAAAATTTATAGAGGCAGAGAGCATTGCTTCTACAGGATCTAAACAAAATTGAAGCCAACAGTTTCAGATTAAACAAAATTGAAGCCTCTGGTTTGAAATCAGAAACCAAATTCTTAACGAAAAGAATTGAAGAAGATTAACAATTTGAGATGAATAATCACGTACTATACGATTGATTATCTACAAAAACCTCATAAATACATATGAATAATCACACCACAATCATGACAACGACGAAGACGATAATCATAACGCCAAATCCGATTCCAAATCAAAAAAACATAACAATAAAAAAAATCGTAACAAACTCAAAAGGAGCAGATCCAAATTCTACCTCACTCTGTACATCAACAAACCACAAACCAAATCATTGTGAATGGAAACTAGAAGAGAAGAGAGAAAACAAGTGTGGATACAGATGCTATGGCAGTAGGAATGAAGACGGTGGTTGCGTCTGACATTGGAGCAGGAGTAGGAGGATCGGCAGCGGAAACGGCCATCATCATCGTCATGACTACCATTAGAACAGCAAGCTTCATCATCTGCATTCTTTTCATGCTTAATATTTCTTCGTTAAACTCCGCGATTTCTTCAGTTATATCTGACAATGGCGGAAGGAGGGTTTACCAAGTGTTGGATTTTATAGAGGAATTAGGAATATGTGTGTGAGACTTGAACGGGCAGCGGAGAGAGAATGTTGTTGCTGCCCGAATTTTTCGAAGAGGTGGGCTGTCGTTGGTATACAGCTGTCGTTAGGTGGTTCCTTTTAACACGATTTTACTTTATTTCGGATTTTAGGTTGCTATTTAGCAAGTTATTTGAAAATAAAATAAAATAATTGTAATCATAATATTAATTGTTATATTTTTCTTATAAGTAGATAAGGATTAAAAAACAATTTATTATACATGAGTGTTCTTAAAGTAGAATGGATATGAGCAACGGCTTATTTTGGCCCGTTAAGAGATGGTCTTATTTTGGGCTTCTATTTGATCCGTGTTGGTGTTGGCCAGTCCAAATCTAGCATACAAATTACAATTACTAACACTTCACCCAACGACATTAAATGCATAGGTATATAGATAGCTACGGAGCTACCAACATGGGAAGACTTTTCTCATGCATGTCATTAAGGGTGCGCACGTAATAGAACAAGACAAGATGAGATAGGACAGAACAGAACAATTGTTCAGCGTTTGGTAGATAGAACAGAACATAACACATTAGATAAAATACAATAAATAAAATTTAAATAATGAATAAAATATAAAAATAGAATGTTTATTTGATGTTTTAGAAGAGAATTAGATTTTACTTTGAGGTTAAATTGATAAAACATAAGTCTGTTCCATCTTGTTTCATGGGGTAGGGGTGAAACAGGTCTGTTCCACTTTGTTCCACTATGTTTCTGTCTGTTCCACATTTAAGTCCTGCCAAACGTGGGACAATGATTCTTGTTCTGTTCTGTCCTGTCCTATCCTATCCAGTGTACCAAACACACCATAAGATTTGAGATTCTTTTGAGGATTATTTGAAATTAACAGTTGCAACATCCATAACCTTGAAGTGTATATTAACTCAATAGTTGTTAGTTTAATTAAAATGTTAATGATTTTTCATTGATTACTGAGTTCGGGTAGTATTCGTTCTCAAAATATTGGTTTAAAGGAAGAGAATGTCCAAACCATATATATATATGGTCCCCTTCTTTTGCTAACCAACCCATTGGTACTAACCGTGCTAACCAACCATTGACCAATCAAATTGCTCCTTTTATTTTGGTTTAGGTGCACACCAACAAAGGTAAAATGGGTATATCCAATTTCTTCCATATTTATCTCACATTTAATAACTGATTCTACATTCCATAGTTATCTAATCCATGATTTTCGAAATTATATTAATTCATAATATATTTTTAATATCAAACAAGATATCGAAATTATATTAATTCAGAATTATATTTTCGGAATTATATATGCAGGTGTGCATATATGCAGATGAGACATTGTGCATATATGCAGATGTGCATATGTGCACATATGCATATGTGCAAAAGCCATCTCAGACTAAATCATATGCACATAAACATCATCATCATCATCGCCTTCTGTGAAGTTTTTCTCCGAGTACTCTTTAAAGTTCACATCGCCGGAATGTTTCTCGAGACTGGGGCCCACATCGGGAAAACAAAGGAGGCTCGCGGCGGAGCAGAACGACGGGAGGTTGATGGAGAGGTGCACATATGCATATATGTGCAAATGTGCAAATGTGCATATGTGCACATATGCATATGTGCAAAAGCCATCTCAGACTAAATCATATGCACAGTTATGTGCACATATGCACATAAGCATCATCATCATCATCATCGCCTTCTGTGAAGTTTTTTCTCCGAGTAAATCATATGCACAGTTTATGTGCACATATGCACATAAGCATCATCACCATCATCATGCGGCGGAGGTGGTGGGAGGAAGGCGGAGGCGGCGTGGCGGAGGTGGTGGGAGGAACGCGGAGGCGGCGACGGTGGTAGGAGAAAGGCGGAGTCACTTGTAATCGGCGTGGCGGAGGTGGTGGGAGGAACGCGGAGGCGACGACGGTGGTAGGAGGAAGGCGGAGTCACTTGTAATCGGCGACGGAGGTGGTGGGAGGGCGGCGGAGGTGATGGGAGGAAAGTGGAGGCGGGAGAGATAGTGAGAGGAATGGTGGAAGATATCCACGATCCTTGGTTTATGGAAGAGATGTGATTAAATCCCTTAAATGTAGGAATTCCTTTTTTAAGATTTTTTATTTTGGACAAAAATGCCCTTGTGCTCATATGCACAAATGTCCAGCGCCTAACCCGTTAATTTTAAATAATATTAAAATCTAGTATTAATTATAACCGTTGATCTGATGCATCTACGGTGTGATCGGTTAACACGGTTAGTATCAATGGGTTGGTTAGCAAAAGAAGGACCCTCTATATATATATATATATATATATGAGTCCCATTCATTTGCTAACCAATTCATTTGTATTAACCATGCTAACCAAAAATGGACCAATCAGATGGCTCCCTTTCTTTTTGTTTAATTACATGATTTAAATATAGTGGAGGGTAAAATTGGAATTTTTTTCCATAGCCACGTTTTAAGGCAATTCCTTATTTATCTCATAGATAATGATGGTAGTTATTTAATTGTCATTCTTTAATAATATTTTTCTCAATATTTTCTAAAATAATTTCACTATAATTATCAAAATCCAATAAACCAATATGAATTTGCATACGATTCTCTATTTCAAGTTTTCTTACAAATTGCTCTCACCGTTGGTAATTGTTATGTGCATATGTGCACATATATATCTTTATATATGTGCATATGTGCACATATATATCTTTATGAAGCGGGTTCAAACGAGGAGCGTAACAATTTAAGAAAACGCGAGGAGCACCGCCCATGTACAAAATCACATGTGATTCACAGTACAAACCGCGGGACAAACCGCGGGACAAGCCGCGCGGGTCTAGCATTTTAATCACATATGATTTTGTATGTGAATCACATGTGATTTTGTACATGGGCGGCCGTTCTCGTGCTTCTCGTAAATAGTTAACGTTCTCGTTTGAACCTTTCTCATATCTTTATATATGTGCATATAATCTTTATATATGTGCATATGTGCACATGCACATATGCATCAGTATGTATGTGCATATATGCATATGATGAACGTGATTTCCATTCTGAACTATGTTTCAGGATGTTCTGAATCTGTGACCAAAATCCAGTAAACCAGTAACATTGTGTACATGTGCACATCGACCATCTAGGTTACAAACATGTGATGGACACGAATGGGGTATCTATACATATGCGTGTATGTGCATATGTGCACATGCATCATACGTTAGCATCATGTTGATCTCCCTGAGAATTTAAAATAAATTAATTTTTTAATCCTTTAATTAAAAATAAAGATCAATTGAAGATACCCATGATTTTTTTTGGAAGAGATGTGATAACCATCCCTTAAAATTAGGTGATTTCATTTTTAATATTTGTTGTTTTGGACAAAAATGCCCCTCTGCACTTATGCACAAATGTCAACATTTTCTTTTTTAATTTTGGATAATATTATAATCATTGATTTAATTATAACCGTTGATCTTAATAATCTATGGTTGTGATCGGTTAGCACGGTTAGTACCAATAGGTTGGTTAGCAAAAGAAGGGACCCATATATATATATATATATAGGGATAATAAATTGTAAACCTCTAAATGTGTGTAAACTTTGGATTTCATAGGTTTTCTTGATGAAATTGTTTCATGAAATTGTTTATTTTGATGAAAGTGTTTCATATCATTTGTTTTATGATGAAATTATTTCATATATTTGTGTTTCTTATGTAAAACGACAAAGTTTCATCAAACTGATAAAATATATGAAACAGTTTTATAGGAATGAAAAAAAACATGAAACTACATAAAAACACAAATATATGAAACAATTTCATCAAAACATGAATAATATGAAACAATTTCATCAAAATAAACAATTTCATCAAGAAAACCTATGAAATCCAAAGTTTACACGAAAAAAGTTTACAAAATAGTGGTCCTATATATATATATATAGGTGAGGTATCCGTTGCAAACCAGTCAGTTTGTGCAAACCCCGTGCAAACCAATCTACAATCATGAATCTGGAATTTTTTTTATGTTGATGCTTCATGAATCTATATTTTGGCTTCATGAATATAAAATTTGGATTCATGAATATATAATTTGACTTCATGAATCTATATTTTCCGATAGAGCCCTAAAATACCCTTATGGATATAAAAAAGAAGTTATGGATATAAAAAAATAAGTTACGTGATTGGTGGAGATTAAAAAATATGCTAAAAGCCCTAACATACCCTTATGGATAAAGAAAAAAAAGTTACGTGATTGGTAGATTGGTTTGCACGGGGTTTGCACAAACTGATTGGTTTGCAACGGATACCTCCCCTATATATATATATATATATATATATATAGAGAGAGAGAGAGAGAGAGAGAGAGGGAGAGCTTTTTATGCAACCATCCCTTAATAATGCAACCATGAAACTTAATATGAGCCCTTGGATTGGAATTAACCCGCTAAGCATGATTAGGGGCAACAATGACATTTCATATTATTATTTAATTTTCCTATTTTATTTTCGCTTTTATGTAGGTAGTTATTTTTGGATAGATTCAGTTTCCCGATTTCCATGCAATCAAAATCAGTTTTTTTCAAACTTGATCATATCATTATCGTCGAAATCATCCATTATTGATCTTATTTCTTCATACTTTGAGAATGTTTTTTAAGTTTGTTATTGCATTAACAATATGGATGATGATTCTTTAATTTCGGCCATGGAAATCGATATCCTAGCATCATCCGTTGTTTCCGAGTTCATAGTCGAAGATGGTGAAACATATGAAACTTCTTATGAGTACGAAGGTGATTGTTCAAAACAAGGAGATGTTGATGACTTCGTACATGAAGATATTACCGTCAGTGACAAAAAAAACAATGGTTAGTATTTATAGTTTTTTAGGGTTGATACCAAAGTTTTTGTAAATTGGCGATGTATGAGTAATTAATTTGTTTTTTTGTTTAGGATATTGGGTTTTTTTTTGTATTGTTTGCGTTAATGGTTCCATTCAATGCTGTTATGTATGAAACTTATGAAACAGTATGTAGTTTATATATAGTCTTCTTGTATTTTTAGTGAAACAGCGAAACATCAACGGTTCCATTCAATGTTGTTATGTATGAAACTTATGAAATAGTGAGTGAAAAAAGGGTTTCTTTAATGACATTATGCTCAAAAATAAGTTTCACACATTAACTAATTAATGACAGTATACTCGAAAAAAATTACAAGTTTCATACCTTCGATGAACGAACATTCTTTCGTCACAAACATCAACTCCATCGGACTTTGTGTGTCGCTTCTCTCAATAACATCCAGATTTGTCTCCATTAATGCTTTCTTATTTTTTCCCCTAGCAGTGAGTGAAAAAAAGGGTTTCTTTAATGACATTATACTCGAAAATAAGTTTCACACGTTAAGTAATAAGAGTACCTTTTTCTTGTTTCGTCTCCGTCGATGTGTCGTCAAGGCAAACTGGGTTATCCGGTGTGTTCTTGAAATTTGAAAACGAGGTTTTCAGAAGTATTCGTTCGCTTGGCCTTCTAACTGTTAGGGTTTCTGTTGGGTCACCAAAGATTTGAAATTGACTCACCAATGTTTTCCCTAATTATCCTACTTAGAATATTTTAGTTTGGTTCTTCATATGACTTGTACAATATAGCAACTGTTCGGTGAAGTCGAAGATCAACCGAAACCAAGCTTGAAGACTCTCTACTTGTGGAAAATAGAAGACTTTTCTCAACAAACAAACAAGTCATTATTCACCGAAGTTGTCCTCACAATTCGGTGAACAACATGTCCACCGATTTTGTTCTCACAAATCGGTGGTCAACATCTCCACCGATAACGCTTGCATTATTCGGTGGACATCTTCCACCGATGTGGTCTTCAGGAATCGGTGGAACTCATCCCACTGATGAGGATACTTAAATCGGTGGGATCTTTGTGAAATTGGTTTTCTTGCAGATGTTTTCAAAGACCAATGACAATTGTATTGGTGAAACATCATCGGTATGATTGTCTTGGAATCCACATCAAGAAGATCATTTACTCATGGGACAATATCCGTTGGAAGATAAAAGTGACCTTTTGTCTTTTATCCATCTTCAGTAAAAGTCCTTTCAGCATGGGTTCTATACCTATTACCAAGAAAAAGGTGATGGGACCATTCCAACTTTTTAGAAGTCAACTTCTTCCAGCCAATCTCCTGATGACAAGTGTCCCAAGCATTTAATGCTCAGTACACTCATCCTCACTATAAAAGGAAGACCTCTCCATGCAGAAGATATCACTTACATCTTGAGATACTTGAAGATTACTGTGTGCTCTAAGATTCTACGTGAACTGGAAGATTTCTGTAACACCCGGAAAATCCTTGTGAGTAATAATAGTCCTAATATTTCTTTATATTTAGACTTTTTAAATTATAATTGATTTTCTAAGTAATTTCCGTGATTGTTACTTGTTATTTGAGAACTTTCGATAGAAATTCGTAAGTTTATTCCTTAAGGAAATTAATGAAAAATAGATGACAAAGTTAAATATTAGATTTTATGGATTAGTTGGATGGGTAATTTGAATACGAGTCCAACGGTTCTTTCCGGAGCAAAAACGGAGTTCTAACGAAGAAGTTACGGCCAAATTAGTGGAAAATGAGAAGCAAACAAACAGAGGTTGGCGCGGATGGTGGCGCCGATGCACTGGCGCGGGCGCTGGCGCCGAGCACCTGACGTGTTGAAAGGGGGTTAAAACCCACCTCTTAGTCCTTAGTCATTCATTTCTTAAATTAGAACTCTCAAAACTGATAGATTGCTCTGCTCCTCACTTCTCAAACGAATTCTCATCTAAGATTAAGGTAAACATACATCTCTCAATCATAATCCAATTCAAGCAATTAGTAGATGAATCTTACCAATTAAACTTGAATTAGGGCATTACATCTTCATTTCATCTTGTTGGAAGTGATTGGGTTCAAGTCTTCAAGTTAGGGTTATATCAATTGAAGATTTGATGTGAGTAACTTGTATCTAATTGATTGTATTATACTTTACTACCATTTTTTATCTTGATTTTGGTATTGATAATGAGAAATCTTGATTAATAAGCTCTTAATGGTTAAAAGGGAAACAAGAAGAGTTCAAGTAAGTTATGGTGGACTAATTGTGTTTTATTACTTAGAATGCCATGGTAAATGCTAGTGTTAAAGGTTTGGGTTTGATACATCATTGGTATATGATTATGATTATGGCTTAATATATGTCTTAATGAAGCAAAGATGGCTTAATGGTCAAAATGGACTTATTATTGAATTGTAAACATGGATGTTTATTATTGATATTACATAGAATGTGATTTGATACATATGGATGTATATGAACTACATGGAAGTAGTATTGATATGTTAAATGGTTGGACCATTGTTAAGTGTTAAGTATGCTTTGAATATTATTTGGATTAACATATTTGGTATTCACATAATTGGAGGAGCACCTAGTAGGCATTGGAGGATATATTCTTACACACCGTGGGGTAAGTGTAATTGATTCATACCTTCAGATACCGTGGGGTTTTTCCGTTGTGTTATGCCTTGTGACAATACCGTGGGGTACCGATCAAGGTATATCTTCGATTATGATGTAACTGGGTAGCAATATGGGCCTTCTCCATGGAATCCAATTTGTGAATATATCGAATTGTTATTCCTACATGCTATGATTATATTCTTTATGCTATGTGTAAACCTCACTTAGGCTTTAAAAGCCTAACACTTGTTATGTGTTGTATGTGTTACAGATATTAGTGGTTCCGGAGACAAGAAGGTTTAGACATGGGTTGTGAGCATGGGATCATTGTTGGAGAGCTAAAGATTAGAAGATTTATGATAGAACTTTCCGACATCTTTTGTAATCTGATTTCTATAGTAGAGATTAGATAAGCTAGTGGTCCATTAGTAGTTATAATTATCTAAATCTTAGTATTAATGGTCATGTAAAGATAACTATGTATACTTTTACTTTAGTAATGCGTACCACTATTCCGTTTCATGGAAGTTTTTGTTAACCCCTGTTTTGGGGTGTTACAAGTTGGTATCAGAGCTTTAGTTTAAGTGAACTAAGTATGTTGAGGAGGTACTTAGACTTAAGCTGAGATGAATTAAGTTATGAATCGTGAGATTGGGTAGAAGTATTAAGACGGGATGGCCTTAGGGTCGACAGAAATACGTGAAATTAGTACGGTAACGACGGTAATGAGGATTCTCATGTATGATATATTCACAATCTCAATTAGCTACTGTTATTATGAATATATTGTTACATAAGCATACTTGTTTCTAATTTGTTCCAGTGACTAATGATCGGTAAAGTACGTTTCGTGTGTCTATATTCATATAACTATTTCTCAGGGTTATCTTTTGTTTTATAACATAATGATGGTAAAAATGCTACCAAGGTCTTTCAATTCTTTGGAGGACAGATCGGTAAATGATTGAGGAATGGAAGGACAACCTGGAACTGGCGGGACTCAGGAAAGTCCGCCGAGACAACCTTAAATAAGTGGATTAAAATGTGAGGAAATAGAATGTAAGATGTTTGATCAAGACGGGAATAGTATGAAATGGTTGAGTAAGTGAGCCTTGGAAGGCATGTATAACAAGTGTTAGAAGGCTGAGAGGGTAACCACTGGTTGGAAATAGAGCGTCAATGATAAGTTGCGTGAGTTAAACAATAGACCTTGTTTGAGTGAATAGCCTTCAATTGCAAGTAGAGTTTTATGCATGTTGTCCTCGAGTGTGTGTTACATGGGTTTTCGTGATTTCAAAACAAACGCATAAATAGCAATTTAGTCGATGATGAGTCAGTATGTGCACATGGGTATTTAGAGAAAAAGGCAATACCATCTATGTCGTACAGTGAAATTTTGAGTTTAGCAATTTGCAAAATACTTCATACTTTATAAGAAAAGTTAAATATAAATGAGTGTGAGAACCGACTAGCTTCCTTTGTGTCGGTAATTTCTTTCAACTTTTGTCGTATGAAAAGATTTTCATTAAATATATTACGGTCATAACAACATCGTTTTGGTTGAAAAAGATTAAGTTTTTCGGAAAGTAGTATGCAAATGATTCTCGTGATCGTTGTGCAGTACACTGAAGCTATAAGAATTTTGGGGTCATGTGTACCCAAGTTGCTCCAAGTGTTGTTCTTTAAAAGGAGGAAATGTGCGAAATAAAATATTTAATACATTGTTATGCATGAAGGCTATGAACGAACTAAGTCGTAAAATATTACTATAAGCTAAGAAAGAACTCTGAGAATGGAGAGGTGTTGGATAAATCATGGGAGAATGTTTGTAATTTTGGTAATTGTGTTCAAGAGGAAGGTGAACAATGGGAGAGTTGAAAGTGGACTTTAGTGTCGGTTGTAAGAAGGTCTATACCCTTGTTTGGTAACTAGAAATACAGTTGGCAAGGGACGGTTGTGTCCGGAGGAAGGATTAGTAGTCATCAAGGTGATGGAATTAGCAAATTGCTATGAGTAGTGTGGTGAGACAGAAAGGAAATACCCTCGACGTTAAATAAGAATTTATGGTGATCTTGTGATATTAGTATTGCACGAATAAGTTTGAAATGAAGACGATGAGATGTAAATTGTATTATGTTATGTTGAAAGGATTAGGTTCAGTCCTTGTTAATGAATAGATTAAAGAAGTATCGATAGGTCGACTATTGTCATTGAAGTCGGCAGTTGTGTAAGATGTATGAGGCCTTTTGCCTGGCACAGGGTGCGGTCTGGGTGCGTCCCGCGTATGCCTGTGCGGGCAGAAACAAAACCGTGAGCGGTACCGGCATGCTGTTATGCAGAGGGTATGTGCAAAACGGACATTATCGTGTACAGTGGACTGGGGATGTTGCAGAATGTTATAGAATGCGGACAATACATATCTTGTGAAACACCACATGTAGGGATTTTGAGTGATTGACGAATAAATCACGAGTGGAAGAGGTTTTGGTTAAATTATTACATAAGTGAAAGTTAGGTGGTCAAAATACGCTTTTAAAAGTTTATTGAGGTGGTGCAATAATTTTGGTGTGTTATATGCTTAATCGCAATTTTAAAAAAAAAAGTGTCGGTTTAACTATTGGTCTTATGAGTGAGGACCGTTTGATGATCTTGTATTTTTAGTACTTTTGGGACTAATGAACTTTGGCAAAATAATATATATATATATATATATATATATATATTATGGAGTATATAGAGTTGTATATACGTGTACATATAGATACATATAGGAATTGACTTCATTGGGAAAGTAGCAATGAAGGGGTCGTGAGATTATCATGTCTCGAAGCGTGTGTTGCATGATGTGGGATTAGATGTATTTTAAATTTCATGAGTTGATATTGATAAATGATCAATAGACCCTTTGAGTAGATGGCTTGGTTTTAGGCTCGGTTGAGTCTTAAGGGTATTCGTCGGTTTAATTAACTTGACATAGGCTTGGGGGTTGGAATTACATGAATTGTATTATAATTAAAGTTTACATAATGTGAACACATTGAGTTTTCTTTTGAGATCATGTATGAATGTTAAGTCAGAATCGGAAGATTAAAAGTTGAAGGATCACCTTGTGGGGGGTGTTAGGATAGTGAAAGACTATTGTAGTAGATGAACATTCTACTTATGGTGTAGATGGTTTATATAGAATGAAGAATTAGGCATGAACATGGTAAGGGTATGGACTATGTAGATTTGTGATGGAGTGTGCACTGTATATATATAATGGTTTGGAATCATAAAGAATTAGTAAGAAGTGAGTAAGTTTAAGTTAATTAGAAACTCGTGAGTTGTAGTTCAAACTAAAGTTGGGGAGGAATAAAGTAATGAAATAGATTCGGTTAATCGTGCGGGAGAGCATGAAGGTAAATTTGAATTGTGTATGAATGACCATGAGGGATCTGGTCTGCTGTGAGATGTTATGGGTGGAGAATGTACGAACGAGTAGTGGCATTAATTGTCAAGATAAATGTGTCAACCAGTAATATGAAGTTATAAAGAGGGAACATTAGATGAAAGTCTTTTCGGGGATTCCAGATGAACAGTACTAGTTGTCAATAAAGCTGTTGGAATATGTGGTTGTAAGATGGTGTAGTGATTTGGCTATAATTGTAATAGAATGTCGAGCGGTAGTGTGAGTTTATCCAAAGTGATTTTGGTTGTGTGAGTCATTAAATAAGTTTATGATTTTGAATCATAGGAAGTTTAATAAAGATGAGAAAGTATTATCGGTATGTGGAAAAGTTGGGAGAAAGAGACAAATAATGATTGAAGGGTAGTACTTCATGCTAACGTAGGAAGTAATGATAGAAAGGTCGGACCTAAGAATGTAGTTATACTACAGGTTCAATGGAATTATCACCTTTGATATATAATATTTTAGTGCTTGGTTGCAATGTGGTCGCGTAGTACGATATTGATGCGAGGAAGTGGTAATACTATATACTGAAGAAACGTGTGGGTCATAGATGTAGTGATGGGTGCCGTAATGTAACACCCTAAAATTCAGGGCCAATTTAAACCTCAAAATACACGCGTTATGATCATCAAAATATCAGACTTTTATAAACCAAAGGATCATAAGTAAGTTTCTATATATACACAAGGTAGATTAACTTAAATAATCTGATCAATCTAATTATACATCACAATAAGATTAACTAGATTATCTAAGGATTGTCCCAAAAGTCATCAAAAGAATATCCTGATCCTTCGTTATCGCCAAGTCTGATTTCCTCCAAATGAAGTCTCACTTCCCAAACTATTTCCCAGAGCCTGTACCTGGTAAGACAGTTTAATTTGAAACATTAGGCTTTCGCCTAGTGAGATTATCCAAATTAAATTAAAATTTAACAACTAAAATATTAACAGATATATCAAACCTGTTTCCAGCCATCTCACCATACCAAGCTCTTATCAACCATTGGAATCCACCTATTCCTTTACTTATGACTAATTCATCTAGTCATCATACTACCAACAAGAATTACTATAAATCCCACCGGACTTATAAATAACTCTAACTCACAGAAATTACAGTTTCCAAACCTGCTTCTTTCTGAATTAAGATTACAATTTCTCAACAATGAAGATATCTCATCTTTCGATTGAAATGGGAATTACAACTCTAAGTCTGCCATTCCTCATTTCATTTCCTCCCCACCTTGAATCACTGGTCTCTCAAATGAGATTTTATTTTATCGCGATCAACAACCACCAGAGACCCTCACGGATGATTCAAGATTCACTCCAACAACTAGAAATACACCCCAACGGTCCCTGGCTAGTAAACGGTTCTCATTATACCGTACTTTATGCCCACTAGACTAGATGTATATTTCTAGCCAACGCCACACAATAATTGTGTATCATCACTCTTTCTATTGTATACTAAGGCTATACAATTCAACATATATTCTATATCTCTATGTACATAATATTAATTTCAACGATTATCCCTACTTTGCCATTTAGCATCGGGGATTAACATCTCAACAATTAACCACAACTCTGGACTCATAAATAAGTCCTTACAATTTAATACAACATGGTTTTTACATCAACAACAGAGTTATAAACATATAACAAATAGCATATACATATCAGATTGCATTCCACATAAAAGCCTCAAACTACTACTGAAAGACCACAAAATTCGCAAGCCACTGTAGCGAAAAGCTACACTTTTCGCAAGCCAAAGCTGCGAAAACCTCCACTTTTCGCAACCCTCTATTGCGAAAAGTCTAGAACTCGCAACCTTTGGTTGCGAAAACCTCACTTTTCGCAAACCACTGTTGCGAAAACATTACTGTTCATCGTCACTTTCACCTGTTAAGCCAGTCTCGATTTTTCTTAACCATTAAGCATTCTAAGTGATTTAAATACAAATACACACATCTATTAACATTCTCATTGCTTAATTTTAAAGAAAGTTGAATAACTCACCTTAATGGAACTGAGCTCTTGATCGAAATCTTCACAGCCTCAATTCAATCCTCCCAAAACAGTTCTAAACAAATAATTATGAAATTAATTAACCTTCTTACAAGAATCAATAGGAAGATTCAAGTTTCTTACCACAAATTCAAACCAAAAGCTTACCTGCTTCTTCTCCTTCCCGATATCTATCTCTCTGACTCGTTCTCTCTCTTTCTCGCTATATCTCTATTTTCTTTTCTTTTTAGAATACAAAACAAAAAAATCAGTATTATCAAATACTGATTAATTCCTACTGTGACACCTCATGTTATAACATGAGTCATTAACCCATTTTCCACATAAACCCCAAACTTTCAAATAAGGACAATTTAACCCTCCAAGTTAATTTTCTCCAAAAATAAATTGTACCAAAATACAATTTATCTACTATTAACACAATGAAATTTTCGGAGTGTTACAATACTCCCCAACTTGAAAATGATTTCGTCCCCGAAATCGAACTAAGCAAACAATTGAGGGTATCGTTTCTTCATTTCTTCCTCCGACTCTAAAGTCACGTTACTGCCTCGGTGATGTTTCCATCGTACTTTCAACATAGGCACCTCTTTGTCGTTCCTTAACTTCCGAACCGATCTTTCTAGAATCGCTTCCGGTTCTTCAACACATCGACTCTTCTCGTCCACCTTGACATCAGTTATCGGAATCACATCTTGTTCTTCGGCCAAACACTTCCGAAGATAACACACGTGAAACACATTGTGAAATCCTTCCAATTCAGGTGGAAGATCTAGCTGATAAGCCTGTTGACCAATTCTTTTAGTGATAATGAAAGGTCCTAGAAAACGAGGACTTAACTTACCACGTTTTCCAAAACGAATTACACCTTTCCATGGAGATACTTTTAGCATGACGCGCTCCCCAACTTGGAATTCTACTGGTCTTCTTTTTAAATCAGCATAACTCTTTTGTCTGTCTTGAGCTGCTTTCATGTGTTGTCGGATTTCTTTTATTTTATCAGCCGTTTGTTGTACCATTTCCGGTCCAGCAAACTGTTTCTCTCCAGCTTCTAGCCAACACACTGGAGTTCTACACTTTCTACCATACAAGGCTTCGAATGGTGCTCTTCCGATACTAGAATGATAACATTGTTATACGCAAATTCCACTAATGGCAAATGCGTATCCCAGTTGCCTCCAAAATCTAGTATACATGCTCTAAGCATATCTTCCAATGTCTGAATAGTTCTTTCACTCTGACCGTCCGTTTGTGGATGATATGCGGTACTCAAATTCAATTTTGTACCCAACTCTTCTTGAAGTGACCGCCAAAACCTTGATGTAAATCGACTACCACGATCTGAAACAATAGACACTGGTATCCCATGTCTTGACACCACTTCATCAATATATAACTTTGCCAACTTTTCTATTGGTGAAGCTTCCTTCATTGCCAAGAAATGAGCACTCTTTGTCAACCTGTCAACTATTACCCATATAGTGTCGTTACCTCTTTGTGTCTTTGGTAACTTCGTCACGAAATCCATGGTAATCTTATCCCATTTCCATTCCGGAATTTCCAAAGATTGAAAACTTCCGTATGGCTTTTGATATTCAGCTTTAACTAAAGAGCAGGTTCCACACTTTTCTACACATTGAGCCACATTTAACTTCATGGTTGGCCACCAATAATGTAGCTTCAGGTCTCTATACATTTTAGTACTTCCGGGGTGAATGGAATACTTAGATTTGTGAGCATCTTCCATAATCAACTCTCTATTCCCACCTACTCTTGGTACCCAAACACGGCCTCGAAATAACTTCACCCCACGACTATCTTCCGTCAATTGAAACCGTTGTTTGACCATAACTTCATCTTTTAAGTTTTCTTCCAAGAGAGCTTCCATCTGTGCAGTCTTTATTCGATCAATCAGACTGGACATCACATCAATCCGAGCATTTGTTGACTTCAGACAGCCACTATACTCCTTTCTGCTTAAAGCGTCAGCCACTACATTTGCTTTACCAGGATGGTAATGCAATTCACAATCGTAGTCTTTAAGTAGTTCAAACCACCTTCTCTGCCTCATATTTAACTCCTTCTGATCAAAGACATGCTTTAAACTCTTATGATCAGTATAGAGAGTACACTTCGTACCGTACAGATAATGACACCATAGTTTCAAAGCAAAAACCACCGCTGCTAACTCCAAATCATGGGTAGGATAATTCTTCTCATGCTCTTTCAACTGCCTTGATGCATAAGCAATCACCTTGCCTCTTTGCATCAATACACATCCTAGACCCATCTTTGAAGCATCACTATATACTACTAAATCATCTGTACCTTCAGGCAGTGCTAAAATAGGAGCTTCACACAACTTTTGTCTTAAAGTCTTGAAAGCTGAATCTTGCTTTTCAGTCCAGACAAACTTTACATTCTTTCGAGTTAGCACTGTCAAGGCAGAAGCAATCTTCGAAAAATCTTGAATAAACCTCCGATAATACCCAGCCAAACCCAAGAAACTTCTTATTTCAGATGCATTCTTTGGAGTTTCCCAATTCATCATTGCTTCTATTTTGGCTGGATCCACTTTCACACCTTCAGCTGAAATTACATGACCCAAAAATTGTACTTCTTTTAGCCAAAATTCACATTTCGAGAATTTTGCATACAACTTCTCTTTTCTTAGTACTTCCAAAACTTCCTGAAGATGACCCTCGTGATCATTTTCATTCTTTGAATAGACTAGTATATCATCAATAAACACAATGACAAACTTGTCTAGGAATGACCGACACACTCTATTCATCAGATCCATGAATATAGCTGGAGCGTTAGTCAAACCAAATGGCATCACAAGAAATTCATAATGCCCATATCTCGTTCTGAAAGCAGTCTTCGGAATATCTTCATCCCTTACTCGTACTTGATGATACCCCGACCTCAGATCAATCTTGGAAAACATCCTGCACCTTGCAATTGATCAAACAAGTCATCAATTCGTGGCAACGGATACTTGTTCTTGATTGTCACTTTATTCAATTCTCGATAATCTATACACATCCTCATACTTCCATCTTTCTTCTTAACAAACAGCACCGGAGCTCCCCAAGGTGAAGAACTCGGTCTGATACAACCTTTGTCTAATAACTCCTGCAATTGTGACATCATTTCTTTCATTTCTGCTGGTGCTAAACGATATGGTGCACGAGCTATTGGTGCTGCTCCAGGAACTAGATCAATACGGAACTCTACTTGCCTTTCCAAAGGTAAACCTGGAAGATCATCCGGGAATACATCTGGAAAATCACGTACCACTTTAATGTCTTGTATCTGCTTCTTTTCTGACTTAGGGTCCAGAACATATGCCAAATATGACAAACATCCTTTTGCTAAACACTTACGTGCCTTTATGACTGAAATCAACTGTACTTCTCCCTTTTGCTTCTCCCCATAAATAATTACATCATCTTGATCAACCATCGGAATTCAGATCAACTTCTTAGCACACATTATTTCGGATTGGTTATCAGACAACCAATCCATTCCCAAAATAACATCAAATCCTCCAATTTCCATTAACAACATGCTAATTGGAAATTTTGTATCTTCTATCTGAATCGTACAACCATCTATCCTTTCACCAACCAAAGCTAGACCCCCATTAGCTATCTCTACTACTAAGGCATCTCCTAGAGTAGTGACAGGCATAGCTAATTTTCCATAGAACACTTTGGATACAAACGAATAATTTGCACCACAATCAAACAACACACAAGCAGGTATGGAGTTTATAAAGAATGTACCAGAGACGACATCTTTGGATCCTCTCGCTTCTTCCACTGTCATATTAAACGCTCGTCCTGTTGGTTTAGGTATAACTGCCTTCTTTCCTTGTTCTCCCTCCCTTTTCAGCTTTGGACAATCCCGTCGAATATGCCCTGGCTGTTTACATTCAAAGCACACTGCACCGGGTAATAAACAATTAAATGCAAAGTGCCCCGTCTTTCCACATTTAAAACATTCTGGCCCGCTTGTTCGACATGGCCCAAAATGCTTACTCTTACACTTTGGACACCAGTTGGGTTCCTTTCGCGAATCTGAACGTATATTTTTACCAAACAGCCTGAGTTTCTGAGAAGAATCAGAACGACCTTCCCACTTTCTTTTATCTCCAACATGAGCTTTCTCTTCCCTATATCTGGCATACATTTCCTCTATCAACTTGGCCTCTTCAATCGTTTCCCTGAGCGTTACAGCCTTTGAATTCCGCACTCGGGACATCATTTCGGCCGGCAACCCTTTCAGATAGGATTTAACTTTATCTTTCTCAGCAGGAGCCACGTGTCCTACCAAGTTCAGTTTTTCCATAAATAATTCCGTATATCTTCTCACCGACATGTTACCCTTTTTGAGATTTCTAAACTGTTCCTCTATCCGATCCATCTCATGTTCATTACAATATTCTTTCAGTATCTTCTCTTTAAATGTTCCCCAAGTCATAGCATCTAACACAGTTGTCGTCAACGAAGCTGTCAGAGCATTCCACCAGTTCAAAGCATTACCTCTTAACAACTTAGAAGCAAATCTGACTTTTGATCCTTCCTGACATTCACAGGCTCGGAAAGCTTGCTCTATCTCCCGCAGCCAATTCATACACGCAACTGGACTGTCTTCCCCTTTAAATTCAGGTGGCTTGCAGCTTAGAAATGTTTTATAAGAACAAATTCTTTCTACCTTTCGTTCCGCCTCTAACCTTGGATTACCTATCGGATTTATCACCCCAGTATCAATCACTCGACGTCTTGGTTCTATATTCCTGTCATTGAATAGCTTTGTAAACATTTCGGTTTGTCTTTCCATGGAGGCGTTCATCCATTCATCTTGTCTTTCTACCGAAGCATTCATCATTCTTGATACGTTCTCCATTATTCTTGCCTCCATATTAGACTCTGCCGTCGGACTAACATTGCTAGTACCCATCCTCTGAGCTGGAGTATGCATACCTCCCAAGGAAAGAAAATATATTGGTGCATTATGCATATTACTCACTCCTGCCTCATCGGTTCCAACTCTTTCTCTAGGTGGCGTATTCACCATTGCTCTGATTAAACACAAATAACCATACAAATGGTTAAACAGAATTCTAACAGACTAAACGTACTTTATCACTAATTAGCCTTTGTAACAATTGAGAAACAAGCATGCTTATGTAACAATATATCCATAATAACAGTAGCTAATTGAAATTGTGAACATATTATACACGAGGATTCTCGTTACCATTGTTACAATACTAATTTAGTGTATTTCCGTCCATCCTAAGACTACCCGGTCTTAGCAATTCTACCCATCTCTCGCAGATCATAACTTAATTTCATCACAGCTTAAGTCTAGGCATCTCAAATTCATACCTAGTTCACTTAAACTAATGCTCTGATACCATACTGTAACACCCTAAAATTCAGGGCCAATTTAAACCTCAAAATACACGCGTTATGATCAACAAAATATCAGACTTTTATAAACCAAAGGATCATAAGTAAGTTTCTATATATACACAAGGTAGATTAACTTAAATAATCTGATCAATCTAATTATACATCACAATAAGATTAACTAGATTATCTAAGGATTGTCCCAAAAGTCATCAAAAGAATATCCTGATCCTTCGTTATCGCCAAGTCTGATTTCCTCCAACTGAAGTCTCACTTCCCAAACTATTTCCCAGAGCCTGTACCTGGTAAGACAGTTTAATTTGAAACATTAGGCTTTCGCCTAGTGAGATTATCCAAATTAAATTAAAATTTAACAACTAAAATATTAACAGATATATCAAACCTGTTTCCAGCCATCTCACCATACCAAGCTCTTATCAACCATTGGAATCCACCTATTCCTTTACTTATGACTAATTCATCTAGTCATCATACTACCAACAAGAATTACTATAAATCCCACCGGACTTATAAATAACTCTAACTCACAGAAATTACAGTTTCCAAACCTGCTTCTTTCTGAATTAAGATTACAATTTCTCAACAATGAAGATATCTCATCTTTCGATTGAAATGGGAATTACAACTCTAAGTCTGCCATTCCTCATTTCATTTCCTCCCCACCTTGAATCACTGGTCTCTCAAATGAGATTTTATTTTATCGCGATCAACAACCACCAGATACCCTCACGGATGATTCAAGATTCACTCCAACAACTAGAAATACATCCCAACGGTCCCTGGCTAGTAAACGGTTCTCATTATACCGTACTTTATGCCCACTAGACTAGATGTATATTTCTAGCCAACGCCACACAATAATTGTGTATCATCACTCTTTCTATTGTATACTAAGGCTATACAATTCAACATATATTCTATATCTCTATGTACAGAATATTAATTTCAACGATTATCCCTACTTTGCCATTTAGCATTGGGGATTAACATCTCAACAATTAACCACAACTCTGGACTCATAAATAAGTCCTTACAATTTAACACAACATGGTTTTTACATCAACAACAGAGTTATAAACATATAACAAATAGCATATACATATCAGATTGCATTCCACATAAAAGCCTCAAACTACTACTGAAAGACCACAAAATTCGCAAGCCACTGTAGCGAAAAGCTACACTTTTCGCAAGCCAAAGCTGCGAAAACCTCCACTTTTCGCAACCCACTGTTACGAAAACCTCTACTTTTCGCAACCCTCTATTGCGAAAAGTCTAGAACTCGCAACCTTTGGTTGCGAAAACCTCACTTTTCGCAAACCACTGTTGCGAAAACTTTACTGTTCATCGTCACTTTCACCTGTTAAGCCAGTCTCGATTTTTCTTAACCATTAAGCATTCTAAGTGATTTAAATACAAATACACACATCTATTAACATTCTCATTGCTTAATTTTAAAGAAAGTTGAATGACTCACCTTAATGGAACTGAGCTCTTGGTCGAAATCTTCACAGCCTCAATTCAATCCTCCCAAAACAGTTCTAAACAAATAATTATGAAATTAATTAACCTTCTTACAAGAATCAGTAGGAAGATTCAAGTTTCTTACCACAAATTCAAACCAAAAGCTTACCTGCTTCTTCTCCTTCTCGATATCTATCTCTCTGACTCGTTCTCTCTCTTTCTCGCTATATCTCTATTTTCTTTTCTTTTTAGAACACAAAACAAAAAAATCAGTATTATCAAATACTGATTAATTCCTACTGTGACACCTCATGTTATAACATGAGTCATTAACCCATTTTCCACATAAACCCCAAACTTTCAAATAAGGACAATTTAACCCTCCAAGTTAATTTTCTCCAAAAATAAATTGTACCAAAATACAATTTATCTACTATTAACACAATGAAATTTTCGGAGTGTTACACGTAATTATAGAAGTATTCAAAAGTGGTGAGTATGCTCAATTTAAAGTGAGTATGGATTTTTAAGCAGTATACGTTAATGTTATTTTGAGACCTGGAGATTGAGATGTGGATGATGATGGTATTGAAGACCAAGCAATAGTCGGATAAAGGTTTAATGATAAACGGTTACTTTAAGGAGGCTTACAAATCTAAGTTGGGGAGCGGATAATGAGGAAAGAAGTAAGGTTCAGGAAATATGAAAGACGAATCCTTGTTCCTTCTAGATTTTTATTTGTGAAGGGAACTCATGTGTGGGTTTGGTTAGAGTGCAAAGGTTGGTGATAATTAGGTGTCAACTTTTGGGTTTAAGGCCAAACACCTTTAGTGTAATCGGGGAATTGTAGCCGATTTTAAAAAGAATGATGGTGATGGTAGTAGTAACCTTAAGATACTCATTTGTGATGAGTGGTTTTAGTGAACTAATCTTTGTGTATGGTTAATGAACCTGTCCGTTTGATGATTAATTATTAAGATGGATTTTGGAGTCTATTAGAGCTCTTTGGATGTGAATGGCCGTTAACAATAGGGACAATTGAAATTAGAGATTCGGTTGGTCTCTGTATTAATTGAACCTTAAATTGATTTAGAGTTTGAAACTGAAATCAAGATGTATAGAACATTTTAAGGTTGGGAGACGACTGAAGTCGTATGATTGGGAGTTTCTCTATGGTTGGAACGTTTATCCGTACATAAGTACAACGTATGTATAGGGACTTTGTTAATAAACAATTGTTCGAGGAATTGTCTTTATAGACCGTGTGGATGGAATTTAGATTTCCGTTAGGAATTGTTGAATTTTGGTCGACAGTGAGTCGGTTGACTTTGGGTTGTAAAGAATATAGATTTCGAGGACGAAATCGTTTTAAGGTTGGGAGAATTGTAACACCCGGAAAATCCTTGTGAGTAATAATAGTCCTAATATTTCTTTATATTTAGACTTTTTAAATTATAATTGATTTCCTAAGTAATTTCCGTGATTGTTACTTGTTATTTGAGAACTTCCGATAGAAATTCGTAAGTTTATTCCTTAAGGAAATTAATGAAAAATAGATGACAAAGTTAAATATTAGATTTTATGGATTAGTTGGATGGGTAATTTGAATACGAGTCCAACGGTTCTTTCCGGAGCAAAAACGGAGTTCTAACGAAGAAGTTACGGCCAAATTAGTGGAAAATGAGAAGCAAACAAACAGAGGTTGGTGCCGATGCACTGGCGCGGGCGCTGGCGCCGAGCACCTGACGTGTTGAAAGGGGGTTAAAACCCACCTCTTAGTCCTTAGTCATTCATTTCTTAAATTAGAACTCTCAAAACTGATAGATTGCTCTGCTCCTCACTTCTCAAACGAATTCTCATCTAAGATTAAGGTAAACATACATCTCTCAATCATAATCCAATTCAAGCAATTAGTAGATGAATCTTACCAATTAAACTTGAATTAGGGCATTACATCTTCATTTCATCTTGTTGGAAGTGATTGGGTTCAAGTCTTCAAGTTAGGGTTATATCAATTGAAGATTTGAGGTGAGTAACTTGTATCTAATTGATTGTATTATACTTTACTACCATTCTTTATCTTGATTTTGGTATTGATAATGAGAAGTCTTGATTAATAAGCTCTTAATGGTTAAGAGGGAAACAAGAACAGTTCAAGTAAGTTATGGTGGACTAATTGTGTTTTATTACTTAGAATGCCATGGTAAATGCTAGTGTTAAAGGTTTGGGTTTGATTATACATCATTGGTATATGATTATGATTATGGATTAATATATGTCTTAATGAAGCAAAGATGGCTTAATGGTCAAAATGGACTTATTATTGAATTGTAAACATGGATGTTTATTATTGATATTACATAGAATGTGATTTGATACATATGGATGTATATGAACTACATGGAAGTAGTATTGATATGTTAAATGGTTGGACCATTGTTAAGTGTTAAGTATGCTTTGAATATTATTTGGATTAACATATTTGGTATTCACATAATTGGAGGAGCACCTAGTAGGCATTGGAGGATATATTCTTACACACCGTGGGGTAAGTGTAATTGATTCATACCTTCGGATACCGTGGGGTTTTTCCGTTGTGTTATGCCTTGTGACAATACCATGGGGTACCGATCAAGGTATATCTTCGATTATGATGTAACTGGGTAGCAATATGGGCCTTCTCCATGGAATCCAATTTGTGAATATATCGAATTGTTATTCCTACATGCTATGATTATATTCTTTATGCTATGTGTAAACCTCACTTAGGCTTTAAAAGCCTAACACTTGTTATGTGTTGTATGTGTTACAGATATTAGTGGTTCCGGAGACAAGAAGGTTTAGACATGGGTTGTGAGCATGGGATCATTGTTGGAGAGCTAAAGATTAGAAGATTTATGATAGAACTTTCCGACATCTTTTGTAATCTGATTTCTATAGTAGAGATTAGATAAGCTAGTGGTCCATTAGTAGTTATAATTATCTAAATCTTAGTATTAATGGTCATGTAAAGATAACTATGTATACTTTTACTTTAGTAATGCGTACCACTATTCCGTTTCATGGAAGTTTTTGTTAACCCCTGTTTTGGGGTGTTACAATTTCTCTCAGTGCAAGAAATCTCCATATTGCTAAAAACTTCATAGCTTTGTTCTAAGTGTTCTTAGTTATTTTGTTTAGTATACTTTGTGAAAGATTGTTAGAATAGTTTATCTGTTCTTTTCCGCAACAGTCTTAAGTTTCTATGTGTAATTCTTGTTGAAAGATTTTCAATAATAGAATTAAAATTGTGAAAATTTTGAGTATTGTATTCAACCCCCCCTTCTACAATACTTGTTATAGCCATCTGGGACTAACAAGTGGTATCAGAGCAGGAAGTTTAATTCATAAACTTGATCTGCAATGGCTGCTTCTTCTTCCAAAAATGAAGCTTTTTCTCAAAACACCTTTTCTGAAAACGGCTCTATAGCCAAACCTCCCAAGTTTAATTCCAACAACTTTTCTTTGTGGAAAAGCCGGATGATACTTTTCATGGAAGGAATGGATAGTAGATATCCAACTATTCTCAATGAGGGACCCATAGTCCCTAAAGTTTGGTCTCGCTATGAAACCAAGAAATCCGGTAAGGAAGTTGTTGGCAAAGATGATTCTGATGATTCCTCTGATGAAGAAAAATCTGCTGTTAATGGTCGTTACATTCTTAAAAATCCTAAGAAATATACTGATGAGGAAAAACGTCTTGTGTCTCTTGATTCTAAAGTTAGAACTATCATTGCTCTCTCTCTTCCTGATGAAGTGTACCACTCTCTGGTAAATCTCTCTACTGCCAAAGAAATGTGGTCCACTCTGTGTGTTTTGTACGAAGGTACAAATGAAGTTAAAAAGAGCAGAAAGATTGCTCTTGTTAGAAAATTTGAACTCTTTTCTTATGAGAAAGGAGAATCTCTCTCCAACTACTATAATCGCTTTAACAGTCTTCTTAATGACTTAAAGCTGTTAGGTAGAGTGTATGACAATGAGGAAGTCTTGTGCAAATTTATGGACTGTCTTCCTGATTTTTGGGAAAATATCTGTACTTGTATAAAGACAACCAAGGATCTTGATCATATGCCTCTTACTGTTCTTTATGGAACTCTTTTCAACTATGAGCAGACTAAGCTGCAAAGGAAATCTATCATCACAGACATAAAGAGCTCTCCTCTAGCTCTCCTAAGTGACTCTTCCAAAAAGACTAAGTGTTTTACAAAAATCACCTACCCATCTGACTCTGACCATGATAGTCAAGAAGATCTCAATGATCATTCGGAGGCATATCTTAGTGATGCTATGGATGAATGTGAGGAAACTTCAGTTGATAATTTATCTGATGAAATGGCCATGTTGGATGGGTATTCTAAATCTAAATCTCACCACCTTTCTGGAAAATCTAAGTCTGGTAGAAAATCATTCTTTTCTGTAAAGCCCGTGTCCCGATATACATTTTTTTTGAATTACTTATTTAGTCCAATTTTTTTATAATTGTTTATTAACGGGAATGATCGAAATGTTATGTCGAGGGACTAGTTGGGTTAAGTTTCAAATATTATGCAAGTAATAGAAGTGAGGGGCTGAATGTGTCATTACTGCAAAGTGCATGGGATTGGCTTGTAAGAAACCAACCCCTCTTCTCTCTTCTCTCGTTTTTGGGTCTTCGTCAAGTGCAAGCAAACATCAAAAACAAAAGAAAAACCCTATTTCATCTTCCTTTTGCTCACGACCGATATCTCCCCTCCCCTCTTTGTCGTTCCTTTGTCACCACCAAGAACCACCGCCACCGCCGCGGTGACTGCTGCCGCCGGAGCATCATCAAATAGCCGGCGCTGCTGTCCGTCGGCGAGAGAGAGAGAGCGGCGGGAGAGAGAGAGAGAGATTAGCGAAGAGAGAGAGAGTAGCGAGAAGGAGGAGGAGCAGCGGTGATCGGACCTCCGAGGGGCGGCTGCTGCGGCGTCGTTGTCGTCGTCGAGAGGTAATCATCTTCTTCTTGTTGATGTTTTCTTTTCTTTCTCGTCGTCATCGATCAACCGGAAAAACACCACGATCGCCGTCGCCGCCGGCGACCACCACTGCCGGAGGTGGCAGTGGGCGGTGCACGTGTGAGCCCAGGCCCTTGTAACCTAAAACCCTGATCGGGTGAACCCTAGTTGCAAACCCGAATCGTTTAAACCGTTTTTATAAAATCATCATTTTATGTGGAAGTATGAATCTGTCACTGTTTTACGACGACCATAACTTTTCCGTCGTAGCTCGGATTGAGGCGAATCCGGTGCCCACGGTTCACATTCTGTGCCGGGCACACTTTTCGTGTTTTAGCGGAAGTCCGGTTCGGCCTCTAACTAGGCGTAAATTGGCTGTTTATACAGCAGGTCCGGAATTGACAGTTTCGCGTTCCGTTTTTAAAAAAAAAATCATAGTTTCTGCCTCTGTTTTGTAAAAGCCATAACTTATTCTAGGAACATCGTATTGGGGTGAAATCAGTGCCAAAATCTCCCATTCTGAGTCTAGTAAGTTTCATATGTTTTACGGAAAAACCAGTTCGGACCATAGCTGGTGTCAAATTGTTGTTTTGTACTGAAAGGTCCTGTTTTTCACTGTTCTGCAAGTCGGTTTTGTAAAATCCATAGTAAATTGAAGAAACATCGTTAGAGCACGTACGATATGTCCCTGGAACCCTAAGACATGGGAATTTTTGATTATGGAATAATATTTCTGGGTTTATCAGTTTATAAGGGGTTAAACAGGTCCCGAACAGACCTGTGTTTTTAGAGTAAAAGCTGGAATTTGTAACTTGTAATCTAGTAGTTGTGAATTTGGGCTAGGACTTCGTGGTGACGTTTGACATCACTTATTTAGGTGGAAAAAGGTGAGCTGGTGTTGGCCGGTTCGTGTTGTTGTTGAGGACATAAGCTTTGCTTTTGAGGTGAGTTCTCTCACTAAATAGGATGGGAATTATATTTGTGTTACTATAGCTCGAGTGTGATAGTTATGATTGTTAGCTGATATTATTGTGTTATGGGGTATATATAATTGTGTATATATATTGAACTGTGATTGATGTACTTCTTGATGGTTGTTCCAATAAGTATATGTGTTGTATAATAAGTTGCGATTATATCTTCTTGATGGTCGTTCCAAGGAGTATAAGGCTTATTGTTAATGGTGATATATTTTCTTGATGATTGTTCCAAGAAGTATATGTGTTGTATAATAAGTTGCGATTATATCTTCTTGATGGTCGTTCCAAGGAGTATAAGGCTTATTGTTAATGGTGATATATTTTCTTGATGGTTGTTCCAAGAAGTATATGTGTTTGTATAATAAGTTGCGATTATATTTTCTTGATGGTCGTTCCAAGGAGTATAAGGCTTATTATTAATCGTGATATATTTTCTTGATGGATGTTCCAAGAAAAATATGTGCTGGTATATTTGGTGTATTTGGTATATATAAATTTGGGTGCAAGACGTGATTGCATGGTATGAGTTGGTTGCGATAACTAGCTGTTTAAGGGTGATGCTGATATAATTGCGATCCTATTTATGGTTTGAATTCACTAAGCTTCGTGCTTACCCCTTCCCAAAATCTTATGATTTCAGGTGCGAGTAGCAGTCGGGCATGACGGTACACACGGGCGCAAGGCGAAGACTGTTTAAGTTAAATTTTTATTAAATGGGGATTTAATTATATAACTTTTCCGCTGCTTAACTTTGTCTGACGGTTTAAATCAACGACGTTTATTTTTATTGTAATGGGATTTGTTAACTTGTGGTTTGATTATAGTGAAATGCATTATTTTTGAAAATTTAAATTCCTTGTAATTTTTGGGACGTTACATTTTCTCTCTCCAAACATGATTCCACCAATCTCTCCTCTTCTGCACATTCTGACCGGGCTAAAAGATACAAGGAAAAATACAAGAGAGAAAAAGAAAGAAATGAAAGACTTGTTAGAAAAGCAAAGGGTCTGCCTGCTAAAACTCATGATTTGGCAGATGAACCCACATCTGAAAGCAAGAATGACATCGCAAATGTCTGTTTCATGGCCAAGATAAATGACATGGATGATTCAGAAGGCCACATCTCCTCAACTGCTCTTGTATCAGCTAAGTGCCTCTCCTCCTCATCACAGGTACATCCATTTCTATCTCTTTCTGATAATGAAAAGGTTGAAGCATTTGATTCTTTAACCATTGATCTTTTTGATGCTAAAACTGCTAAGCAAAAGGCAAATGCTCAAATAAAATCTCTTTCCTCTCAACTGCTATTTTGTCACTCTCATCTGGAAAACTTTGAAAAAGTTAAGGCTGAGCTTGAAGATCTAAAATCCATCAACTTTATTCTTGCCAAGGAGAAAAACAAAATATTCAAACGTTTTCAAAAGGAACAAGAAATCATGAGAAAATGGACCAGTTCTTCCAAAAACCTGGAAAAGATTTTTCAAGATCAGATTTCCTGTAATAACAAAACTGGTCTAGGCTTTGGAAAAATGGAAACTGATAAATCTTCAAAATCTCATGCTTCCATCTCATGTGCTTCACCTACTTCTTGTGAAACTTCCAATTCCAATTCTATTGGGTCTATGTCCATGAATTCTGCAGATTCATCTGAAGATTTAAAATTTGGAATGTTTTTAAAGGCAAAAGATCATATTTCCTTTCCAAAGGAAAAGGCTCAAGATTCCAATGATTTTTCCACACCTATCCATGAATTTCAAAAATTCTTGACTTTAGATGATGCATCCTCCTCCTCCAACTCAAGCAATATATTTTCTAACTCTGAAAAAGGAAAGTCTCTGGGTGCCGATTCTTTATTAAAAAGAAATCCTCCAATTTTTTCTAAAAATACCTATGTGACTTCCCTTACCGATTTTCTTCCCCGATCTGTGAGTCTCAAAATGTCCAATTCAAAAGAAAAGATTTCTGTCCTCCCAAATTTTGAAAAAGGAATTATAGGTGCTGCACCCCAATTCTTTGTTACCTCTTCAAAATCTTTGAGCAAAAATAAGGAAAAATATCAAAGTTCTAAAAAGGCATTTCTTTATAGAAAATGCTATATCTGTGGTGATGTTTCTCATTTTGCCAAAGACTGTCCGAAAGAAAGAATTGATCTGAGTGACATAAATTCTTTTCCCTCATCATCTAACCCAAAAGGACCCACCACCAAATGGGTACCTAGGAAATAAATTTTGTGTGATTGCAGATTTTGAGCTGGACAGATGGATCTATGTGGACAAGTGTGAAAGTTGACAAAACCTTAGAATTCTTTACTCTCATGACATCATCACCTATTATCTCCTAACCATGAAAACCCACCGAATCACCATGAAAACCCATCTCACAAAATCCCTCCATGTTTTTTTTTCTTCGTGACATCATCATCCACCACCTTTTTGTCACCACCTTATTATTAATATTATATATATATATATATATATATATATATTTTTAAATGACCATCGGTGGAAATTTAAATATGTATATATATAATAATTATAAACTCTTCTCTCTTTCTTTGTGCCGACAAAAACAAAAACAAACCCATAACTCTTCTCTTAAAAATATCTCTTCTTTTATCTCTAACTTTCTATCACCGATTTTAAATCACACTCACCTCCCAAAATCTCTCCATCACCAAAGCCACCACCAAATCAAAGAGCATCTCCACCGAAAATCTCTCTCTCTCTCTCCTTCCCACTGAACCTCTGATCCCACTCCATCATCACCCCTAACACAAAATATTCCACCACCTTTACCTCCTGCAACCAAATGGACCAAAGATCACCCCATAGATCAAATCATCGGTGATCAACAAGCAGGTGTCCAAACATATAGAGGAGTTGGAAATATTTGTCTCTATGTGAATTTTCTCTCTCTTTTATAAACCCAAGAAGATTGATGAAGCTCTTGCAGATCCCTATTGGATCACTGCCATGCAAGAAGAGCTTTCTCAATTTGAGAGAAACAAAGCTTGGAGACTGGTTCCCAGACCCCGAAAGAAGACAATCATTGGAACCAAATGGATCTTCAGAAATAAAATGGATGAAGAAGGCACAGTTATCAGAAACAATGCCAAACTGGTTGCTCAAGGATACTGACAGGAAGAAGGCATTGATTATGATGAAACTTTTGCCCCTGTTGCAAGACTTGAAGCAATAAGAATCTTTCTGGCTCATGCTGCCTACCGAAATTTCAGAGTTCTTCAAATGGATGTCAAAAGTGCCTTCCTCAATGGGGAACTTGCAGAGGAAGTCTATGTGAAACAACCTCCTGGCTTTGAAGACCCAACTCATCCAGACTATGTGTACAGAACTAGACAAAGCTCTTTATGGTCTCAAGCAAGCTCCACGTGCTTGGTATGACACTCTTGCCAACTTTCTCTTAAAGAATGGATTTTCCAGAGGTAAAATTGACAACACTCTATTCATCAAGGAAACCTCAGGTAATCTTATTCTTGTCCAAGTCTATGTTGATGACATTATCTTGATGACGTCATCACCATGATCTCATCTCACCAATCTACCTCTCACCAGAACCAACTTTCTATGTGTCATCTCCTCATCCCATTCTTTCTTCCATCATATTTCACTCTTGGACAGCAACCCAACTCTCCTTTTCCCAAAACCCTCATACTACAAACTCTTCCACAGATATCATCCCAAATCCTTCTACTAAAAAAATCCTCAAACTCAATCTTTGTGGGTCATCAAAAAAATTGGAAGATGAAATTCCAATATTTTCTTCACCTTGAAGATTTCCTCCATGATGTCGTAGCAGATTTTATCCAAACTCTTCTGAAGATGCCAGAAGATTTCCTCCAACCTCTTCAAGAAATTCCACCGACTTTCAAAATTTCGGTGGGAATGATAAATTTTCGAAAAAAAAATTCTACCGATTTTCCTACCGAAAATCCTACCGAAATTAGCCAATTTTCGGTGGGATCTCCTTAGTTTTCGGTGGGGAAGCAAAAAAAAATCGGTGTTTCCAATTGTTTGTGGTGTTTTTCTCCGTCGTACGCTGAGGGGGAGCAATATCAGCGTCCAACTCGATCAACACCAACCCTCTGTACTCGTTTTCAGCGTCCAACTCGGAAAAATGAGGAAATCGGGCGGACCGGTCAAGGGGGAGCACATCAGTCCGGGCAGATCTAACTGAGGGGGAGAAACACAAAACCGACTGATCTACTGAGGGAGAGCAAAACAAAGACAAAGGATGATGATGCTGAACAGGAAGTGCTGAAGATGCCAAGAGAAAGAGAAAATGCAAGAGATTGGCAAAAGCATCCTGAGGCTGATTCACTCAAACTCAACCCTCCTCAAAGATTGTCACTATAATGGATGTGTCTCCTATCAAAACCCACAGACTCACTTGGCTGAAATCTTTTGAAGTAAGTGGATGACTTGAAGATTTGGAACATCTGAAGAAAAGCAAAAGTGCCTGAAAGATAAAGTTCTCCAACACATCAACAGGCTGCTAATCAAAATGAAGAATCCTCAAGCCAGATACAAGTTTCAACTCGCCCCTCCAAAGATGCAAGTAATATTCTTTCTGTTCATATTGTTTATATGTCTTTCCTTTTTCTTTCACTTATTTGTACAACTATACATTTTTTATTTTTTCTTACTTGTAAATATCATACACACACAAATCCATAAAAGACAAAATAGATCAAAAAAATGGTCTATGTGAAAAGAACCCAAAAAGAGTAAAAAGGGTCAAAATGCAATTTTATTCAGATACTCTTCAATATTCTAAGTATGGAGCTCAAATTCAAATAGGGGGAGATCGTTGGGTCACCAAAGATTTAAAATTGACTCACCAATGTTTTCCCTAATTATCCTACTTAGAATGTTTTAGTTTGGTTCTTCATATGACTTGTACAATATAGCAACTGTTCGGTGAAGTCGAAGATCAACCGAAACCAAGCTTGAAGACTCTCTACTTGTGGAAAATAGAAGACTCTTCTCAACAAACAAACAAGTCATTATTCACCGAAGTTGTCCTCACAATTCGGTGAACAACATGTCCACCGATTTTGTTCTCACAAATCGGTGGTCAACATCTCCACCGATGTGGTCTTCAGGAATCGGTGGAACTCATCCCACTGATGAGGATACTTAAATCGGTGGGATCTTTGTGAAATTGGTTTTCGTGCAGATGTTTTCAAAGACCAATGACAATTGTATCGGTGAAACATCATCGGTATGATTGTCTTGGAATCCACATCAAGAAGATCATTTACTCATGGGACAATATCCGTTGGAAGATAAAAGTGACCTTTTGTCTTTTATCCATCTTCAGTAAAAGTCCTTTCAGCATGGGTTATATACCTATTACCAAGAAAAAGGTGATGGGATCATTCCAGCTTTTTAGAAGTCAACTTCTTCCAGCCAATCTCCTGATGACAAGTGTCCCAAGCATTTAATGCTCAGTACACTCATCCTCACTATAAAAGGAAGACCTCTTCATGCAGAAGATAGCACTTACATCTTGAGATACTTGAAAATTACTGTGTGCTCTAAGATTCTACGTGAACTGGAAGATTTCTCTTAGTGCAAGAAATCTCCATATTGCTAAAAACTTCATAGCTTTGTTCTAAGTGTTCTTAGTTATTTTGTTTAGTATACTTTGTGAAAGATTGTTAGAATAGTTTATCTGTTCTTTTCCGCAACAGTCTTAAGTTTCTATGTGTAATTCTTGTTGAAAGATTTTCAATAATAGAATTAAAATTATGAAAATTTTGAGTATTGTATTCAACCCCCTTCTACAATACTTGTTATAGCCATCTGGGACTAACAGTTTCAAGATTTTATGTTAAGGTTCGTGGGTTATTTAAGAAGGTACGAATATTGGAAATAATTTTGGAAATCTAACCTCTTATTGGCGCATTAGCTTCATTGTCCGCCATTTTTTCTCGTCTTTGAATTTTTTGATTTATGGAGTTTCACTTCGATGTTTTTGGTTTACAGTCGTGTTTCACAATTTCTTGAGCGAAAGCAGTTAATTTCATATTATCGTTTCCGGCTAAATCGGGGTGTGATTTCACCAGAATCTAAATCAAGCCCTAATTTAACGCAACCAGGAATCTTTCCTTAAGAGATTCATATTGTTGAGTTACCAATTTACCCTTTCATACTTTTGCATGTGACGATCGTGCCCTCAATTTCATATTTAATTACCTTATATGCCACCGCGTCCCTCTCGTCCATTGATCACTTTCATCAACGGTCCAAACCAGGTTTCATTAGTTTCATGTTATTTACCGGTTTTATAATAAGGGCCATATATATATATATATGGAAATGTTATATGCACTTCTTATATGATGTCAAATCATACATTAAAATGAAAAATTAAGTTTTCGATGTTGTTGTGTGTGAAAAGGAAAATAGTAGGGGTGTTTGCGGTCCGATTTGGGCGGTTTAACCCCTAAAATCACAAACCAAACCACAAGTGGCGGTTTGGTAAATTTTCAAACCGAGCGGTTTGACATCAAGTGCCTAGATCGTTTAAACCGGACCGCGGTTTAGGCGGTTTGGTCCGACCGGTTTAGGCCTTTAATGGCCTTTAAAACTTAAACTAAAAAAACATATATAATTTGGAATTTTAAAGCTTCTTTGACTCGAGTCCACAAAAAAGTAATCAAAGTCGACAAAAAAGTAAACATAGTCCACTTATATTTATAACTATTATTACGGAGAATAAAAAAATAGAAATAATAATATGATAAGTAATTACAATTTATACAAAAATGTTAGTAGCATAGATTAAAATCTTTCAAATTCCGCATTTCAATCAAATCACGGATTTTCATATGCTTAAACGAAGAACTTAAAAATCACATAAACCCTTTATTTTTGGTTTCTATTAAACATAGTCAACCAAACGTCTACACGCCCTTTCCACAAACACCTCCAACATGTAAGTACTAATCTAAATGCTTAGTTTAAATCTAAACAATCAAATTACCTGATATGTTAATGCTAGTAAATTATAGTTGATATAAAATTTTCTCAATTCATTAAGAAAATGTCTAAAACTCTATATGATATATATATATAATATATAGAGTACAAATCAAATACAAAACCATGTATTTGTTGCACCCCTTACAAACCACAGTCGGCATATGTGCAGACTGGTTCTGCATATATGCATATGAATACGTGCAAGAATATATACATATAATGAACATACATTCATATGGGCATATGAATGTATGTTCATTATATGTATATATTCTTGCACGTATTCATATGCATATATGCAGAACCAGTCTGCACATATGCAGACTGTGGTTTGTAAGGGGTGCAACAAATGAAAGGTTTGCATTTTACGGAACCTATATATATATATATAAATATATATATATATATATATATATATATGACGGTCGGTTTGGTCCAAACCGCCAAACCGCAGGCCGGACCGCCCGGTTTGACAAATTTTCAAACCAAACCGGACCAACAAACTGCTTAAACCGCCAAAAACGGTCCGGTTTAAACAGTCCTAACGGTTTTTTTGAACACACTTAGAAATTAGTAGATAGATACATATGCCAATCTTTATTATCTGGATTATGGGAGTGTGAGCAAAATACTAGTTTAATGCCCCACAACTTGAATTTGACTCATATATTTCACTCTCTCATACACGTGGCTAATGAAATCACTGTTTCGTTTAGAATAAATGTAACATTAATTGAAATAATATTTTCAAGATAAAGATTTTGATTATAACGTTTATTTGTAGTGTATAAACTATCAACATTATTAGCAACTCAGAGCATCTCCAACAACTTCTCTATTTTGAAGAAAATGAAAAATATGGAGATTTGAGATATATTTTTGCTCCAACTGCTTCTCAAACTATCCACAAAATGGAGAAAGTAGGAGAGAAAAAAAGTTTTTTTTTCAAATATAGAGATAACCCAAAAAATGATTACTAGATGAAAGCACCAATAAAAAATATTTGAAAAAACATATTTGGAGAAAAAAATAATATTTTAATAGATGAATGAAATATTTTAATATTATAATCAATGTTTGTTTCTTTAAAATGGAGAATCTGTTGGATATAAATGTAATTTTTTTAAAGATTTTAACTATTGATTCTTCATTTTAAGGAAATTTAGAGTTAGAAAAGCTGTTGAAGATGCTCTGGTTGCCTATGTTCACTACAAATCATGCTCGATTGATTGGTTAATGGGCTTTAAATAATACATTATCCAAACTATGTTCGGCGCCTGTTTTATAATAGTTATTATAATTTTAATAATTAGATTCATAATAAATATTTAAATACTTAGTTGATCGATATCTATACAATTTTATATTTTTATTATTAGTTAATTTTTTACCGCTACTTGTACATCTATTTAAATCTGATTACTTCAACATAAAAAATCATAATCAAAATTTTCCAGATATTTAACAACCTTTTACGTTCCATAACCTTTAAAAATAGGGAAATTATTTAAAATACCCAAAGTTCAAAATTGGTTTGCCAAAATACCTAAAATCCCAATCTCTATTGCCAAAATACCCAAAATACCTGTGATGGGGTCCACGATCGTGGGCTGGCCCCGCGATGGGGTCCGCGGTAGTCCCGTGGTGGGCCGAAAATTAGGGTTTTGGCCCCTAATGTTTCATTTTTGGTCCCTCTCGTTTTGAGGTTATCATTTTATGTATTTTTCAGGTGTTTTTGCATATTTTTACTGTTTTTTTCACACGTATTGTCTGAGTTGTTTCAGGTATTTAATATAGAAATTAATTAAAGAAAACGTTTTCCCCATTTTAATTGTTGGTCCCTTTTTTCAACTTGAATCTTTTTTGTTTGTTAAATTACAACGTGATTCGGCATACACAAAAAGTGATGGAGGTCTTTCTGAATGGGCTGCAAAGTGCAGAAAACCAGATATATCTCCATCGTTGGATAACTTCACAATAGACTCATCATCATTCTTGAACACTAACTTGCAAACAGCAGAATGGTCAATTCCACATTTTTGCATGCGTATGCAACAAACTTCTGATAAATATAGTTTACTGACAATTTTACACCCTGCTTAGATTTATAAGCAAAATTCCACTCATTGTTGTCTTGCACCCATTCACCATCGAAACAAAAATATAACTTAGCTTTTGCAACAGATGAACTCATTTTTTCAGTAGTATCTCAAAAAGAAAATACTGAAATTAGAAAGAAAGCAAGAAATAAGGATAGAATGGATGTGAATTGCAACCACAATGAAATGGATGAATGATTATGGATTGCATTTTACTGATATTTATGGATGAAATCTCATTGAGGAAGGTGAATTACAATCACAATTTGGTCTTCCAAGTACAATAATTCAACATTGATTAAACAACCAACATGAATTGCAACCACAAATTGGTCTTCCAAGTACAATAATTCAACATTGATGAAACAAGCCAGTGAATTTCAACCACAATTTGGTCTTCCAAGTACAATAATCGTGGAAAAAACAGTAAAAACATGCAAAAAGCGTGCAAAAGGACCAAAAGTGTAAATTTCTGCCTCAAAATCGCGGCCCCCATCGAGTGGAGGGGCCAAAAGTGTAAATTTCAGCCCACCGCGGGACTACCTGCGGACCCCATCGCGGGTATTTTGGCAATAGAGTTAGGGTTTTTGGGTATTTTTGCAAACCAATTTTGAACTTTGGGTATTTTAATTAATTTCCCTTAAAAATATTAATTTGTGTGGAACGATATACAAATGTTGGTAAAGTATAATTAAAACATGAGATATATACTAATGAATGAAATAAATTTAAGGGAATTTTATTAAAATACCCAAAGTTTGACTTTGACTTATCAAAATACTTATTTTCTCGTTCATTTTACCAAAATACCAATTTTTCCTCGATTGGGTTTGCGATCGCAGACCAGGGTATAAAATGAAAATGGGTATCCCGCAATTATCCCGCGACACACACACAATCCCGCGGCACACACACAATTGTCACTTTTGTAATTGAAATTTACACTTTCAACCTCTATACTTATTTACTTACTTTACTTTATACCTTTTACTTTCATAATTTTAATTTTACATTTAACACATATAATCGTTTATCAACTAAAATACGTTAAAAATACGTTTTAATTTTAACAAGTTACACCATTATAATCGTCTCTTTGATACGTTCGAAATGAGCCCAATATTGAATATTTTTTGATTTATTTATTTTAATATATATCATATATACTACATAAAAATATTTTTTATATTTAAAATTCATATTCTTATAGTTAATTATTTAATTTATGGTACTCTTATAGTTAAAATACGTTTTATTTATTTTATTATCGATGGTCCAAGTGTAAGTATTAAAAATTGGCGGAGGCAACCACAAGGGTGGTGGTGTGTTGGCAAGGGCTTGCGGGATGTGGTGGAATATCCCATCCACCCCGGGTTCGAGTCCAGACGTCAACATTTTGTGGCCAAACTTAGTCTCAGATGGCCGCTTTGTTTGTTTGTTTTCAAATTGCCAAGGATGTAGTCTATGCAAAGCCTAAATGAACCTTATCCAAAAAAAATTTGGCGGAGGCTTTGTGATGGACATACATCGATCCTTTTGTGCATACTCTGTAACTGCAAATACTTCAGCTCCAAACACATATGAATCATCATTCGCCAAATACCCATTTTCACAATTCTTAAATGAGTCCAGTGATACCAACTTGTCAAAACCCCATTTCATATTCTTCTCGTGAAACCTTGTCCCATTGCCATTCACGATATCTATAAACACATACAAATAATAACAATTTAAAACGATTTAATGAATTAGTTAATATATGATTATTATGTTAATGCGATAGGAGTGTAAAACAAAATTGAAAAAAATAAGAGATGTACCATAAATTAAATAATTAACTATAAGGGTATGAATTATAAATATTAAAAATATTTTTATGTAGTATATATGATATATAATAAAATAAATAAATCCAAAAATATTCAATATTGGACTCATTTCGAAGGTATCGAAAAGACGATTATAATGATGTAACTTGTTAAAATTAAAACGTATTTTTAACGTATTTTAGTTAATAAACGATTATATGTGTTAAATGTAAAATTAAAATTATGAAAGTAAAAGGTATAAAGTAAATTAAGTAAATAAGTATAGGGGTTGAAAGTGTAAATTTTAATTACAAAAGTGACAATTGTGTGTGTGCGACGGGGGATCGTGTGCGTGTCGCGGGATAATAGTGGGATACCCATTTTCATTTTATACCCTAGTCCGCGATCACGAACCCAATTGCGGATAAAATGGGCATTTTGGTAAAATGAACGAGAAAATGAGCATTTTGGTAAGTCGAAGTCAAACTTTGTGTATTTTAATTAAATTCCCTAAATTTAATGGGAAATAATACAAAATTGTTATATTAAATAGAAGCGTTTATAATGAATGTAAAGTAAATAATTAAATAAACAAATATGAAGGAAAAATTGTCCATTTTAAGTTTTTAAGAGCATATCCGACAGGTTTTCTAAATTTTTTATAAAATAGAGAATTGAATGTTAAAATCTTTAAAAAAAAGTTACATTCATCTCCAATAACTTTGCTATTTTAGAAATTTTAACACAAATTATTTTAATATAATATTTTTTAATTTATATTCTCAATACACCTTAAAAGAAAAACTTAATATAATATGATAAAAGATTTATGTTATTGGTGAGTTGAATAAAATAATTTTTTTAGAGAATTATAGAGAGTTTTCTATATTTAGAGATTTTTTCATTAATCTCTATTTTAACAAACAAGATAGCAACATTATCGAAGAATAAAATAGCAAACAAAAATCCATTTTTATCTATTTTAGCAATGGTGGAGATTCTGTAGTAGGCATGGCAACGGCGCGGGTATGGGGCGTGGATCTCCATCCCCGACCCCGGTTTGTAATACCCTCCCCCGCCCCCGCCCCGGTTTGTAATACCCTCCTCTGGCCCCGGTCATTACCCGGTCAACACCCGTCCCCGGTTTGTACCCGGTTCCCCGACCCGGTTGATGTTTTTTTTGGTTTTTTTAACAAATATTTTGCAACTATATTTTTAAAATTGGAAAAAATAAATATTTTTAACAACTACATGAGATGATTATAAATTGGAAATGAATAAATATTTTTAAAATTTATTATATATTTTAAATATATAAAATAAATAAAATTTTAATTATACATATATATACCGGGTCCGGGGCGGGTCGGGGGATGGTCACCCAGGCCCCGGTTTTTTGAAAGTTGGTTTCCCCGGTACCCGGTTTGGCGGGTAATCCCCGACCCCGGTCGGGTCGGGTGAACCGGGTTCCTCACCAGGTCGGGTCAAATTGCCATGTCACGTACCTAAAATCAGGGAGAGGGACGCTGCATGTCACGTGCTCCTAAGAGACTCCGAAGGCTGCTACACCCAAGGTTAGTTGGTGCCTTGAAGCAGCCATATCTGACCGTCCATTTTACATCCAATGGCCAACCTTGATCTCCCTTAATCTACAAAACTTTTGAAAAACAAAATGAAATTTATTATTAAAGAAAAAAAAACAGTGATAGGGTGGAAAATATGCAACAAAACCACAACCCCCACTTCTTCTTCTTCCTGTCAAAACAACTCTCACACAAACAAGAACACAAAAGAGGCAGAGCAAAGATCCCATTTTCTCCCAAGATTAAATTACAAAAACACCCCTTTCAATTTCAATCCTTGAAACCCTAAATTGATTTCAATCCTGCAGAAAGAATCCCCTTCCACCATTTTCTGTTCTATATTCACATACTTTTGGTCTTGTAATCCCTTCCTCATATTTATCTTCCATTATTTATTGAAACAAGGTGACCTGGAAGATTTTCTTGCTCTTTCTAGCATAGATCCTCAAGTGGGTATTCTGTATTTGTTTGTAATTTTTGTTCTTAGTTCACATTAATTATTCATCACAGAAATTGGGTATTCAAGAAATGTTGAAAATCTTGATTTGGGGAAGATAAAGATTGAAGCTTTGTTGTTCTTGTAATGACCCCTCATCTTTATCTTTCATTCTTTGTACTTTTTCATCTGGGATTTTGTTTGATTTTGTTTTCTTCAATGATTTTGTAATGCAGGGTTATTTGCAAGATTTGATGCTGTTTTTAGCATAGATCCTCACGTGGGTATTTTGTATTTTTACATTTTATATATGTATATATTATTTGGTTCTTGGATGTTATTATCTGCTAGGGTTCATCACTAAGAAATGGGGTTTTCACTTGTTTATCAGAGATAAAGATTCAGAGAGTTTGGCGTAATGGATAAGTTACAGTGGGGAAATAGAAAGAGACTGAGATGTGTAAAGGTCAAAGAGTCAACGGTTATGAATGGGAAATCAGATGGGAATGGAATTGTTGTGAAGAAGAAAATCACATCTCAACGTGTTGATCGAAGGGTTGTTAATGAACAAGATTCTCGTCACCCTCTTCCTCCTCTTCATGCTTCATCTCCTCAACGTCTCAATAGGTAAAAACAAAGTTTATCCATTGATTACAAACCTCAAATTCAAAATTGCAGCTTGTAGAATTTGCAGAGATAAAACCCTAGATCTTGAATTTGGATGATAAAAAACCAAAACCCTAGATCTTTACCCCTTTGCAGCTTGTAGAATTTGCAGAGATCTATGGAGTTTCTTTTATTTTCTTACTATTTTTTGGTATTTTATTGATTAAAAAGCAAAAAGAGAACATGGGTTCTGTTTGGCAGCAGAGAAAACGAAGGAAAAAAAGATAAAGTTTGGTGCTTTTTCTTGATGGGTGTTTGGCTTTCTTGAAATGCATCTATAAAGCCTTTTTATGTGTGGGATTTTGATGAAGAACACAATCCTTATGTGGGTTCTAAATTTTTCATTTGATCTTTGCTAACTTTGCACAAAAAGATAGAAAATATTGGTTTTGTGGGTTATTTTCTTAGCTAATTTTGCACAAAAAGATAGGAATATTGGTTTTGTGGGTTGTTTCTTGCTTTTCTGATTAGTTTTAGGGTTACAAGCAGGAAGATAATGTCGGCATTATCGTCACCGGAGAAAGAAGATCGGTACTACACGACGCGTGGATCGGGAGGAGGAGGATTCGACGATAGCAGCAGCAGCAAGAAGGTATTAACTGTGGAAACAAAGAAAGAGAGCAAAAGGGCAGTTTGGCCTAAACTGTTCACCACATTATCAAACAAAGAGAAAGAAGAAGACTTTATGGCTATGAAAGGGTGTAAATTGCCTCAAAGGCCAAAGAAAAGGGCCAAGATGATTCAAAGAACCTTACTTGTAAAATTACTTAATTACCCTTTTCATTTTTCTTGTTTGACAGTTTTCAAGTTATGGGTTTGTTTTGATTCCATTCAAGATTTCTTGATTTGAATTTTGATGTTTTGTCTGCAGTTGGTTAGTCCAGGAGCATGGCTATCTGATTTATGCCAAGAAAGATATGAAGTTAGAGAGAAGAAGACTTCTAAGAAGGTTGTTAACTCTTGTAGTCAAATCTTAACTAATCATGCTATAATGACTTGTACCTTGCACATTAAAAGTTAATATTGATCATGGATGCAAACCCTTTCCCCAAATTCAAAGCAATCATCCAAAAACTGAATTGGAATATATTTTCTGAAAGTTGTGCATTTGTTTCTGATATGGAACCCTTGTGGGCCAATAGGCCATACCTAAAGCAATGCTATGATAACTTGTACTTTTTGAAGTAAAAGTTGTGTATTGTGTTGTAATGAGTTGTACATTGTTTCTTGCAGAGACCCAGGGGATTGAAGGCAATGGGAAGCATGGAAAGTGATTCTGAATGAGATTGTAGGGGAAATACTGAATTTGGGTAGTTTTGGTTAAATATGTTCGCTCTTCCCAATTTATTTTAATTCCATATGTATTTTAATCACTAGCCGTTGATACTTCGAATCGTTTTATTTTATTGGAGAATCAAATTGCATTCCAAATTTGTCCGATATAA
Source organism: Saussurea involucrata (assembly GCA_033807775.1). NCBI lineage: Eukaryota > Viridiplantae > Streptophyta > Magnoliopsida > Asterales > Asteraceae > Saussurea > Saussurea involucrata. The sequence continues at coordinate 17,631,282 of CM066325.1, forward strand.
TTCATAAGATCAATCAACATCTACTTGTATCATATCAGACAAATCTCATTTTTTGAAAACCGGTATTACCCGTATCAAAGATTAATTGAAAAAATTGGAGTTCCTATAAGATTATGTAACTTAACAAAAACTTGTACATTGTGTTGTTTGGTAATTGGGTATATCCGGGTTAGTTTATGTGCATCGATTGATCTCCTGGGTGATGATGAATGGTTTGGAGTCATTGCAAGTGAACGAACCTTCAAGCCCACAAGGGTTTTGACGCTGTTTGGAATCGAACCCGAAAAATACGAGATTTTCACTACGTTCCACTTAACATGTCAGACCCAAGTCATCATGTCATCATCAAGCTTTTCCTCAAGTCATCATCAAATGCCATTGGAGATGCTCTTACATGTTTCAAGATTACTCACACTATAATGATAGATCCAATTCAAAAAGAACAAAAATTTATTTTGTTGCTAACATTATAAATTTTATAATGTTAGCAACAAAATAAATTTTTATTCTTTTTGAAATATAGTTGATAAACTAGGCATTGCTAATGGCACCCCTTTAAAATTCATGGAAAGTTGAAAAAGCTTTTTAAAGTCATCAAATGTCAAATCAATTTTATTGTTATATATAATATATTATCACTTTTATATTATTATTATATAGGTCATAATTATTATTAAATATATATACTACTATATTATGATTTTTAAAATATATTAATATCATTATATATTATCTATATTATATTACACACACGTATATATACTAGGAGTGTAATTGTACAATTCAACGCAATACATTTTGATTTTAATATTTTTCCTTTTATTTTGTTTTTGTCGTGTACATATATTATTGTCAAATTAATAATTTAAAAGTCCTCGTTCTTTTATAATTGGGAAATTAATTAAAATGGACCAAGTTTGAAATTGTGTTACAGAAATACCCATCTCTCTCCCGGTTTGCAAAAATACCCCGAGTTTCCGCGATTGACCCTCGATCGCGGACTCAGGAAAAAAATGAGATAGGTCCGTGATGCACTCCATTTTCATCCGCGATGCACAATTAATTTCCCTAAATTGATGGCTGAGGCCTATTTTGGGGATTTTTTTCATCCGCGATTGGGTCCGCGATGCAAACTTTATGTCTCCTTTTGGCAACATACAAAAAGCTGATTATAATTTTGTTTACATCCGCGATGCACACTTTATTTACATCTTTCTCAAATTTTGCCCACCTGACCCGCGAAGGAAATGATTTAATGAAATTGGGTCCGCGATCGAGGATGGATTGGGATTTTTGGGGATTTTTAATTTCAGTCCGCGATCGAGGGTAAAATCGCGGGAGAAATTGGTATTTTTGTAAAGTGGGAGAGAGATGGGGTATTTCTGTAACCTAATTTCCAACTTGGTTCATTTTAATTAATTTCCCTTTATAATTTGTTTAATTCAAAGTTTTATCATAATTTAATTTGGGTTTAATATAGTACAGAATAGTATAAATATGTATACTACAATTTTTAAAAGTCTCAATTGCCTTATAATATAGTATATATGTGTGTGTGCGCGTGCGTGCACGTGAATATGACGATTTTTATTTATTTGTTTGATTGTATATATATAGTAGTTATATATACATTGTTGGGTCACCAAAGATTTGTAATTGACTCACCGATGTTTTCCCTAACAATCCTACTTAGAATATTTTAGTTTGGTTCTTTACATGACTTGTACAAAATAGCAACTGTTCGGTGAAGTCGAAGATCAACCGAAACCAAGCTTGAAGACTCTCTACTTGTGGAAAATAGAAGACTCCTCTCAACAAACAAACAAGTCATCATCCACCGAAGTTGTCCTCACAATTCGGTGGACATCATCTCCACCGATGAAGACATAAAAAATCGGTGGACATCTTCCACCGAATTGTTCTTAAAAAAATCGGTGGACTTCATCCCACTGATGAGATACTTAAATCGGTGGGATCTTTGTGAAAATGTTTTTCTTTGCAGATGGTCCAAAAGATCTATGACAATGATATCGGTGGAACTCCTTCGGTAAAAGTGTCTTGGAATACATCAAGAAGATCATCTATTTTGGGACAAAATCTAGTGCCAGGCAAAAGTGAGCTTTTGTCCTTTTATCTATTTTTTAGAAGAGGTCCCTTTCAGCATGGGTTCTATTCCTTGTATTAAGAAAAAGGTGACTGTGACTTATCAACTTTACATAAGTCCATTGGTACGAAGCAAGTAACTGGAGGACATTCGTATTAAGCATTTAATGCTCAGTACACTCATCCTCACTATAAAAGGAAGAAGACATCTCCATGCAAATTACGCTTTCTGGATATCTCTCCCAGTGCAAGAAATTTCCATACTGCTCCAAAAACTTGATAGCTTTGTTCTAAGTGTTCTTAGTTGTTGTTGTTAGTATACTTTGTGCAAGATTGTTAGAATAGTTTATCTGTTCTTTTCCGCAACAGTCTTAAGTTTTCTGTGTGTAATTCTTGTTGAAAGATTTTCAATAATAGAATTAAAATTGTGAAAATTTTGAGTATTGTATTCAACCCCCCCTTCTACAATACTTGTTATAGCCATCTGGGACTAACAAGTGGTATCAGAGCAGAAAGTTTAACTCATAAACTTGATCTGCAATGGCTGCCTCCTCTTCTTCAACTGTTGAAAATGTTTTTCAAAACATCTTTTCTGAAAATGGTTCCATTAACAAACCTCCTAAGTTTAACCCCAACAACTTTTCTCTTTGGAAAAGCCGTATGATGCTATTCATGGAAGGAGTGGATACTAGATATCCAACCATTCTCAAAGAGGGACCCATTATCCCTCGAGTCTGGGCTCGCTATGAAACGCAGAGGCCTGGTAAGGAAACAACTGACAAGGAGGACTCTAGTGACTCCGACACTTCTGAGCCTTCCGACAAAGAGAAAGCAAAGGGTGCTGGACGTTATATTCTAAAAAATCCTAAGGAATATACTGATGAAGAAAAACGTCTAGTTACTCTTGATTCAAAGCTTAGATCTATCATTGCTCTCTCACTTCCCGATGAAGTCTATCATTCTCTAGTTAACTTTGAAACTGCTAAAGAGATGTGGACCACACTATGTGTTATGTACGAAGGTACAGAGGAAGTGAAGAAATGCAAAAAGATTTCTCTCATAAGAAAATATGAACTCTTCACTCATGAAAAAAGGTGAATCTCTTCCTAGCTACTATAATCGTTTTAACTCTCTTCTAAATGATATGAAGTTATTAGGCAGAATCTATGATAACGAGGAAGTTCTAAACAAGTTCATGGATTGTCTCCCTGATTTCTGGGAAAACATATGCACTTGTATCAAAACTTCCAAGGACCTTGAGTACATGCCTCTAACTGTCTTATATGGAACTCTCTTCAACTTTGAACAAACCAAGTTATAAAGGAAATCTTTCATCAAAGAGATAAAGGGGACCTCTATTGCTCTTGTCAGTGAAAACTCCAGAAAATCTCAAAATGTTCCAAGAATCACCTATCCTTCATCAGATTCTGACAATGAAACCCAAAGCAACTCTTCTCACCAATCGGAGGCATATCTAAGTGATGCCGATGATGAAGGTGAAGAAATCTCGGTTAAGCAGTTGTCTGATGAAATTGCTATGTTAGCTGGTTTTAAAAACAGATCTCGTTTTTCGAACAAATCCAAATCTTTCAGAAAACCCTTCTCTTCTACAAAAGCTTCCTCAACTGATAAGACAAATGAGGAATGTTTTAATTGTGGAAAGAAAGGTCACTTTGCAGCTGAGTGCAGAAGTAAGCGTGTGATGAACTCTATAAATTCATCTTCAAACAAGTTTTCCTCAAATTATGAAAAACCTAAAAATAACTCTTTCAAATCAAACCTTACCAAGAAAGAAACTCAGTCTTCAACCAAAGATCATCAAGAAAGGGCTGAAAAATACAAAGCCAAGTACAAGAAAGAAAAGGAGAGAAATGAGGGTCTCCTTAGAAAAGGAAAGGGTCTCATGGCCGAAATTAATGATTGGGAAGAAGAGACCTCTGACAGTGACAACAACTCTCCCAACAAGTGCTTTATGGCCATCTCAGAAGATGTGGAAGATTCAGAAAAAGCTACCTCTCCAATGGCTCTTGTGTCGTCTGGGTGCTCGACATCATATGCTCAGGTAGATCCCTTTAATGATATGACAGATAGGGAAAAGATATTTGCTTATGAATCTTTAACTAAAGACTTTCACTCTGTTAAGGATGGTAAGAAAAGGAAATATGTTCAGGTTAAAAATCTCACTTCTCAACTTGAAATCTGCATGTCTAAACTTCAAAAGTTTGAGGAAATCAAAGCTGAGTTTGAGGATCTGAAAACCATAAATCACATGATTTCCAAAGAGAAAAATAAACTTTTCAAGAAACTAAAAAGAGAACAAGAGGTTGTCAGAAAGTGGACAACTTCTTCAAAAAATCTTGAGCAACTTTTTCAGGACCAAATCGGTGGCAATAGCAAATATGGGCTAGGATTTGGAAAAGACTCTCCCAAAACTTCATCTCATGCACTCACTCCTTCCTCAAATGTATGGGATGATGCTTCAGAGTCTAGCTCTTGTGACTTTGTCTCTTTAAACTCTCTTGATCTAGGTGAAGCTTTAAAATATGGAATGTTCATAAAAGCAAAAGAATCTTCTTCAAATCAGTCCACTGAGAAACAAGATTCCAATGATTTTTCAAAACCCATCCATGATCTTCTAAAGGTGTTAACTATTGATGAAGCTTCCTCCTACAACTCTTCAAAGACCAAGTTTCTCAAAAGAGTTCATGACACCTATGTCTCTTCTTTCAGAAAGTCCTCAGATATTGGAAAAGACCATTTCAAAAATACTTCTAAAAGTATTTCCAAATTTGCTATCACCTCTGGAAATGGAATTTTAAGCTTTACTCCTCACATCTCATCTTTTGGTCCTAAAGCAATTCAAATTAATGTCTTAGAAAAGGGAAAAGAAAAGGAAATAATGCTAAAACCTAAAAAGACCTTTTGCCCTAGAGCCATTCAGCTAAATGCCTTAGGAAAAGGAAAAGAAAAGGTTCAAGAGCCTAAAAAGACTTTCATCTACAGAAAATGCTATAACTGTGGGGACACTTTTCATCTTGCCAAAGATTGTCCAAAAGAAAGAATGGACAGAACCAAACTTAAGGACTCATCCTCTTCTAACCCAAAAGGACCCATCTCTAAATGGGTACCAAAGAACTAATCTGCTTGTGCATGCAGGTTTTTGAGCACCATCAAATATGGTATCTGGATAGTGGGTGCTCACGTCACATGACAGGAAATAAATCTCTACTAGTTAACTATGTGTCTGGAAAAGGTCCATCTGTAACTTTTGGAGATAATGCTAAAGGCTACACCAAAGGTTATGGAACTCTCACTAATGGATCTGTCACATTCAATAAAGTGGCATTTGTTGAAGGCCTCATGCATAATCTTCTAAGCATTAGCCAACTGTGTGATATTGGATATAAAGTTATCTTTGAACTTTGTATCTGTACTGTTGTGGACAAGAACTTCAAAGTGGTGTTATCTGGAAAAAGGATGGAAAATGTTTATGCCATTGATATGGGACTAAGAAACAATTCATCCAATGTTTGCTTTGTGTCAGATGACACATCCAAAAGGAACTGGTTGTGGCATAAACGTCTCTCTCATCTAAATTTCAAAACCCTTCATAAAATCTCCAACAAAGAGCTGGTGACGGGTATGCCAAAGTTGAATTTTGTCAAGGAGAAGCTATGTGATGCTTGTGAAAAAGGGAAGCTTACCAAAACTTCTTTCAAGACCAAGCAATGCTCTTCCGTTACTCTTCCTCTTCAGATGCTGCACATGGATCTATGTGGACTAGTCAGCACTCCTAGTCTTGGTGGCAAAAGGTACATTCTTGTTATTGTTGATGAATTTACTAGATATACTTGGGTCCCTTTTCTCAGGTATAAAAGTGATGCAACTGAAAAAATCATCAACTTTGTCAAGAAAAATGAAGTTCTGAATGGTCAACTTGTTCGTTCCGTAAGAAGTGATAATGGCACTGAATTCAGAAACAGTGCTCTTGAAGACTTCTTCACTGAGAAAGGAATTTCTCAAAACTTCTCTGCAGTCCGAACTCCTCAGCAAAATGGAGTGGTGGAAAGGAAAAACAGAACTCTGTGTGAGGCTGCTAGATCCATGCTAAGTGAATCAAACCTTCCTACCTATTTTTGGGCTGAAGCTGTTAATACTGCCTGCTTTACCCAAAATAGGTCGGTGATATCCAAAAGACATGATAAAACCCCCTATGAAGTTTTCCATGGCAGAAAACCAAATATAGGTTTTCTTCATGTCTTTGGCTGTGTGTGCTTTATTCTAAATGATCGTGACAATCTTGGGAAGTTTGATCCCAAAGCTGATGAAGGAATCTTTGTTGGATACTCTCTATCCTCCAAAGCATATCGTGTGTACAATCTCAGGAGAAAATGCATTGATGAGTCCATTCATGTCAAATTTGATGATCTAAGATCATCATCTCTTTCAAATGACGATGATGAATTACACAGATGGATTTCCTCATGCATAGGTGATGCTCCCATAGTCAATCCCACCGATGCATCCTCTATTCCTTTGAACCCATCAATCCTTCTACCTCAAATAACCAAGTTGGGTCACCTTCCTTAGTAATCTCTTCCACCGAAATTGACCATCCTCACATCGATGGGTTGCATCCCACCGAATCACCTACTTCAACTAATACACAGCCTTCTACCGATCCTACACCCACCACCGAAAATTCTGCCCTCCACCAAACTTCTGATCTCACAACATCAACTCATTTCACTCAATATATTCCATCACCTTTGCCTCCTGCCACAAAATGGACCAAAGATCACCCCATAGATCAAATCATCGGTGATCAACTAGCTGGTGTCCAAACACGTAGAGGAGTTGGAAATATTTGTCTCTATGTGAATTTTCTTTCTCTTATTGAACCCAAAAAGATTGATGAAGCTCTTGCAGATCCATGTTGGATCACAGCCATGCAAGAAGAACTTTCTCAGTTTGAGAGAAACAAAGTTTGGAGACTGGTTCCCAGACCCCGAAAGAAGACAATCATTGGAACCAAATGGATCTTCAGAAACAAAATGGATGAAGATGGTACAATTATCAGAAATAAGGCCAGATTAGTTGCTCAAGGATACCGACAGGAAGAAGGCATTGATTATGATGAAACTTTTGCCCCTGTTGCAAGACTTGAAGCAATAAGAATCTTTCTCGCTCATGCTGCCTACCGAAATTTCAGAGTCTTTCAAATGGATGCCAAAAGTGCCTTCCTCAATGGGGAACTTGCAGAGGAAGTCTATGTAAAATAACCTCCTGGCTTTGAAGACCCAACTCATCCAGACTATGTGTACAAACTTGACAAAGCTCTTTATGGTCTCAAGCAAGCTCCACGTGCTTGGTATGACACTCTTGCCAACTTTCTTCTAAAGCATGGATACTCCAGAGGTAAAATTGACAACACCCTCTTTATCAAGCAAACCTCAGGTAATCTTATTCTTGTCCAAATCTATGTTGATGACATCATCTTTGGTGCCACTAATGAATCACTTTGTGATGAGTTTGCTTCTCTCATGATGAGTGAATATGAGATGAGCATGATGGGAGAGCTTACATTCTTTTTGGGCCTTCAGGTCAAACAATCTTCAGAAGGGATCTTTATAAACCAAAGTAAATACATTCGTGACCTTCTGAAGAAATTTAACTTTTCAGATAGCTCTCCTATGAAAACTCCCATGGCACCACCTTTGAAACTCAATGCTGATCTTAAAGGTGAATCTGTGGACGTTACCCTTTATCGAGGAATGATTGGTTCTCTTCTGTACTTAACTGCTAGCAGACTGGATATTATGTTTGCTACATGTCTATGCGCCCGTTATCAAGCCAATCCAAAAGTATCACATTTGAAGGCTGTAAAACGAATTTTTCGGTATCTAAAGGGTACTCTGCACCTGGGTCTTTGGTATCCCAAAGACTCCAGTTTTGAACTAATTGGGTATTCGGATTCAGATTTTGCAGGTTCTCAGATTGATAGAAAAAGTACCACAGGTAGCTGTCAACTTCTTGGTGGAAAATTAGTAAGCTGGTCCAGCAAGAAACAGAACTCAGTCTCAACATCAACTGCTGAGGCTGAATATGTTGCTGCTGGAAGTTGCAGTGCCCAGATCCTGTGGATGAAAAATCAACTAAGGGATTACAATCAATTCTACTCCAAAGTCCCAATTCTGTGTGATAATTCGAGTGCAATTGCCATTGCAAATAATCCAGTTCTCCATTCCAGATCAAAGCACATAGACATCAGATATCACTTCATCAGGGACCACATATCCAAAGGTGACATTGAGCTGCATTTCATTCCCCCCGATCTACAACTTGCTGATTTGTTCACTAAACCCCTTGATGAAGCCAGGTTCAACTTTCTAATAAGTGAACTTGGAATGTGCAACTTCCAATAAATATGTGTCCTAAACCTCCACCGATCTCTCATCGGTGGACAATTTCTTCTATTTCTTTCTACACCGAAATCTTTCATCTTGTCGGTAGCACTTCCTCTACCGAAATAGCTCACAACTTGGTCAAATACAACCACCGATTGATCCTCACCACCGATTCTCTTATATCGGTGGTATGCTCTTCTTCCTTCTTACCGAATTGTTTCTCATATCGGTGGTATGCTCTCAACAACATTATCGGTATCACTCTACCCCGAAGCAATCCTTCACCGAAATCACTGTTACACCGATACCCACTCACCACCGATTCTAAATCTTATCGAATACGCTTCCCCATGCTTCCATGAGCCTAAAAACCCTAAGTGTCAGGATGAGAAGTGACCCTTCCCATTCCAAGCCGCCCACGCTCACACATTCCCATATCCCATCATTACCCCATTTTTTTAATCTTTAACCCTCAAACCGTTCCCTCTCCTTTTTAAAATCATCAACCCTCCTCCTACTTCTATATATATAAACCATCCCTAGCCATTCTCTCTCTCTCATTTTCTCTCCACGAAACCTGAAACCTTCCCCATCAAAATCTCTATTTCTTTTTCGACAACAATGGCGCCCAACAAAATCCCTACGTGTTTTGAAGACCTCATCTTCAACCCTTGCAACCACGTCGCTCGTTTCGAATCCGATCCCGCACATCCCGAGTTCAACACCGTTATCAAGTTCTTAACTCGCTCACCCCTTCTCCATGCTTTCTCTTGCAACCCTAAGATGAGCAAAGTCCTCATTGGAAAATTTTGGCTTTCCTGTGTGTATGATATTTCCAATGAAGCCATTCATGCCTCTATCTTTACTGACGAAGAGGGTGATCACGATGTTACTTTTGGCGTAGATGATGTCCATATTGCTCTCCGAATCGAAGCCTTTTCAGAGTATGTTGACATACATGTCGATAACTTCCTTGAGCAAGTCATAAGCACTCTTGGCTATATCCAACAATTTGAGGATAAAACTTCCAAGTCTTCTAAAGGACCAGGTACTCTTCTTCGCAAAAATATGGGTGGGGTTTGGAACTTCTTCTTTGCTCATGTGATCCATTGTCTATCTAGAAAGACAAGTGGTCAAGATCAATCCCCATCTTATATTACAAAGCTTTCTCATGCACTAATTTTTCAAAGAAAGGTGGATTTTGCTCAGTATTTCTTTACTGAGCTGACTGAAGTAATCAAACAACCGAAAAAGTGCTATGTCGCATATCCTCGGTTCATCTCCATGATCCTTCAACACAAACTCGGTACTAAGTTGGATGCGGATCACAAGTCTAAATCTCCCAGTTTCATCTACGATTGGACATCACCCGTTGTTGGCCAAAAGACGCTCAATATTGGCCATCTCACTACTGATCTTCCCTTACGCCGAGGTATGATTTCTTTCGCCTTATCTCCCGATCTTCACTGGGGTGATGCGGAAGCTCCCGGGTTTCAACACCCGGAAGTTCCCAAGGAACCCCAAGTTGTAGTGGCCCCTTCTTCCCGTCCTCGAGTGACGTCAGGTGGCGCTAAAAAGAAACAACAAAAGGCCACCAACACCTCCGCACCCGCTTCGCGAACCACGCTACCGAGAGATCCCTCGGAAGCTTCCCCGGTTCAAACCCCATCTCGAAAGCAGAGGCACTCATCTTCCCCTTCGCGATCTCTTTCAAAGAGGTCTCGAAAGCCTTCGGCCAAACCGACTAATCCAACTGTCGATTCTCAAAAATCGCCAGTTGTTGAAATTCACCCTTATGGGCCAAGGGAATCCGTTATCATCCCCACCGTCTCCTCTGTTGCCTCTCAAAAGGCTTCAGCTGTACAATTGGAGGAACCACAACTTACCTCCCCACTTGTTTCTGAGGGTGGTGGAGATGACCTCGAGGTCTCTCCCCTCGAGGGTTCTGAATTCTCACTTCACAGCCTTACATTCGATCTCTTTGAGATTGATGATGCACAACCCGCTCAGGGTCCCCCCCCCATTGAACCCCCCCAGGTAATTTCCTTGAGTTTATTTTGGAGGACACTGGTTCTCCCCGAACCATCCCGTCCACCGAGGAAAACCCCACCGAGTCTCCCTCACCGAAGACTCAATTAACTCCCCGACGATCTCCCTCTCCACACTGATCCCCTACCCCATGCCGATCGCCTACACCAATTAGAGAAGATTCTCCCCTCCACCGAAAGTTCTCTATTCCGATGAAATGTCCACTTACCTCCCACATCTCACTACCGACGCTGATCCACTACGCCTACGATTCACTCTCCCAGAAATCGGTGGCTATACCTCTCCAAGCATTGGACGACACTCTGCATTTCTACAATCCACAATTTCCATGATTTCACAGGCCAACTCCAGAATCTCAGTTCTTGAATCCCAGTTACCGCAGATACTTGCTGTTGCCCTTGCCGATGCACTTCGGCCCATGCATAATGAAATTGTTTCCTTGTCTTCCAAAGTGGAGTCCTTAACCAATGCTTCTACCACCGATCACTTGCAAGAGAAATCCCAATGGGAAATGGACTTGGGTGATTTCTCCCTGATCCCCGATGCCACCACTACAAGCTTGGCTTTTCTTCACTCAAAATTTGACAGTGTATTTAAACAGTTGGGTTTTAAGGTTCCGGCTGCTGCTGAGGGGGAGAAGTCTGTTTATCAACCAAAATTACCTTCCATTAAGAAATCTATCAGCAACAAGCCTCCACATTCCACCGATAAAACAACACAGGCCACCAAAGATCAAGCTGTGTCACCACCGAAATCTCCATCGGTGGAAACCACACATACAGGTACCACCGATCTTGTTGAGGGGGAGAAAATTCTTGCATCTTCTGAGGGGGAGCAAGTTTCTAAAACTCCCAAAGACAAAGGCAAGAAAGTTCTCTCGGTCGAAGAATTGGCAAAAGAAGAAAAGAAAAAGAAGGATTTGGCAAAGTATGGGGCCCGACCTGAGGATTCTTAATCTTTAAAACTCAAGCCTCCATCCCAAGAAACCACCACCGATCTCGGTCTTTCTCCTCAAGAAATTGAGGAAGCTAGACTTGCTCAAATTGATTTGGATAAATCTAAAGCTCTCTCTCTGAAAGCTGCACAAGAAGAGGCCAACAAAGCCAAGTCTGCCGATCCCCTACTCACTCAAAAATCCGTGCTAACTGCCATTGAAGAAGAAAGAAATGAAGAAATAAGTTGGTACAAAAAGACCATGCACCACCGACTTAGCAGATCCCCGATATCGATTGTCAAAATTGCTACCTCCAGAGCCAACCCGAAGGATATCAGGCTGATCATCGATAGAGAAGACGGCTCAATGAAAGGTGTGAAAGATAGTCACCTCAAACAGTTCGGTCTCCCCGAATGGTATGAGATCTCTCAACACTTGGTCAGAAATGCAAACCCAAAGAAAGAAATTTTTGTCAAATGTATTGAAGGATTGATGGAAAAGATGAAGGAGATTAAAAGGAAACACAACATCATTCTTTCTTCCGATGAAAGGGCAAAACTTCAATCGATGAAAGAAGAAATCTGTCTTCCCAAAGTCAAGAATCCTATCGACAAGGTGTTCAAGGAAATGGCAACTGAAGGGAAGATTCCAAATGTAAGCAACCTAAACTTGTCCCTCCCTACATCGGTGCCTCATCCTACTACGACTTTGAGTCTCTCACCGATTCCCGGGCTGTTCTTCAATGATGGTTTTGGTTGTCGTTCCTTCTTCAGATTTGCACAAATTCCCATAGCCGACACTTTGTTTCTTCAAGGCCTCCACAACTTATTTCCTAATATCCCTGAAGCTCAGCCTTTCTACCGAAATTTGATGGATGAAATCAAGCGTCGACAGAAAATGAGAAAATGATCTATGTGTTTTACTGTTCATCACTCAAGTACTTGTAAAACTTCTCTTCATTTCAAAATGTATGAAAGTTTCGGTAATACAAGTACTTTTCTCCCATTTGAATTTTCTCTGTTGCACATAGTTACTTTACTTGTAAATACTGTATATAGTATACTCACTCATACAAAAGAAAAGGATCAAAAAGAACAAAAAGAATGGTCTATGTGAAAAGAACCCAAAAAGAGTAAAAAGGGTCAAAATGCACTTTATTTTTTTCAATACTCTTAAATATTCTAAGAAAGGAGCTCAAATACAAATAGGGAGAGATTGTTGGGTCACCAAAGATTTGTAATTGACTCACCGATGTTTTCCCTAACAATCCTACTTAGAATATTTTAGTTTGGTTCTTTACATGACTTGTACAAAATAGCAACTGTTCGGTGAAGTCGAAGATTAACCGAAACCAAGCTTGAAGACTCTCTACTTGTGGAAAATAGAAGACTCCTCTCAACAAACAAACAAGTCATCATCCACCGAAGTTGTCCTCACAATTCGGTGGACATCATCTCCACCGATGAAGACATCAAAAATCGGTGGACATCTTCCACCGAAGTGTTCTTAAAAAAATCGGTGGACTTCATCCCACTGATGAGATACTTAAATCGGTGGGATCTTTGTGAAAATGTTTTTCTTTGCAGATGGTCCAAAAGATCTATGACAATGATATCGGTGGAACTCCTTCGGTAAAAGTGTCTTGGAATACACATCAAGAAGATCATCTATTTTGGGACAAAATCTAGTGCCATGCAAAAGTGAGCTTTTGTCCTTTTATCTATTTTTTAGAAGAGGTCCCTTTCAGCATGGGTTATATTCCTTGTATCAAGGAAAAGGTGATTGTTACTTATCAACTTTACATAAGTCCATTGGTACGAAGCAAGTAACTGGAGGACATTCGTACTAAGCATTTAATGCTCGGTACACTCATCCTTACTATAAAAGGAAGAAGACATCTCCATGCAAATTACGCTATCTGGATATCTCTCTCAGTGCAAGAAATTTCCATACTGCTCCAAAAACTTGATAGCTTTGTTCTAAGTGTTCTTAGTTGTTGTTGTTAGTATACTTTGTGCAAGATTGTTAGAATAGTTTATCTGTTCTTTTCCGCAACAGTCTTAAGTTTTCTGTGTGTAATTCTTGTTGAAAGATTTTCAATAATAGAATTAAAATTGTGAAAATTTTGAGTATTGTATTCAACCCCCCCCCCCCCTTATACAATACTTGTTATAGCCATCTGGGACTAACACACATATATTACTAAAAAAAACTTCCAATGCCAATAAAAAGTAACCCATCCAATGGTATTTAACATCCAAAAAAACTGCCAACTAAAATGTGTCCCAAGTCGAAATAGGATTTTTTTTGTCTACCTTACTTTCTTCATTTTTCCTTATATCAATAACTCAATCAAAATGCTATACAAATTGTGACTATGTAGGCATACCAAAACTAAATCATCTATATGTTTTAATATAATCCTAGATTGTAATAACCAAGGTTTTAAGCGAAAGAAATAAGTTTTGTGTGGGAAAAACGGTAAAGTTGTAAGTTCGGGGGCTGTTTGGTACTTATTATTAAGAGAGTATAAAAACCCTCATTTAGGGGCACAAAACCCTAGGTCTCATTATTTGTTCATGTTGTCGGCTGAGAGAGGGAGAGAGCAAAGAAAGAAAATGATTCAACCACAATTTGCATTTGAGAAGAAGAGGAAGAGGTTCTAAATCCAACCAATTCAAGGTAATAGTCTAATCCCATCTATTCTTATCTTCAATCAACTCAAGTCTGGATAATTAAGTTCTGGTGGAAAATTGGGATTTTGGTGACTATTGGAAAGATAGTTGCTCTTTTGTATTACATTTTGATTGTCATGTAAAAGTATAATTTGTTAAGAGATTTATCTTGAGTTGTTCCATTTAGGAGATGATTGTTTCTATTATGGTCGATTGAAGCTAACCCCGAAGGTCGTGTATTCGTAATTTTGGGTCCCGAAGGTGTAGATCCGGTATTGTAGTCCGGAATAGCCGGTTCCGGAAAATTTTTAGTCCGGAAAATTTTGAGAACCGGAGTCCATATCGGATCCGGTACAGAACCGGAATCCCGAGTGGATCCGGTGTGGTGATTGGATCCGGAATTGGACTTAGGCCCATAGAGATCCGGAATCCCTAAAGGGATCCGGAATGGATTTAGATCGATAGGATCCGGAGTCCACAACTATAGGATCCGGTAATTTGGGCTAAGGATCCGGAAGTATCGAGTCCGGAATGTGATCCGGAATTTACTAAGGACCCGGAACGAGTGTTGGACTTCCGGTAGTGGGCTGATTCTTGTCCGGAATGGGCTTCGTCGTTTAGGATCCGGAAATCCGTGTTAAGTCCGGAGTGGGCCGAATTCGGTTTGAGCCCAAGAGAGTTTATGGGGATTCAGATTATGTAGGAAACTGTTTATGGTGGTTTAAGGCTAACCCAAGACTCACTTCTCCTATCCTTTTAACATAATAGGTGTTCCCCATAAAGTCTGAAGTTTTCGTGAGAGGAAATTGCTAAAGTGCGAGGTGAGTTTTTCTAACTAAAATACGTGTTTTAAACGTGTTTTCCAAAGTAAGTAAATAAGTAGAATTGCTATGTATATTTACATGCTTTTACTTGTTTGAAAGTTTATATATGAGATGTATGCATACATTGTGATAGACGTAAATTGGCTAAGTCGGGGGGGGGGGGGGGGGGGGTTAGGCCCGCCAGTGCTCATGCCGGATGGGTGTTCCGTTTATGCCATGGGAGGGAGTGACCCAGTAAGGCAGCGTGAGACTGACTCGTTGTCACTTTCGAGTGACTTTAGGGTGCCGTTTACGGGAGCGGAACTATCCGTGAAAGTTTTGTGTAAAGTTGCTTTGATAGTTATGAACTGTTTTAAAATGCTTTGAGAGCTGTTAAATTGAGGGGACTCACTAGACCTCATGGTCTAACCCTCACATTTTCCCACTAAACCTTTTCAGGTAAACAAATAGTAGGAGGCTCTAGTAAGTGAGCAGAGCAAGTCTAGAGTACAGATGCATCTAGAGACAGTGCTACACTTTTATTTCATAATTTAGTATTATTCTCAGTTGTGTATATGTTGTTTCCGCCAACTTAGATTTTGAGACAGATGTAATAAATTTTGGGACCCCTTTATTGAGATGTTTATTATTAAATGCTATGTATGCTTTATTTTAGAGTGGGTTGTTACATAGATCCTATTTCGTATAAAATAAATTCGATTCGTTTGTGTAACAATCTGTCTAATATATATAGAAACATAGATTTTTGGACACTTTTTAAGTTCGAAATTGTAGGTTACTAATAAAATTACTCCAAATATATTGTATATATAACAGAAAAAATAGTATACTTTATTTATTTTTAGATAAATCTACAAAGAAAAAAAACTCAATGTGTGTATATAATAATTTATTTATTATTAATTACTATAATGAATTATTGTAAAATAAATATGTATTAATAATTGATTAATTAAACTATAATACAAATAAAAAAATTAAATTAATAATTGAAAAACAAATAAAATATAAATACAAATTAATTAAAATAACAAAAAAAAGACAACAAAAGGACAAAATAGAATAAAAAGACAAAAAAAATACAATGATGACCTATGGGTTAGGGGTGCTATTAGTAATGGTTAGGGGTGCCATTAGCCTTCCCCGATAACCTATTGATATAACTTAAAGTGCAAAAATGTACATATGATTTTGCATATTTACATCTTATTTGAAAAATATAAGGTTTAAGATAGATGATAAAGAAAGCCAATTCATTTTCCATGAGGTGAAGGGGTTAGATTTATAAAAGATTGCGGGTTATTTTTGACATTGGACAAAATCTTGGAGGGTGTAGTTTGGCGGAACGATAGACTTATGCAATTAATCTTATATTCTTATTCCTTATTATGATATTTGATCGGTATTTTAAAAGGCTCATAAAAGTCGTCGGTGGATCACAGTTTCTGTTTCATATTACGTTAAGCATGTAGCACGTCACAGTTAAATCAATGTTGTTTTCAACTTCTCCGACAACAATGTGGTCATAATCTTGAATTTATTCAGGTTGTCTATATTTTAAAAACAAAGGTTAAACTTGTTGGACTAGAATGTAAATATATGTGTAATAACCAAGACCAAAGTGGAAGAGTTTTAATGGTTTGTGGAAAGGTTTATTAATGCTGAAAGTTGAGGGGCTATTCTGTAAAAATGAGTTAGGGTGTAATAACCTAATGATTGGGGCACAAAACCCTAGGAGGGCATTCCATTCTTGTTGTTGACGGCTGAGCATTTGAGAGAAAGGAGAAAAAGAGTTTTTGGAGGTTTTGTGCATTTGAAGAAGAGAAACACCAATCTTTGAAATCAGAAGAAGGAGTGGTGTTGGAATTCATTTTCTGCAAGGAATCTCTCAGGTAATCCCAATCTATAACTCTGATTAGGTTTGTTTTGATGTTTGTTGGGAGGTTTGAGGGTTTTTCCTTGATAATGTTATTTGAGGCCTAAAAAGGAAGATTTAAACACCCTTAAATCGTGTTTAGTTAGTAAAGCTTGTGGGAAATGGTTATAGGACGTTTGGGTGGTTACTTATCGCATTATAATCCTGTTTGTGGAGCGTCTAGCAAGATTTTGGTCTTTAATCTCGTCCAGCGTTTCGTTCGGAAAGCTTCAGGTTATGAAGATGTCCGGGTAGGTGTCCGGGTAAGTGTCCGGTAAGCATAAGAAGAAAGAAAGGTTTTGGAGCTAAGGCTTCAATTTGGTGTACTTAGAAGTGAATTGAGGTATGTTTTCTTTGTGTTTTATGTCTGTAATTGCTAGTAAACAGTTCCTATCGGAGTAGAATCATAGATTTCATGCCTGGGGTTGATTCAGCCGATTTCTGGGTTAAATTAGGGTAAACCGACAGAGGTTTCCGGACACAGTATGAATGTGTCTGGTAGTTTCTTTGGTGGTGTCCGGTAGTTCCTTTTGATAGTGTCCGGACGATTCGTTTGATGGTTTCCGGATGAATTAGATACCGGATGGCATCCAGATTACTTTGGTGTCCGGATGATTTATGCTGTCCGGAAAGTTGGGTTGTCCGGATTGGTCTTGTTGTCCGGAAAGTTCATGTTTTCCGGATAGTCCTTGGTATCCGGAAACATTGGCTGTTTGGTCACTTTTGAGGATAAGAGTTAGATAGATTTATCTGGAGTTCTTAGCCTGTTAGTAAGTCTTATGAGTTCATTTAGTGAAGAGATATTTGTATGTAAAATGTTTCAGATTCTGAGAATTTTGGGTAAAAGATCGGGTAGCTCGGAGAAAAGCTTGGAAGGGTCTTTGATAAACAATCAGGTGAGTTTTTACTTTAAAACATTTTCAAACTAGAATATATATATATATATATATATATATATATATATATGAGATGAATATGTGGTAGGAATGTGATGACGTGTTTATAAATGAAAATATAATGTATATTTATTTATATGAGCATTACACTACACGAGAGCATGTTGGCCGAGCTTAGGATCGGTGGAGTTTTGGCTGTACGGAGGGACAACAGAGTTGGCTGTATGTAAGTGCAGCGGAGATGGTTTATTAGTTGGCTTGCAACCAACTAATATGGCCAGGGAAATGAGGAAAGGTACACAGTGCACGAGTCTTGCTTGGTATTTAATTACTTGTGGTATATATGTGTTTTTACAAAAAAGGATTACTAAACTGACAGGGGTTATCTCACTAGACCTTTTGGTCTAACCCTCATTTTGTTTTCAAAAATATGTATTCCAGGTCGAGGAACTTTTAATAGCTAAGGGAAGGACAAAGTGTAGGATGCGGTTGATAGCTGACGAAGATTAGGGAATGCTTATGTTTTGTATTGTATAGTTTGAGACTATAGGACCGTACGTGAATTATTATGTATCTTTTGTTATGAATGTAACGACGTTATGTATAACATGTTAATTGATGTATATTATGTATGTTTTGGGATATCGGGTCGTTACAGATGGTATCAGAGCCCTAGTTTAAGGGATTTAGGTATTCGGATCCATACCTAGACTTAAACTGAATGTGAAGTAGGATGTCCTTGATATATTAGAACCTTGGGATGTTAAATATAAAAAGGTAGAAGGAACATCGTGTAAGGTAATTTCAAATTACATTTGGCCAGTGTAATTGTGAACTTACAAGTACATGTTTGAACCGGAATACCTTGATATATTGGGTATGTGCTTATGTGTATGTTAATCTTGTCTGAATCAACAGAATGGCAAGCGGTACTCGAAATACGAATAGAGAGGGAGGAGGAAATCCTAATAGAACGAATCCAACAGTCGGGACAAGGGTAAGAATGGGAGAACGAGGTAGGGGCAGAACAGGAGGCAGAGTTCAGTCGTGAGGTACATAATTTGTTACAAGAGACGATTTGACGGCTGAAATGGGAAGACTGCAAGCCAATATACAAGCTATATTCGACCGAACTCGTTATAATGAAACTGAAATACCAGATCCTGGTTTAGAAGACGAGATGCCCATTACACCTACTGTAATACCGGTGCCAAGGAAGTGTGATTACAAGATGTTCTTAAGCTGCAAACCTCCAACCTACTCAGGGGAAAGAGATCCAGTGAAGGCTATGAGATGGCTAAAAGAAATAGAAGCTATCTTTAAGACTAGCAAATGTGCCGATGAAGATAGAGTACTATATGGGACCGCGATGTTAAAGACCGATGCGCTGTACTGGTGGGAAGCTCTTATTACATGAAGAGGATCGGACGTGTATTCTACTTTCTCCTGGGAAGAATTCACTAGAGTTTTTAAAAGGCAGTTATGTCCTCAAGCGGCCGTAAGACAATTGGAAGAAGAATTCATGAATTTGCAACAGGGTACGCTATCAGTCCGGGATTACACTGCGTGCTTTCTAGAGAAGTCTCGTTTTGCGAAATACTATGTGGCTACCGAAGCACTCAAAATGGAAAGGTTTATTTTTAGATTAAATTCGGAAATCAGAGGTCTAGTGATTGCAAAGGGACCGGAAACCTTCTCAGCCGCAGTAGGTGCCATGGAAAATGTGAAAAGAGATAAATGGAGGGATGCTAGTGATAGAAGTTTTGGGAAAAGAAATCTGGAAGAAATGACGTACGATTTGGAGGAGTACGAATCCCCGAGGTTTGATAGTCATTTACTTTTTAGACCAGCTGAAAGACCATGTCCAAAATGCAATCGTGTTCATCAAGGAAACTGTTATGTGGAGTCCCGAATTTGTTACAAGTGTGGGAAGACTGGTCACATTGCTAAAGATTGTCGGGTAACTCAATTTTGTTTCTCTAGCAACTCCCCTGATCATATTCAGTCAGATTGTCCACAATGGAAAGCACACCAGGGTAGTATGACGGTGAGACCAACGGGTGTTAGGCCAGGAGGGATACAAAGGCCTGAAGTATCGAAAGCAAAGGGTCGAGCCTTCCAAATAACATCACAAGAAGCAGATGAAATTTCGGATGAGGTTACAGGTACATTTCTAACAAACTATATACGTGCTAAAGTGTTATCTGACTTCGGTGCAAAATGATCATTGATATTTCTGTTCTTTTGTTGCTTATCTGTGTTAGAGATATAGATGGGTGTGGGGTGTTTATTCAGTTAGTTTCTATGGCTTGGATTTAGTTCGAAGTAGTATTGATAAGTATTCATACCTTTTTGCTTGACCGAATTCCGGGACGGAATTCTTTTAAGGGGGAGATGATGTAATACCCCGGGTAAGTTCGTTAGTGAAATTCTAGTTCCGTTAAATTTAGTTAACTTTAAATTTTGATGTTTAGGGTAAGTTTGGGTTAGTTTATAAGATTAAGGGTGTTATGGTCATTTTGATTAGTTCAAGGACTAAAATGGTAAATATGGTTGGATATTATCTCTTAGGGTGCGTTTGGTACGCAGACAAGATAGGACAGGACAAGGTAGGACATGACAGAACAGGACAGGACAGAACAGTTGTTCCACGTTTGGTAAGACAGAACTGGATAGAACAGAACATGTAACATTGACCAATTTACCCTTACTAAATTTAAAGAATGAATAAATTATGAAATAGAAGGTTTATTTGATGTTTTAGAAGAGAATTAGATTTTATTTTGAGGTTATAGTGGTAAAACATAAGTATGTTCCACCTTGTTCCAGTTTGTTCCATTGGGTGGGGGTGGAACAGGCATGTTCCAGTTTGTTCCACCTTGTTCCAGTATGTTCCACATAAAAGTCCTGCCAAACGTGGGACAGTGGACCCTGTTCTGTTCTGTCATGTCCTGTCCAGTGTACCAAACGCACCCTTAAGGTATTCAGATATTTTCATAAAGTAAAAACCATCCAGATTAGTGTGTGTGTGTGTTTTGAGAAGAGAAGAAGAAGAAAGAAAGATTTTGGAGCTAAGGCTTCAATTTGGTGTACTTAGAAGTGAATTGAGGTATGTTTTCTTTGTGTTTTATGTCTGTAATTGCTAGTAAACAGTTCCTATCGGAGTAGAATCATAGATTTCATGCCTGGGGTTGATTCAGCCGAATTCTGGGTTAAATTAAGGTAAACCGACAGAGGTTTCCGGACAGTATAAATGTGTCCGGTAGTTTCTTTGGTGGTGTCCGGTAGTTCCTTTTGATAGTGTCCAGACGATTCGTTTGATGGTTTTCGGATGAATTAGATACCGGATGGCATCCGGATTACTTTGGTGTCCGAATGATGTCCGGATTCTTTATGCTGTTCGGAAAGTTGGGTTGTCCGGATTGGTCTTGTTGTCCGGAAAGTTCATGTTGTCCGGAAAGTTCATGTTGTCCGGATAGTCCTTGGTATCCGGAAACATTGGCTGTTTGGTCACTTTTGAGGATAAGAGTTAGATAGATTTATCTGGAGTTCTTAGCCTGTTAGTAAGTCTTATGAGTTCATTTAGTGAAGAGATATTTGTATGTAAAATGTTTCAGATTCTGAGAATTTTGGGTAAAAGATCGGGTAGCTCGGAGAAAAGCTTGGAAGGGTCTTTGATAAGCAATCAGGTGAGTTTTTACTTTAAAACGTTTTCAAACTGGAATATATATATATATATATATATATATATATATATATATATATATATGAGATGAATATGTGGTAGGAATGTGATGACGTGTTTATAAATGAAAATATGATGTATATTTATTTATATGAGCATTACACTACACGAGAGCACGTTGGCCGGGCTTAGGACCGGTGGAGTTTTGGCTGTACGGAGGGACAGCGGAGTTGGCTATATGTAAGTGCAGCGGAGATGATTTATTAGTGTTGGGAACTGAAGATATGCCAAGGATGGTTAGTACTGCTAAGTCTCCATTACTACTGCCAGTTCTTCGTTACTACTGCTGGGCAAAGTTACTGCTGCTAGATGAAGTTAATGCTGCTAGTTGAAGTTAGTGCTGCTAGTCCAAGTTACTACTGCTAGACATGGTTAGTACTGCTGAAGCTGAGTTACTACTGCTTGAATACTGTGAAGATTAATACTGCTGAAGGTTGTTAATGCTGCTGAGTCAAATCTTCATTAATACTGCTGAGTTGATAAAGTTGGTATGCGATACTTTTGGAGACAAAGAAGGAATTGATCAAGATATGCTTAACGAAGATTCAGAAGATCAAGTTACTTTTTATGGTTATCTTGTAATTACTTTTGTATAAATAGTATTGATAGATAGCTATTAGAAAATGAGAAAAATAGAAGATAGTTAGCATACAGAATTCGATATTCAAGAGTGAATTAACCTCAAGGTCTTAGATCCTATTTCTAGAGAAGTAGAAATCGTCTTGTTGAGCCTGTTCAACAAGATTGAGGTTTGGTGTAAAACTTGTGAGTAATAACTGTTTGATCTATATACAGTTTATTGAATTTCTATTGATTGTTCTTTATTGATTTAGAGTTCTATTCCGCAAGATTCTCTAAATTCTGTTTCTAAGAAGTTTAATTCTTGTTAAGAATCGATCCTGACAAGTGGTATCAGAGCTTTGGTATCTTAGAAATTATGGACAACTCAATGGATTCTCACAGTACTCTTGTTTCAAAGGTTCCCATGCTCAAACCCAATGAATTTGACATGTGGAAACTAAGAATCAAGCAGTACATTCTTCTTACTGATTATGCAATATGGGACATTATAGAAAATGGCCCATGTAATGAAGGGAAGATTGGAGCAGATGGAAAGAGACCTCCTCCCAAGACAGATGCTGAAAAGAAAGTAAGACAAACAGAGATGAAGGCCTTGAGCACTCTGCTTTTGGCTATTCCTAATGAGTACCAACATCAATTCCAACACTGCACAGATGCACAGATGTTGTGGAATGCTCTGGAGAAAAGATTTACTGGAACAAAGAGCACAAAGAGAAATCAAAAGGCTATTCTCAGGCAACAATATGAAAACTTTATGTCTGCAAAGAATGAGTCTATGACTCAAACTTTTGACAGATTTAACAAGTTAATTGGAGAATTAGCAACTGTGGGTGTACACATGGATGCTGATGATGTCAACAGAAAGTTCCTTAGATCATTGGGAGAAGAATGGACCATGTACACTGTCTCATTCAGACAGAATGACCAATTGGAGGACAAAGAGCTAGATGACCTCTACAATGATCTGAGAGTATTTGAGGCTGAAGTTGAAGCCAAGAAAAGGCCATCAGGATTTGTTTATAATGCTGCTTTATTATCTTCATCCTCTGATACTGCTGCTAATCCTGATTCTGTTAATACTGCAGGTTCTGTTAATTCTGCTAGTGGAACCAATCAAGAGAAGACCACAGATTCTGTACTAGAAGCATTCTTTTCTAGTCATGTCCACTCTTCTCTAATCAATGATGATTTAGAGCAGATCAATGCTGATGATCTGGAAGAGATGGACATCAAGTGGCAGATGGCTATGCTATCAATGAGGGTGAAGAAATTCATCAAAAGGACTGGGAGAAACAACTTTTCCCAAAGAAGAGAAGATGGTGCAGGCTTTGACAAGTCAAAGGTTGAATGCTATAAGTGTCACAAGATGGGACACTTTGCCAGAGAATGCAGAAGTGGAGGATCACAGACTCCAAATGGAAACCAAAACAGAAGCTCCTCTCAAGCCCTTGTTTCTCAACAAGGAATGGGATTTGATTGGAGTGATCAAGCTGAAGAAGCCTGTCAGAATCAAGCTCTTATGGCAGAAGTGTCTGATATCCCCACTGAGGTACAATCTAAACTCTGTTCTCAAGCTTGCATTGATGCTGTTAAAAGATATAGGGATCACAATCAGGGTATGTGTGATGACCTTAAGAGGCTAGAGAAAGATGTGAAAGATTATGTTAGGATTGTAGAAAAGTTTGAGGAACAGATTAGAGATTTTCAAGCTAATGAACTTCAACACCACTATGATACTAACTATTGGAAGTGGGAGAAGAATGAGTATGAGATTAAGCTGAAAGTATCTGGGGAGGAGAATGAAAAGTTAAAGGAAGAGCTTAAAAAGGTTAAACTTGATGTTGAAAAGTTTACCTGTGCTTCTAAAACCATGGACACCATCATTAAAGCACAAATCCATGACAAGATGAAAGTAGGGATAGGGTACAATGCCACACCTCCACCCTACAATAACAACTACATACCTCCTAAGTCTGATTTGTTAGAGACCAAGGATAGAAAGGAACCTGAATTAATGATTAATATAGATCCTTGTGAAAAAGAAATAGTTGTTGAAGATGAGACTGACAAAGTAGACTCTGATGAGGAATGTGAGAGTCCATGTGTCAAGAACACAGAGATCAAAAGGACTGAAGAGAAAAAGGAAGTCCTTTACACACAGCCCAAAGTTGTGAACTCTAATACTTGTAAACAGTGTTCCTGCAGGAAATTCAAAGAGAACAAGCCCCAAAAACATGATAATCAGAGGGGAAATCAAAGGAACTGGAATAACCAGTGGGCTATGAGACAAGGAGTTGACCTGAAAAGAATCAACAGGCCAAAACCTTGTTTCATCTGTGGTAAGCTAAATCACTTAGCCAAACACTGTTATTTCAATCCTGTTAACCAAAGGTTTAATGCTCAAAGATCTTTTCAAAAACCTGGTGGTTACAGAAAGAATGGTGGATATAAAAAGTCTGCAAAGAAAAATGTGGCAAAGAAACAAGATAAACCCAAAAGCCACATAAAGAAAATGACTGAAAAGGAATGTGATACTATGTGGGTTCCAAAAAGCACTAAAAACAATACTGCTGCTAGCAGTGTTAGTACTGCTAACACTGCTAGTACTGCTTCAAAAGTTAGTGCTGCTAGCAGTATTAATACTGCTAGTAATCATTCCAAAGTTAGTACTGCTAGCAATATTAATACTGCTAGTAATCATTCCAAAGTTAGTACTGCTAGCAATATTAATACTGCTAGTAATCATTCCAAAGTTAGTACTGCTAGCAATATTAATACTGCTAGTATTCAATCCAATGTTAGTGCTGCTAATACTGTTAGTGCTTCTTCTTCAGATAGTACTGCTGCTAGCAGTATTAACTCTGTTAATACTGCTTCTAGCAGTGTTAACTCGGTTAATACTGCTACCTCTGTTAGTACTTCTGAGGTTAATACTGCTAGCACTATTAGTACTGCTGCAAGTGCTGCTACACCAATAATTTTGACAAAGTATTCCAGCACAGCAGTGCCAAAAGTTAAAAATCTCATCAAAACCAAGTGTAAGTATTTTGATGAGCAAGGGAGACCCAAGACCACTTCGGCTTGGGTTCCAAATAAAACTAACTGATTTGTCTTGATGTGCAGGGCAACCAACAGCTCAAGGGGAAGAGCATTTGGCATGTTGATAGTGGTTGCTCCAGGCACATGACAGGTAACATGTCCTGCCTCAAAAATTTCAAAAAGGTTGATGGAGGACATGTTGCATTTGGGGATAATCCTGCTGGTGGAAAGATAAGTGGTAAGGGTGATGTTTCAAAGGGTAAGATGACCTTTGAAGATGTATACTATGTTGAACAATTGAGATACAACCTGTTAAGTGTATCACAGGTTTGTGACAAGAAGCATAGTATATTGTTTACAGACTCTGAATGTATTATCCTTGCTCCTGGATACAAAGTGGTTGATGAAAACATGATACTTCTGAGAACTCCAAGGAAGGATAATGTTTATTGTTTGGATTTGGAAAGTGTTTCATCTGATTCATCTCTAAATTGTTTAGTTTCAAAAGCTTCTTTAGATGAATCATCACTCTGGCACAGAAGGATGTGTCACATGAACTTTAAAACAATAAATAAACTTGTTAAGAACAACCTTGTAAGGGGTTTGCCATCCAAAGTATATTCATGTGATGATCATTGTGTTGCTTGTCTCAAAGGCAAACAACACAAAACTTCTCATAAGTCCAAAGAGATAAACACTATATCAAATCCTCTTCAACTGTTACATATGGATCTGTTTGGTCCTACCAATGTGATGAGTATTGGCAAGAAATCATACTGCTTAGTTATTGTTGATGATTATTCTAGATTTACTTGGGTATATTTTCTGAGAACTAAAGATGAGACAAGTGGACTGATCAAATCTTTCATTCTCAAAATTGAAAACCAATCAAATCAAAGAGTGAAAGTCATTAGATCAGATAATGGTACTGAGTTTAAAAATTCTGATCTAAACACCTTTTGTGAAGAAAAAGGAATTGAGAGACAATACAGTGCTCCTAGGACTCCACAACAAAATGGTGTTGCTGAGAGAAGGAATAGGACACTGATTGAGGCTGCTAGATCTCTGTTAGCTGACTCAAAGTTACCAATTACTTTTTGGGCAGAAGCAGTTAATACTGCCTGCTATGTTCAAAACAGAGTTTTAGTTGTAAAGCCTAAAAACAAGACACCTTATGAGCTTTTCCATAAAAGGAAACCATATATTGGATTTTTCAAGCCATTTGGATGTCCTTGTACTATTCTCAATACCAAATCTCACTTAGGCAAGTTTGATAGCAAAGCAGATGATGGTTTTCTTGTTGGGTATTCATCTCAAAGTAAGGCCTACAGAGTCTTTAATACCTCTTCTAGAATAATTGAAGAAAGTGACAATGTCAAATGCAATGAGAACACACCAAATCCTATTGGTTCAGGTCCTAATTGGCTATTTGACATTGAATCACTCACTAATTCTTTGGGTTTCAGTGGTGATGTACATGCAGGACAAAGGGATACACCATCATCAGAACACAGAATTCAATCTGTGATATTTCCAATCCCTTCCATTGATCCTGTGGAATTCTGTGAACACCATGAGGAGACTGAACCTATTCAGAATGAAGAAGAGAGGAGAGCAGAGGAAAATCAGTCTTCAGGTTCATATTCCAGAGAATCTGAGGTGACTGAAGAAGCAGAAACAAATCCAGAATTAAATGAGTCTAATCTGGATGAGGACTTACAAGAGGAAGCTGGTCATCAAACAAGAACTCAGAAAAATCATCCTCCTGAGTTGGTAATTGGAGATATTACATCTCCCATGATGACTAGAAAGCAAAGCAGACTCCAAGAGTTGCAAGAGCAGCAAAATACAGTTAACACTGTTCTTACTTGCTTTCTGTCCCAGATTGAGCCCAAAAAGGCTTATGATGCCATGAAAGACCCAAGCTGGATAGAGGCAATGCAAGAGGAGCTGCTACAGTTCAAATTACAGGATGTTTGGGACTTGGTAGACCTTCCAAAAGGTCAAAGAGCAATTGGCACCAAGTGGATTTTCAGAAACAAGAAGGATGACAGAGGGATTGTAATCAGAAACAAAGCTAGACTGGTTGCACAAGGGTACACTCAGGAAGAAGGAATAGACTATGAGGAAGTCTTTGCTCCTGTGGCAAGGATTGAAGCAATCAGGTTATTTCTAGCCTATGCCTCATACATGAAGTTCAAAGTGTACCAAATGGATGTCAAAAGTGCATTTCTGTATGGAAGCATTGAGGAAGAAGTATATGTCTGTCAACCCCCTGGATTTGAGAATCCATTGCACCCTGACAGAGTATACAAGCTGAAGAAGGCTCTCTATGGTTTGCATCAGGCCCCAAGAGCATGGTATGACACTTTGTCTACCTATCTCTTGATAAATGACTTTGAAAGAGGAGTTATTGACAAGACCCTGTTCATCAAGAGGAGAAAGAGAGGTACTTTACTTGTTCAGATCTATGTGGATGATATCATCTTTGGATCCACCAATGATCAAATGTGTAAAGAGTTTGAAGAATTGATGCACAAAAGCTTCAAGATGAGCTCCATGGGAGAACTTACATTCTTTCTTGGGCTTCAGGTAAAACAGAGGAAAGATGGAATTTTTATTAGCCAATCCAAGTATGTGAAAGACATCCTGGACAAGTTTGGTTTATCAGACTCAAAGTCAGCAAGCACTCCAATGGAAACACATAAACAGATCACTGCAGATCTTGAGGGGGAGGATGTGGATGTCCATCATTACAGATCAATGATTGGATCTCTCATGTATCTCACAGCCTCTAGACCTGACATTATGTTTTCAGTCTGTGTTTGTGCCAGATTTCAGGTTTCTCCTAAGCAATCACACCTTCATGCTGTCAAGAGAATATTCAGATACTTAAAAGGGCAACCTAGATTAGGTCTCTGGTATCCTCATGAATCCTCTTTTGACCTGCTTGCATATTCAGATAGTGATTTGGGAGGAGCCAACATGGATAGGAAGTCTACTTCAGGTGGATGTCAGTTTTTGGGTACAAGACTAGTATCTTGGCAGTGTAAGAAACAAACCACAGTGTCCTTATCTACCACAGAAGCTGAGTACATAGCTGCTGCAAGCTGCTGCTCTCAGGTTCTATGGATTCAGAATCAGATGTTGGACTATGGGGTAACTTTTCTTCACACACCAATCTTCATTGATAACAACAGTGCTATTAGCATTGTTAATAATCCAGTCAAACACTCAAAAACAAAGCATATAGAGATAAGGTATCACTTTATAAGAGATTGCAATGAAAAGAAATTAATTCAGGTTGCAAAAGTTCATACAAATGACCAGTTTGCTGATCTATTCACAAAAGCTTTTGATGTGGGTAGATTCACCTTTTTGGTAACAAGTGTGGGCATGATCAACCTAGAATAAATTCATGACTTTCTGTTTTTATACCTATATTTCTTCATATATTTGGTGCTACTAACTTTCTTTCTCAGGATCCTCTGTTTTCCTCAGATTACCAAGTAAAGAAAAGTGTAAGTGTGGTTACTACTGCCAGTACAGAAGTTACTACTGTCTGTGTTCTAGTAGTTACTACTGCTTGTGCAGTTACTACTGCTCAGTGGTTAATACTGCTCAGTGGTTAATACTGCTAGTACAGTTAATACTGCTAGTGTAGTTAATACTGCTTGGCAGTTAATACTGCTCGGTAGTTAATACTGCTTGGTAGTTAATACTGCTCGGTAGTTAATACTGCTCGGTAGTTAATACTGCTCGGTAGTTAATACTGCTAGGTAGTTAATACTGCTTGGCAGTTAATACTGCTTGGAAGTTAATACTGCTCGGTAGTTAATACTGCTCGGTAGTTAATACTGCTCGATAGTTAATACTGCTAGGTAGTTAATACTGCTTGGCAGTTAATACTGCTTGGCAGTTAATACTGCTCGGTAGTTAATACTGCTCGGTAGTTAATACTGCTAGGTAGTTAATACTGCTTGGCAGTTAATACTGCTTGGCAGTTAATACTGCTCGGTGGTTACTACTGCGAGGTAGTTAATACTGCTTCTGATAATCTAGGGCATATAAATACCCCTGTTTGCCCGCCCATGTTCATAACGACTCTTCGCATTTACTTCTTCTCTCTCGTTCTAACCTAGACTCTCCAGAATCTCTGTGCTTTTCTTTCAAGAATCCTCAGGCATCATGGAGTTCGTGGATGAGCACAATGAAATAGCCATGCTTCAGAAGCCGAAACAAGCTGCGGGATTCCACGATATAGTCGATTTTCTCAAATCCTCGCACATTTCCTATGCACTCACGGTGAGCCCAACAATCTATATTGAACATCAGAAACAATTTTGGGAGAATGCCACTGTTAGTGTTGAAGAAGGGCAGAAGACCATTCGAACAAGGGTTTGTGATAAACCCTTGAAAGTCACTGAAGAGGTTATTCGCATCTCCCTTCAGCTGAATGATGCTTCAGGTATAACTTCTATTCCCAATGAAGAACTCTTTTCTACTTTACAAAGAATGGGGTATGAAGGTCCCATTGGTGTTTTTAAATTCTACAAGTCTAAATTTTTCAACCAATGGAGATTTCTTGTTCATACCCTGATGCACTGTATTTCCAAGAAAACTACTGGATGGAGTGAGTTCAGCAGTCCCATTGCATATGCCCTGGTCTGCTTATCCACTGCCAGAAAGTACAATTTCTCAGCAATGATCTTTACTGATCTTGTCTCAAACTTGGAATCCAAAAAGACCTTTTTCATGTATCCAAGGTTTGTGCAAGAAGTTCTTAACAAGGAGTTGATGGACTTACCTCAGTTCACTGAGGTATATGTACCCAAATCCCCTAAAGGGAAGGTTTTTTCAAATATGAAAAGACTTCCTAGGGACTCGGAAGGAGTTGACACACCATTGTTCTCTACAATGATGGTTGTGTCCCACCCCTCTGAAGGTATGGCATCAGGATCAAGGCTCTCATTAGATCAACCCACTGATGACCAATCCCAACCTTCCATCTCAAAAGACATCCCACAGTCCATTCTTGAACAGCCCACTCCCACAATCACCAAAAGATTTCAAAGAAGAAAGGTGCACAAGGCTCCTTCCCTTGTTGTACCTACTCAAAGCCCAACGCCTTTAAGCCCTCAATTGGAGCATTCTCCAATTGAGAATATCAACAGGGAAACCACAGGGGTGTCTCCCAACCTCAAGAAGGTGGTCTCTAAGGAGAAGGATGACCATATGGGTGCTAAGGCTGCCACTACTTCTGCTAGCACAGAGAAGGACAGTGGTAACATAAATAAGACCTTCCCCATGGCAACTCTAAATGAGAAATCATTAGGAGGACCCAGGTGCCAAGAAACCAAGGGGGCAGATAGTGCTTCTGCTAGGCAGAAGGCTTCTGCTGAAACTTCCAAGGATCCTTTAAAGAAGGTTAATACTTCTAAACAAGGTGAGGATAGATATAACTATGAGGAATTGATGGAAACCTTAGGGAATATCAACTTGGATGTCATGGCACAAAAGAAAGAGATTGAGCAACTTAAGACTGTGGTCACCTACCAACAGTCTCAAATTGAGAAGCTCAAAAAGATGGTCACCAAGTTGCTGAACAAAAGGAAAAAGGCAAGGTTTGTGCTAAGAAGGAGAACCTCAACTGATGATGCTCCCAAAAAGGGGGAGTCAGAGTCAGAGGCAGAACTGACACTGAAGGGTCCACAAATTAAGGGGGAGACTACTCACATAGAGACTGATATGGAAATGGACTATGCACAGGTTAAGGGGGAGACCAGTGAGACAGAAAAGGGGGAAGAGTGTGCTAAAGCAGCAGAAACTAAAGCAGCAGAAACTAAAGCAGCAGAAACCACAGCAGCAGAAACCACAGCAGCAGAAACTGTTAATGCTGCTGAGGTTGAACAAGCAGCAGAAACAGTTAATGCTGCTGATGGCCAAACAGTCAAAGCAGCAGAAACTGAGAAGGAAGCAGTAACTACAACTCAAGCTGAAATAGATGAAGAAATTTACTGGATTGTAAAGAACTGTATTGAAGCAGCATCACTACAGGTACTAAGAGAAGCAGTAACAGCCATAGCAGCAGAAATGGTTATTGCTGCTGAAAAACTTAAAGCAGCTGAACCAACTCCTGAGGCTGTCAAAACTCTTAAAAGAACCAAGATGATGTCCAAGAAAAGACCAAGAACCCAGCCCATAACTACAAAGAAGAAAAATGAAAAGAAACCAAGGGTGGAGTCATCTGCAGAAAAGGCCCAGGAGGAAACAGTGAAATCTGATGGAAAAGTTGCTGAAGAAGAAGTGGCAACTCCATCAGGGAAATCAGGCAATGTGCAGTCACAAACGGATGCCCAATGTGACTTGTACATCACTAGTGTTGAATCTAACCCAATTCCACTTCAGGCTGAACCAATATCATCTAAGGCTCCTGAAATCATCTTTTGGGACACTTTGAAAGATGGTAGAAAGGAGTTCATTAGGATAAAAAGAGCTGATGGAAAATTTGAAGTATTTTCTACTTGGGGAAAGATTGTCAGAACTTGCTCAAGATCAGACTTAGAAGAGATGTTCAAAGTTGGGATGAAGATATATGGAAACATGCTGACTGAGCCAGGGATGTCAATCTCTAAAATGGTACTTGAATTCTTGTGCCAAATGTTCAAACCTGAAGCAGTTCAGCATAGGTTAAACACACAGTTTCAAGTCATTACCAACTGGATGCTCTATGAAAACTGTGGAGTATATGTCATCTCCCTTGACTCTGCAACTCATGAATACTATCTTGTAGATGAAATATACAATCACAGCATGAAGAGGCTGCAGGGAATGCTACACACTAAGCTGACCTGCAACAAGGATTCAGCAATGGGTAGATTCTTGGTAAAGAGGATTCTCAATCAGAGTCTAGGCCTAAGTCCTAATCTGTGTGTACATGATGACTAAGTTTTGGAAGCATCATCTGAAGAACTTGACTTCTTTTCCTAAAAGTCAAGTTAGGGGGAGATTGTTGGGAACTGAAGATATGCCAAGGATGGTTAGTACTGCTAAGTCTCCATTACTACTGCCAGTTCTTCGTTACTACTGCTGGGCAAAGTTACTGCTGCTAGATGAAGTTAATGCTGCTAGTTGAAGTTAGTGCTGCTAGTCCAAGTTACTACTGCTAGACATGGTTAGTACTGCTGAAGCTGAGTTACTACTGCTTGAATACTGTGAAGATTAATACTGCTGAAGGTTGTTAATGCTGCTGAGTCAAATCTTCATTAATACTGCTGAGTTGATAAAGTTGGTATGCGATACTTTTGGAGACAAAGAAGGAATTGATCAAGATATGCTTAACGAAGATTCAGAAGATCAAGTTACTTTTTATGGTTATCTTGTAATTACTTTTGTATAAATAGTATTGATAGATAGCTATTAGAAAATGAGAAAAATAGAAGATAGTTAGCATACAGAATTCGATATTCAAGAGTGAATTAACCTCAAGGTCTTAGATCCTATTTCTAGAGAAGTAGAAATCGTCTTGTTGAGCCTGTTCAACAAGATTGAGGTTTGGTGTAAAACTTGTGAGTAATAACTGTTTGATCTATATACAGTTTATTGAATTTCTATTGATTGTTCTTTATTGATTTAGAGTTCTATTCCGCAAGATTCTCTAAATTCTGTTTCTAAGAAGTTTAATTCTTGTTAAGAATCGATCCTGACAATTAGTTGCCTTGTAACCAACTAATATGGCCAGGGAAATGAGGAAAGGTACACAATGCACGAGTCTTGCTTGGTATTTAATTACTTGTGGTATATATGTGTTTTTACAAAAAGGATTACTAAACTGACAGGGGTTATCTCACTAGACCTTTTGGTCTAACCCTCATTTTGTTTTCAAAAATATGTATTCCAGGTCGAGGAACTTTTAATAGCTAGGGGAAGGACAAAGTGTAGGATGCGGTTGATAGCTGACGAAGATTAGGTAATGCATATGTTTTGTATTGTATAGTTTGAGACTATGGGACCGTACGTGAATTATTATGTATCTTTTGTTATGAATGTAACGACGTTATGTATAACATGTTAATTGATGTATATTATGTATGTTTTGGGATACCGGGTCGTTATAGATGGTATCAGAGCCCTAGTTTAAGGGATTTAGGTATTCGGATCCATACCTAGACTTAAACTAAATGTGAAGTAGGATGTCCTTGATATATTAGAACCTTGGGATGTTAAATATAAAAAGGTAGAAGGAACATCGTGTAAGGTAATTTCAAATTACATTTGGCCAGTGTAATTGTGAACTTACAAGTACATGTTTGAACCGGAATACCTTGATATATTGGGTATGTGCTTATGTGTATGTTAATCTTGTCTGAATCAACAGAATGGCAAGCGGTACTCGAAATACGAATAGAGAGGGAGGAGGAAATCCTAATAGAACGAATCCAACAGTCGGGACAAGGGGAAGAGGGGGAGAATGAGGTAGGGGCAGAACAGGAGGCAGAGTTCAGTCGCGAGGTACATAATTTGTTACAAGAGACGATTTGACGGCTGAAATGGGAAGACTGCAAGCCAATATACAAGCTATGTTCGACCGAACTCGTTATAATGAAACTGAAATACCAGATCCTGGTTTAGAAGACGAGATGCCCATTACACCTACTGTAATACCGGTGCCAAGGAAGTGTGATTACAAGATGTTCTTAAACTGCAAACCTCCAACCTACTCAGGGGAAAGAGATCCAGTGAAGGCTATGAGATGGCTAAAAGAAATAGAAGTTATCTTTAAGACTAGCAAATGTGCTGATGAAGATAGAGTACTATATGGGACCGCGATGTTAAAGGCCGATGCGCTGTACTGGTGGGAATCTCTTATTACATCAATAGGATCGGACGTGTATTTTACTTTCTCCTGGGAAGAATTCGCTAGCGTTTTTAAAAGGCAGTTCTGTCCTCAAGCGGCCGTAAGACAATTGGAAGAAGAATTCATGAATTTGCAACAGGGTACGCTATCAGTCCGGGATTACACTGCGCGCTTTCTAGAGAAGTCTCGTTTTGCGGAATACTATGTGGCTACCGAAGCACTCAAAATGGAAAGGTTTATTTTTGGATTAAATTCGGAAATCAGAGGTCTAGTGATTGCAAAGGGACCGGAAACCTTCTAAGCCGCAGTAGATGCCGCGGAAAATGTGGAAAGAGATAAAGGGAGGGATGCTAGTGATAGAAGTTTTGGGTAAAGAAAATTGGAAGAAATGACGTACGATTTGGAGGAGTACGAATCCCCGAGGTTTGATAGTCATTTACTTTTCAGACCAGCTGAAAGACCATGTCCAAAATGCAATCGTGTTCATCAAGGAAACTGTTATGTGGAGTCCCGAAGTTGTTACAGGTGTGGGAAGACTGGTCACATTGCTAAAGATTGCCGGGTAACTCGATTTTGTTTCTCTTGCAACTCCCCTGATCATATTCAGTCAGATTATCCACAATGGAAAGCATATCAGGGTAGTATGACGGTTAGACCAACGGGTGTTAGGCCAGGAGGGATACAAAGGCCTGAAGTATCGAAAGCAAAGGGTCGAGCCTTCCAAATAACAGCACAAGAAGCAGAGGAAATTCCGGATGAGGTTACAGGTACATTTCTAACAAACTATATACGTGCTAAAGTGTTATCTGACTTCGGTGCAAAATGATCATTGATATTTCTGTTCTTTTGTTGCTTATCTGTGTTAGAGATATAGATGGGTGTGGGGTGTCTATTCAGTTAGTTTCTATGGCTTTGATTTAGTTCGAAGTAGTATTGATAAGTATTCATACCTTTTTGCTTGACCGAATTCCGGGACGGAATTCTTTTAAGGGGGAGATGATGTAATACCCCGGGTAAGTTCGTTAGTGAAATTCTAGTTCCGTTAAATTTAGTTAACTTTAAATTTTGATGTTTAGGGTAAGTTTGGGTTAGTTTATAAGATTAAGGGTGTTATGGTCATTTTGATTAGTTCAAGGACTAAAATGGTAAATATGGTTGGATATTATCTCTTAAGGTATTCAGATATTTTCATAAAGTAAAAACCATCCAGATTAGTGTGTGTGTGTGTGTTTTGAGAAGAGAAGAAGAAGAAAGAAAGGTTTTGGAGCTAAGGCTTCAATTTGGTGTACTTAGAAGTGAATTGAGGTATGTTTTCTTTGTGTTTTATGTCTGTAATTGCTAGTAAATAGAATCATAGATTTCATGCCTGGGGTTGATTCAGCCGATTTCTCGGTTAAATTAGGGTAAACCGACAGAGGTTTCCGGACACAGTATGAATGTGTCCGGTAGTTTCTTTGGTGGTGTCCGGTAGTTCCTTTTAATAGTGTCCGGACGATTCGTTTGATGGTTTCCGGATGAATTAGATACCATATGGCATCCGGATTACTTTGGTGTCCGGATGATGTCCGGAAAGTTGGGTTGTCCGGATTGGTCTTGTTGTCCGGAAAGTTCATGTTGTCCGGATAGTCCTTGGTATCCGGAAACATTGGCTGTTTGGTCACTTTTGAGGATAAGAGTTAGATAGATTTATCTGGAGTTCTTAGCCTGTTAGTAAGTCTTATGAGTTCATTTAGTGAAGAGATATTTGTATGTAAAATGTTTCAGATTCTGAGAATTTTGGGTAAAAGATCGGGTAGCTCGGAGAAAAGCTTGGAAGGGTCTTTGATAAGCAATCAGATGAGTTTTTACTTTAAAACGTTTTCAAACTGGAATATATATATATATATATATATATATATATATATGAGATGAATATGTGGTAGGAATGTGATGACGTGTTTATAAATGAAAATATAATGTATATTTATTTATATGAGCATTACACTACACGAGAGCACGTTGGCCGAGCTTAGGATCGGTGGAGTTTTGGCTGTACGGAGGGACAACGGAGTTGGCTGTATGTAAGTGCAGCGGAGATGGTTTATTAGTTGGCTTGCAACCAACTAATATGGCCAGGGAAATGAGGAAAGGTACACAGTGCACGAGTCTTGCTTGGTATTTAATTACTTGTGGTATATATGTGTTTTTACAAAAAAGGATTACTAAACTGACAGGGGTTATCTCACTAGACCTTTTGGTCTAACCCTCATTTTGTTTTCAAAAATATGTATTC
This sequence comes from Saussurea involucrata, assembly GCA_033807775.1. Taxonomy (NCBI): domain Eukaryota; kingdom Viridiplantae; phylum Streptophyta; class Magnoliopsida; order Asterales; family Asteraceae; genus Saussurea; species Saussurea involucrata. Next base: position 17,667,580 of record CM066325.1, read on the forward strand.
CAGGTCGAGGAACTTTTAATAGCTAAGGGAAGGACAAAGTGTAGGATGCGGTTGATAGCTGACGAAGATTAGGGAATGCTTATGTTTTGTATTGTATAGTTTGAGACTATAGGACCGTACGTGAATTATTATGTATCTTTTGTTATGAATGTAACGACGTTATGTATAACATGTTAATTGATGTATATTATGTATGTTTTGGGATACCGGGTCGTTACAGATGGTATCAGAGCCCTAGTTTAAGGGATTTAGGTATTCGGATCCATACCTAGACTTAAACTGAATGTGAAGTAGGATGTCCTTGATATATTAGAACCTTGGGATGTTAAATATAAAAAGGTAGAAGGAACATCGTGTAAGGTAATTTCAAATTACATTTGGCCAGTGTAATTGTGAACTTACAAGTACATGTTTGAACCGGAATACCTTGATATATTGGGTATGTGCTTATGTGTATGTTAATCTTGTCTGAATCAACAGAATGGCAAGCGGTACTCGAAATACGAATAGAGAGGGAGGAGGAAATCCTAATAGAACGAATCCAACAGTCGGGACAAGGGGAAGAATGGGAGAACGAGGTAGGGGCAGAACAGGAGGCAGAGTTCAGTCGCGAGGTACATAATTTGTTACAAGAGACGATTTGACGGCTGAAATGGGAAGACTGCAAGCCAATATACAAGCTATGTTCGACCGAACTCGTTATAATGAAACTGAAATACCAGATCCTGGTTTAGAAGACGAGATGCCCATTACACCTACTGTAATACCGGTGCCAAGGAAGTGTGATTACAAGATGTTCTTAAGCTGCAAACCTCCAACCTACTCAGGGGAAAGAGATCCAGTGAAGGCTATGAGATGGCTAAAAGAAATAGAAGCTATCTTTAAGACTAGCAAATGTGCCGATGAAGATAGAGTACTATATGGGACCGCGATGTTAAAGACCGATGCGATGTACTGGTGGGGAGCTCTTATTACATGAAGAGGATCGGACGTGTATTCTACTTTCTCCTGGGAAGAATTCGCTAGAGTTTTTAAAAGGCAGTTATGTCCTCAAGCGGCCGTAAGACAATTGGAAGAAGAATTCATGAATTTGCAACAGGGTACGCTATCAGTCCGGGATTACACTGCGTGCTTTCTAGAGAAGTCTCGTTTTGCGAAATACTATGTGGCTACCGAAGCACTCAAAATGGAAAGGTTTATTTTTAGATTAAATTCGGAAATCAGAGGTCTAGTGTTTGCAAAGGGACCGGAAACCTTCTCAGCCGCAGTAGGTGCCATGGAAAATGTGAAAAGAGATAAATGGAGGGATGCTAGTGATAGAAGTTTTGGGAAAAGAAAATTGGAAGAAATGATGTACGATTTGATGGAGTACGAATCCCCGAGGTTTGATAGTCATTTACTTTTTAGACCAGCTGAAAGACCATGTCCAAAATGCAATCGTGTTCATCAAGGAAACTGTTATGTGGAGTCCCGAATTTGTTACAGGTGTGGGAAGACTGGTCACATTGCTAAAGATTGCCGGGTAACTCAATTTTGTTTCTCTAGCAACTCCCCTGATCATATTCAGTCAGATTGTCCACAATGGAAAGCACATCAGGGTAGTATGACGGTGAGACCAACGGGTGTTAGGCCATGAGGGATACAAAGGCCTGAAGTATCAAAAGCAAAGGGTCGAGCCTTCCAAATAACATCACAAGAAGCAGAGGAAATTTCGGATGAGGTTACAGGTACATTTCTAACAAACTATATACGTGCTAAAGTGTTATCTGACTTCGGTGCAAAATGATCATTGATATTTCTGTTCTTTTGTTGCTTATCTGTGTTAGAGATATAGATGGGTGTGAGGTGTTTATTCAGTTAGTTTCTATGGCTTGGATTTAGTTCGAAGTAGTATTGATAAGTATTCATACCTTTTTGCTTGACCGAATTCCGGGACGGAATTCTTTTAAGGGGGAGATGATGTAATACCCCGGGTAAGTTCGTTAGTGAAATTCTAGTTCCGTTAAATTTAGTTAACTTTAAATTTTGATGTTTAGGGTAAGTTTGGGTTAGTTTATAAGATTAAGGGTGTTATGGTCATTTTGATTAGTTCAAGGACTAAAATGGTAAATATGGTTGGATATTATCTCTTAGGGTGCGTTTGGTACGCAGACAAGATAGGACAGGACAAGGTAGGACATGACAGAACAGGACAGGACAGAACAGTTGTTCCACGTTTGGTAAGACAGAACTGGATAGAACAGAACAGGTAACATTGACCAATTTACCCTTACTAAATTTAAAGAATGAATAAATTATGAAATAGAAGGTTTATTTGATGTTTTAGAAGAGAATTAGATTTTATTTTGAGGTTATAGTGGTAAAACATAAGTATGTTCCACCTTGTTCCAGTTTGTTCCATTGGGTGGGGGTGGAACAGGCATGTTCCAGTTTGTTCCACCTTGTTCCAGTATGTTCCACATAAAAGTCCTGCCAAACGTGGGACAGTGGACCCTGTTCTATTCTGTCCTGTCCTGTCCAGTGTACCAAACGCACCCTTAAGGTATTCAGATATTTTTCATAAAGTAAAAACCATCCAGATTAGTGTGTGTGTGTGTGTGTTTTGAGAAGAGAAGAAGAAGAAAGAAAGGTTTTGGAGCTAAGGCTTCAATTTGGTGTACTTAGAAGTGAATTGAGGTATATTTTCTTTGTGTTTTATGTCTGTAATTGCTAGTAAACAGTTCCTATCGGAGTAGAATCATAGATTTCATGCCTGGGGTTGATTCAACCGAATTCTGGGTTAAATTAAGGTAAACCGACAGAGGTTTCCGGACACAGTATAAATGTATCCGGTAGTTTCTTTGGTGGTGTCCGGTAGTTCCTTTTGATAGTGTCCAGACGATTCGTTTGATGGTTTTCGGATGAATTAGATACCGGATGGCATCCGGATTACTTTGGTGTCCGGATGATGTCCGGATTCTTTATGCTGTTCGGAAAGTTGGGTTGTCCGGATTGGTCTTGTTGTCCGGAAAGTTCATGTTGTTCGGATAGTCCTTGGTATCCGGAAACATTGGCTGTTTGGTCACTTTTGAGGATAAGAGTTAGATAGATTTATCTGGAGTTCTTAGCCTGTTAGTAAGTCTTATGAGTTCATTTAGTGAAGAGATATTTGTATGTAAAATGTTTCAGATTCTGAGAATTTTGGGTAAAAGATCGGGTAGCTCGGAGAAAAGCTTGGAAGGGTCTTTGATAAGCAATCAGGTGAGTTTTTACTTTAAAACGTTTTCAAACTGGAATATATATATATATATATATATATATATGAGATGAATATGTGGTAGGAATGTGATGACGTGTTTATAAATGAAAATATGATGTATATTTATTTATATGAGCATTACACTACACGAGAGCACGTTGGCCGGGCTTAGGACCGGTGGAGTTTTGGTTGTACGGAGGGACAGCGGAGTTGGCTATATGTAAGTGCAGCGGAGATGATTTATTAGTTGCCTTGTAACCAACTAATATGGCCAGGGAAATGAGGAAAGGTACACAATGCACGAGTCTTGCTTGGTATTTAATTACTTGTGGTATATATGTGTTTTTACAAAAAGGATTACTAAACTGACAGGGGTTATCTCACTAGACCTTTTGGTCTAACCCTCATTTTGTTTTCAAAAATATGTATTCCAGGTCGAGGAACTTTTAATAGCTAGGGGAAGGACAAAGTGTAGGATGCGGTTGATAGCTGACGAAGATTAGGTAATGCTTATGTTTTGTATTGTATAGTTTGAGACTATGGGACCGTACGTGAATTATTATGTATCTTTTGTTATGAATGTAACGACGTTATGTATAACATGTTAATTGATGTATATTATGTATGTTTTGGGATACCGGGTCGTTACAGATGGTATCAGAGCCCTAGTTTAAGGGATTTAGGTATTCGGATCCATACCTAGACTTAAACTAAATGTGAAGTAGGATGTCCTTGATATATTAGAACCTTGGGATGTTAAATATAAAAAGGTAGAAGGAACATCGTGTAAGGTAATTTCAAATTACATTTGGCCAGTGTAATTGTGAACTTACAAGTACATGTTTGAACCAGAATACCTTGATATATTGGGTATGTGCTTATGTGTATGTTAATCTTGTCTGAATCAACAGAATGGCAAGCGGTACTCGAAATACGAATAGAGAGGGAGGAGGAAATCCTAATAGAACGAATCCAACAGTCGGGACAAGGGGAAGAGGGGGAGAACGAGGTAGGGGCAAAACAGGAGGCAGAGTTCAGTCGCGAGGTACATAATTTGTTACAAGAGACGATTTGACGGCTGAAATGGGAAGACTGCAAGCCAATATACAAGCTATGTTCGACCGAACTCGTTATAATGAAACTGAAATACCAGATCCTGGTTTAGAAGACGAGATGCCCATTACACCTACTGTAATACCGGTGCCAAGGAAGTGTGATTACAAGATGTTCTTAAACTGCAAACCTCCAACCTACTCAGGGGAAAGAGATCCAGTGAAGGCTATGAGATGGCTAAAAGAAATAGAAGTTATCTTTAAGACTAGAAAATGTGCTGATGAAGATAGAGTACTATATGGGACCGCGATGTTAAAGGCCGATGCGCTGTACTGGTGGGAAGCTCTTATTACATCAAGAGGATCGGACGTGTATTTTACTTTCTCCTGGGAAGAATTCGCTAGCGTTTTTAAAAGGTAGTTCTGTCCTCAAGCGGCCGTAAGACAATTGGAAGAAGAATTCATGAATTTGCAACAGGGTACGCTATCAGTCCGGGATTACACTGCGCGCTTTCTAGAGAAGTCTCGTTTTGCGGAATACTATGTGGCTACCGAAGCACTCAAAATGGAAAGGTTTATTTTTGGATTAAATTCGGAAATCAGAGGTCTAGTGATTGCAAAGGGACCGGAAACCTTCTAAGCCGCAGTAGATGCCGTGGAAAATGTGGAAAGAGATAAAGGGAGGGATGCTAGTGATAGAAGTTTTGGGTAAAGAAAATTGGAAGAAATGACGTACGATTTGGAGGAGTACGAATCCCCGAGGTTTGATAGTCATTTACTTTTCAGACCAGCTGAAAGACCATGTCCAAAATACAATCGTGTTCATCAAGGAAACTGTTATGTGGAGTCCCGAAGTTGTTATAGGTGTGGGAAGACTGGTCACATTGCTAAAGATTGTCGGGTAACTCGATTTTGTTTCTCTTGCAACTCCCCTGATCATATTCAGTCAGATTATCCACAATGGAAAGCATATCAGGGTAGTATGACGGTTAGACCAACGGGTGTTAGGCCAGGAAGGATACAAAGGCCTGAAGTATCGAAAGCAAAGGGTCGAGCCTTCCAAATAACAGCACAAGAAGCAGAGGAAATTCCGGATGAGGTTACGGGTACATTTCTAACAAACTATATACGTGCTAAAGTGTTATCTGACTTCGGTGCAAAATGATCATTGATATTTCTGTTCTTTTGTTGCTTATCTGTGTTAGAGATATAGATGGGTGTGGGGTGTCTATTCAGTTAGTTTCTATGGCTTTGATTTAGTTCGAAGTAGTATTGATAAGTATTCATACCTTTTTGCTTGACCGAATTCCGGGACGGAATTCTTTTAAGGGGGAGATGATGTAATAACCCGGGTAAGTTCGTTAGTGAAATTCTAGTTCCGTTAAATTTAGTTAACTTTAAATTTTGATGTTTAGGGTAAGTTTGGGTTAGTTTATAAGATTAAGGGTGTTATGGTCATTTTGATTAGTTCAAGGACTAAAATGGTAAATATGGTTGGATATTATCTCTTAAGGTATTCAGATATTTTCATAAAGTAAAAACCATCCAGATTAGTGTGTGTGTGTGTGTTTTGAGAAGAGAAGAAGAAGAAAGAAAGGTTTTGGAGCTAAGGCTTCAATTTGGTGTACTTAGAAGTGAATTGAGGTATGTTTTCTTTGTGTTTTATGTCTGTAATTGCTAGTAAATAGAATCATAGATTTCATGCCTGGGGTTGATTCAGCCGATTTCTCGGTTAAATTAGGGTAAACCGACAGAGGTTTCCGGACACAGTATGAATGTGTCCGGTAGTTTCTTTGGTGGTGTCCGGTAGTTCCTTTTAATAGTGTCCGGACGATTCGTTTGATGGTTTCCGGATGAATTAGATACCATATGGCATCCGGATTACTTTGGTGTCCGGATGATGTCCGGAAAGTTGGGTTGTCCGGATTGGTCTTGTTGTCCGGAAAGTTCATGTTGTCCGGATAGTCCTTGGTATCCGGAAACATTGGCTGTTTGGTCACTTTTGAGGATAAGAGTTAGATAGATTTATCTGGAGTTCTTAGCCTGTTAGTAAGTCTTATGAGTTCATTTAGTGAAGAGATATTTGTATGTAAAATGTTTCAGATTCTGAGAATTTTGGGTAAAAGATCGGGTAGCTCGGAGAAAAGCTTGGAAGGGTCTTTGATAAGCAATTAGATGAGTTTTTACTTTAAAACGTTTTCAAACTGGAATATATATATATATATATATATATGAGATGAATATGTGGTAGGAATGTGATGACGTATTTATAAATGAAAATATGATGTATATTTATTTATATGAGCATTACACTACACGAGAGCACGTTGGCCGGGCTTAGGACCGGTGGAGTTTTGGCTGTACGGAGGGACAGCGGAGTTGGCTGTATGTAAGTGCAGCGGAGATGATTTATTAGTTGGCTTGCAACCAACTAATATGGCCAGGGAAATGAGGAAAGGTACACAGTGCACGAGTCTTACTTGGTATTTAATTACTTGTGGTATATATGTGTTTTTACAAAAAGGATTACTAAACTGACAGGGGTTATCTCACTAGACCTTTTGGTCTAACCCTCATCTTGTTTTCAAAAATATGTATTCCAGGTCGAGGAACTTTTAATAGCTAAGGGAAGGACAACGTGTAGGATGCGGTTGATAGCTGACGAAGATTAGGGAATGCTTATGTTTTGTATTGTATAGTTTGAGACTATGGGACCGTAAGTGGGACTTCCCACAGTTGAAGAAAGGGTATGCCCGGGGTGAAGGCGGTAGTGGCGGAGGAATGAATGGAGAGAGAAAGGTAGATTCGGCTCGCGCGAGGGTGAGGGCCTTCCACATGTCTGCTGAGGAGGTGGTGAACACACCTGATGTGGTAACAGGTACTTTTCCTATAGACTCGACTCTTGCTAAAGTATTGTTTGATTCGGGGGCCAATCGTTCGTTTGTGTCGCCTAATTTTATTCAAAAATTGCAAGTGAAACCCAAGAGGTTGAACTTTGGGTTTGAGGTAGAAGTAGCGGATGATAGTTGGGTCTGGGTGAAAGAGGTCTATGAGGGATGTAGCATAGACGTAGATGGTCACTTGTTTCCTTTGAGGTTGCATCCGATGAGAATGGGGGAGTTTGATGTAGTCCTAGGAATGGACTGGTTAGCGGAGAATGATGCTAATATTGTATGTAATAAGAAGCTAATTCGGATCGCCTTGCCCGATAAGAAAGAAGTGGTAATTTACGGGGATCAGCGGAATAGGAGATTGTGTTTGATATCGATGATGAAAGCTAGGCAGTGTTTGGGAAAGGGATGTCTGGGGTATTTAGCTTATGTGCTAGATGCTAAGAAAGAGAAGAAGAGCGTAGAGGATGTACCTGTAGTAAGTGAGTATCCGGATGATTTGACGAGTCTACCTCCAGATCGTCAAGTAGAGTTCAGAATAGAACTGTTACCTGGGGCGGCACCGATTGCGCTTGCGCCCTATCGGTTGGCACCGACAGAGATGAAGGAGATGATGACTCAGTTACAGGAATTGCTCGACAAAGGTTTTATTCGTCCGAGCTCATCGCCTTGGGGAGCGCCGGTACTTTTTGTTAAGAAGAAGGACGGGTCTATGCGGATGTGTATAGATTACCGTGAGCTCAACAAGGTGACCGTGAAGAACAAGTACCCACTTCCGAGAATCGATGACCTCTTCTACCATTTGCAAGGTGCGAGTTATTTCTCGAAGATAGACTTGAGATCGGGTTATCATCAAGTGAAGGTTAGAGAAGAGGATGTGCTGAAGACGACTTTCCGTACGAGATATGGACATTATGAGTTCTTAGTCATGCCCTTCGGATTGACTAATGCGCCAGCGGTGTTCATGGATCTGATGAACAGAGTGTGTAGCTCGTTGTTGGATAAATGCGTGATCGTCTTCATTGACGATATCTTAATTTATTCTCGTACCCGATAGGATCACGAGAGACACCTTCGAGCAGCACTGGAATTGCTAAAGCGTGAGAAGTTATATGCGAAGTTTTCAAAATGCGAGTTTTGGTTGCGAGAAGTGTAGTTTTTAGGCCATGTGGTGTCGGCGGACGGCATCAAGGTATATCCCGCTAAGATTGAAGCCATCAAAGATTGGGAGGCGCCAAGAACTCCATCGGAGGTGAGAAGCTTTCTCGGCTTAGCGGGTTATTACCCGGAAGTTTATTCAAGACTTCTCTCGAATAGCTTCACCACTGACCTCTTTGAGAAGGAAGAACGTCAAGTTCAGTTGGACGGAAGTGTTGGACAACCTAGGGGGGGGTAAGGTTGTATTTTAAAACTTTTACTTTCAAAAATTCTTTTTACAAATAAATACAGAATAAATAAAGCAGAGTATAAATAAATAAGTATACAACAATTATATAAACAGATATAATTTAAATACACAGAGATTATATAAATAAATATAAATGCAAAGCAGTTTATATAAATAAATATAATATAGCACAGCGGAATAAATAAAGAGATAAGGGATAGAGATACTTGACACAGAGATTTACTGATTTACCACCAACTGTGATAAACCAGCAGCCGAGACACTTCTCGACACGATCCAATAAAATGTATTCTTTACGGTAGAAATACAAACCAAGTACAAAGGTATTGTAATAGTTTCTCAAGCCTCTGCTATGAGATAAACAGGATCACACACCCGTTATTCAAAAACTTACAAGAGGAGTATAACTCACAATGGGTAATCACTCTTGTATAATAATCACACTTGGATATTTTATAAAAAATATTTTTATAAAATATATATATATAAATAGTTGAGAGAGCTGAGAGGTGCTGTTTGTTGTTGCTTGTTACTGTTGTTGTGATCTTAGGTCTTCATCACCAACAGCTTCATTTATACATAGCATCTCCAACGGCATTGTGAGGCGCGGTATACCGCCAAATGCATGCGGTATACCGCCGTCAGAAAAGGTACGTTGACACACCAACGGCTACATGCAAAGTTGACAGGAAAAAGTACCCGCGGTATACCGGCTGGGTCTTGCGGTATACCGCCGTCAGGAAAAGCCACTTCAACCAATCAGAGATGCACACGGATTGCCGCGGTATACCGGCTGAACAGCCGCGGTATACTGGCCTGGTGTACCCGCGGTATACCGGGTATTCCCCACGGTATACCGGCGTCAGAAAAGAACCTTCCAGGACAGCAACCAATCTTGCTGAATCTTCTCAAAACCATGTTAAAATAAATTGTTGGGTTTTTAGAAATATCCAAGTGGTATATTATTTTAGGGTGTTTATCATTATTAGTTATAAACAATAATGACGACGTAAACACTTTCGTCTTGAACCCTTCAGATTAAATCTTCGTGTTCTTCAACAACTGCACACTTGGATTAAATTGTTAGATAAACAATAATGCGTTGTGTTTGTAATCATCAAAATAAATATATATAAATATATAGAGATGTGGTACACTTGCACCAACAATCTCCCCCTTTTTGATGATGACAAACACAACCGCTAAGCAAGAGCATGTGCGGTTTCTCTCCCCCGTTTGTCGAAACAAAAAGGGTCAAGAAAGACGGTATGCTTCCCCTCGAGAGATGCTCCCCCTCAAAATATGCATATAATTGAGGTAGCATAAACTCATGGGTAAAAGAGCTAAAACGCTCCCCCTCAAATTAATAACGATATCAATTTGATTTTATAAAATTTGAGGGATAAAATAAAATGCAAAAAGCAATAGAGACAAAGATATACAAACCAATACGAAACACTTGCACCAAAACGGATCTTAAGGCTTTAATATTCGGTTAATTTTTATGTGAAAAAAAAACCACGTATTATGACCTCGTCAGGTAACCACGTATTATAACCTCGGCAGGTAACCACGTATTATAACCTCGGCAGGTAACCACGTATTATAACCTCGGCAGGTAACCACGTATTATAACCTCGGCAGGTAACCACGTATTATAACCTCGGCAGGTAACCACGTATTATAACCTCGGCAGGTAACCACGTATTATAACCTCGGCAGGAAACCACGTATTATAACCTCGGCAGGTAACCACGTATTATAACCTCGGCAGGTAACCACGTATTATAACCTCGGCAGGTAACCACGTATTATAACCTCGGCAGGTAACCACGTATTATAACCTCGGCAGGTAACCACGTATTATAACCTCGGCAGGTAACCACGTATTATAACCTCGGCAGGAAACCACGTATTATAACCTCGGCAGGAAACACCTACAAAAGGCAAAGAAAATATTTCGTGGTACCCTTTTCTTATGGGTCCTTTTAACAGTTAGTATACAACATAAACTGCAAAAAAATATGTTGTCGACATAAAACAAAAAAAAAAAACGACAAACATACTAAATCATAAAAATGGTTTAAAACCATAAACGCATTCCACCGGGATTATCAACATTAAACATTCCTTTCGGAATCCATTTTCTAACCATTTTAATTTTGCGATTGTATTTATCATACACATAAAATGAAGCATTTATATTCGCATTAGGTTTAGAAAAATTACTATTATACATACGAGCATACGGTTTCCTCCCATAATTCACATTTTTCATTTTTGACATATATGGGGGTTTTTGCACATAGGGTTTTCTCGTTTCAACTTTAGGAGATGCAAAATATCTTTTAATGGGTTTACACGAACATTTATCAACACATGTATCGGAACCAATGCCTTTACGACAATTTATACGATTAGGCATATTTAGCATTTTAAGCACTTTATCATTGCTATTTTGAAATGCATTAGCTAACAGATTATCTTTCTCATGCGATTTACATTTAGCATTTAAATATGCAACTTCATTTTCAAGAGACTCGCATTTTGTACATGCAACACTTTCATTTTTATTTTCACTTAAGCATGCTATTTTATCATTTAAAATAACACAAGATTTACAAATATCTTTTTCACTTAATTTATTTTCTAATTTAGTGATAACATCTAAATCATAAGCAGATTTTTGTTTACCGTCATCTATTTCCTTTTTATATACAGATACGGTTTCTTTTAAATTAGAAATTTCATCTTTATACCTATTTGCAAGAGCGGCCATATCATGAAATGATTTATATAATTCGTCAAGATTATTTTCATCGTCACTATAATAATTATCACAATTATTTTTAGAGGAATATGATGAAGATACCTCATTGTCATGGTCGGCCATGAAACAAAAATCTTTGGTCTCATTTATGCTTGCGCTCAAGGCGCCTCCAACCAAAGCTTTTGGTGTGTTGATTTGTTTTGCTCGATTCGGACACACACTTGCATAGTGATCCTTGTCACCACACACATAGCAAAAGCCTTTCTTTTTATTGGCTTTTTCATCGTCGCTAGATTCGTCATTTTTGTCTTCACTTTTGTGGACGTTGCGACTTTGGTTTTTACCACCACGACGGTAGTCTTCATTTTCTTGAAACCTATCAATATTGGCAAACTTTTTGTTAGAAAGAAGTTTAGAAAGTTTTCTTACCAACTTGACTAAATCGTCAAGATTTTCGGGTTCATCATCGGATGAACTTGCATCTTCCTCCTCTTCCTTTTCTTTTGAGGCAACGACCTTGAGAGCGATGGATTTCTTTTTGACTTGCTCCCGGACTTGATTTCTTTTTAGTGCGATTTCGTGCACTTTAAGATTGCCGATGAGATCATCGAGCTTCATAGTTGCGAGATCTCGGGAGTCTTCCAAGGATGTGATTTTTGCCATCCACTCCGAAGGAAGTGCTCGAAGAATTTTCCTTACATAGTCTTCGTTAGGATAAGTGCGACCTAATCCCTTCAAAGTAGTCATGATGAGGTTAAAACGTTTAAACATTGAGTCGATTGACTCATCTTTTGACATTTCAAATAATTCATAATCATGAACTAAAATGTTTATTTTAGAACTTTTAACTTGAGTATTTCCACGATGAGTGTCACTCAAGCTTTGCCAGATTTGGTTAGCAGTTTTACAGGTATAAACTCTTTCTATTTCATCGGAAGTTAAAGCAGCATATAATATATTTTTAGCCTCAAAATTTAAACAAAAAAGAGATTCTTCAGCGGGAGTCCAGTCCTTAACAGGTTTATCAACAATAACATTATTTTTTATAATAGTAGGGTTAAAATTCCCATTTTCTATAATATCCCAAATTTTTTGACTTTTGCCACGAACGTGACATTCAAATAGCTCGGCCCAAATGCCAAACTTTTCAGTATCTATCAAAGGAGTTTTAGAGAACACAAAATTAGTTTGTTGAGCCATTTAAAAAAAATTAAAGAAATGACTTTAAAAATTTAAACAGAAAATTTTTGAAAGCCCCGCTCTGATACCAAATGTTGGACAACCTAGGGGGGGGTAAGGTTGTATTTTAAAACTTTTACTTTCAAAAATTCTTTTTACAAATAAATACAGAATAAATAAAGCAGAGTATAAATAAATAAGTATACAACAATTATATAAACAGATATAATTTAAATACACAGAGATTATATAAATAAATATAAATGCAAAGCAGTTTATATAAATAAATATAATATAGCACAGCGGAATAAATAAAGAGATAAGGGATAGAGATACTTGACACAGAGATTTACTGATTTACCACCAACTGTGATAAACCAGCAGCCGAGACACTTCTCGACACGATCCAATAAAATGTATTCTTTACGGTAGAAATACAAACCAAGTACAAAGGTATTGTAATAGTTTCTCAAGCCTCTGCTATGAGATAAACAGGATCACACACCCGTTATTCAAAAACTTACAAGAGGAGTATAACTCACAATGGGTAATCACTCTTGTATAATAATCACACTTGGATATTTTATAAAAAATATTTTTATAAAATATATATATATAAATAGTTGAGAGAGCTGAGAGGTGCTGTTTGTTGTTGCTTGTTACTGTTGTTGTGATCTTAGGTCTTCATCACCAACAGCTTCATTTATACATAGCATCTCCAACGGCATTGTGAGGCGCGGTATACCGCCAAATGCATGCGGTATACCGCCGTCAGAAAAGGTACGTTGACACACCAACGGCTACATGCAAAGTTGACAGGAAAAAGTACCCGCGGTATACCGGCTGGGTCTTGCGGTATACCGCCGTCAGGAAAAGCCACTTCAACCAATCAGAGATGCACACGGATTGCCGCGGTATACCGGCTGAACAGCCGCGGTATACTGGCCTGGTGTACCCGCGGTATACCGGGTATTCCCCACGGTATACCGGCGTCAGAAAAGAACCTTCCAGGACAGCAACCAATCTTGCTGAATCTTCTCAAAACCATGTTAAAATAAATTGTTGGGTTTTTAGAAATATCCAAGTGGTATATTATTTTAGGGTGTTTATCATTATTAGTTATAAACAATAATGACGACGTAAACACTTCCGTCTTGAACCCTTCAGATTAAATCTTCGTGTTCTTCAACAACTGCACACTTGGATTAAATTGTTAGATAAACAATAATGCGTTGTGTTTGTAATCATCAAAATAAATATATATAAATATATAGAGATGTGGTACACTTGCACCAACAGGAAGCGCAAGAATCTGCGTTTGAGAAGTTGAAGGAAAGTTTAAGCAGTGCTCCGGTTTTGTCGTTACCTGATGGAACGGAGGGTTTTGTAATATACAGTGATGCGTCCAAGCTTGGACTGGGGTGTGTTTTGATGCAGAATAGGAAGGTGATTGCCTACGCTTCCCGACAGTTGAAAGATCACGAGAAGAACTACCCTACCCATGACATGGAGTTAGCAGCGGTAGTGTTCGCTTTAAAGATTTGGCGACATTACTTATATGGAGTAAAGTGTCAGATTTACACCAATCACAAAAGTCTGAAGCATCTGTTTGATCAGAAGGAACTAAATATGAGACAGAGGAGATGGATGGAATTGTTGAATGATTATGACTGCGAGATTCTTTACCACCCAGGTAAAGCTAATGTGGTGGTCGACGCGTTGAGTCGGAAAGAACGAGGAGATCAGACCAAAGTTGTGGCTTTCAGAGTTGAGGCAACCTTGAACCTTCTTGAAGAAATTAAGAAGTTTCAGGAGGAAGCGTTGTTAGAAGAAAACATAAAGAGCAAAAGGGTTGTCGGAGTTACCTCATTGTTCGGAGTCAACGATGGTGGGGTGAAGTGTATGAAAGACCGGGTGTGGGTCCCCAAGTTGGGTAACTTAAGGGTAAGCATTTTAGAAGAAGCGCATAAGTCGCGGTATTCCATGCACCCAGGAACGAATAAGATGTATCGAGACTTGAGACAATTTTACTGGTGGCCAGGGATGAAGAAGGATATCGCTCATCTAGTGGAGCGATGTGACATGTTTGAAGGTTAAGGCAGAACATCAGCAACCGTATGGAGAACTCCAGTCTACGGAAATTCCAGTGTGGAAATGGGATAATATCACCATGGATTTCGTAACGAAGTTACCAAGGACACCGAAGGGTAATGATGAGATTTGGGTGATCGTGGATATTCTCACCAAGTCCGCGCATTTCTTGCCTATTAAGGAGTCGGATTCATTGGAGAAGTTAGCCCGATTGTACATTAATGAGATAGTGTCTAGGCACGGAGTGCCGCGATCCATCGTGTCTGACCGTGATAGTCGACTCACGTCGGCATTTTGGAGGAGTTTGCAAAGGGAGTTTGGTTCACAATTGAAGCTAAGCACGGCTTATCATCCTCAAACGGATGGTCAGAGTGAGAGGACTATCCAGACGTTGGAAGATATGCTTCGGGCGTGCGTTATCGATTTTAAGGGGTCGTGGGAAGTGCATTTGCCGTTGATAGAATTCTCCTACAATAATAGTTACCACGCAAGCATCCAAGCGGCGCCTTTCGAAGCATTGTACGGACGGAAGTGTCGTACGCCGCTGTGTTGGAATGAAGTAGGAGAAAGACAGTTGGCCGGACCAGAAATTGTACAATTAACGTCAGATAAGATTGAAGTAATCCGTGAAAGGATGAGAATCGCGCAAGATCGACAGAGGAAGTATGCGAATAGAAGAAGAAAGCCTATTGAATTTCAAGTGGGAGACAAAGTAATGTTAAAGGTCTCGCCTTGGAAAGGAGTAGTGCGTTTCGGGAAGAAAGGAAAGCTGAGGCCGAGGTATGTTGGGCCTTTTGTTATCATTGATCGAGTTGGCGCGGTAGCTTACAAGCTAGAATTGCCAGAGGAGCTAAGTAGAATTCACCCGACATTTCATGTGTCAACCTGTAATACCCCGGGTAAGTTCGTTAGTTAAATTCTAATTCCGTTAAATCTAGTTAACTTTATAAAACAAGGTTTAGGGTAAGTTTGGGTAAAATAATAAGTTAAAGGGGTGTTGGACATTAGTTGATAGTTGAAGGTTCAATTGGTAAATGGGGATTTGATATTATCCCTTTAGGATTTCAGATATTTCATAACTCAAAATATCAGTATGTGTGCGCGTGTTCTTTAGGAGAAAAGAAGCAGAAGAAGGAAGTACGGTTAAGGCTCCGATTGAGTGTGTTGGAATCGAAATTAAGGTATGTATTCTTTAGGTTTTGTGTTTGTAATCATCAGTAGTAAATTCCTATCGGTTTAGAATTTCCAGTTTCGTGTTTTGTATAGATTTCAATCGCATCTGGGAAAGTTCAGACCGACTGTGTTCTTGAGACTCCCGGTGGAGTCCTGGTATTGTCACTCCCGGTAACGACAAGACCCGGTAATACCAACTCCCGGTGGTATGGAGAGTCCCGGTACTGGAGAGTCCCGGTACGGTGGAGTCCCGGTACTCTGGGTAGTCCCGGTACTTTGTTATGTTTTGGTATTAAGTCAGAGAGTAAAAGTATAAGTGAAACATTGGGGAACAGGAACTTGATGGGCCTTATGTTAGACTAGTAAAGCGATGTATGTATCTTAAATTGTTTCAGATTCTGTGGAGTCGAGGTGAAAGATAGGATCATTTTGAAAGAAGCTTGCAAGTGTTTTTGGATAAGCAATCGAGGTGAGTTTTACTTTTAAAAACGTTTTCAACTGGGATACATATATATGTGATATATATATATATGAGATGGATACTATGGATTGTGAATATGATATATTAAGATATATATTGTATTTATATTACACCACACGAGTATATGTTAGCCGAATTATTAGTCGGCGGAGCTGTATGGAATTACAACGGAGCTGCATGGAATTGCAGTGGAGCTGTATGGAATTACAACGGAGCTGTATGTAATTGCAGCGGAGTCGACTGTATTTTAGTACAGTGACGATGATTAGTTGGCTTGCTACCAACTAATATGGCCATGGGGATGAGAATGGGTTGAGGAGAGATACACGGTGCACGAGTCTTGATGTGGTAATTAATATACGTGTGGTATGTTTATATTTTACGAAAGGATTACCAAAGGTTTATCTAAACTATTTTGATATAAAGGATTTACATAAAAAGGTTTTATAATAATTTTGGAAAGGACCGGGATTAACTCACTAGACCCGTTTGGTCTAACCCTCATTTTGTTTTCAAAAATATGTTTTCCAGGTCGAGGAATTGATAGCGGCAAAGGAAAGAATAAGGTGTAGGCTGCCTCCGTTGATCGATGATGTTTAAGAAGCTTTTATATATTTTGTAGTTTCAAGAATAGTGAGACTATACTTGGGTTGTTATGTAACTTTTGTTGTAAATCAATGATATGTATGCATGTTATGTTATATGATATATGTTATGGGATTTGGGTCGTTACACAACCGGAAGATATGTTTGGCCGAGACTGATGTGGTTATTCCGTTAGAAGATGTCAGTATTGACGAGAATTTGATGTATGAAGAGGAACCAATAGAGATTGTGGACAGTAAAGTACGAAAGACGAGGAACAAAGAAGTTCGTTTGGTGAAAGTTCAGTGGAGATATCATAAAGGACGAGAGGCTACTTGGAAAGTGGAAGCGGACATGAAGTCCAAGTACCCTCACCTTTTCGAGAATGGAATTCCGGGGACGGAATTCTTTTGAGGGGGGAGTATTGTAATAACCAAGACCAAAGTGGAAGAGTTTTAATGGTTTGTGGAAAGGTTTATTAATGCTGAAAGTTGAGGGGTTATTCTGTAAAAATGAGTTAGGGTGTAATAACCTAAGGATTGGGGCACAAAACCCTAGGAAGGCATTCCATTCTTGTTGTTTACGGCTGAGCATTTGAGAGAAAGGAGAAAAAGAGTTTTTGGAGGTTTTGTGCATTTGAAGAAGAGAAACATCAATCTTTGAAATAAGAAGAAGGAGTGGTGTTGGAATTCATTTTCTGCAAGGAATCTCTCAGGTAATCCCAATCTATAACTCTGATTAGGTTTTTTTTTAATAGCAAGTTAACACACACACACGCTCCAGCGGTATTGGGCCTCCATTACGGGCAATCCCACTAATCCGCTGCGACCCGGCCCAGCCTTTGGCTGAACCCGACCGGCAGGGTAGAGGGTCCCATAGACTGGACCCACCCGTACCGGCCCCGGACCCGGCCCCGAAGGACCCGACCCAAGGTCTGGATATCTCAGAAACTCCCCTCCCAGGATTCGAACTCGGGTAGCACGACTTTCACCCCGTGCCCCCCCCCCCCCCCCCCCCCCCCAAGATTTTACCTAGCCACTGGGCTGGAAGCTCCTTGATAACTCTGATTAGGTTTGTTTTGATGTTTGTTGGGAGGTTTGAGGGTTTTTCCTTGATAATGTTATTTGAGGCCTAAAAGGGAAGATTTAAACACCCTTAAATCGTATTTAGTTAGTAAAGCTTGTGGGAAATGGTTATAGGACGTTTGGGTGGTTACTTATCGCATTATAATCCTGTTTGTGGAGCGTCTAGCAAGATTTTGGTCTTTAATCTCGTCCAGCGTTTCGTCCGGAAAGCTTCAGGTTATGAAGGTGTCCGGGTAGGTGTCCGATAAGCATAAGCGTCCGGAAAGCATAATTTCCGGTAAGTAGAAAGTATCCGGATGTGGAGCCATCCAGAAAGTAGAATCATCCGGACAGTAGGGATTACCCGGAAAGTAGTGTTATTACCCGGAAAGTAGTGTTGTCCGGAATGTGTGTTGTCCGGAAAGTTGAGTGATCGACTTATGTTTTGTCCATTTATTCAGGAAAATCGTTTGGAAGTCGGGAACAGTTTAGAAAAGAGAAGTAAGAGCACCAGGTGAGTTTTCTAACTAAAATACGTGACCTTTTACGTGTTTTCTAAAGTAAGCACATGATGAGAAATGCCATGTTTATTTATATGCTTTTAACTGCATGAAAGTTTATTTAAAGATTTATGTGAAATGTATGCATACATTGTGTTAGACGTAGACTGGCTAAGACGGGAGGTAGACCCGCCAGTGCTCATGCCGGGAAGGTGACCCGTTTATGCCATGGAAGGGTGTATCAAGTAAGGCAGCGTGAGACTGACTCGTTGGCACCTTCGGGTGACTTCAGGGTGCCGTTTACGAGTGCGGAATTCATCCGCGATGTTTTAATGAAAAGTTATGTGAAAGATTTATATCTGAAAGTTGTAAACTGTTTTAAATGCTTTTGAGAACTGTCAAGAGGGACTCACTAGACCTCATGGTCTAACCCTCGCATTTTCCAAACTAAACATTTTCAGGTAAGCAAGCAGTAGGAGGCTCTAATAAGTGAACAGAACAAATCAGGAGTACAGAAGAGACTAGTTTAATGCAGCACTTTAGATTATAGAATTTATTCTCAGTTGTGTAGGTTGTTTCCGCCAACCTAATTTTGACTATGTAAGAGATTTTGTGGACCCGTTTTTAGGATGTTTTTATTTTATAAGAATTGCATGCTTTATTTTAGACTGAGTTGTTACAATATGACATATAAAAAAATTGTTGTGTTATCTTTTGAATAAATGTCGTATCTTTGTCATTATATTATTTATTAAAAGTGCTTTAATCATTAAAAACATTAACACATTTGCAAATAAATAGAAAGAAAAAACTTGTGCCAATGTTAACAAAGGTATTGTAACAAATTATTAATAGAAAAAGATTTAAAAGTTTAGTTATATAAAAAAAGTGTTATACTTATTCTGATAATCATAATCAACTTAAACTGGGCCGTTTACAAAACGCTTACTCGGGTAAGTGATTACCAAATCATATTAGCTTACCGGATGAATATGACAAGGACCAAGAATCTTACCCGGTAAGAGCGGAAGCAAGAACCGAGAGTCTTACCCGGTAAGTAAATGCGACGACTCTTACCACGGTTAGCGCTTACCGGCTAAATTGTTGCATACGATGCCATTTTGGTAGACTAAAATCTTACCCAAAAAGTAGGTGATAGTGTTAATTTTACCGGTAAGCACTTACCTAGGTAAATGATTAGATAAACAACCCCTTATACAATTATTAAAATATGCAATATGACAAAATAATGAGTACAAATATTATAACTTTCAAATTTGTCCATAGAATATAGAATCTTGAATATTTACTGACTATTAACGAATCATACTAATAAAATTAATTGAAACAATAGATTATACTTTATATATTATCTTCCCACATTGCATAATCTATGTTAAAATAGAGAAAAGTGATATTATACTATCTTGTATATTAAAATAAAAAAAAAATACAAGAGAGAGGATAAAAATATTCTGTGAAAAACTGATAATGTGATTTTATTTATAACAAGAACTTTGCATATTACATAGAAAAGAAAAATAACCACAGAAATAATTCTAACCCTAAAAGATTCTTCTGGAAGAAGATATTAGAGAGAGAACTAGAAAGACTATGTAATCTAACAATATCAGTTGAGAAATGAATATGACCGAATGAAATAACAAAGAAGGTTTGCACATTAAATACTGCAGATCCAATCTTTCATTTTAGCCCCTGCAGATTTGAACTTGAACTCCGCTACCCCTCATGTCTTGATCAAAGTGAAGCGCAGTCCAACTCTTTATGCATATCTATCATATCAGCCCAACTTTAATATTCACCCTTTGCATATAACACCCTAAAAATTAAACATTTCAAGTTAATACCTTTTTAAACAATAAATGTCAAGATTGTCTATTTTAAACCACATCTTTTAACACCCTGCCTCAATCTTGACATTTGAACAAGTCTATCATTTTCAATTTCTTGCACAAATAATCATGCTGATGTAAAGAAAGAGATTTTGTAAATATATCAGCTGCATTTTCTAAATACTCAACTTTAACAGTTTTCAAAACACCACTTGTCACTTTATTTCTTACTTGGTGAACATCAATTTCTATATGTTTTGTTTTCTCATGGAAAACTGGATTATTTGCAATCTGTATTGCAGCCTTATTATCACACAAAATATTTACAGGAAGTAAATCTGTGATATTAAGACTAGTCAGAATCTCCAGAACCCAAAGAATTTCACAAGTGGCAGATGCCATAGCTCGATATTCAGACTCGGCTGAAGATCGAGACACGGCAATTTGCTTTTTACTTTTCCAAGAAATAAGACAATTTCCTAGAAATAAAAAATACCCAGTTACAAATCTACGCGTAGACAAACACTTACCCCAATCAGCGTCCACGTAGGCTGATAGTTTAAAGCAATTCGAAACAGAGAATAAGATACCTTTACCTGGTGACCTTTTCAGATATCGGAGAACTCTAAGAGCCAAATGCAAATGAGAACGCCGAGGCGCATGCATAAACTGACTAAGGCAATGAACTGCAAAAGCAATGTCCGGTCTAGTGGCCAACAGATAAATGAGACGCCCAATTAACCGTTGAAAACCAGATATATCAACTAATAAAGGATCAGAAGAGGAACTTGACGATTCTGTTACTATTAAATTCATATCCATTGGAGTATTGATAGGCTTACAACCTAAATACCCAAAATCATTTAATAGTTCCAAACAATACTTTCTTTGGCTCATACATAAGCCATCTTTAGATTTTAAAATTTCAATTCCTAAAAAGAATTGTAAATTTCCAAGATCTTTGATCATAAAATTTGTTTGCAAGTGTTTTTTCACTCTATGAATCTCAGCATTATTATTTCCAGTTATAACAATATCATCTACATACACAAGTAGAATAATAAAAGTATTTCCAGATTTAAGAGTGAACAAAGAATAATCACTATCGTTTTGATTAAAACCAAAATCAAATAAGCAATTAGACAATTTCTCATACCACTGACGAGGAGCCTGTTTTAAACCATACAGGGATTTCACAAGTTTGCAAACATGATTATCATCGTTAGAAAAATATCCTTCGGGAAGAGTCATGTAGACTTCTTCCGTCAAGTCACCATACAGAAAAGCATTGTTTACATCAAGTTGATGCAAAGGCCAATTAAACTGAACAGACAAAGCAATAACGCATCTAACAGTTACCATTTTAACCACTGGAGAGAAGGTTTCTTCATAATCAAGACCTTCTCTTTGACTATAGCCTTTGGCCACTAACCTAGCCTTGTATCGTTCTATTTCCCTAGTAGACTTATATTTAATCTTAAAGATCCATTTACAACCAATAGGTTTTCTTCCTGGTGGAAGGTCAGTTATAACCCAAGTACCATTCCTATTAAGAGCCTCCATTTCATTATTCATTGCAATTACCCAATTAGGATCTTTACAAGCTTCTGAAAAACTACTTGGTTCAATTGACTTATTTAGATTTGACACAAAACAAAAAATTTCTTTTGTTAGATGAGAGTAATTTACTACTTTTTCAATCCCATATTTCACCTTCCCTTCAACAACAAAGTCATCAAACTTTCGAGGAAACTGAGGAACTCTACTAGACTGCCTTATAGATTGAGGTGAAGAAGAAGAATCAACAGACAGATTTGGTAGATTTTGACCCTCAGGAGGGGAGTCTACAACATTATGAGTATCATGTTCAATATCAGCTCTAGAATTTCCCTGATTCCTAGCAGACAAGATAACATCCACATCAGTTGACAGATTGTCAACATTATCTTGACTACCAGAGGAATCAGAAGGATTCACTTGAGTTGTAGACCGATCCCTAGTTTCCTCATTGGGCAGATTGTCAAAAGAAACATCAGTAGAACTTGTAACATTATCAAAGAAATTTAAAGTATTCAATTTTTCAGAGTAAGATTCCAGATTTTCACTCATTTTAAAAGGAAAGACATTTTCATAAAAAGTTACATCTCTAGAGACCAAATATTGTTTAGTATCTAGACTATACAGTCTATAGCCTTTCTTGGAGTTTGAATATCCAAGCAAAACACATTTTTCAGCCCTAGAGCTGAACTTATCCAAATTATTTTGTTTTACTGCAAAGCACAAACACCCAAAATTCCTTAAATGAGCGAGAACTGGAGGAAAACCATAGACTATTTCATAGGGACTTTTACCATTCATAATAGAGGAAGGAGTTCTATTTATTAGATAGGTGGCTGTAAGAATGCATTCAGACCACATGTACAATGGAACCCCAGCCTGAAACATTAAAGCCCTAGCCACATTTAGTAAATGTCTATGTTTACGTTCCACAACACCATTCTGTTGGGGAGTGTGAACACAAGATGATTGATGAACAATGCCATGAGAGTTAAAGAAGTTTGAAAGTTTGTGATTTAGGAATTCAGTTCCATTATCGATTCTAACAGTTTTAATGGTTTTGTGAAACTGATTTTGAATAAGGTTGAAAAAATTGACAACATTGTCATAAACCTCATCATTTCCTTTTAAGAGATAAACCCAAACAGATCTTGAAAAATCATCCACAACAGTTAAGAAGTATTTGAAACCATCCTTGCTAGAGACTTTATAGGGACCCCAAACATCTAAGTGAATTAGTTCTCCTATTTCCTTTGACTTATGATCACTGAGATCAAACTTTGTACGAGACTGTTTGGCCTTGTGACAGATTTCACACGGGGAAGAAGAGTCCAATTTTATATTTAGTTTTTCCTTTAAAACATTCAATACAGGGTCAGCTGGATGTCCTAACCTACTATGCCATAGCTGATATGATATATAACAGCTAATGGTAGAATTAGAGCAAGTAGACTTACCACTATTATGCAGGTTAAAAAGATATAGACCTCCAGCCTCATTACCAATCCCCATCAACCTCGTTCGTTGACAGTCCTGAATGTAACATTTATGCTCATCAAAGCCGATAAACACCTTATTGTCTCTAGCTAACTTGTGAACAGATAACAGATCCACATTAAACTCAGGCACAACCAAGACATCAAACAAAACCAATTCATCAGTGAGTTTCATATTCCCAATTTTATTTATTTTTGCTTTGGATCCATTGGGGTGATTAACAATAAGGTTCAAGTCTGACACATCTACAATATTACTAAGGCTACTGAGAGAAGAGGTCATATGTTGAGTAGCCCCAGAATCTATAATCCAACTAGGTGAAGATGGAGAAGAAAGTGACATACCTGCCATGTTGGCAGAAGCCACACTGGAGGTGCTAGAGTCAAGGAGAGTCAGAAGTTTAGCCATTTGCTCTTGAGTCAGTTGTTGAGAGGGAGAGCATCCTTGAGGCCCCGAAGATGGATGACTGGTTTTGGGAGTGCTAGATGTTTCAACATTGTTGGAAGAGGGTCTGAAATTTCCATTTACATTTGGTTTTCTTTGAAAATCCTTTGGAGGAAATCCAATAAGTTTGTAACATCTTTCAATGGTGTGACCAAGCATGCCACAGTGTTTACAAAGCAGATTTGGATTTGGTGGTCTTATAGGCTTACGCTTGTTATCTGAAGCCTTACCAAAGTAGGCAGCAGATTGAGTTTTACTAGAGGAGGAATTAGACGATCCTCTGTGGGATTCTTCCCTCGAAATAATGGAAAAGGCGGTCTTAACAGAGGGAAGAGGATCAGTGGTGAGAATAGTACTTCTTACAGGCTGGTAACTATCATCGAGACCCATTAAAAATTGCATGAGTTTCAATAACTGGTTATGTTCGAAAAAGTCATGTGAAGCATTACAAGTGCAGGCAGGAAGTTTGACTAAAACATCAAACTGTTTCCATAAAGAGTTTAATCTATGGTAATAGTCGGAGACGGATGATCCGTTTTGTGTTAATGAGTTAATTTTCTTATGTAAATTGAAAGTAACGGAGCCATCCACTTTATCATAGGTTTCCTTAAGTTCTAGCCAGACATGAGATGCAATTTTTGAAAAAACTTGTCCAAGAAACAACTCTTCAGTAACCGAGCTTAAGATCCAAGATAAAACAACAGAGTTGCATCGGTCCCATTGTTTAGCCAAAACAGCATCAGTGGTAGGTCTTAGGGCAAGATCCATCTATAAATCCAAGTTTATTTTTAGTTTCAAGAGCTAGGATCATTGCACAAGACCAGGCCTTATAGTTGTCAGTTCCATTTAGTTTTAGGTTAAGTATGGAAGCCCCAGTAGTATCGCTGGGATGTAAGTATAGAGGATCACCAAAGTCAAGCTTAGCGATCTGAGATATCCCAGGGTTACCATTGGGGTTTACCACAACTTCTTCTTCAGCAGGCATTATGAAAAAGAAAAGCCGAAGGACAAACACACTCGAGAAGGTCTGAGGTGAACAAAAAAAGACCAGGCAGGATTCCTAAAACACTCTGGGTGCTAGGTCAAGCCACACCTCAAAACGTTTCAAAGTATGTTGACTAACAGACAGATACAATATACAGATAAGAGATACAGCGGAAGCAGATGAAAGAGCTAATAAGAAAAAAAAACAGAGGGTGCTCAAAATGCAGTAACACCAACAAGCAACAGGAGTGGAGCCCGAGGAAGGCCACAGATTTCACCTGAACAGAAGAAATAAAGAGTAATAAGCAGGACAGATTGTTAAGGTTGCAAAAAATGTAAAAAAAAGGAAACCAAACGAGACAATAAGAGACGATCCAGATCCGTTGCAGACACACGAGAGGCAACATATCTAGCAAAACTCTAATTGATCTGTTAAGGATCCACTGATACACAAACACACGAGTGTTCCAGATCAAGAAGACAAGCCAGATCGGATCTTACCAACTACACAACAAAGGCCCTAGATCAGAACCGAATCTACAAAGAGGGGATTCAGATCTAGAGGAACAAACAGATCTAGCATATACCGGAACAGAGAACAGTCAATACACAATTACAGGAACTAAGATCAGATTAGACTAACACAAGGTTTAAGAGACTTTTGTTCATATTAACAGTCAGGTTTATTAGTTCAGAAAAGTATTAACAAAACAAAGCCCAGAACCAGTCTGAAAAGCAAAGATCTAAGATCGAAGAGAAACGATCAGATCTGGAATCGATCGTCTTCATCTGAACCAAAATCGTTCAACAAGGTCCAGTAAAAAAAACAAAGAACGAGTGATAGGGTCCAGATCTGAACAAAAAACCGGTACCAGAACCAGATCTAAAAGAAACAAGAATCGCAGGTTTGAAGATATTTAGTTTTTATTTTTTATTTTCTTGATCTAAAAAAATTGAATCGATTGTCTTCGTCTGATACCAGGTAACTGAACTAAAAAAAAAAGGAATCGCAGATCTACTACCAGAACCAGATCTAAAAAGACAAGGATCGCAGATCTACTACCAGAACCAGATTAAAAAAAAGGATAGCAGATCTACTCGTTGAGATAGAGGCTCACTGTACCGTCCTTGTTACGTTATATCATCGCAACTCTGGTAAGGAATAAAATGCACACCATCGATCAAACGAAGTAGATAGCAGAAAAGATTCGGACCAAGAACAACAAGAACAGACACTGGATCGAGCTATTGCTCTGATACCATGTGAAAAACTGATAATGTGATTTTATTTATAACAAGAACTTTGCATATTACATAGAAAAGAAAAATAACCACAGAAATAATTCTAACCCTAAAAGATTCTTCTGGAAGAAGATATTAGAGAGAGAACTAGAAAGACTATGTAATCTAACAATATCAGTTGAGAAATGAATATGACCGAATGAAATAACAAAGAAGGTTTGCACATTAAATACTGCAGATCCAATCTTTCATTTTAGCCCCTGCAGATTTGAACTTGAACTCCGCTACCCCTCATGTCTTGATCAAAGTGAAGCGCAGTCCAACTCTTTATGCATATCTATCATATCAGCTCAACTTTAATATTCACCCTTTGCATATAACACCCTAAAAATTAAACATTTCAAGTTAATACCTTTTTAAACAATAAATGTCAAGATTGTCTATTTTAAACCACATCTTTTAACATATTCAAATTTGAAGAAATCTCTAAAATCCACTTTTTATAAAAGAGATAATATTTTAATTTTTCAAAATATTTAGGAGATAAACAATATTTGTTAATATATTAATTATTTTAATAGTATAATTAAGGGAAATTAATTAAAATACCCTAAGTTTGACCAAGTGTTACCAAAATGCCCTAAATCTCTCACACTTTGCAAAAATACCCTTTTTTCCGCGATGGGAGCCCGCGATCGCGGGCCAGGGACCATTTCTGACACTTTTTTAAACTTGCAGGGACCATTTTTGAAAAATGGAATCCCGCGATCGCGGGCTCATCCCGCGATGGGATACTTTTTGTGACTTTTCAATTGCAAGGGACCATTTTTAAAAAATTCCAGGGACCATTTTTGAAAATTTGACCCGCGTTTGACACTGTTCACCCCCGCTTTCACTGTTCACCCCCCGCTTTCGTCCAATTTTACGAATTTAAAATGAAATGTTACACTTTCAACCCCTATACTTATTTACTAAATTTACTTTATACCTTTTACTTTCATTATTTTAATTTTACATTTAACACATATAATCGTTTATTAACTAAAATACGTTAAAAAAATACGTTTTAATTTTAACAAATTACACCATTATAATCGTCTCTTCGATACGTTCGAAATGAGCCCAATCTTGAATTTTTTTGGATTTATATATTTTAATATATATCATATACAGTTATACACTACATAAAAAAATATTTTTTATATTTAAAATTCATACCCTTATAGTTAATTATTTAATTTATGGTACATCTCTTTTTTTCAATTTTTTTACACTCCTATCGCATTAACATAATAATCATATATTAACTAATTCATTAAATCGTTTTAAATTATTATTATTTGAATGTGTTTATAGATATCGTGAATGGCAATAGGAGAAGGTTTCACGAGAAGAATATTAAATGGGGTTTTGACAAGTCGGTATCACTGGACTCATTTAAGAATTGTGAAAATGGGTATTTGGCGAATGATGATTCATGTGTGTTTGGAGCTGAAGTATTTGCAGTTACAGAGTATGCACAAAATGATCGATGTATTTCCAACGTAACTTAGATTAAAATTATCTCCTTCAGTTCAGTCCCGTTCCGTCCCATCCAGTTCAGTTCCGTCCAGTTCCGTCCCGTCCCATCTAGTATGCGTACCAAACGCTACCTAAGTGTACCGTAAATTAAATAATTAACTATAAAGGTATAAATTGTAAATATTAAAAATATTTTGATGTAGTGTATATGATATATATTAAAATATATAAATTCAAAAAAAATCAAGATTGGGCTCATTTCGAACGTATCGAACAGACGATTACAATGGTGTAACTTGTTAAAATTAAAACGTATTTTTTTAACGTATTTTAGTTGCGCAAAGTGAAGGTTTTCGCAATAGAGGGTTGCGCAAAGTGAAGGTTTTCGCAATAGAGGGTTGCGAAAAGTGGAAGTTTTCGCAATAGAGGGTTGCGAAAAGTGGGGTTTTCGCAACAGAGGGTTGCGAGTTCTGAACTTTTCGCAACCCTCTATTGCGAAAATTAAAATACGTTTTAATTTTAACAAGTTACACCATTGTAATCGTCTCTTCGATACGTTCGAAATGAGTCCAATCTTGAATTTTTTTGATTTATATATTTTAATATATATCATATACACTACATCAAAATATTTTTAATATTTACAGTTTATACCTTTATAGTTAATTATTTAATTTACGGTACTCTTAGGTAGCGTTTGGTACGCATACTAGATGGGACGGGACGGAACTGAATGGGACGGGACGAGACTGAACTGAAGGAGATAATTTTAATCTAAGTTACGTTGAAAATACATCGATCATTTTGTGCATACTCTGTAACTGCAAATACTTCAGCTCCAAACACACATGAATCATAATTCGCCAAATACCCATTTTCACAATTCTTAAATGAGTCCAGTGATACCAACTTGTCAAAACCCCATTTAATATTCTTCTCGTGAAACCTTCTCCTATTGCCATTCACGATATCTATAAACACATTCAAATAATAATAATTTAAAACGATTTAATGAATTAGTTAATATATGATTATTATGTTAATGCGATAGGAGTGTAAAACAAAATTGAAAAAAAAAATAAGAGATGTACCATAAATTAAATAATGAGTAAATTACGAATTTCGTCCTTGTGGTTTATTGAATATTACCATTTTCGTCCCTATGGTTTCAAAATTACTTTTTTCATCCCTATGGTTTATAATTTGTTGCCATTTTGATCCTTAAGACTAATATTGTTAAAAACCAATAGTTAGCTTAAGGTTATTTTAGTCATTTTCCTACTTTTTCTATTTTTATTTATTTAAATACAATTTTTGTTGGTTTCTTTTTGAAAACTCCACCCACAACAATATAAACCCCCTCCCTCTCCAATCACCTTTCTTATTTTTTGTTTTTTAATTGTTTAAACATAACATTTAATTAAATTATTAAGAGTAAAGTTCACTTTTGGTCCTTAAAGTATGTCAATTTCAACGGATTTCGTCCTTAAAGTTCATTTTTTTTAAAAAGACCCTGACCTATCATACTTTCTCTCGCTTTTGGTCCAAAGGACTCACACCGTTTAAATGTTGCCGTTAGTACCCACACACGTGCATCTCACGCGAGGGTATTTTTGTCAATTCACATTTATTTAAAACCAAGATCCTTCTTCAACGGTTCAACCCCTCTCTCTCTATCTTTACCTTCTCTCTCTTTCTCGCACTCCCCACCCCCGAACCCTGTTACCTTCTTCTTCAACATTTGATCACGCATCAATGGTGATATGCAGATGTGGATTTCAGTCAACAATCAGAACCTCTTGGACCACTTCAAATCCAGGGCGTCGATTTTATTGTTGTTCAAGAGAGGTAAGTTGGTAATGTTCAGTTTAAATTTTTTGTTTTTTACCTAATCTTCATTTGCCTACAACAGGAAAAAAGTTGTGGCTTTATTTGTTGGTTAGATAGACCTGTGTGTGGTCGTTGCAGTGAAGTAATTTTTGGTTTATTGAGATCTAAAAGGATGGCTGAGGAAGCTTCTGCAGTAGCTGTTCAAGAAGCTCAGAGGGTGAAGAAGATTTTGGTTATTACTTTGGTGTCCATTGTAATGTACTTCATTTATGGGTTTTTGAGTTAAGGTGAATTAGATTTTCATTAAGGTGCTCTGCACAATGTTTTAGTTAGGTTAATGATAGGTTTTAGTTAGGTTAATGTTAGGTGCAACAATTTGTTAGTTGTTCATGTTATGGTCGGTGTAATGTTTTTGGTTAGTAATGAATGTGGATTACTTATGATCAATTGATGTGTTGCTTGAACCAATTTAAACTTCTGATCAATATGCTGATTACTTCTGTTGGGAACTGAAGATTTGCTAAGTATGGATAGTACTGCCAGAGCAACATTACTACTGCCGGTTAATGCTGCTGGAACAAACTTAATACTGCAAGACAAAGTTAATGCTGCTGGAACTTGGTTAGTACTGCTGATGCATAACGAAAACAGTTAGTACTGCTTGTCATGGTTAGTACTGCTGATGCATAACGAAAACAGTTAGTACTGCTTGTCATGGTTAGTACTGCTGAAGCAAGGTTAGTACTGCTTGTCATGGTTAGTACTGCTGAAGCAAGGTTAGTACTGCTTGTCAAGGTTAGTACTGCTGAAGCAAGGTTAGTACTGCTTGTCAAGGTTAGTACGTGTGAAAAGGATTATATACATTCAACCAAAATGATTATATACATTGAACCAAAAAGAATATATATTGTCAACCAAAGGATTATATACATTGAACCAAAATGATTATATACATTCAACCAAAGGATTATATACATTCAACCAAAGGATTATATACATAATTAACTTACAAGTTACCAAAAGCATTACATATTTGAACACAAAAGATTGTCAACCAAAATGATCAGTTTAAAACCCATAACACACACTTGTCTTCCCTATCCCTGTCTCTTGCATGTCCTAGCATTGTGTCCAACCTGCTTGCATCTACGGCAACTAACTGTTTTCCCTATCTTTTGTAACTTAAAGACTTCACACATGTTGTCTGTTAAAGACTTCACACATGTTGTTAAGTAGGACATCACATGTGGCCCTTCCTGTTTAAGAAATTACAAAATGATTACAAAATTGTGGTAGCAATTGTACATTTCCAAATTAGCTACAAAATAGTTACCTGTGAAATGGGATCTTGACCAGTGGTGGGGTGGGATTAATTTCAACCACTTAAAAGTTGCATCATTGAACTGTTGCAATGCTTCCATTTCCCTGTTAAACTGTGGCACTGTGGTAGCAATTGCACATTTCCAAAGAAAATCCTTATATGCTTTTCCCTTCCAATTTAACTTCATATTATCAAGAATATGCCTAACACAAAACCTATGCTCAGCTGATGGAAAAACTTTTGCAAGTGCAGGTACTAGTCCCTAAGACATGTTGACATTTTAAGTACATTATTAACCATGTTGACAATAAACAATAAATAAATAAATTAAATTAAAAACAAGTGAATATTAATGACATACCTTTTGCCTGTCAGTAATAAATGTGAAGTTGGAATTTGGAGCCAAATCAAGGTCATCTCCTAAGCATTCCAAGAACCATGACCATGAGCTTGTTGATTCAGCCTCAACAATGGCATAAGCCAATGGATATATTCCATTGTTTGGATCCACACCCACAGCAGTTAACAATTGTCCAGGAAATGGCCCTTTCATAAAGCATCCATCAAGGCCTAATAGATCCCTCCCCATTGATTTAAAACCATTCTTCAAGGCTCCCAAACAAATGTACACCCTTTTGAACACCCTTGTGGGTGTGTCTGGGTTTGGTTCAGATTCCATCTCTAGCTTGACAGTGGTGTCAGGATTTGCTCTTTGCAGCTCTAGGATATAGTCTCTAAGAGTAGCATACTGTTCTGCATAGTCTCCCCTCATCTTCTTTGTTGCCATCGTCTTAGCCCTAAAAACCTGCTGTGGTGAAACCCTAAGTTGGAACTTCTTCTGCAACTGTTCTTGAATGGTCTTCAAAGGTAGGTCTGTCTTTGAATGAAGTTCATCAAGAATCTGTCTTGATAAAACTGTTGATGTGCACAATTTAACCCTCCATGCGTTCAGACAAGTGTGGGTCCCAACAAATGTCCTTACTACCCAAGTTGACTCAGTATTTGTGGTTGAAACATGCAAAAGCCACGGACAGTGTGCTCCACTTTCCTCCTCTTTAGTGGACCCTCCAACCTCACTCTTAAATGCAGGTGTTTGTCCCTTACATATGGCCCTCAACCTCAGTTTATCATTTTTTTTTCAGCCTTATGTCCCTTCTGTGATGCAAGGAATACATGGTGATTCTATTCTTTACTTCCTCCTTTGTGGCAAAAGCTTGGCCAGGATAAAAGCTAACATCAGGGTTGTTTTGTGGCTGTTGTTTTTTACTCTTTCTCAACTTCCTCAACTCCCTCTTCCTTCCTATTTCAAACTCACCACTGGAACCACTCTCAAACTCCTCAAAGTCTATTGCTTCCTGGGAACCTACATGTACTTCATCCTCATTCTCATGTGTCTCATTACCCACCTACTCAGCTTCCCAATCCACATTTTCATTAAACTGAGTCATGTCTACTTCAGCCATGTAGTCAAAGTCATCATCCTCCATGGTAAAATCATAGTCATCATCTTCACTATTGAACTCATCATCATCAGACTTCTCAACCACCTCTTCATCCACTTGTTTACCTTCCCCATCTCTTACCCCAAAAGCACTAGAACCCTCTCCAAAGAATGGTTCAAACTCATTAAGGACTGAGAAATCTATAAGAAAATATTCTTCTGGCATTGATTCACCCACCCCTTCTGCATCCTTACCTTTATCATCTACCCTTATCCCAGAATTTACTTTATCAACCTTATCCCCATCAAAATCATTTGTCATGCAAATATTTTCATTATTTACCCCAAAATTTACTTTATCAACCTTATCCCCATCAAATCCAGTTGCCATGCAAATATTTTCATTATTTACAACATGATTTCTTTCATTTACCCCAAAATTTCCTTTATCAACCCTATCCCCATCTTGTTTATCATGCCATTCTAAACACAGTCTTTTCCTACATTTAGGTTCCTCAATGACAACTTTTTTATTGTTAGGTGGTGAATGTTGATCAGGTAGTTCCTCAATGACAACTTTGTTACCTCCAGGGGGAAAAAAATAGGTTTTCAAGTTGGTTATCCCATGTTCAACATATACACTGAGAATTTGACATTGTGGAACATATTTAAGCATCTCAATGACATCTTGATCACTACCAAAGGCATGTAACCCAAAGTCTAGGTCACTGCCTGGTATGAGAAAATGGTAAAACATCATGTGAGTACCTGGGTAACCTAGTTGTTGCATCATATCATTCACTTGATGTATTGACAACTCATCAGGGTCTACCAAGTCGATGAATGTTTCTTTGCCATTCAAGTATTGTCTCCCTGGACTATTCCTAGTGAAAACCCCTCCATGATGAACCTTGAACGAAAAGTATTCTGGGTAATCAGCTGTGACACATTAAAACAAAAGATTAAAAAGAAAAGATCAACCATTGTGGGGTGAAATAAAACTTACAAATCAAAAATCAAACCATTGTTGGTCTGTGTAATACGCACCGTATATTTCTAATGGAACCAAGTCTTCAAATCGTGCTCTAATCGTCCACATTGCAGTAGCCATGGAACGAAGATTCAAGAATAAATGGAACGAAGATTCAAGAATCAATGCACCGTTAGTACTCTGGGTTCGTATGGGTTTGGAAGGTTTTGAAGGTGAGAGGATTGAGAAAAACACTTGAGTGTTTGTTTCAGACATATCCATATATGGAGGGAAACGATGTCAAATGTGAATTGACAAAAATACCCTCACGTGAGATGCACGTGTGTGGGTACTAACGGCAACATTTAAACGGTGTGAGTCCTTTGGACCAAAAGCGAGAGAAAGTATGATAGGTCAGGGTCTTTTTAAAAAAATGAACTTTAAGGACGAAATCCGTTGAAATTGACATACTTTAAGGACCAAAAGTGAACTTTACTCAATTATTAATGATATACTAAAACATTCAAAAACAAAAAAACTAATACTTAAATAAACAACAGTTTTAAATTCTTATTTGGTAAAAAAACAGTTTTAAATTCTTATTATTTTGAAATAATCAAATTTCTTCGATATAAGTCGTTTTTTACTTTTATAGTTTCTAAAGTTTTACGAATTTGATTTATGTAATAACAACATTCAAGTGTAAACCGTTAAATAACTCAAATAAAAGTATATCAATATTTTCTCTTTTATTGAAGCGATGACAATTAGTTTTTAAAATATTTTTCTATGTAAAAGTGTTACAATAATGTATAAAATGTTATTAGGCATCTTTTAGACACTTTTAAAATAAATTAACCAATTAACCTTTTTTATATAACACTTTTGAAAAATGTCATATTGAACACATCACTACAAGAAAACTGGGCATCAGTGACGAAAAATTAGCGAGGGAAAAAATCTCTCACTAATTAGTGAGGGATTAGCGAGGGATTGACCATTAACCCAATCCCTCGCTAATCCGTCGCTAATTAGCGAGGGATTGACCATCTTTTTATAGGACATTGGTTTTGTAAGTCGTTTTTTCAATAGTATCATATAAAAAAATATGACGTTCTATTTAAAACGCGTTTTAGATATTTGTTATTTTGTTACAATGTTCAAATGGATTATATAAAATGATTGTAACACTTTTAAATATGACAAATAATTGTTTGGTAATTTTTGGCACATGCAAACATTTTTTTGACATTTAATTCAACACTATTTTATTCTAGTAAAAATATATATTTTAAGGTCTCGATTAATTTGGTTTTCTTTAATAACATTATGAATATCAAATAAAAAAGAACAAAATAACATTTTTTCACATCGTTTCTAATGACGAAATACAAAAAAGAAAAAAAACTCTTATGTAAGGGCACTTAACGGCTTGCATTTGATCAACGTCAATTGCAAAAACTGAACCCATTAAAATTTGAAACTATCATAACCAAAAAAAAATTGTATGGAAGATATTTTTTTGTTTTATCACAGATAATAAAAAAATGTAATTTATTTATCTGTTAAAGTTTTATTAAAAGAATACTATGGATGTTTGATTATAATACTTTTCTTAAAAATTCTATTTAACGATTTGTACTTAAATGTTGTTATGATATAAATCAAACCCGTGAAAATATTGAAATTATAAAATATAAAAAACAGTTATATTAAAGATATTTAATTATTTTAATATAACAAGAACCAAAAACTATAGTTTATTTGTGTACTAATTTTTTTATTAAAAGATAGTTTGAATGTTTTAGTACGTAATTAATAGTTTTAATTAAATGTTATGTTTTAAAAAAGTTGAAAACGAAAAAAAATAAGATGGTAATTGGAGAAAGGGGTTGAGTTCATTAAAAAGGAAAAGGACAAAAATGGTATTTAAATAAATGAACATAGAAAAGGAAACTAAAATGACTAAAATAACCTTAAGTTAACAGTTGATTTTTAATAAAGTTAGTCTTAAGGATCAAAATAGCAACAAATTAAAAACCATGAGGATGAAAAACGTAATTTTGAAACCATAGGGATGAAAATGGCAATATTCAACAAACCACCAGGACGAAATTCGTAATTTACTCTTAAATAATTAACTATAAGGGTATGAATTTTAAATATAAAAAATATTTTTTTATGTAGTGTATAACTGTATATGATATATATTAAAATATATAAATCCAAAAAAATTCAAGATTGGGTTCATTTCGAACGTATCGAAGAGACGATTATAATGGTGTAATTTGTTAAAATTAAAACGTATTTTTTAACGTATTTTAGTTAATAAACGATTATATGTGTTAAATGTAAAATTAAAATAATGAAAGTAAAAGGTATAAAGTAAATTTAGTAAATAAGTATAGGGGTTGAAAGTGTAACATTTCATTTTAAATTCGTAAAATTGGACGAAAGCGGGGGGGGGGGGGGTGAACAGTGAAAGCGGGGGTGAACAGTGTCAAACGCGGGTCAAATTTTCAAAAATGGTCCCTGGAATTTTTCAAAAATGGTCCCTTGCAATTGAAAAGTCACAAAAAGTATCCCATCGCGGGATGAGCCCGCGATCGCGGGATTCCATTTTTCAAAAATGGTCCCTGCAAGTTTAAAAAAGTGTCAGAAATGGTCCATGGCCCGCGATCGCGGGCTCCCATCGCGGAAAAAAGGGTATTTTTGCAAAGTGGGAGAGATTTAGGGCATTTTGGTAACACTTGATTTGACTTAGGGTATTTTAATTAATTTCCCTATAATTAATGCTACAATCTCCAAAATATGATAATTGTTGGAGTTGAATTTAGTTTAGAAAAATAAAACATAGTTGTTAGTGTACTTTTTATGACAAATCAATTTGGGTTTAGAGCATCTCCAACACATTTGCTATAATTTTTCTAAAATAGAAAATCAAAAGTTAAAATCTCTAAAAAGAGTTACATTCATCTTCAACAGATTTTCTATTTTAGAGATTTTAACACATGTTATATTAATATAATGTTCTTTAATTTATTTTCTCAATACATTAAAAAAAACTTAATATAAAATGATAAAAGTTTAATGTCATTGGTGGGTTTGAGTAAAATAAATATTTCTCTTTCCTACCATCAACTTTTAGCAAAATTCTCTTTGAATTTTTTTTTAAGTTTTCTCTATTATAGCAAACAAGATAGCAAATCTATGAGAGGTTTAGAAAATAAAAACTCAGAATTTTTCTATTTTAGCAAAGCTGTTCGAGATGGTCTTAGTCCCGTGATCTTTTTTACGTTTTTTTTATAAATAACTAAATGTATCGAGGGGGTGTTTGGGATTGCTTATTTAAAACAACTTATGCTTATTTTTAAAAGTGCTTATCAACTTATGTCATCATAAAAAGAGTTGGGGGTAAAAATGTAATTTGAACAAATAAGTTATTAAACACTTTCAAATAAGTTAAAATAGATTAAAAACAACTTATTTGTGGTGAAGAAAAGTCATAAGCACTTTTCTTTTTTTTCAATCCAAACACTCAAAATAGCTTATTTGTGGTGAAGAAAAGCAATAAGCAAATAAGTCAAAAAAATAAGCTAGTAAATAATACACTTGAGAATTCCACATGTGTATCAAAGGTTGTCTGCATCTCTAATCTAGTAAGGCCATCCGTACCCACAGCGGGATGGGGCTCGGGATGGCGAGGGGAGGCTGCGGGATGGGCTACGGCCCATGCGGGGTTGGCGGGGCGGGATTAATTCCGGGGATGGGATCCTGGATCATCCCGAAGAGTTTTAAAAAAAAATTAATTAAATTTTTAAAAATCAAGCCGTTCAACGGCTCTTTGTAAAAAAAATTCTCAATTTAATCCCACTATATATTTAACCCTCAACCTCTTATTTCTCACACCTCTCAACCTCTTATTTCTCACACCTCTCAACCTCTTATTTTTCACACCTCTCAAATTCTCTCAACCTCTTATTTCTCACACCTCTCAAACTCTCTCAAATTCTCTCAACCTTTTATTTTTCACACCTCTCTCATCATGAATTCAAACAGAACACCTACATCCCGTCGTAACCGACCGAATACACCACAATCGCAAGAAGATCAAGAGCTTGGTTTCCAAGCGTTTACACAACAAGGTTATCATCCGCAATTTTCGCAACAATTTCCCCAACAATTTCACCAACAATTTCCTTACCAATTTACACGTCCCGGGTTGATTGAACAAGGTTTTACTCCGGCCAACTTCAATCTCGACGACGACATTGTTCCGGAAACCCAACCTTCTACCCCGAACACACCACAATCTATCCCGACACAACAATCTAACCCGGAACCATCAAATCCGAGACCAACGAAAGCCGCCAAACAAACGTGGAGTAAAGCCGAGGAACTCGCGTTAGTGTCGGCGTGGGTTGACGTTTCGGAGGACCCCGTGGTCGGTAACGCACAAAGCGGTGGTAATTATTTTTATTGTCATTGTTATTATTATTATTATTATTATTATTATTATTATTATTATACTTAATTTTACATAAATGTAGGAAGTTTTTGGGGCCGAATCGGGCATGTGTTCTTTACTCGCATGGGTCGTGAACCAGGTTATAGATCAACCCATCAACTCAATAGCAAGTTCAACGACCTCAATAAAAGAGTTAATTCGTTTGGCGGCATCTACAACAACTTGCTCAATAATAGATCAAGCGGGATGAGTGAGGCCGATATATCCCGAACGGCACACGAACGTTATCTAGCACGCCATAAAGTTGCTTTCAAAAATTTCATGATTGGTAGTGTTTTTTATTTTTAATGAATGATATGAATTTTAATTTTTATTATTTATCTTATTTTTATTTATTAAAAAATATATAAATATTTTTATTTTGTTAAATAATTAAATGTATAAATAAAAGAATTAAAATAAATGAGGTGGCAAAAGGGTTTGAGGGAATGAGGTACGGGTGTTTAGGGATTGTTAGGGATTGAGTGAGGGATGAGAGAAAAGCTGATGTGGCGCTGATGTGGAGCTGGAATATTTGAAAGATTCCTCCATGGGGTACGGATGGCCTAAGTAGTACCACATGTGAGTGATTATATTAAAAGTGTGTTTTTACGTTTCGTAAAATGAAGATGAGTTGAGCTATTTCGCACGATCAAAATCCAATTAAAAACTAAAGTCTGACTTATTTATGACTGAACTTAAAAGGTTATAATTTTGAATTTCAATACATAAAGTTGGCTAATTTATACTTATAGATAGACCTGACAAACGTGTCGTGTCGGGTTCAAAGTTAAACAGGTTGAGAGTGCATGACCCTAACCCGACCCGTTTAATAAATGGGTCAGAAAATCCCAACCCTAACCTGACACGACACGCCTAACCCGTTTAACATTTATAAAACTAAAAATTAAAAATCGTAAATTCACAAAAAATTACATATCCAAAATTCAAATGAAAGCATTAGAAATCTAAGTTTTATAGTTCAAACTTAAAAGTTTTAACCAAATCCAAAACATTAAAAATAAAACTTTATATTTATATATGTTTATATATATAAACGGGTTATTCGGGTCATTTTCGAGTTGAAATTTTTGACCCTGACCCGTTTAATTTTCGTGTCGTGTCGTGTCAACCCGTTTACTTAAACGGGTTAAATGTATTACCTAAACTCGTTTATTTCATGTCGAGTCCGTGTCGGGTTAGCGTGTTGTGTCAGTTTTTGCCAAGTCTACTTGTAGACATATGTTCTTAATTTTGATTTACAATTATTCACTACTTTCACAATGCAATATATAATAGAGATGTTTGGATTTTTCAAAACTCCATGGCCATGCAGGAGAGAAATGCTATCCCCACTCGGGCCAAGACAGAACTTTTACTTGTTCAAATAACAATTAAGGTGAAGCGGGGTCAGGAACGACGAATCTCTTTATGATAAACAGATCCGTTTTGCAAGTTCGTTATTACGGGTAGTTCCTACAAAGGATCAGACTAATGACGTATACAATACTTGAATTCTCGGTGTAGATGCTACATAGTTGGTTCTCATCCTTCAGAGACTACGAGTGTAATAGGAGCATCCGTCGACAAAAGGATCACCCTAAGATGATCATCTCATGGCTATTGAGAACGAATCAAATCAGATGGTTCTACTTTTTGACTTGCTCCTACGGAACCAAGATCGAAAAGATTGAAAAAATCAGTCATTCACAACCACTGATGAAGGATTCCTCGAAAAGTTAAGGATTAGTAATCTTTTTTAGAAATCGAATGGATTCGGTCTTATACATACGCGAGGAAGGTAATCAAAAAAGAAAGAAGATGAGTTATTCTTTCTTTTATCACTTAGGAGCCGTGTGAGATGAAAGTCTCATGCACGGTTTTGAATGAGAGAAAGAAGTGAGGAATCCTCTTTTCGACTCTAACTCTCCCACTCCAATCGTTGCTTTTCTTTCTGTTACTTCGAAAGTAGCTGCTTCAGCTTCAGCCACTCGAATTTTCGATATTCCTTTTTATTTCTCATCAAACGAATGACATCTTCTTCTGGAAATCCTAGCTATTCTTAGCATGATATTGGGGAATCTCATTGCTATTACTCAAACAAGCATGAAACGTATGCTTGCATATTCGTCCATAGCTCAAATCAGATATGTAATTATTGGAATAATTGTTGAAGACTCAAATGATGGATATGCAAGCAAAAAATACCTTAAGCGATGGTGTTAATTTGGCAATCAACTACAGGTTTTATTTGCTTTAAAAGCTGGTGGGTGGACCATAAAATCTTTTACTTATTTATTTATAGAAATGTCAAGATTCTCTATAAGGCCATCCACAGCGCATAGATAAAAGCCCTCAAGCCCTCAGCGCCACATCAGCGCCACATCAGCTAAGCCCTCAAGCCCTAAACACCCTCAGCACATAACTAAAAGCCCTCAAGCCCTCAATGCCACATCAGCGCCACATCATTTTTTTAATTCTTTTATTTATACATTTAATTATTTAACAAAATAAAAATATTTATATATTTTTGAATAAATAAAAATAAGATAAATAATAAATAAAAATAAGAAAAAAATGTCGTAACTTAAGGATAAAAATGTAAAATTTGATATACAATAAACAAGGACCAAATATGTAATTTTCTCAATTATTTTTTGGAAGAATTAACTCTAATTTTAACAAAGTTGGATGAAGGGATGAAAATGGAAGGAAAATAGAAACCATAAGGATAACAGTAAACCACATGGACCAAAATCATAGTTTCTCAAAAAATAATTTTAC
This sequence comes from Saussurea involucrata, assembly GCA_033807775.1. Classification (NCBI taxonomy): domain Eukaryota; kingdom Viridiplantae; phylum Streptophyta; class Magnoliopsida; order Asterales; family Asteraceae; genus Saussurea; species Saussurea involucrata. The sequence goes on from CM066325.1 coordinate 17,707,963, forward strand.
GTAGTTTATATGATATATATTAAAATATATAAATCTAAAAAAATTCAATGTTAGGCTCATTTCGAACGTATCGAAGAGACGATTATAATGGTGTAACTTGTTAAAATTAAAACGTATTTTTTTAACGTGTTTTAGTTAATAAACGATTATATGTGTTAAATGTAAAATTAAAATAATGAAACTAAAAGGTATAAAGTAAATTTAGTAAATAAGTATAGGCGTTGAAAGTGTAAATTTTAATTAAAAATCATTAAAATATGGCAAATAGACATACCGGTTCCACGGGCTTACAAACCCGCTGAGCCCGAGCCCGCAGCTAGCCCGCTCACCCCCCACCGCTGCCCGCACGAGCCCGCAGCGAGCCCGAGCCCGAGCCCGTGGGCGCTGCGGATGGCCTAAGACCACACAAATAAATCGGCTACTATTCTCTTCAATGTTTCCCAATCCAAAAAGACAAAAAAGGACGACAAAATCTAAACAACAAATTTATTTGTGTTCTAAAAAAAGTTATCGAGATGATACCGTGTCGGCAAAATGAAACGGATCAACAAAAGAGTTGATCAAATAGTATTTGAATCAACAAGACATGATAATATCAACGTCGTAAAAACCTATGAACATGTTGTGTAATCCACCGGACAACAACCAAATAAATAGATCTGAACTCAACCTACTAGAATATTCTACATAGCTTTAAAAGACATCCAACCATGTTCTATTAGAAGGCATAATGCGTTCATATAGCTAACCAAATCAAATCAAACCAAACCAGTATATTTTATTCAAGAGCAGTGTCTGGACATGAGATGTGTCCAGACCTATCCTCTACCCCAAATAGACAAAGAATAGTGGGACTGTTTTCATAAAGATCCTCGGCTTATGCAAGAATGTGAGAAAACAAGTAGAAGAAAAAACGGTTAACACATAGTAATCCCAGGAGAAGTTAAATGAGCAAGGAAAAAAGTAACAAGCAAGGCTTAATATGTTCATATAGGGTGCGTTTGGTAGACAGAACTGGACAGAACAGATAACATTAGACAAAATAAAAATAAATAAAAATTAAAGAATGAATAAAATATAAAATAGAACGTGTATTTGATGTTTTAGAAGATAATTAGATTTTATTTTGAGGTTATATTGGTAAAACATAAGTCTGTTCCACCTTGTTCCATGGGGTGGGGGTGGAACAGGCCTGTTCCAGCTTGTTCCACTTTGTTCCTGTCTGTTCCACATAAAAGGTCTGCCAAACATGGGACAGTGATCTCTGTTCTGTTCTGTCCTGTCCAGTGTACCAAACGCACCCATATGGAACTGAAATATCAAAATGTCAGACTTTTTGTTAAAAAAATGTATTCCATCGGATTGAACCTAAGACAGCTGCGGAGTTCTTGTATTTTCAACCACAACTTGAACACAAGTAGTCGCTAAGGTCAACAAGATCGAATAACCTGTTAACATGTGATTCATCTATCTACATTGAGGCTGAAATATATGCCAACAAACAATATTCAACTAATGAACTAAAGGTGCTATTTTGACATCAATTTATATGGCAAGTAATCTAATAGATGTGATGAATCTTGTCATCAACTAGTAAATGTGGCGTTTTCAGAATTCAGATCACACTAGAAATCTAACAACTGAAAGTAACTATTATAACATATATAATAAAACCAATATTATGAAAACCAGCTTTTCCCAAAATACCAAATTTGCCCTGTTGACAGTATCTAGGTGAAAGAACCACTCAGAAACATGTTATGGACAGTATCTAAGGGTTTGCAATCAACAATATGTGTTGTTCAGTTGACTTTGAAGCATCCTAAAAAACTCTGTATATGCAAGTTCACAGCAAAAATTCACAATGTTCTTTATCTTGATTATACCTTTTTTTCTTCTAACGGTGGATGTCTGGGGTGTCTTGTGCGCACCTCGATAATCTCATGGGGCACCGAAGATAACAGCCAGGAAAAATCTCTTCTTGCTCTGAGGAGACTCGAACTAGCGACCTATGTGTTCCCCTCTACTTGGGTTGCATTTGCACCTCGGCAAATACCTATTAGTTGCAAGTTGCAACCACCCTTCTAGTTCTTCTGAACAAGATTCGGTGGGTCAAATACCTACTAGTGACTGCAACGGAAAGCACTATGTGAGTCAAATAGTGAGCTCATACAAGATTCAGAAGGAAGCTTACTATGTGCACAGGCAACCTGATGACCCACAACTGTCTACACAACAAATTAAGGACACATTCTTCTGAACAGGAAAGCCATATAGATTATATATTCTACAAAGACACGGTGGAGGGGTCATGGTACACAAAAATGGATGTATAATAGATCTTATATGCATAATGATATGTACACCGCAAGTGAAATGAAGCAATGATTCTTGATGACACATATCCATCATGGTTTACTAGATGGAAACAAATTAAAACTCTAAAGAAGACGTTACATTTAACAACAAATAAGGTTGCAGTAGGTGCATCATCACTTGCTGTGTATAGTTCTGCAGTAATATGAGATGAAACCAACCCATGCCCTATGTTAACTTAAAAAATTTAACCGGCACCAGACCTCAAGATTCACAAGCAGATCACCAGCAAAGTTTGTAACCAGTAGCATCCATACAGCAATACTAGTATGCTACTATTCCCTCCACTCCATATCATATTAAGTTGCTCCAATTGCCTAAGAAAACCTTACTCAGTAAAGAGAGATCCTTATCATAAGGTTTTTGTACTAAACCTCATTACATACAAATTACAGGTGACGGGAATAGACAACTGCAAGGACCCCATGATTGGTTAATAGACAACTGCAAGGACCCCATGATTGGTTAGGAAGTGAGATACTACCATATAGTGGATCCGCAAAGAAGAATAGTTGAAACAAGGATGCCAAAAAGACATGGAACTTTCTCAGCTCACAATGCCTAATCTCATGAACATCCAATTTATAGGAGAACCAAATGATTCATGCTTCACCCTCGGTTGTAATATGAAGATTTCAAGTTATAAATACCATAAAAGCATCCAACCATGATTGAGAAACATACAGCAAATGTGCAACAAATCCAGCATACCAAGTAATCAGAGTACAATAATGAATGCCCAGTCAATGACAGCAACATTCGGAGCTTGCTTAAAATGATATCAGCATAAAAGGTATCACGAGCATCAATCAATCAAATAATATCATCACATATTCTACAAAATCAAGCATTAATACTAAGAGAGTATGTAGATTGTGGTATATATCCAACACCTGAGCAACTAACAAGATATATTAGTTCACTTGTAGATGCGAATTGCGAAATAACCATAAGATTCGTAAACTCAAACTATATAATTAATAAACAGGATTAATAACAAGAATTAGGGTTACTGTACACGATGAGACAACGACGACCAATTACAGACACACAGTTGTCGAAAAAATCAGTCGGAATGCGAATCGGAGTACGAATCACGAAGGACGTGATCGTAACCTGAATATCCTCCAACACCTGCGGAACTGGTAGCGGAATCGTAATCGGACTCATCATCATCGTAATAAGGGTAAGAATAATAATAAGAATCAGACGGAGATGGAGGAACACAGAAAAAGTTCCAAACACAAATCGCAAAACGACCTAATTGTTGAAGAGGAAAACAAATCACCAGATCTAACAACTCGTCGCTGTTGATTCGTTCTGAAAAGCATGCCACCGATTGCCATACATCCGCGGATACGGTGGCCACCGACGCAACTAAGACGGTGTTGAATACCATGGAATTATGCTTTAGAAGATCTTGGTCATCAGGAAGGTAGAGTTCAGAAATGGATTGGATTTTGGTATCTTTGCTTCATGGTCTTTGTCCATGGCTGCTGGCCTTAATTAAAATACACTCCTACTTGTACAAAACGTTACACAAATGATTGCTTTCAAGTAAAATGATCAGAAAAATCAAGTTTTTCCATTTTTGAAATTAAAATTAAATTTTATTCAAAAAATTAAAATAAATTTATTTCAAAAGAAAATTTAAACTAGAGTAAATTACATGATTGGTCCCTATGGTTTACACAAAATTGAACTGTGCGTCCATAAATTGAAATAATTATGGAAAAGGTCCCTGTGGTTTACATTTTCTCACGCCTTTGATCCCTGTATCCTAACACCGTTAAAAGATTATGTTATATAGATAAACTAGAAGGGTAATTTAGTCATTTCATATAATTTTTATGTTTTCTATTAAAATTGCAGGGACCAAAGGTGTAATAGGTCCACCATTCTTTTTTTTTCAAACCACATCTGCCCTTATGCTTTTCCAGTTTTCCTCATCACCATTCTCCTTCCACTTCACTTCTCTTGCCACCACCACCGCCGTCGATACCGCCATAACCACCACCTGCACCGTCGTTCACCAACAAAACTCGTCTTTTGCCACCACCACCGCCGTCGATACCGCCATAACCACCACCTGCACCGCCGTTCACCAACAAAACTCATCTCTTGCCACCACCACCGCCGTTGATACCGCCATAACCACCACCTGCACCGCCGTTCACCAACAAAACGCATCTCCTTCCTCCCCTACACCTGGCTGAAATCAACATTTAGCCTTCTCTTCTCGTCGTCCCCTTCCTCCGGCTACACCACCACACCACCAGAAACGACAATAGCAGATCGTAAAACGGAGCATCAGGAAGGGGGATTGATGAAACTTAGCAGATTGATGATAAATCTTTAGCGTAGGCTTTTTATATTTTGATTTAGGGTTTTTGATGAAGACGGAGAAGGAGAAAGTATTCAGAGGAGATGTGGTGACGTGAGGGTGGAAGAAGCCTCATTGCAGATCTGGTTGGTTTCTTCCAGATCTACTCCTCAATCTATCTCACAGGTTCTCATTAGCAAGGAGAGAGAGTCATGGTTGGTTTCTTCCAGATCTGCCTCTCAGTCCATCTAACAGGATGGTGAATCAAAAGCTTATGAGATATGCTCTTCCTCCTCAATCTGGTTTGTTTCTTCCAAAACATCGATTAATTTATGGTGTTCTTCCACCATCACATAGACGATTTGATTCAAGAAGACTACAAGAATCGAGGTGAAGATGAGTTTGGGTTTAATTAAAGTGTTTGGTTCAAGTGTTCTTCCACCTTTAAAGGGATGCTTTGATTCAATGTTTGACTATTTAGATTTTTAGGTTGTTTTTTAGGGTTTTTTGGGATGTTGATTTAGATTTTTCATTTTAGGAATTATATTGCATATTTTTCATGAATTTATACAAAGCTGTTCAATTATATTCAATATTTGTTATTGGATGATGATGTTCTTGAAATTTGATTGTATTGTGTTTGAGTATTGAGTATGAGTGTTAGTGTAGATGGTGATGGTGATGGTGTGTGGATAATCTTAATTTTTAAAGGGAAAAATGCCAAAAATAATATGATAATCTTATTTTTATAGTAATATGAAATCTTATTTTTAAATGGAAAAAACAAAAAATGTAAAAAGACTAAATTATCCTTGAGTTAACGGAAATTATTTAACGGGGTTAAGTGGGAGGGACCTATGACGTTACAAAATGTGGAAAGGAGGGACCAAAGGCGTGAGAAAATGTAAACCACAAGGACCTTTTCCTTAATTATTTCAAATTAGGGATGCACAGTGCAATTTTGTGTAAACCACAGGGACCAATCATGTAATTTACTCTTTAAACTAAGTTCAAATGGCTATAAACAATTACTTAGCTGGTGTTTGTTATTTCAAAATAAGCTCGTAATTGCCACTTATGTTTGCTTCGATCAAACATAAGATAATTTGTTTTCTCTTTCTTTTCAGAGCCTCTTAACCCTTAATGTTCTCTGAATAATTAAGTGCTAACTCAACCACTTAATTACCTCTTATTTCTGTCGAACATCATTCTTTTGACTTCAACGTAGGTTTTAGCCTAGATGCATCCTAAATTTGCAATATGCAAAAACGAATATTGTAGATTTGTGTGTTAGCTTTCTAAAACATCTTGAATCGCTTAAATCGACGCTTCGGTGTTTGAGATATGATTAAAACTTCACAACCTTGCAAAGCTTTCAGCATCCTTCTTTTGTTTTTTTTTCCCGTTCCGTACTTCGATCATTGATGCTCATTTCAATTGACATATTTAAGTTGAATTTTTGAGAGATAAAATAGACAATTATACATATTCAGACGTTTGTCAGTTTATAAAACTGATATCCAGGTTTTATTTGTCTTTATATATTAATATATTTTTTATTTGATTTTAGTTTCAGTTAAAAGAAATTAAAATATAACCATTGAACACCTCAAGTTTCGAAAGAATAACTTTGATTATCAATATGTTTATATGTTGATTTGCTACAATTTTTATAAACAGTCGCATGTGAACTTCATATATACTATTAATGTACCCGCGCAATGTGGCGGGATACAACATCCGAATAAGTATAAGTAAAGTTTGCATGATACAATTATGTTTTTTCAAAGCAAAACATAGTTTGGTTTATCTCATGTAGTGTGAAAAATTGTGATTAGGATGTCAAAAACATATTCCGTTAGATTGAATGCATACGTTTGCATACCATTTCATGCATCAAAGAGTATCATCATGCTATTATATGATCCTAAAAATCATAAAAAAAGTAATATTTTATTCTACCACAACATTCTGTCATGATCATAACCATTGAATTTGATTCTCTCCTTGTTTTTGGATCGGTTAATGTGCATCGATAAATCCTTTGATCAACCTCGAATAGGCAGTTATTTCCATTAGTGATAGAAGGGCAAGCTTTTTTGAATGTCAATCACCTACACAAGCAAAAAAAAATTGGAAAGGACCTAAACAAGCAATTTAGTAAGTCGGTAAATATATATTCCAACAAATATTAAGTGAAAGTAAAATATTCCCATACATTTGCAATGGAAAAAAGAAAAGAAAAACAGTAATTTAACTTTTTGTTGCCTTCAGGCAAATAAATAACAAAATAAATAACATTCAATTATATATAACTTGTACAATTTGTGTAACACCCGGAAAATCCTTGTGAGTAATAATAGTCCTAATATTTCTTTATATTTTGACTTCTTAAATTATAATTGATTTCCTAAGTAATTTTCGTAATTGTTACTTGTTAATTGAGAACTTCCGATAGAAATCAGTAAGTTTATTCCTTAAGGAAATTAATGAAAAATAGATGATAAAGTTAAATATTAGATTTTATGGATTAGTTGGATGGGTAATTTGAATACGAGTCCAACGGTTCTTTCCGGAGCAAAAACGGAGTTCTAACGAAGAAGTTACGGCCAAATTAGTGGAAAATGAGAAGCAAACAAACAGAGGTTGGCGCGGATGGTGGCGCCGATGCACTGGCACGGGCGCTGGCTCCGAGCACCTGGCGTGTTGAAAGGGGGTTAAAACCCACCTCTTGGTCCTTGTCACTTCTCCTTTCATCTTAGAACTCAAAAATCAGATTGTTTGCTCTGCTTCATACGATTTTCTCCATCTAAACTAAGGTAAATCCACTTCTCTTAATCCTAGTTCAATTCAAACAACAATTAGATGAATCTCACCAATTAAATTTGATTTAGGGCAATATATCTTCATCTTTCTTCTTGGAGTGTTTGAGTTTAAATCATCAAGTTGGGGTTATGCCAATTGAAGAATTAAGGTGAGTAACTTGTAATTAATTGATTGTATTACACTTATCTACCATTCTTTATCTTGATTTTGGTATGGTTAATGAGAAATCTTGATTTATAAGCTCTTAATGGTTAAGAGGGAAACAAGAAGAGTTCAAGTAAGTTATGGTGGATTAATTGTGTTTTATTACTTAGAATGCCATGGTAAATGTTAGTGTTAAAGGTTGGGTTTGATTATATATCATTGGTATGTGATTATGATGATGGCTTAATATATGTCTTAATGAAGCAAAGATGGCTTAATGGTCAAAATGGACATATTATTGAATTGTAAACATGGATGTTTATTATTGATATTACATAGAATGTGATTTGATACATATGGATGTGTATGAACTACATGGAAGTAGAATTGATATGTTAAATGGTTGGACCATTGTTAAGTGCTAAATATGCTTTGAATATTATTTGGATTAACATATTTGGTATTCACATAATTGGAGGAGCACCTAGTAGGCATTGGAGGATATATTCTTACACACCGTGGGGTGAGTGTAATTGATTCATACCTTCGAATACCGTGGGGTTTTCCGTTGTGTTATGCCTTGTGACAATACCGTGGGGTACCGATCAAGGTATATCTTCGATTATGATGTAACTGGTAGCGATATGGACCTTCTCCATGGAATCCAATTTGTGAATGTATCGAATTGTTATTCCTACATGCTATGATTATGCTCTATGTGCTATGTGTAAACCTCACTTAGGCTTTAAAAGCCTAACACTTGTTATGTGTTTTATGTGTTACAGATTTTAGTGGTTCCGGACACAAGAAGGTCTAGAACGGGGTTGTGAGCATGGGATCATTGTTGGAGATTTAAAGATTGGAATATTGATAATAGAACTTTCCGACATCCTTTTGATATTTGATTGCTATAGTAGTGATCAAATAAGCTAGTGGTCCATTAGTAGTTATAATTAACTAAATATTTGTAATAATGGTTAAGTAATGATAATTATGTATACTTTTGCTTTAGTAATGAGTACCACTCTTCCGTTTTATGGAAGTTTTTGTTAACCCCTGTTTTGGGGTGTTACAAGTTGGTATCAGAGCATTAGCTTAAGTGAACTAAGTATGCTGAGGAGGTACTTAGACTTAAGCTGTGATGAGTTAAGTTATGATTTGTGAGATATGGGTAGAAGTACTAAGACGGGATAGTCTTATAGTTGACAGAAATACGTGAAATTAGTACTGTGACAATGGTAATGAGAATTCTCATGTATAATATGTTCACAATTCCAGTTAGCTACTGTTATTATGAATATATTGTTACATAAGCATACTTGTTTCCAAATTGTTCCAGTGACTAATGATCGGTAAAGTACGTTTCGTGTGTCTATATTCATATAACTATTTCTCATGGTTATCTTTTGTTTTATAGCATAATGATGGTAAAAATGCTACCAAGGTCTTTCAATTCTTTGGAGGACATATCGGTAAATGATTGAGGATTGGAAGGACAACCTGGAACTGGCGGGACTCAGGAAAGTCCGCCGAGACAACCTTAAATAAGTGGATTAAAATGTGAGGAAATAGAATGTAAGATGTTTGATCAAGACGGGAATAGTATGAAATGGTTGAGTAAGTGAGCCTTGGAAGGCATGTATAACAAGTGTTAGAAGGCTGAGAGGGTAACCACTGGTTGGAAATAGAGCGTCAATGATAAGTTGCGTGAGTTAAACAATAGACCTTGTTTGAGTGAATAGCCTTCAATTGCAAGTAGAGTTTTATGCATGGTGTCCTCGAGTGTGTGTTACATGGGTTTTCGTGATTTCAAAACAAACGCATTAATAGCAATTTAGTCGATGATGAGTCAGTATGTACACGTGGGTATTTAGAGAAAAAGGCAATACCATCTATGTCGTACAGTGAAATTTTGAGTTTAGCAATTTGCAAAATACTTCATACTTTATAAGAAAAGTTAAATATAAATGAGTGTGAGAACCGACTAGCTTACTTTGTGTCGGTAATTTTTTTCAACTTTTGTCGTATGAAAAGATTTTCATTAAATATATTACGGTCATAACAACATCGTTTTGGTTGAAAAAGATTAAGTTTTTCGGAAAGTAGTATGCAAATGATTCTCGTGATCGTTGTGCAGTACACTGAAGCTATAAGAATTTTGGGGTCATGTGTACCCAAGTTGCTCCAAGTGTTGTTCTTTAAAAGGAGGAAATGTGCGAAATAAAATATTTAATACATTGTTATGCATGAAGGCTATGAACGAACTAAGTCGTAAAATATTACTATAAGATAATAAAGAACTCTGAGAATGGAGAGGTGTTGGATAAATCATGGGAGAATGTTTGTAATTTTGGTAATTGTGTTCAAGAGGAAGGTGAAAAATGGGAGAGTTGAAAGTGGACTTTAGTGTCGGTTGTAAGAAGGTCTATACCCTTGTTTGGTAACTAGAAATACAGTTGGCAAGGGACGGTTGTGTCCGGAGGAAGGATTAGTAGTCATCAAGGTGATGGAATTAGCAAATTGCTATGAGTAGTGTGGTGAGACAGAAAGGAAATACCCTCGACGTTAAATAAGAATTTATGGTGATCTTGTGATATTAGTATTGCACGAATAAGTTTGAAATGAAGACGATGAGATGTAAATTGTATTATGTTATGTTGAAAGGATTAGGTACAGTCCTTGTTAATGAATAGATTAAAGAAGTATCGATAGGTCGACTATTGACATTGAAGTCGGCAGTTGTGTAAGGTGTATGAGGCCTTTTGCCTGTCACAGGGTGCGGTCTGGGTGCGTTCCGCGTATGCCTGTGCGGGCAGGAACAAAACCGTGAGCGGTGCCGGTATGCTGTTATGCAGAGGGTATCCGCAAAGCGAACAATATCGTGTACAGTGGACTGGGGATGTTACAGAATGTTATAGAATGCGGACAATACATATCTTGTGAAACACCACATGTAGGGATTTTGAGTGATTGATGAATAAATCACGAGTGGAAGAGGTTTTGGTTAAATTATTACATAAGTGAAAGTTAGGTGGTCAAAATACGCTTTTAAAAGTTTATTGTGGTTGTGCAATAATTATGGTGTGTTATATGCTTAATCGCATCTTTTTTTTTTAAAATGTCGGTTTAGCTATTGGTCTTATGAGTGAGGACCGTTTGATGATCTTGTATTTTTAGTACCTTTGGGACTAATGAACTTTGGCAAAATAATATATATATATATATATATATATATATATATTGTGGAGTATATAGAGTTGTATATACGTGTACATATAGATACATATAGGAATTGACTTCATTGGGAAAGTAGCAATGAAGGGGCCGTGAGATTATCATGTCTCGAAGCGTGTGTTGCATGATGTGGGATTTGATGTATTTTAAATTTCATGAGTTGATATTGATAAATGATCAATAGGCCCTTTGAGCAGATGGCTTGGTTTTGGAGTCGGTTGAGTCTTAAGAGTATTCGTCGGTTTAATTAACTTGACATAAGCTTGGGGGTTGGAATTACATGAATTATATTATAACTAAAGTTTACATAATGTGAATACATTGAGTTTTCTTTTGAGATCATGTATGAATGTTAAGTCAGAATCGGAAGATTAAAAGTTGAAGGATCACCTTGTGGGGGGTGTTAGGATAGTGAAAGACTATTGTAGTAGATGAACATTCTACTTATGGTGTAGATGATTTATATAGAATGAAGAATTAGGCATGAACATGGTAAGGGTATGGACTATGTAGATTTGTGATGGAGTGTGCATTGTATATATAATGGTTTGGAGTCATAAAGAATTAGTAAGAAGTGAGTAAGTTTAAGTTAATTAGAAACTCGTGAGTTGTAGTTCAAACTAAAGTTGGGGAGGAATAAAGTAATGAAATAGATTCGGTTAATTGTGCGGGAGAGCATGAAGGTAAATTTGAATTGTGTACGAATGACCATGAGGAATCTGGTCTGCTGTGAGATGTTATGAGTGGAGATTGTACGAACAAGTAGTGGCATTAATTGTCAAGATAAATGTGTCAACCAGTAATAAGAAGTTATAAAGAGGGAACATTAGATGAAAGTCTTTTCGGGGATTCCAGATGAATAGTACTAGTTGTCAATAAAGCTGTTGGAATATGTGGTTGTAAGATGGTGTAGTGATTTGGCTATAATTGGAATAGAATGTCGAGCGGTAGAGTGAGTTTATCCAAAATGATTTTGGTTGTGTGAGTCGTTAAATAAGTTTATGATTTTGAATCATAGAAAGTTTAATAAAGATGAGAAAGTGTTATCGGTATGTGGAAAAGTTGGGAAAAAGAGACAAATAATGATTGGAGGGTAGTACTCCATGCTAACGTAGGAAGTAATGATAGAAAGGTCGGACTTAAGAATGTAGTTATACTACAGGTTCAATGGAATTATCACCTTTGATATATAATATTTTGGTGCTTGGTTGCAATGTGGTCGCGTAGTACGATATTGATGTGAGGAAGTGGTAGTACTTTATACTGAAGAAACGTGTGGGTCATAGATGTAGTGATGGGTGCCGTAGATATAGAAGTATTCAAAAGTGGTGAGTATGCTCAATTTAAAGTGAGTATGGATTTTCAAGCAGTATACGTTAATGTTATTTTGAGACCTGGAGATTGAGATGTGGATGATGACGGTATTGAAGACCAAGCAATAGTCGGATAAAGGTTTAATGGTAAACGGTTACTTTAAGGAGGCTTACAAATCTAAGTTGGGGAGCGGATAATGAGGAAAGAAGTAAGGTTCAGGAAATATGAAAGATGAATCCTTGTTCCTTCTAGATTTTTTTATTTGTGAATGGAACTCATGTGTGGGTTTGGTTAGAGTGCAAAGGTTGGTGATAATTAGGTGTCAACTTTTGGGGCTTAAGGCCAAACATCTTTAGTGTAATCGGGGAATTGTAGCCGATTTTAAAAAGAATGATGGTGATGGTAGTAGTAACCTTAAGATACTCATTTGTGATGAGTGGTTTTAGTGAACTAATCTTTGTGTATGGTTAATGAACCTGTCTGTTTGATGATTAATTATTGAGATGGATTTTGGAGTCTATTAGAGCTCTTTGGATGTGAATGGCCGTTAACGATAGGGACAATTGAAATTAGAGATTTGGTTGGTCTCAGTATTAATTAAGCCTTAAATTGATTTAGAGTTTGAAACTGAAATCAAGATGTATAGAACATTTTAAGGTTGGGAGACGACTGAAGTCGTATGGTTGGGAGTTTCTCTATGGTTGGAACGTTTATCCGTACATAAGTACAACGTATGTGTAGGGGCTTTGTTAATAAACAATTGTTCGAGGAATTGTCTTTATAGACCGTGTGGATGGAATTTAGATTCCCGTTAGGAATTGTTGAATTTTGGTCGACAGTGAGTCGGTTGACTTTGGGTTGTAAAGAATATAGATTTCGAGGACGAACTCGTTTTAAGGTTGGGAGAATTGTAACACCCGGAAAATCCTTGTGAGTAATAATAGTCCTAATATTTCTTTATATTTTGACTTCTTAAATTATAATTGATTTCCTAAGTAATTTTCGTAATTGTTACTTGTTAATTGAGAACTTCCGATAGAAATCAGTAAGTTTATTCCTTAGGGAAATTAATGAAAAATAGATGATAAAGTTAAATATTAGATTTTATGGATTAGTTGGATGGGTAATTTGAATACGAGTCCAACGGTTCTTTCCGGAGCAAAAACGGAGTTCTAACGAAGAAGTTACGGCCAAATTAGTGGAAAATGAGAAGCAAACAAACAGAGGTTGGCGCGGATGGTGGCGCCGATGCACTGGCACAGGCGCTGGCTCCGAGCACCTGACGTGTTGAAAGGGGGTTAAAACCCACCTCTTGGTCCTTGTCACTTATCCTTTCATCTTAGAACTCAAAAATCAGATTGTTTGCTCTGCTTCATACGATTTTCTCCATCTAAACTAAGGTAAATCCACTTCTCTTAATCCTAGTTCAATTCAAACAACAATTAGATGAATCTCACCAATTAAATTTGATTTAGGGCAATATATCTTCATCTTTCTTCTTGGAGTGTTTGAGTTTAAATCATCAAGTTGGGGTTATGCCAATTGAAGAATTAAGGTGAGTAACTTGTAATTAATTGATTGTATTACACTTATCTACCATTCTTTATCTTGATTTTGGTATGGTTAATGAGAAATCTTGATTTATAAGCTCTTAATGGTTAAGAGGGAAACAAGAAGAGTTCAAGTAAGTTATGGTGGATTAATTGTGTTTTATTACTTAGAATGCCATGGTAAATGTTAGTGTTAAAGGTTGGGTTTGATTATATATCATTGGTATGTGATTATGATGATGGCTTAATATATGTCTTAATGAAGCAAAGATGGCTTAATGGTCAAAATGGACATATTATTGAATTGTAAACATGGATGTTTATTATTGATATTACATAGAATGTGATTTGATACATATGGATGTGTATGAACTACATGGAAGTAGAATTGATATGTTAAATGGTTGGACCATTGTTAAGTGCTAAATATGCTTTGAATATTATTTGGATTAACATATTTGGTATTCACATAATTGGAGGAGCACCTAGTAGGCATTGGAGGATATATTCTTACACACCGTGGGGTGAGTGTAATTGATTCATACCTTCGGATACCGTGGGGTTTTCCGTTGTGTTATGCCTTGTGACAATACCGTGGGGTACCGATCAAGGTATATCTTCGATTATGATGTAACTGGTAGCGATATGGACCTTCTCCATGGAATCCAATTTGTGAATGTATCGAATTGTTATTCCTACATGCTATGATTATGCTCTATGTGCTATGTGTAAACCTCACTTAGGCTTTAAAAGCCTAACACTTGTTATGTGTTTTATGTGTTACAGATTTTAGTGGTTCCGGACACAAGAAGGTCTAGAACGGGGTTGTGAGCATGGGATCATTGTTGGAGAGTTAAAGATTGGAAGATTGATAAAAGAACTTTCCGACATCCTTTTGATATTTGATTGCTATAGTAGTGATCAAATAAGCTAGTGGTCCATTAGTAGTTATAATTAACTAAATATTTGTAATAATGGTTAAGTAATGATAATTATGTATACTTTTGCTTTAGTAATGAGTACCACTCTTCCGTTTTATGGAAGTTTTTGTTAACCCCTGTTTTGGGGTGTTACAATTTGTATCAAATATATAACATTCAATTATAGTATATTCAAGACCAATATTTCAGGACATATATACTACGAAAACTAAACCTTCCATGCTGTAAAAGCTACTTTAAAGAAGAAACATATATGTCGGGAAGCTCAACCTCCGACATAAATTCCCATCAGTCTTTGCAAAGATCTGCATTGGTCTTCGCAATATGGAAGGAACGAAAAAAACGAAAAGCAAAAATGATAATTTGGAATTATGGATAAAAACGAAAATAAAAAGATCGGCCATGACATTGTTAATGGTATCAAAACTGATAAGGTTTTCTTAAAAACTGCATCTAAACGCACAATCACAACAAATCAAAACCAGCAAACCCGAAATTTACGAAACATGAGTACTGCCTTTGACTCATAATTTACAAACATTATTTAAAATACAAACATTATAACACATAATTTAAATGAGTGATCAAAGCATGTGTAGCTCAGTGGTAAGGTAACATCCTTGGGGGGTCAGTGGATGGTATTCCTGACTACCAGGGTTCGAACCCCGTGGTAAGCATGCCTGAGATACCCGCCTAACCTCTGGTTGGGCCGTCCTTAGGTGGTCCAATCGAAGACTGGGCTATCGCCCCAGCCTAATGTGGTTGGGAATAGGCCCAAGCGTAAGTTGGGCTGCGGACGCGGCGGATTAGTGGGCTGCCCTTGGATGCCCGATACCGCCGGGACGGTGTGCGTACGTGTGTGCGTGTGTTCGTGGTAGTCGTTCGTGGGTTCGATGCCGCATTGCCGTTCAAAAAAAAAATTAAATGAGTGTGGCGACTCTTACCGGTATTTTGTTGCATATGGTACCTTTTTTTATGTAATACGATCTTACCCGGAAAGTAATCGAACGAAAGGCAAAAAATGATAATTGGGAATTATGGATAAAAACGAAAATAAAAAGATAGGCCATGACATTGTCAATGGTATCGAAACTGATAAGGTTTTCACAAAAACTGCATTTTAACGCGCAATCACAACAAATAAAAACCGGCAAACCCGAAATTTACGAAACATGAGTATTGCATTTGACTCATAATTTACAAACATTATTTAAAATACAAACATTATAACACATAATTTAAATGAGTGTGGCGACTCTTACCGGTAATTTGTTGCATATGATACCTTTTTTATGTAATACGATCTTACCCGGAAAGTAATCGAGAGTGTTGCCTCTTGCTGGTAATGAAGATACAAGCATGAGTACTGCACTACTAATGGATGCTCTAATTTATATTGGTGCCTTTGACTTATAATCAGTTGTCAAGTTCAACATGCAATGACAAATTGGATTGTTTTAATTCCATATATAACTAAAATAAATATCCAAAAATCCATCCAAATTCTTATATAATAAACACTAAAGTTAACAAAACCTTCTCAACACATGAACTAAAGAAATTATGTGATAAGCTATGATATAAAAAATATAGATCACTCACTGAATAAGATGAAACCCATGTCGTCATCAGATTCCTCAGATGGCTCTTACTTCTTCTCTTCAGCCGGAACAGAAGCTGCTACAGTCGGAGCACCACCACCGCCACCAGAAACAGGAGCAGCCACAACAAACTTGCTTGGATCCTGCTGGTCCTAACCAACCTTGGGCTAGTTATTTTCCCGCTGCAATGCAGTGAGATGTCAAGTTTGTTGAAAGGGAATAACTCGAAATGTTTGATGATTCTTATTTTATTTTGCCACAATCGATTTTAACTTTATGTTTTTGCGTGGTATATAAATTTTTGTGTGGTATATAAAGCGTTGAAGCTTCTCCATTGCAACTAAATATTATTATTCAAATTAAAATAGAGTTTAAAAGTGCAACCAGATTTAGTTGAAGTGCATATTAGATCAGCAACAATAAACCACCAACAAAGCAGTAACACGGAAAGGAGTAAGTCTCACTACACCCGCACAAAATAACAAGCAAGACATCATATATATAGTCACTTACCCATCCATGGGTGTGCATCTCTGATATTAGGATTACATAATAACATATATATATATACAAAGTGCAAGCACAAATTGGCATATGCATGCATGAGTGTGACATGATGTGGCGTGTTAGGGACAAAATCGAGACTAATGTCTAATTTCTTTAAATCAAACGACTCAACTCAACGTGGTTTTTGTCTAGAAATGAAACCACAAAGAAATGTCATGTTTCAAGTTCCTTTTCATCGAACTGCATGGGTTATTCACTTTCAGTCATTCGGTCAATTTATTGAATTATATAATCTACAACTTTTTGCACAAAACTTCATAAACACTTATTAAGGAATCCATTTTTTCATGAATACAAAGCAGCATAAACAATTTGGGAGTCAAAAGCATGCACATACAAAATAAAAACTAATGCTAAGTAATTTTTTTTTTGTTTTTTTCACTTCTTAAGGGGGCATGAACTTTAGCATCAAAACGCCATCCAGTCAAACTTAGTTCTTACACCAACAAATATGGGTTAATATATGACCTACACAAAGTCCAATCTATGTTGAGTGCATTCTAATCTGGGGGGACAAAAAAAATATATAGAGACTTAAAAGTAGTGTTTCAAAGACTAACCTAAACACTTTGTTGTATAAAGTAGTGTTTCAAAGCCATTAAAATGTGTCTAATATCATGATCGTCATCCTCCTGTTCTAATAAAACAAGCTTTAGTATAAAAAACATGTAAAATAAATCAAACTGATGACCTAACATCTCGACTCAAAACCTGCTCACTGTTTCCCGAAGCAACTCTTGCTACAATCATCTTCTATGCATTGCTAGAGATTTTTTACCCTAAATCATACACAAATATGAGTACGTAATCGCATATCAAGATAGCCGAAGTTGGCCGGTATTTGATAATTGAATGAATCTAATTCCATGTAACAAATCCATCAAGGAACATTTCATATATCTTAACTCAAAAAGAATACAACATATCAATCACCTACAATTTCCAAACAAATTTTGACTACATAAGTTGTAACAAAAATGCCTTAGGATTCGGCTCACTAAAGTAATGCATCACAGGGTGGTGAGTGTAAAAATGTGGCATAAAAAGGATACAAAATGAAAGTTAATTCTAATTGCATGATTCCAGAATACTCAAGTTTTGGCATTGAATCAATATAATGAGCATTAGACATAAAAAAAATATGGTGAACTACACTTGAATTCCCCAAAATTGGTGAAGATAATATCTCCTCAACTAACTCAAATTGTCCAAATAAATAATATATAACTCAAATTGTCCAAAAAGAAGTCGCACTACTTAATTTTCAACAAAAACTGCATGATATTGTACATCAAGCTTAAACAATTGTAATCTTGAAAACGTTTTTTTTTAGAAAAACTGTCTCTTATTCTTTTTATATAGTAGAATAGATATTAGTTTTGAAATAAAATATCTTCTGCCATGCATTTCAATGTCATATGTAAGATTTGTATTTGTTCAATTATGTATTGTATATTTGTATTTAGTTTTACTTCCAAATGAATATATATATATATATATATAGAGAGAGAGAGAGAGAGGTGGACTCAAATGAGAACGTTCTATTTAAGAAAACACAAAAACGACCGTTCATGTACAAAATCATATATGATTCACGCGACTTCCCACGCGCATTGACGGATCCGGTGTACAATTAATGGGAGGAAGGGACCCCATTAAAACTAAAAAAATTGGGAAATTTTATAGGTAAGACATAATTGTTTTGACTTTTTTACTTCAGTGTCCCCTGGTAATTTCTCGTCTGGGACTCCATCAACCAAAAAAAGTGCATTGAAACCAACCAAAAATATATAAACAAAAACACTCTCGAAATCAACTAAAACCCCGAAAAGTCTCTCAAATTGACAAAAAAAAACCTTAAATTTTCTTGAAATCAACCAAAAATCGTTCAAAGTCGACTGAAACGATGAATTTAGGCTAGAAATACATCGGAAAATTTTGCGGGGATTTATCTACCTTACAAGGTGCCCCCACTAAGAAAAAATCATGGATCTGCCACTGGCCACACGATTTGCAAGTCACAGCCAATATCGCCCGCGTCCAGTTTTTTGTAGTTAGTGTAAAATCACATATGATTTTATACATAGGCGGCCATTTTCGTGTTTTCTTAAATAGTTAGCGTTCTTATTTGAACTTTTCTATATATATATATATATATAAACAATTAAATTCAAAAACTTAATGTTACCAAGACTATAATGATTTAGTCTTTATACTTAAAAAAGGTCTCAAGTTGTTAAAGTAAGTTCCAATGTTGGGACTAATTTAATGTGTGGATGGGAGATTTTATATCAGTCTAAACCTTATATTCAACCGAATTATATTCAAACTCATGAATCATGATTATTGAGAACAAAATTTAAGATCTTACTATTAAAACCCTCCATTGTCATATAGGCTATGTTTGGCAAACTAGCTGATAAGCTAGCTTATGACTTATAAGATAGCTGGTATCTGATAAGCTAGTTGGTATCTTATAAGCTAGCTGGTATCAAGTTTTACTTTCTCAAGTTCTCCTTTTAATTTCTCACATTCCTCCCCAGACTCTTTCAGTTGGAACTCCAGACCATTCTTTTCCCACTTCCAATAGTTTGTATCATATGAGTGTTGAAGTTCATTGGCTTGAAAAGCCTTAATTTGTTCTTCAAACCTCTCAACAATCACTACATAATCTCTTCTATCCTTTTCTAATCTCTTAAGGTCATCACACATTCCCTGGTTGTGATCTCTATACTTTTTCACAGTGTCTATACAAGCTTGAGAACAGAGATTAGATTTTACCTCAGTAGGAAGATCTGAGACTTCTGCCATGAGTGCTTGATTCTGAATTGCCTCTTCTGCTTGATCACTCCAGTCAAATCCCATTCCTTGTTGAGAAACAAGGGCTTGAACAGAGTTTCTGTTCTGGTTGAAGCTTCCAGTCTGAGCTTGTTGATGGTTGTTTTGAGATACTCCACCTCTGCATTCTCTGGCAAAGTGTCCCATCTTATGACACTTGTAGCATTCCACCTTAGACTTGTCAAACCCAGCACCATCTTCTCTTCTTTGGGAAAAGTTGTTTCTCCCAGTCCTCTTTATAAACTTTTTCACCCTCATAGAAAGCATAGCCATCTGCCACTTGATATCCATCTCCTCAAGATCATCAGCATTAATCTGTTCTAAGTCATCATTAATTAATGAGGAGTTAACATGACTAGAAAAGAAAGCTTCTAGTACAGAATCATTGGCCTTCTCCTGATTGACTCCACCAGCAGTACTAACTGATTCAGGGTTAGCAGTAGAATCAGTTGATGCTAATAGGAGTGCAGCATTATACACATATCCTGAGGGCTTCTTCTTGGCTTCAACCTCTGCTTCAAATACCCTAAGATCATTGAAAATATCATCAAGCTCTTTATCTTCTAACTGGTCATTCTGTCTGAAAGACACAGTATACATTGTCCATTCCTCACCTAATGATCTTAGAAACTTCCTGTTTACATCATCAGCCTCCATACGAACTCCAACTGTAGCCAATTCTCCAATCAACTTATTAAATCTATCAAAAGTTTGAGTCATAGACTCATTCTTTGTAGAAGTAAAATTTTCATATTGTTGCTTAAGAATTGCCTTCTGGTTCCTCTTGGTGCTCTTGGTACCAGTGAATCTCTTTTCCAATGCATTCCATAAAATCCGAGCATCAGTGCAGTGATGAAATTGGTGCTGATACTCATTGGGAATAGCCAAAAGCAGAGTGCTTAAGGCTTTCATCTCTGTTTGTCTAACCTTTCTTTCTGCATCAGTCTTTGGAGGGGGTCTTTTGCCATCTGGTCCAACCCTTCCTTCAGCACATGGACCATTCTCTATAATATCCCAGATGGAATAATCAGTAAGCAAAATATACTGCTTGATTCTAATCTTCCACATGTCAAACTCATTAGTCCTGAGCATGGGAACCTTTGAAACAAGAGTACTGTTTGATTCAACTGTGTTGTCCATAATGATTGTAGATTTCTAAGAAACCAAGCTCTGATACCACTTGTCAGGATCGATTCCAAACAAGAATAATTATACTTAGAAATCAGAATTAAAGAATCTTGCGGAATAGAACTTTAATTCAAACACACTCAATGAACAACTAATCAGAAAACACAATCTGTTTGTATTCAAAACTTCAACTCACAAGTTTACAACCAAACCTCAATCTTGTTGAACAGGCTCAACAAGACGACTTCTACTTCTCTAGAAATAGGGTTCTAAACCTTGAGGTTAATTCTCTCTAAAACAAAAACGAATTCTTAAAAAATTCTCTTAGAATAGCTATCTATCAACATCTATTTATACTAAATAATTACAAGATAACTATCAAAACAAAATTGATCTTCAGAATATTCTTTCATGCTTATCTTCAATCATTCCATCTTTATCTCCAACATTCTTGCATTCCATAATTATGATCATAAGCAGTATTAACATCGTTATGCACAAGCAGTACTAACATTGTTCCAGCAGCATTAACTTTTACTTGCAGTACTAACTTTGCTCTGGCAGTAGTATTGTTGTTCTGGCAGTACTAACCATACTTGGCAAATCTTCAGTTCCCAACAGTCTCTTTGACTTCCAAATGAAAGCGTTCGAATGGGTCACGAAAAGAGACAAGAATCTGGCGATAGAGTGGTCGTTATGGCTCTCGAGCCCCGATGCGGGGTGACTCAGCACTGTTATAGGGGAACTCTCAAATTGAAGTCTGTTGATTCAGTTTCCTGCACCACAAAGGAGTACGTGCCACTGGGATTCTTATGACATAGCATTGGGACGCAGACGGCAACAGCGGGGATCTAAAAGCGGTGTCGTTTGTATACGGTTACTGTAATTTTACTGAGCTGAGAGCAGTTAGCTGCGGTAATTACGGTCCCTGTGTGCAGTGTTTTTTTCTGGTAAGGCTGCTCGGTTTGTGCCTTACAAACCGAGTAGTCCGTTTTTTGTGAACAGTTTGAGTGTGGTTATGTTACTGTGTTCGATTTGTTTTCACTGCTATGTTCCTGCTATTGTATCACCATGTGGGGTTGTAATCTTTGTTTAGTGGTTTTGAGATTGGCAATAAAAATATTCTGCTGTTACAAAAAAAATCTCCATCTTTCTAAATAATTATTATCACATAATGGATCACAATTGTCATTATAATTGATAACAGTGGTAGAGATAGTGGTTGTCTAGACTCTAGAGACGGATCTACTAATAGAGTAGGGGTTGACCTGGTGCACGACCATCGCTTAATCCTCATGTTGTAATAGATTTTTTTTACAGGTTATATTTGTGTTGTTGGTCTCAACCATCGGATTTGTAAATAGTACAATGGTCATTCAACTTAGTAAATACTTTAGAATAGTTTGCCACAAAAAATAGTCTAAGTCTGATAAAAATCAATCTATCGGATTTGTGTAATAAGGTTAAAAATCTGATGTCTCAATAAGAATCAATATCAAACCATCGAATTTATAACCATCGAATTTCTAGGTTTAGGATAAGGTTGAAAGCCGACATAAGCCTTATGCAACCATTAGATTCTTAACCACATCTGATTTAAATACTCCTTTGAATTATCTCAATTATTCAATATCTGACAGGATTATTCTTCATAAATGTCTATAACTGGAAGCGGATTAGATTGTCATTTAGCCAAAAGAATATCAGTTCAAGATACAGTTAGTTTGTAGTCTGACAAATACTACTACTGGCAAGTCGAATTTCGAAGTACAAACTTGTCCAACAAGTTTGGTTCACCAACTCTCCCTGAATTCTATCCTAGTATGGGAACATGCAAAAACATGTCACCCCTTTATCACTCTGCAGGTCAAGGTCACCATGACGTATACTTTCTCTTTTTTAAATTAGGTTAAAGAAGCCAAGGAGGTAGATGAAGAAAATATTTAAATTAAGTTAAATACTTTTTTAATTAAATGACTGATTTGCCCCTTGATTTAAACAAGGGTTTGGATGATATTAACGTCGTTAACTATGGAAGGACCACGAGTAAAAATTAATTAAAAAGTTATGAACCACCACCGTAGATGGTATTACTTTAGAGACCAAATCTAAAATTTGGGCAAACCACATAAACCACCGATATAATTCACTCTTGATTATAACTTAATTTTTTATTTAACAAAATATTTTTTATTTAATTAATTTAAAGTAAGCGTATATAATTTTTGTTTAAAGAATTCATTTTGTATTTAAAGCAATGTTCAAAAAATTACAATTTTCATCAAAATCACATGTGATTCGCAATGAATTAATTAATTTTCAAAATATTTCCTAATCACATGTGATTTAAATTTTGAAAAATAACGATTCAAATTAAACATATGAAAAAGAAAAAAAATGAAAACATAATAATATATAATGTGTATCAAAACACATTTAAAATGTATAAGATCACATGTATTTTAAAACGTAATTCATATTTTTTTTTATCAAAATCACATGTGGTTCACAATAATTTTTTTTTTCAAAATATTTTCCTAATCATATGTGATTTAAAATTTGAAAAATGATTATTTAAATTAAACATTGAAAAAATAGTGAAGACAAAATCATACATGATGAGTAGCAAAACATATTTGAAATGTATAAAGATCATATGTATTTCAAAACGTAATTCATAATTTACACATATCACTTGTAATGTTGTAAATAACTTAGATTTCTTTTCTACTATAATGAATATCACATATGATACATTGATGAAAACGAGTCTTTTTAGGGAAAATGTCGATTAATTATGGATATCACATGTGATTTTTGACGAAAATTGTATAAAATTCTTAAATAAACTTATCCAATAAAAATAAATAATTAAAATGAAAAACTAAATCACACTTATTTAATGTTGTAAAAAATAGCAAGTTAAAAAATAATATTTAATCATGCTTAATAATGAAAATTATAAAAAAAATAATGAATAAACATCTTAATTAAATTTATTACGTAATCTATATAGAAATAAATGAGTTTCCATATATAATATATATATAAAAAATGACACATACCCTTTTGGGCAATTTTTAAGAAAATTTTATTTGACGTATCTATACATATAATAAATGAGTAACTAGCATGCCAAGTGTCGTCTTCTGGTGAGCCGACTTCAGTATTTTTTCGCCTAAACATGTATCTGGACGCGGTTTACATTATAAGTTCAATTAGAACACCCACATTCACTCCTCCTTAATTCAATTTTTTTTTAATTTATACGTTACATTTACTACCCTTATAATTAGGTATGTAGTTTACTTTTAATCTTTTATTGTTTTATTTTTCATTTTAGACTCTTATCATATAAACATAAATAATGTATATGAACTAAAATGCATTAAAAAACATTTCTATTTTTTACAAATTATACCATTGCAATCGCTTTATCAATACCTTCGAAATGAGCCCAATATTAAATATTTTTGGATTTAATTATATTATTAAATATCATAAATATATACGAATTAATGTGTCGTGATTAGTATGAGATTTGTTGAAATTAGTATGAGATTTGATACAAATAATCACTAAATTGTCGTGATTTTCTTTTTGCAATTTCATATCAATTTTTACTTCAAAGTCGAATTATTTCGACGAATTACAATTCTATCAAATTCCATTATGTCAACGAAACATCTTTAGAATTATCATAAGAGATTTAATTACATGAAAAAAAATATCACTTATCAACTGACTTTTGGATTATGAGTTCGAACATTTTTCAAAAATATAAATATGCAATTATTGTGTATTCGTTTGATAAATTCATTTAGTAACGACATTTATAATAGGTATCAAACTTAATAGACATATTTTTATCTTCAAGATAATATTTCCTATTTGTGGAATTTTTGTTTTCTTTTTATCAATTATTGTATGTGTCACAAAATTATTCAATAACTATTAAACATCAAATAATTAACTTAAAACACAAATTTGATCGCCACGCAACGGACGAGCCAAAGACTAGTTATTTAATAAAATAATTAGTCTAGAATAATTTCCTATTCTTTTTATTAGGTATCATTCTCGTATAAACTCGATTCCCTCTTTTTGCTCTCTCTCTCTGTCTATATATATATATATATATATATAATATGTTTCTTTTTTCTCATGAAGAACACGAGAACTTATTTTTTTCCCGCTTCTTTCTCTTTTATATTAAAATTTTGTTATGTGTTTTAGAGAATCTATGACACATGATAAAAGTGAAAAGTAGGGTTAAAAGTGAAAATTGTATGAGATGCAGTAGGGAGCCACACGTTAAATATTTGAAAGTTGGAGGTACGAATTATATGTTCCGCCAAAAAATCAAATGTTTCGCAACATGGGAATATGGCTTCAACGGAATTGTTTGGTATGGTGTTGCATATATTTCGTGAATTATAGCATCTCTAAACGGAGAAAATGAATATTCTTGGTTTTTTTATTCAAATAAAATATTCTTCAGATTTAGAGGAGAAATTAAAATATATATATATATATATTCAAAATTAAATTTTGTAAGAGAAAAAGAGAACACATATATTTTAATTAATTAATTATTATTTTGGAGTATGAGGAATATATAAGTAATTTATTATAAAGTTTGTTAGGCCATCCTCAGCGCATAACTAAAAGCCCTCAAGCCCTCAACGCCATATCAGCGCCACATCAGCTAAGCCCTCAAGCCCTAAAGACCCGCATCGCATAACTAAAAGCCCTCTTGCCACCTCATTTTTTTAATTCTTTTATTTATACATTTAATTATTTAGCAAAATAAAAATATTTATATATTTTTTAATAAATAAAAATAAGATAAATAATAAAAATAAAAATTCATATCATTCATTAAAAATAAAAATTACAAAATAAAGTTAAAAATCTACTCGTCGTCATTGTTGGGAACTTGGATACGCCAAATATGTTCGACCAAATCCGACCAAAGGTTATTATGAGTGGCCCGGTTTTGGACTTCTCGAACATTTGCCGCGCGTTGTTCCTCACTGATTTGGGTTTCGTTATCATCCGTGAAAAGGCCGTTTTCATCGCCACCACAAATAGCATGGTATTCGTCTTCGAGTGTCATATTGTGTAATATGACACAAGCGTACATAATGTTTCCCAATCTTGAGAGTTCTCATCCGCGTGCCGGGTTATGAAGTATATGCCAACGTTGTTTAAGCACGCCAAAAGCTCGTTCAACATCTTTACGTGCCGATTCTTGCGCGGACTTGATTTTTTGTCGTTTAGGGTCCCGTGGGCACGTAAATGATTTTACGAAAGTAGCCCATTCCGGATATATCCAATCCGCTAGATAATATCCGTGCTCGTAGGTGGCTCCATTCACCTCAAAAGGGCAGTCGGGTGCTTTTCCATCATATACATCGTTCAAGATGGGCGACTGATTGAGAACATTGATGTCGTTGTTGGAACCGGCAACACCAAAGTATGCGTGCCATATCCATAGATCTTGAGAGGCCACTGCTTCTAGCATGATTGTCGGGTGCTCATGATCACCTCTCATGAATTGACCTCGCCATGCATTCGGACAATTTACCTACGCCCAATGAGTACAGTCTATGCTGCCGAGCATACCGGGAAATCCGTGTTTAGCTTCATGCGCGGCGTACAACTTCTGAATATCAATAAAAGTAGGGTTGCGTAAATATTTTTGACCATACAGTTCAATAATACCTGTGCAGAATTTGTACAGACAATCTCGTGACGTTGTCTCTCCCATACGGATGTACTCGTCAAGTGCGTCAGCAGTTACTCCATACGCCAATTGCCAAATAGCGGAAATACACTTTTGTATCGGAGAAAAACCTTGTTTGCGTCTGCCGTCCACCCGAAGTGTAAAATACGGATACTCTCCTGCTAAATCTTCAACTATTCGTTGCCTGCTCATCCTGAACCGCCGCCTAAACATATCCGGTGTATAAACCGGGTTGTTGCCAAAGTAGTCCCGCAAAAGCCGCTCGTTTGCAGCTACCCGACCTCTTTCTAGATTCCCGGCCCTCGGTTCTCTTCTTGACGATGAGGCCGTGCTACCATAAATCCATTGTGCAGTATGTCGAAAAACTTCCCTTTGTAGATTCAACAACTCGTCGGTGTCTACGGATGATGATGATGCGGTCGGTGAACCGGGTTGTGGCGAATCCATATTGTTTAAAATATAGAGAATGGAAGAGAATGAGAGAATTTGAGAGATATTGGTGTAAAAAAATAAGAGGTTTGGATTAATATATATAGTGTGATTAAATTGGAAAAAAATTAATTTTTTTTTATAAAAGTAGCCGTTGGTAGTTATTTATTTTCAAGATTTAAAAAAAATGCCAAATAGCCGTTGGAGCTTTCGGGTTCCTCGGGTTTAAAAGCCCGCTGGCCGAGCCCGAGGATGAAGCCCGCGTCGCCCCCACCGCTGCCCGCACGAGCCCGAGCTCGAGCCCGAAGGGCGCTGCAGATGGCCTTAGAAAATTAAATATATTTAATATTTTAATAATAATTTACATTAAAATCTCAAATATTAACAATCCGTTAGAATTGGATATAACAATTTTGAATTTTACAAGTCTAGTTTAGAAAAATTATGGAAAAGTTGTTGAAAAATACCCATATTAATATTATAGAGTAAATTACAGTTTTGGTCCCTGTGGTTTGTTTAAAATTACGGATTTCATCCCTGGGCTTCATTTATTATGGAAATGGTCTCAGAGGTTTGCACTTTCTATTGGATTTGGTCCCTATCCCTGAGACCCTGACGTCCGTCCAACTACTCCGTTAAGCTTGAGGGTATTTTTGTCTTTTCACTATTTAACCATTTTCCTTTTCTTTTTTAATTTTTTTCTTGAATCTTCAACACCATATGAAGAACATGAAGAACAATCTTCATCTTCTTAAATGAAAACCCTGAGTCTTAATCAATTCTCAACTTAAAATGAAAACCCTAAATTAGTAACCAACAATTGATTTTGTAACGCCCCAAATTCCGGACTAATTTGAACCTCAAAATTCCACAAGTTATGATAATATAAACTTCAAACTTACATATATATAGCAAGGAAATTAACCATCAAGAGTATATTTACAATACAGGATCCTTCAAATAACCTATTAATCTAATCATATCACTATAATCAGATTAACTAAGTTATCTAAGCAATCCAACAAAATCTCTTCTTGTTAATTGACACCTCTGTTATTTCAAAAATGCTCGTCCCACAACCCTTTACCTTCCCGAGCTGGTACCTGGTAAGAAAACATCATTTGAAACGATTAGGCCAACGCCTAGTGAGAACATTCGTTTCCACAATAATATTTGCAAAATCAATGTAAACAAGTTATATCAAACCTGATTACCCTTTTTCTTACCATACGTGTAACTCTATTCTATTAACACGATTTCCATCTCATCCCATGAATATGACTGACACTCATTCCATCATCATATCTTGCCTCAGAGCCACACTACGAATCTTCAATGATTCTAGATTAATGCTCTTATCCAATAAATCGCAATTACACATGCCCATTTATCGGAAAGGAAGTAGAGATTACAAGCACTTATGTCAATCCCATTTTCTTCCTTAGAAATTGGGAATAACGATTATTACCACACGCCTATTCCACAATTTCCACACACACACTGGAATAACGATTATTACCACACACCTATTCCATGTGATTACCAAACATTAGTGCCACACACATCAGAATAATGACTAAACTTCATCTATTTCACGTGTACATAACCATTAGCACCACACACATCAGAATAATGACTAAACTTCATCTATTCCACGTGTACATAACCATTAGCACCTATGGATCCATTACACTTACAACACCCCTGCCTAGTATTACACCAGCACAATCTATAGGCCTAATATACTACCATTCAAATGTACGTATGTTCAAGCTACACAAATTATGTCTCAATTCCTAAATCATACCTTTCCATGATTAACAGAACCTGCAATTCTCCAATTTCTCAAAAGTGTCCGGACAACAGGGGTTTCCGGATAACTTAAACTATCCGGACAACTGAACTTTCCGGATAACTACAACTCACCGGATGCATGCATAATCCGGACAATACACTTTCCGGACAATCATCTAATCCGGACAACACCCGGGAACTAGATCAACCCGGATACTATCCGGTAACTATATTCATCCGGGAACTTACAATAAAATCTAAACTTACCGGATACTCTTCTGCGTCCGGATACATTCTTCACAAGGGTTTCCGGATACGACGCTTAATCCGGAAACCTTCGAACTGCAGCCTAAAATCCAATCTAATTCGATGTCTGTTTGATTCAGCTCATTCCAGACCATCCCATACAGTTCATAACCAATTTATACAGCTATTTCAAGGTTTAATTTAACATGAAAACACTGATTTAAGCAAACAACAAATGAACTCACCTTGAACTTGCAAAACCCACTTTTCTGCACGATTTTGATTCCAATCTGTTGATAATGATTCTGAAATCCAATTCAATACACAGATTCGTTTACAATCATACATCTACAACAAGTTCTATCATAAACTATGGTAAATTCCTTACCAATTTAAGCCAAAACCTTACTTTCTTCCTTTTCTTCCTTTTCTCTCTTTTCTCTATTTCTCTCTGCCTCTTTGATTCTCCAAACCGACCCAAACATAAGAAATGAGAAAATATCTGATTTTTCTGCTATTTTATCCATACATACTTTCCAAAATGACCAAACATACCCTCCTAAATAACACCAAACTTTAATCCCTTGTATTTTAACCCTATTGAATTATAAAATTTCCATATAATTCAAGGTTTAACCCAAAATACAAAAGATCCCAATTCTCATTAAAATACGATTATTGAAAATTTTGGGATGTTACAATACTCCCCAACTTGAAAATGATTTCGTCCTCGAAATCAGAATCAGGTAAACAGATGGGGATACCTACCCTTCATACTCTCTTCCGACTCTAAAGTCACATTGGCTCCTCGATGGTGTTTCCACTGTACTTTTAAGTCGCAGGAGGGGGACATTTAAGTATTCGTGATACTGTGCCACTTTGAATCGAACAATCGTCTGACGATCACTCCGGTGCAACTGAAGATGTCTCCTGCTGAAGAAGACAAGACAAAGCTGTGTCAGGTATGTAAACCTATCTATTTAGAACTTTCTGACCGAATGACACCTCTTGCTGAACGGATAGATTCCTTCAAGGCCACCAGTAATGAACAACTACTTGAGATTAGATCACTATCTGAAAAGTTAGATGTTCAAATGCAAATAACTGAGAAATACAAGTCTGAAAATGCTATTTTAAAAGAAAATTGCAAAAATATTTCAATAACACATAAAGACTTAATGTAACACCTTAGGCATATCCCACATCGGCCATGGACAGGAGAGATGCTGGGTATATTAGTAAACCTTGGCCTTACCAGACACAACGCGTTTTGGGGCCACAAGCATGCGGGTTCCTTGGGAACTCTGTGGTTAAGCGTGCTTGGGTGGGAGTAGTACCAGGATGGGTGACCTCCTGGGAAGTCCTTTCGAAGTCCTTGCCAGGTCGCCAAGAACAAAGTCGTGAGCCAGTGGGGCAAAGCGGACAATATTGTGTTGTGGTAAGCGGGGTGTTACAAATGGTATCAGAGCCACTCCTGTGCCGTTCGGGATGGTGGGGCAAACCTCATCGAGGACGATGAGTCCCTAAGGGGGGGTGTGTGTAACACCTTAGGCATATCCCACATCGGCCGTGGACAGGAGAGATGCTGGGTATATTAGTAAACCTTGGCCTTACCAGACACAACGCGTTTTGGGGCCACAAGCATGCGGGTTCCTTGGGAACTCTGTGGTTAAGCGTGCTTGGGTGGGAGTAGTACCAGGATGGGTGACCTCCTGGGAAGTCCTTTCGAAGTCCTTGCCAGGTTGCCAAGAACAAAGTCGTGAGCTAGTGGGGCAAAGCGGACAATATTGTGTCGTGGTAAGCGGGGTGTTACACTTAAGGGCCAAGTTATCTGAACTTCAGTCTCAGTTTGATCAGTGCATGAATGAGAAAGAGGATATTGTTTATCAATGTAACTCTCTTCAGATTCAGCACAAGGAGTTTGTTGCGAAAATTCTTGATCTTGAAACCAAACTCCACAAAAGGGGTCAAACTGATCAAACCATCTTTCTGAATAAACCCAAAGAGTTCACTTATTTCAACAAAGAATGGGGAATCAGATATGATAACCCACACTATTTAAAAAAGGGAAGATGGCATACACGTACTTTGTATGATTTTGGTTGTTTTGGGTTAGATAAAAAGTATCCGGAATATGCCATTAAATGGACTGGTCCTCTTGAACCTGAAAAGGAAAAGGAAGCCGAGGAATACAAGCGCGCACACAAACGAGGAATACAACTTCCATTCTGTTATGAACCTTTAAATTATTCTTATAAGAAAAATCCAAAGAAATACCTCTCGAATGACTACTTCGACTGCTACAAGGTTGCTACGCCCAAGGATTCCTCCAAAAGGGATGAGGACCAAGCAACCGAGATCAAGACTGAGACGGATGAGTTTAAACGCTATGTTCCCCCTCTCATCTTGGAAGCAAAGATAGTCGAGTTGGAGGAGTCACTCGAGAAAGAAAGGTTTGTTTTTCAAAATGAGAAGAAAGAGCTAGTTAAGGATTTTGAGAAACTCAAATCTGAGAAAACCAATGGTGTGTCAAGTGAAGAAAAGGAAAGTTTTCTGTGGGAAATTAATACGCTCTCATCGAAACTGTCTGAAATGACAAGAGAAACGATGAAAGAGCACCTGAGAAATGGTCAACTCCAAGAGCAGATTGACCTTCTCCAAACTCAAAAGCAGATTTCACCTGATATTTCCTCCAACTCATCTGACACATCCTCGTGTAAAGCCTTCATAGGAAATATCTCTTCTCAAGAAAGTAACGTCTCTCAAGATAAATGTGTTATAAAGAATTTAAACTCTGATTTTTCAAACGCTTCCGCACCGAATTCCTCAAAGCACACAAGCACAACGTATTCCTCGCCTTCCTCGACCGATCCAAGTCCTGTAATTCCGGATGTTGATTTTTCTGAATACATGAACTCCGAAAGCAATTTTGAGGAAGAGTATGAGTCGTTCCCCTACGACAAACCTCTTCCAAGTCATACTGATTTTTTGTCACCAGTAGTAAAGCGACCGGTCAATTTTCTAAAGGGTGATAATTCTCAATCAAAGACTCCGGTTGTGATTAAGATTTCCAAAAATGCTTCAAATTCTCAAAAACAATCACAGCCGAAGCAAAAGACCGGTCAACCACCTGCTAAGATTCCTGTTTCCTCAAAGGTCACTGACCGCTCTGTCCCTGTCGTTTCGGATAACTCCGGTCACGCTAAACAAGCAAAACCAAAGTGGCCAGCCAAGGAATCTGTCGAGGAAGCTGCATCAAAGTCTTTCAATACTATGTTTTATCCTAGAATGAACAAAAACGATTGTGCTTGGAATCATAGGAATGATTTTATTAAAAGAGATGCTAATTTTCCGATGAAAATTTATTCCATTCCGCAATTGATTCTTTGTGTTGTTCTAGTTGTGGTTGGAATAACTTTGATGATATCAATAATAATGATTGGTTTGGGTCATACCACATATATAATCATACACCCAAACGCAAACCCTGTAAAAACAAAAAGAAACACCATTTACAACGGGGTTCCCAATCAGAGGTTAAACCGGCACCCAAAAGGCAACCTGCTACAAAACCAGTTCCTCCTAAAGGTGTAAATTCTACACCAAGGAGGAAACATGTGCCTAAACCAGTTCCTACAAACGGTGTACAATCTACACCTAAGAGGAAAGCTGTGTCGAAGCAAGTTCCTTCGATAGGTGCCAAACATAACCCTCCGGGACCCAGGCAAATCTGGGTACCCAAGGTCCGCTAAACTTGTTTTGCAGGACGGTCATGTGTGATACTTAGACACTGGTTGCTCCACACACATGACCGGAAGGAGGGAGCTGCTCACGATCTACAAGGAATAATATTGTGAAGACGTGAGGTTTGTCTATACCTGAGCTTTCACGGACTGCTCATGTGTTTAGGGGGAGCATGATCAGGTACTGTTAAGGGGGAGCGTCACACACAAGTTTTTCTTAACTGCTCAAAGTTTTTATGTGTGTGGATACTCCCGTGTGCATTTCACACTACGCGCACATCTGAGGGGGAGCGGCACAAGTTTCTTCTAAAAGGACCTAACAATTTTTTGTGTGCCGGACCCCTCCACTGCACTCTACTGCATTATCCGAGGGGGAGCAAGGGATTCCACATGCTCAGTTTGAGGGGGAGCGAGAGAAGGTCCTTTTTCAGTCATGATTCTTACAAAATTCCAAGGAACATGACTTTTTGGAGTTATCCGGACACCTCTATTTTCCGGACAAAATCCGGACCGGATAAGTATCCGGGTCGGATAAGGACCCGGACCCCACCCGGGTATATATCAGCACCCGGGTTCTCCCATTTCATTTATCCGGAAAACGCGCAAAAACCTTAAACCCTAACCCGCTCTCTCTCGCTCGGACTCTCCCCGATCACTCGACTCACCATCGCATTCAGTCCCAAACTCAGGTAAAATGCTCGATTCTCACTCTTACTCATATATTGAGTACACTTGACTGATTTTTCCCACGAATCCACCACCGATTCGATGGTTTCACGCACACCACAAAACCCATTCGGGTTTCTACGACCACGGGTCAATTTTGTATCAATAAGATTCGTACGATGGTCATGTATGTTAGTATCGGTCCCTCGCATACCATTGAATCATTATCTAGATGATTGGGAACTGTTTTAGGCTATGTGGATGATCTCTCATCTCGTCCGGACATGTTCATCGTGTCCAGACACATACAAGATCTTGCTGATTTATCCGGACACTCACAATCACCCGGAACCATAGTTGTCCGGAAACCTTATGGTTTCCGGTAAGTTCAACTACCGAGTAGTTTTGGGGTCCGGACATAATATTTATCCGGAAAGCTAGTGTATCAGGGAACCCCTGTCCGGGTTAATCAATCTTATCCGGACACTTTGTGTTGTCCGGACACTTTGGCAACTTTGACCCGGACACCCCTGTTATGTCCATTTCGTATCTGTCTTCACTCTGCCAGTCCTCGATCTATCTCAGATTGAGCCATTCAAGGCAAAGGTATGCACCGACATGTGTTCATCTGTCCCAGTTTCTAACTGTGTGCTCTTTTACAGATTTTGCAATGGCGGATCAGCAAACTCCACAACAACCTCCGGAAGAGCATATACCTCAAGAAGAGGAAATCATAGACGAAGCAGTAGATGCTGCCTTGGTTGACCCTGACCATGGCACCGAGATGGAGGCAAACAATCACTACCTGGACCCGACGCTCTTCAGACCCAACCCTAACCACCAGGTTATACTGGACATTCTCATGCGCCATCCCATCCGTGAGGCCCTGACCCGCACTACTGACGTCCCCTTGCTGTATGTTCTACAAGTTTGGTTCACAGCACAGGTCCGCACGGCCGGCACTTCACAGA
The DNA here is from genome assembly GCA_033807775.1 of Saussurea involucrata. Taxonomy (NCBI): domain Eukaryota; kingdom Viridiplantae; phylum Streptophyta; class Magnoliopsida; order Asterales; family Asteraceae; genus Saussurea; species Saussurea involucrata. Next base: position 17,742,403 of record CM066325.1, read on the forward strand.
CTATAACGGCAATGATAGACAGCCAGCCGTTCACCTTGACACCTGATTCCTTTCGCCGCCTCCTTTCTCTTCCGGCTGCCGACGCCGCAGGTCATTAACGGTACGATCCTACCGTAAATGACGACACGCTATGCGCACAAATCCGCACGCTCGGCTACAACCATGATCTTCCCAGACCTTCAGCGTTCAACCGGAAATACCTAGCCCCCATCTGGTACACCTTGTTTACGATTCTGAACAGGTGTCTATCCTCTAGATGGAAAGGTATCGATCAGTGCACCGGTGACTTTCTACGCCTAGTTCACGCCGTCTGCTACAACCGCCATGTCGACTTCGCCATGATCATCTGCCGTGAAATTGTAACCGCCATCCGACACATCGGAGGAACGAAACAGAAGAAGTTCCTCCCGTACCCGCGTTTCCTATCGCTAGCAGTGCGTCAACACATGGACGCCAATCCAGCGATACCCAGACGTCCTGCACATCCGGTATGCCCTATCCGCCATCTTCAGTTCATGGTTATCCGCAACCCATCTAATGCGGTAGCTATGCCCATCCCTGAAGCCCTATTAGCCATCGCTGATCCCAATGCACCAGGGGTAGTTGCTTATAGGGGAGAGTTAGGTAATCCCATGGTCCCGCCAGTGCCGGAGGGACCTGCCCAGGGAGATAGACCCGAGGAACGTGAGGGTCCAAGGATGAGAGGTGGAAGGGCCCGGCAAGCAGGTGCTGTCGAGCGGGGTGTGTTAGTTGTGAGAGGAAGGGGAGCGAGTGTAGGTGGTGCAGCGGGATCGCGACCCGGTTCCAGCCAACCCCAATCTAGACCTGCACTTCATCGTTCAACCGAGCCATATGTTACTAAACCCCCTTCCCCACCTCACCATGTTGAAGACGTGGAATCTGACTCCACGGACTCCGATACCGACCGTACCGTACGCCTGAAACACATACCTCACGGTATCGGACCCAACCCGGATTTCACTGTTGGAATCCCTCTTGACTCACCTCCTCATACTGGAACCGAACCTATTATTAGGACATCTGAGGGAGAACAAGTAGAGGATTTAGATCGTGCGAGGCGGAGAGAGCTGCGTTCAAAGTTGAACCAGGAAAGATCGAGCCGTAAAGATAAAGAGGCTCATGAGCGACCCCAGCCGAGTGTCATCCGGGTAGCCACATCTGCTATCCTGTCTCATACGTTGGGACAGGATATTGAAGGAGCCTTCGTGGACCCAGCGGAGCAATTGCACGACCCTCTCAGCCACTCATCCGTCTCTCAAAAGACGGATGTTTCAGTCTCACACGGGGATATAGCACAACTTCCACCGGTCTCTCACTCGGAGAGTACTGGTGTTGAAACAAGAGACCAGCAACCCCCGGTCTCGACTGCTTTCAGTGCACTATCGAGTCTAGATCCACTTGTTTTTGAAGATTCTTTGACTAGGACACTTGATGCGGAACAACACCAAGTCGAGACTCTTCGTGACTTGACCGGAACCACCGTAGTATCTTCACCTCTTGGTGGAACACAAGGATCGGCGGGAAATCCTACCACAGCTAACATCTCTACCCCTGTGGTGGACGCCTCAACGGGTAACCTAAGTGGTCCCGGAGTTAGTAACCCAGACTTTGTGTCACCAGGGTCCCTGGACAACACCCTTAAGGCTGTCCGCCAGGATATGGAGCAACAGATGCAGCAACATATGCAGCAACATGTAGCCGCTGAACTTGCCAAAGCGATGCGCGCTATCAAAGGTAAAGGCCACCTCGTCGAAACTGAAACCGCCCTTGTACCTCCACCGATTCAACCGCAACCTATCTATTCGGTGGACACCCTGAAGACGATGCTATTGGCCCAACTGCTCCAGGAATCAGATACAACCGCCTCTACTGAAACAGACCTGATCTCAGTTCTCCGATCACAGGTCACTGCTCCATCTTCATCTATTACCACTCGCTTAGACGCCATTGACTCGACTCTCAAGGACTACAACCAAGCGCTCACAACGCTGTCCGAGAGGGTCCGCTCACTCGAAGATACCTGCAAGAGTCAAGCAGGCGGCCTGAAGCGGAAACACGATGACCAGGATGATCCTGATCACCGTGAGGGGGAGAAACGACAACGTCTGACCGAGACCGCCTCCCTGATCTAGACTGAAGCTACAACTGTGGTTCATCAGGAACCCCCAACTGCGGCTGCTACAACAGAAGCACCAGAAGCCGAGTTGCCTTTAGCAGACATGGTTATAGACATGGAGATATCAGATGAAGAAGACCCGACGGTTGAAAAGCCCGAGGGTTCAACACAGGAACTGATTGATTTTGACTCATCAGACATACCGATTCTGGACATGATAGATCCAGATTGTGAAGCCAACCCGAAAACCGAAGATGCATGGTACAAAAAAGCCGCCAGTGCCGTAAATCTCCAGGTAAATTTTGTCTTCCCCACTGATGAGGACGACAACATTGATTATGATCAGTTCCTGCTCCAAAATTTGTATGGAACATCCCGCGTTCACTATGCTCAACCCGCCGGAACATCATCAACAAGACCCGAGTCCACTACTTTCGATCTTCCGACAACTACTCCTCCCACGACAGCTTCTGATCTTCCTCCTCCTCCTCAACAGCAACAAATCCGTTGGGAGAAGATCACTGTACTTATCCCTCATCTGGAGGAATCCCTGAAAAAGCTGTTCGTACACAAGTTTCGCCCGATCGAGTCGATCTTCTGTCTGGGTATTTACAACTTTAGCCCAGAATTTCAACGCCGGTATATACTTGCAATGCAGCGGTGTCTTCCAGTCAACCAAGTCAGAACCAAACTTCGGATCACAGAGGTAATCAGTATCTATTCAAGACGCATTATGAGGATCGTCTACCCAGTTTTCATTGTTCGACGTGAAGATGGGAACGAATGGAAATTTTCAGAAGCTGACTTCAAGAACCTCCGACCGCTCGACTTTCTGGTTATTCTGAAAGACTTACGTACAAGAACCATCCGACCGCTAGAGATTACAAAGGCGCTCGAAGTTGTTCGTCGATACCTGGTCCGCACCATCATGATGTCTTATCTAACGGACTTCCAAATGGCTATCGAGAACAAGGCGAAAAAGGTAAATCTGATCAAGCCGAATCTGGATGCCCCTGAGCTGAAGATGTATCCCGAGAACTCACTGCTTCTACAACCTGAATTTGGGATAGTCTACATCAACGAACAGAACGAAAATAAGTTTCTGCATTTCAGTCAGGTAGACAGATTTTGTGACGGCACACTTCTAAAGGTCAGAGATGCTCTTCGAAAGATTATTCAGCACGAGTATGAGAATCCAAGGTATTCTTATGTTCCGAATCAGAATGAAACTATTGCTCGGAATGCCTTGGATATGATTGAAGATCGCATCGACTATCGCCGCGCCATCAGATTGTTCGAGATTCACTTCGCGCTGCGCAAAAGATATGTTTCAAACTGGCGCGAACTCGAACTTCAAATCAAAGGGGGAGATTGTTAGGTGGCAGGTTTTAGAGTTGATTTAAAGTTCAAGGGTTGAATTGTAATAGTTTATCTTGAGCATGATTAGTGAACGGGCCGTGGGCTTGTTAACCACGGGCCCATAGTATTTAATGTACGATTAGCTTGGAAAAACAAGCTAATCATCCTTTTACTTTCTAAACTCTTATTGTAAATTCTCTCTGAAAGTTAATGAAAGGGATGACAGTTGAAAATCATTGTTCTTATTGATTTATCATTACGATTTCTATATTGTTGCACGGATTTGGTTTTATCAGGTCCTCACTACCACAACTTTATAATTTATATTTACACATTTTAATAATTTATAATATCATAAAAAATATAAATATGATTTAATGTAATATAAATAATAAATTAATTAAAAAAATAGAGAACATAGCTAAAATTTTATTTTTTGTATTTTTATAAATTTTTATATTAATTTATTTTTATTTTAGTAACCAAAATACCAATTGGTATCTTAAATAAAAAATTTCCCATAAAAAATATCATTTATTTAAAATAAATTGTGGGTAGAAATTTTAATAAAAATACTAAAAATTAATGTTCAAACAAATTAATAAATGAATTACATTTAATAAAAATATTAATAATTAATGTTTAAACAAACTAATAAATGAATTAAAATAAATAAAATAAAAATGTTAGCTTATTTAGTTGGCATTATATATGGTCTTGCTAATTTAACAAGTATAAAAAGATCTTAGACCATTCACACACCTGTAAAACCATATTTTTTTCTAAAGTGTTACATCAGTTTTGCAATAACACCTTCCACACACATGTATGACCAAACTTCTTTCTAAACTAATAAATTATAATATAGATAATATAGATAATTATAATATAAATAATATAGATGATTATAATATAACTAATAAATTAATTATAAAATATAGATGGATTAAAAATAATTAAATTTAATAAAAATATTTAAAAAAATAATGTTCAAATAATTTAATAAATGAATTAAATTTAATAAACATATTAATAATTAATGTTTAAATAAACAAACAAACAAATTAATTAAATTAAAAAATGTTATTGTTTAATATATTTATTTTGTGAAAAGACTTTGTAATTTAGAAAGATTAGGTTGGTCTTGCAAGCCACATGGCATGCCATATCATCTTACAAGGAGTCTTGCAAAAGTGCAAAACGTGTGTGGATGCTCTTACAATCTACTTGATTACTTGAACATATTATGCCATCTTGTAAGACAGTTTACAAGATTGAAGTGAATGTTCTAAAAGTATGATATAGGTGTGGTTGAGATGAAATCTAATGGTTTGTTTGGAATTAACTTATGTCATATAAATTTATATTTTTAAAGACAAAATAATTATTTTGTATAATTTTAAATATACTTTATATAAAAATTATTAAATGTAGATAAAAAGATATCTTTACACAATGTAATAATATTAATTTTTAAATAATAATGTTTTCAATAATTAAAAAAGAAAAACTATAAAAATTAAAACCTACAACAATATAAAAATAATCTTAATTAAATAACATAAAAAAAATATTAAAAAAATCATATAAGTGCGTAGCTTTGCAATGAAGCCGAAACAACATTTTATTATAAACCAATAGTTAAAACTTAACGTATTTTTTCAGTACAAAATCCAAATTTTATGTTTGAATATAATAAAATTTCAAGTTGTGGTTGAACATATATCTTGTTAATTTGAAGATTTGACAAAAAAAATTATAACGCCTGATATTGAATTATTGCTAAATGACGTATAAACGGCTTCTCGGGGAAGAAATTGGCATCGACATGGAAGAAAAACACTACTAATTAAGTTAGGTTCGAGATGACACGTGAGTTTTATATATTATTTGAAAATTTAAGATTCATAGTAATTAAGATACATTTTCAATGGTAGTTACGTGTTCATGCATGTCTTGGTTGTATTCTAAACGACTTATCTAGGTATAGATTGACGATATAAGTTATGGTAATTATGTACATGTTGTAGTGAGAGCATAGATCCTTTTTGAAAACTATAATGGGGTAAATGTCGTCTAATGCCTATGGATCCATACAAGAGCACCAATGTCATTATGGATGGAAGATCCAACCTATTGAAATGCAAGAAACATACTTGATATCAGTACAAGTAACGCATACATCTATGTATCGTGTATGGTTAATTAGTTAGTGATTGTGATCATTACGTAGAAATTAAAAAAAAAACCGTCGTTGCCAACCTTAAGTTTCGAAAATAGAATCTTGATTACGTTGAGTATTTAAATATTGCTGACATTCTTGATCTATTTGCTACGGATCCAGATTTAATTACTTTCCTTCTTATCCTTGTTTCGTGAATAATATGTAAAACAAAGTGCACCGATCACAGTCGTAACAAAAGCACCATTGAAGTGAAGGATCGATGCAGGCGATTTGTGTCGCGACTAAAGCCGCAAGCCAAGTCGTGTCGAGCAAAAACTAGGGACCAAATGTGGATTTTTTCGATTTGAAGACTGTTTTTTCGAAGTTTACATAAAAACCCGTAGGTAATTGTTGGTTGAGGGGGAATAAAAAGGAGAAAATGCAAGTAACTCAAGGAGGGGATTGAAGAGCATTCACCATCAATTTCTCATCGTTTTTGGTAATTTCTTGCATATTCTGATTTGTTGTTCTAAGTTAGTTACGTGGCAAAATCTTTTCATTCCAACATTAGTTAACTCTAGCTTTTAATGTTTTCCTACCTTGAGATTTCATTGTAAATGTTTGGGACAAGTTTATTTGTTGGATTTCTAAGTTTAGTGTCAATTTCATTTGAATTTTAACTGATTTGGCCAATTATTTGATGTTTATGTGAATGATTTTTAGTCAAAACCCTAGGTACGTAATTGCCTAGTGATTTTGATAGAGTAACAGTTGAACTCTTTTTATTTCAGTAAGGTTTTTGAAACGAGTTTTTGAAATTTTACAATATAAGTTATATCAAGCTAATCTTACAAGCTTGTTTATTTGAGTCGGTGTTTTCTTAATTCGGTAAGACTAACTACACCTGCAATGTTGAGAGCTTATTCATTGTTCGATTTGTAGTTAAGATTTAGCTAAGCTCGTTTTAGCTAATATCTAATAATAGTGAAAATCTAGGTTTACAGAGCTCGTTAACAACTTTAGTCGACTTAAGCTTGTCTCAGAATCAATGATAATGATAAATATTTACATTATCATCTAGAGTAGTCAAAGGTTTTTAACACCTTGAACTCTTCGTATGATCGATTTAAACTCTCTATATCTAAATCAAACCCGTAATCACATCCAGAACTCTTCGTTTGATCGATTTATTGCAAAATTTACGGTACATCATATCGAACTATTCCAATTTCATACTTGTAACTATTTCATTATAAAATAACTATTTAAAAGTTCGCACATTCACTTGTTTTAACATATTTTTTACAAACACATTTTTTTTTGCAACCAAACAATTAAAAAAAATCCCAAAAAAAAAGAAAAAAAATCAAATCATTGTTCTTGACAGTTTTGAAAAAAGAAAAAGAAAAAGAAAAAATGGTGATGATAAAAAAGACGCCACCTTTTTTCTTCCGATCAATGCAGACAATTTTATATTTCCATATTACGTAATTCAGATTACGATAATCCTCTTCCTATTTCATGAATCTCGTTTCTCTTGATTTCCCCCCCATTTATACAAGCAAATGATGATCGATTTCGAGATGATTACAGCGAATAAGCAACAAGAACTAGAGGGATTATTATTTCAATGGCGCCGAAGAAGAAGAACGAGGTTTCCATCAACAATTTCGATCCAAACAAACCCGATGTTGCTCTCGTATTCCAAAACGCTGCAAATGAAGTTACTAAACTCTATCATCAAGCTATGAATCTCCAACAATTTGCTTTTGATGCTGGTAGAAAACAGTCCTTGGTGAGAATCGATAAACCCTAACTTCAATTTTTCATTTTCCCCAATTAGAACTTTGTTGATTGCGTCGATTTACTCTCTATTGTTACTTTTAACTTCGTTGGATTCGAATCGTGTAATCTATTAATCGATTTAATTAGGCTCGCATGCATAGATTTTGAAGTTTAGGGCCGATTGATTTGACGATTGTGTGCTTGATGAATTCGTTTGAGAGATCGTTTATGAGTTCAATCTGCTAACATTATATCCATCAACAATCGTTTCTTCATATGCTTGAAAACTTAATTCACTACTTTTCAAACTCGATTATGATCAGAATTTCTTACAATTTTAGCATAATTTCTTTCAATTTGAAGAATTCATATGTGTATCTTGCAGGCGAAAGCATTCGATTGGGTTTCATCACGAATTGAGGAAGGAAAATCGGTTTCTTCAGCCGATGTTATGGCCTATGTGCAGGTTCTTGTTTTTTTTTTTTTTCATATGAACGGCATTGTTTGGCAAAAAAAAAAACTAGTTTATAAGCTAGCTTATTTTTTCGTACATGTTTGGATGACCATAAACTAGCTTTTTGAAAAGCTATTTTGAGTATAGTAGCTTTTTGTAAATATTCCAATTATGCCCTCATTAATATTAATTAATATTTATTAACTATTTTTTTAATATGTCCTTTTTGGTCATTTAAATGCTTATAAGCTACTTTTTGCCAAACGTGACTTTTTCATCAGCTAGCTTATAAGTCATAAACTAGCTTATCAGCTAGTTTGCCAAACATAGCCGAATTGTGTTTTTTTTTGTAACCGTTGGTTTGTAGGTCGGTTTACGTTCTCTGACTAACCCCAGGCGACCATGAATTAATGACCTGGAGTCATCACAGATAAATCTCTATGGCCACAAGGGTTTTGGCAGTGTTGAAGATGAGATTTCCACTGCATTTCCTAAGCTTTAAATTGTGTTTTTTTTATAACAAGATTGTGATTTTTTATTTTTTTTACTTTTTAATTGCAGCATGAACTCAACGATTCTCATTTGCCAACCAGTTCTCATCTGCGATTAGAAACATCGGGTCAAAGAAGCGGATCGAACCACAGCCACACGTCTCGTGACGCTCAGATTGAGACGGATTCGGCTTCTTCTCGCTCGGCTGCTTCGATCGGAAATCGAGAACCGGGTGAAAATGTGGCTTGTTCTCGAGATCAGGATATGGATATCGATGCTTAGCGTCGAAAATCGTGTTAATTTCTTGGGTATTTAACAGAATGATTTGAGGATTTTGTTGGGAACTTTTTGATGAACAATTTTATGGTTACAGTATCAAAGGGAAGAATAAGGTTGGTAGGATTATATTTTAATAGTCTATTAAAAATAGAGAAGGGAAGTTAAAAAAATATTAAAAGAAAAAGCAATTGTATTCGAAAAAAAATTATAATATTAAAATATTCGATATATTTAAGGGAATTTAATTAAAATACCCTAAGTTTGACTTTGACTTATCAAAAAATCTTTTTTTTTTCAGTTTTGCAAAAATACACTTTTTTTCCACAATGGAGCCCGCGATAGCGAGCAAGGGTCTATTTTGAATTTTTTTTACCCTGCGATCACGTAATTTACACTTTCACCCCCTATACTTATTTACTTACTTTACTTTATATCTTTTACTTTCATAATTTTAATTTTATATTTAACACATATAATCGTTTATTAACTAAAATACGTTAAAAATACGTTTTAATTTTCACAAGTTATACCATTATAATCGTCTCTTCGATACGTTCGAAATGAGTCCAATATTGAATTTTTTTATTTATATATTTTAATATATATCATATACACTACATAAAAAATATTTTTTATATTTAAAATTCATTTTTTAACGTATTTTCAATTTTGTTTTACACTCCTATCGCATTAACATAATAATCATATATTAACTAATTCATTAAATCGTTTTAAATTATTATTATTTGTATGTGTTTATAGATATCGTGAATGGCAATAGGACAAGGTTTCACGAGAAGAATATGAAATGGGGTTTTGACAAGTTGGTATCACTAGACTCATTTAAGAATTATGAAAATGGGTATTTGGTGAATGATGATTCATGTGTGTATGGAGCTGAAGTATTTGCAGTTACAGAATATGCACAAAATGATCGATGTCTGTCCATCACAAAGCCTCAGCCAATTTTTAATACTTACACTTGGACCATCGATGATAAAATAAATAAAACGTATTTTAACTATAAGAGTACCATAAATTAAATAATTAACTATAAGGGTATGAATTTTAAATATAAAATATTTTTTATGTAGTGTATATGATATATATTAAAATATATAAATAAAAAAATTCAATATTGGGCTCATTTCGAACGTATCGAAGAGACGATTATAATGGTGTAACTTGTTAAAATTAAAACGTATTTTTTAACGTATTTTAGTTAATAAACGATTATATGTGTTAAATGTAAAATTAAAATTATGAAAGTAAAAGGTATAAAGTAAAGTAAGTAAATAGGTATAGGGGTTGAAAGTGTAACATTTCAATTCAAAATTATCAAATTAAAGAAAATTGGGTCTACCGCGGGACACTCCTCCGTGATTGCTGGGTAAAAGTTTCAAAAAGTGTCAAAATTGTTTCCCTGCCCGCGATCGCGGGCTTCTATCGCGGAAAAAAGGGTATTTTTACAAAACTGAAAAAAAGAGTATTTTGTTAAGTTAAAGTCAAACTTAGGGTATTTTAATTAAATTCCCTATATTTAATAGTTGAACAAACTTTTAAATGGCTTTTTGTTATTATGTAAATTATGATTTCTCTCTTACAAAGTAAATTTAATATTATTAACTTATATGGTTTCTGTACAAATTTAATTTTGAAGATCTCTTCTCTTTTCTCCAGGAGAAAATACCCCTCTTATTTTTTTTCTTCTTATTTTGAAGAATATTTTAAACCGTCTTTTGAAATAAGAAAAACTTCAAAGTTCAAAATCTACGGTATTCGTATTTAGGAGATGCCATTAGAAATGCTCTCCTAAATACGGATTAGGAGATGCCATTAGACCGGATATATATATATATATATATATATATATATACTCATTTTCAATTGTAAATATGAGAACGAATTTTGGCTCTTCCATCTATATTGATCCAATGACTCATTATAAATAGAGTATTTAACTAAAATTATTAATTAAGGTGATTATGGGTAAAAATGGAGGATAATATAAACCCACGCCTACCATATTTGACTTTTTATTTTCTTTTTAATTAAAAACGTTTATCCCCTTAAAGTTTAAAATAAATTATCTTAAAAATTACTAATATTTTAATCAAACAAATTACACCAAAAAAACGAGAATTCCGTGCTCTTCGATATGACATCCATCTTGATATAGTTTTTTTTGTTGTTTTAACCGTTTTTACGTGAAATGTCATATATGTGTTATATTCATTATGAATATTTATGTACATTCAAGTGTTTACAACATCTCGACACCGTAAGTCCGTAACTCGACATCACCTTCTACAACACTTTCTTCGACGTCCTAAGGCATCGTGTTCTTCATTACCGTAACCCAACACCCATCGAGATGAATCGGGAACCTATCGAGTTTCGATTGTGAACCGATGAACAAAAGAGAGTGCGTCACGTCTTCATACCTTCACGGGTCACTCATGTATTATTCTTCATGAATAATGTATTATTCAGTATGAATAATACATCATTCAGGGTGAATAATACACGATTCATGAAATTCGTGTATTATTCATCCTGAATGTTATATAATTCATCTTGAATACTGTATTATTCATCACGAATAGTGAATGAACGTCACATTTGTTATTCATACTGAATGTGGACACCTGAAGATGTGCATACATATTCATAAAGAATAAAACCAAGTCTCGGTTGTGAATCGAAAAACAAAAGAGAGTGTGTCATGTGTTCACACCTTCACGGGTCATTCATATATTATTCATCATGAATAATGTATCATTCAGGACGAATAATGCAACATTCAAGGTGAATAATACATGATTTATGTTTAATAATACATGAATCAAGAATTCGTGTATTATTCATCATGAATGTTGTATTATTCATTTTGAATACTCTGTTATTCGTCATGAATAGTGAATGAACGTTCCCCTTTGTTATTCATACTGAATATGGACAGCAGGAAACGTGCATATATATATTCATACTGAATATAACACATACATATCATTTCACGTAAAAACGGTTAAAATTAAGAAAAAAACTATATCGAGATGGATATCATATCGAAGACCACGGTTAAAATTAAGAAAAAAACTATTTTGATGTAATTTGTTTGATTAAAATATTAGTAATTTTTAAGATAATTTATTTTAAACTTTAAGGGGGTAAAATTTTTTTAATTAAAAAAGAAAATAAAAAGTCAAATATGGTAGGCGCTGATTCAAATTTCCATAGTTGTTCCTAATCACTTCTCAATTGGTTTCATTAAGTTTTAACTATTGATTAGTTTTCCAAATCTTGATCAATGGTTGTGACTTGTCCTCATGTTCACAATTTTCATTTGAACCCACCCCTATATAATAATTTTTGGTATAATTTTTTCGTTCAAATGTTTGTCAAACTTTATAATATTTTATTTTTATAAAGAATGAAATAATTGTGTTTCATATTGTGTAACAATATTTTATAAACGTATCAAACCTGATATGGAATTTTAAATAATTGATCAGATAATCTTTAAAATCAAAATCTATATCTATATATATCTAAAAGCAAAACTTAGAGTTGCTTAGGTGGCACCATGAGAAGACTTCATTCTCATTTTTCTTTTTTCTCATAATTTTGAATTTCTTTTAAATAAAACCCTTTTTCTTTTTCTTTTTCTTTTTTCATTGATGAATGTTAATTAACTACTAATGAATTGCATTTAATTGCAAAACCTTTCATCTCCTAGGACATCCTCCTATGATTCATGGTATTTCTCTTTTCTTCTACATCTCTTTATGTCCATCTATCAACGTGTTCGTCGATAGGGTTTGATGAATGATTAATGTTTCCCTTTTCCACTTCGTGTTCGTCAATCGAAGGTTAGCCTCTCTCACTTTTTGTCTGTTATGTCTTAATTTACCTTTTTATATAGTGGAAAATTGAAAGAATGTTTTCTTTAACTTGATACACATAAGATATGATTTTTTTTCTTTCTGAATAGTCATGATCAACTTGATAAATAAGGTTGAACTTCTATAATCAAAAGCATGCAATCGTATTATTTGTATTGGGTTTAGGTTTTCAGTTTTGCCAACATTCGATCATGCCAGTTTGGATTCGAGAAAGATAAAGAGTAAAATGAAGAGTAGATGGCAGAAACAAATAGCTTCTTGGGTTTTACAACAACCACATATAGGAACAAGTGAATAATTTTTCTTTATTTGTTATCTTCATGGATCTGAAAATTGGGTTGGATATGAATTCATATATATTAGAGAAACGTTTTACAAGTCGAGTATAGATTCATTAGTATGTACCCTTTATGTTTTTGTTTTTGGAGTTAAATTGATTAGACTAATCAGCTTCACCGGTTACACCCAATTTTTGTTATTATCTTATTTCACATGAATCTATTTTTCATGTACGATATTTGTATATTTTATTTACATACTTGAATATTATAATATATCATATTTATATGAGACTTGAATATAATAATATTTATATTATTATTACATTTTTCTTAGTCTTTGTCTTTTTTATTAATGTAATTATTAGCAAACATTAAATTAATTAAACTATTCATCTTTTGTAATTACACTCAATTTTTTTTTTATTTCACATGACTCAAGTTGTTTATTTATATAACAATCAGTGAATACATATAATCAATATAATAATATGTATATTTTAATCTATATCTACTTGATAATAATTTGATTATACATAAAATGAATAAATAATATGAATATGACGCTTATAATATCTTATGATCGTTGTCGCTTATATTAGTTATGCAACACTCTTTATATACATCATTTAAAAAATTATATATTTACTAAATGACCGTCCACACGAGTTTCAGTCATTTTCTTTGATACAACATGTGTTGATTTGTATTATTTCTAAGTAAATATATAACATTAAAATAATATTATCATTTAAAATATTATTAAAATAAATACAAAAATATAATTGAAATTAGAACCAATATATATATATATATATATATATTAGAATAAACATATAATTAAATACTTATTATTAATCCCTCATTAATACATATAATATTTATTCCATTTATTGTCACTAATCATAATTAATATATGATTCAATACTTATTATTAACCACTTCATTAATAAATACAATGTTTATTACATTTAAAATCATCAATACATAAAATAAAAAATATGTAAATATATTAGAGTCAGTATAATACCTTTCATTTTACGTAAAATGATTAAAGGCTACTTTAAAAAAATACCGAGAAACCAAAACTATGAAAAAATAGTCTCAAGATCGAAAAACACGAACAAATGAAATGAAAAATTAACAAATCAACTGGACTTGCCTAGAATCGAAATGGTGACAATACAGACGACTACTGATACTCTTCATGCAATTGTAGGTTTGTGAAGGGTTTCGAAGAGGGTTTTTGACAAACAGTTGCAAACGATCACATTACAACAAATGTAAGGAAATTATCAACATTGTCTCACAATTATGCAAAATTAGGAAACAACATCACATTTGTATGGTAAATCAAATATTTAATTGGAATATATGTAAGAGATATAAATCGATATATTATGAGTTATGACTAAACAATTTTCATTATATATCTCATGATTATAATCATTAGTCTCACATATTTCTTTGATCATTTTGAGCCACTTGCAAAGTTTGATCATGTAGAACTTATTAATTAATTATATATATCAAAAGAAACAATCGAGGATGATGAAACAACTTCGTATCAAACGTAATATCAGTTCATATTAGTTTAATATATGATATGTGATTATCGTCCCATTTAACTTCAATCTTTTAAAAAAATATCGTCACCGCACAACGCGTGGTGTCGAACACTAGTATATATATAAAAGAAGAAACCAAAGATAATGGTGTGGCCTCTCCTAAGCATTATAAGACCATTTTTCTTTTTTCTAAGGCTTTTGATTTTTTTTGAATATTTGATATGGTAAAGACTTTTCCGTCCCTATACTAAAAAGATAAAATTCATTGAGTTAGGGTTGTTTTAGTAATTTTAAAAAGTTTAACCTACCAACCTTTTCATCTTCATTTCAAAGGTGAAACCTCCAAATCTTTTCAACTGCATTCTTAAATGTGAAAACTCAAAACCTTCCCTTTTATATCATGATTTGTTCATCACTATATATCTTCATCTTTCTCTCCATATCACTTGATGTATTATTCATATCACAAACCATGCATTGTTTTTCAACAAGATCGTTTTTTAGGTAAACACTTTTTCTCCCTCTTCGTCGATCACTTTATTTTCTTCTTACATTTCATAAACTGTTACTTTTCAACAAAATTGTATTCTAGGTTTACTTTGAGAATACTAATCCGGGTTCTATTTTTTATTGACTTTTGTTGGGATTTTAGATTTATTCTTACTTTTATTTCTATATTTTCCTTAACTTCTTTTAAATGAAAACAGGGGTTTGTTCATGGAAGCGATTTTAAAGTTTTGATGGCAACGATGGTTCAATGATCGACTCTTGCATGTACGTATTACAATCCATGACACAACCACAACAAACTTCAATATGTTTTTAATGATTATTTTTATTTTTTCAGGTTTATTTCGAGAAGACTAATATGAGTATACATTTCTTTTCACTTTTGTTGAGATTTTAGAGTTCTTTTTTTTCGTTTTCTATATTTTTTAAGTTTAAATTTTACTAATCATTTTAACTATGATTAAAATCAAACTTTTTTATTTACAAACACTTAATATAATAATGTGTATATCTTTATTTATATAACAATTGAATATAATAAGAAATTGATTATAATGGATAAATAAAAATAAGATAAAGATGATCATGTCAATGTAATAACTTTTAAGTTGTACATAAAAAATTCCTTATTGCCATCAATATACATAAATGAAATACTTATAATAACTTACTACAATATAACTTATCATTTATTATTTTTTACATAATACTTCTATCTATATATCTATATAAAAGAGAATCATAAAAGATAATGTGACATCTTGAGAGAGCTTGAAACATTATTATTATTTTCTCCAAGTTTTGAGTTATATGAAAATAAAAATATATCATTCATTGAATAAACCTTTCATTTACTTTTTACAAGTTACATATACAATCTTATTATATAAATATATAGATTAATCAATATATAGGCTAATTTGTATAATAAATCTATATCCACATCTATAAAAAGAATACTCATTAAAAGATGATGGAACATCTTGAAAATATCTATATCTATGAAAAATGAATCTAAAGAGATGATGTGGCACATTCTAATACTTAGATTGTCTCCTCCATTTTTTTTCAATTTTCAATTTTTTTAAATGTTGAACATGTTAATGACTTTTCGATTCTCATATGTAAGTTGTATTTTCATAAAAAATGAAGGTATTTTTAGTAATTTTACAAACCCATTGTAATTTATGTTATTAACCATTTATTTTCCCTTTCTATGTTATTAACCATTGTTTTCCATTATTTATTTTAATTAGGGAAATTAATTAAAATACCTTAAGTTTGACCATCTTTTACTGAAATACCCAAAATCTCTCCCATTTTGCAAAAATGCCCTAAAAATCCGCGATGGAGCCCGCGATCGCGGGCTCTAGGCCACGTGTCACCAATGTTTACCCACTTTGCCCGCGTTGGTCTCTCAAGAATGCTCGCGGTACAGCTTTCCCCCCTCAAGAATGCCCGCGTGTGCAGTTTTGGTCCCTGCCCGCGTTTGACTCATTGACCCCCGCGATCGCGGGCTACACGTGTCACCAAAGTTTGCCCACTTTGCCCGCGTTGGTCCCTCAAGAATACCCGCGGTACAGCTTTCCCCCTCAAGAATGCCCGCGTGTGCATTTTTGGTCCCTGCCCGCGATTGACTTTCTTTGACCTCCCGCGATCGCGGGCTCCTGTGCCACGTGTCGGCACAGGGTTAACCCTAAAATCCCTTTGACGAACCCTAAACCCTAATTCCCTTGTTCCTTCGGCCGCACTATATAGGGGGGGGGACCAAGACACGACCACTCTCAATTTTTTTAATCACTCTCTCAATTTTTAATCAAACTCTCTCAATTTTCTCCCACTCTCTCAATTTTGTCGTGTGGAATACGCGTTCGGGTTTTGTGAAGATGTCTCGTATTACCTCTTTGGTATGTTTTCCTTATGTTATTTGTTATTTTTTGTATGTTATTTTAAGTTAAGATATATGATTTGTAGGTTGTTATAGTGTTTATAACTTATGTTTGAATATGTTCTATGTTTAACATGATATGTATGGTTTTATGTTTGAATGTGATATTTGTATGTTATAATGTGTATGTTGTTATAGTGTGTTTTTTCATATAAAAATTGTTAAGAGTGTTTTTTTTATAAAAAAATTGTTAAGAGTGTGTTTTTATAAAAAAATTGTTAACAGTGTGTTTTTTTTTATAAAAACACACTCTTAACAATTTTTTTTATAAAAACACACCCTTAACAATTTTTTATAAAAACAGTTTTTTTATAAAAAATGTTTAATAGTGTGTTTTTATAAAAAAATTGTTATAGTTTTATGGTTTTTATAATGTGTTTTTTTATAAAAAAAATTGTTAATTTTTTTTATAAAAACAGTTTTTATAAAAAAAATGTTTAAAATGTGTTTTTTTTATAAAAAATTGTTAAGAGTGTGTTTTTATAAAAAAATTGTTATAGTTTTATGGTTTTATGTTTGAATGTGATATTTGTATGTTATAATGTGTATGTTGTTATAGTGTGTTTTTTCATATAAAAATTGTTAAGAGTTTTTTTATAAAAAAAATTGTTAAGAGTGTGTTTTTATAAAAAAAAATTGTTAACAATGTTTTTTTTATAAAAACACACTCTTAACAATTTTTTTATAAAAACACACCCTTAACAATTTTTTATAAAAACAGGTTTTTTTATAAAAAAATTGTTAAGAGTGTGTATTTATAAAAAATTGTTAAGGGTGTGTTTTTATAAAAAAAAACACATTTTTAACAATTTTTATATGAAAAAACACACTATAACAACATACACATTAGGCCTTCCGTACCCCAGGGTTCAAACCTTTTGAACCCTCAGTGCCACATCAGCTCCACATCAGTTTTCCACTTTGAACCCTCTTCAACCTTTTGAACCCTCTAATCCCGTACCCCAACCTTTTGAACCTTTTGAACCCTCATGCCACATCATCTAATTTTTTAATAAAAAATCATAACATTCATAAAAATAAAAATAAAATTACAAAATAAAATTAAAAATTACAAAATAAAAATAAAATTACAAAATAAAAATAAAATTACAAAATAAAATTAAAAATTACAAAATAAAATTAAAAATTACAAAATATTAAAAATCTACTCGTCGTCGTTGTTGGGTAGTCGGATATGCCAAATATGTTCGACCAAATCCGACCGAAGGTTATTATGAGTCTCTCGGTTTTTGACTTCTCGAACATTTGTTGCGCGTTGTGCCTCAGTGATTTGTGTTTCATCCGCTACCACGGCGTTTCCATCGGCACAAATGGCATGACCTTCGTCTTCGAGTATCATATTGTGTAATAACGATTTAATAGTTGACCGAATTCCTCGTCGGTGTCAATGGATGATGAAGAACCGGACGATGAAACGGGTGGCGAATCCATAAAGTTTATATCGGATTGAAAGAAATGAAAGAAAATATTTAAGGATTGAGATGAGTGTTTAAATTTTGGTGTGAAAAATGAATGAGATTTGAGGATGATTTATAGGGTTTAAATTGGAAAATAAAAAATTGATAAAAAAAAATATGGCCGTTTGAATTATAGCCGTTTGAATTAAAAAATTATAAAAAAAAAAAAAATAAACTCGTCGGGTATGCGGGCTGGGGAACCCGAGCCCCTTACCCGCCACCCGTACCCGCGTGAACCCGCCGAAGTCGTACCCAGAGCCCGCCAACCCGCCCTCCGAACCCGGGCCCGAAGCCGCTGGGCTACGGATGGCCTTATAACATACAAATATCACATTCAAACATAAAACCATAAAACTATAACAGGTTTTTTATAAAAACACACTCTTAACAATTTTTTATAAAAAAACACATTTTATAAAAAAATTGTTAAATATGTGTTTTTTATAAAAAAATGTTAAGAATGACAACTTAGGTCCCTACGGTTTTAAGAATGACAACTTAGGTCCCTAAACTTTTAAGAATGCCAATTAGGTCCTAAACTTTTAAGAATGACAACTAGGGTCCCTAAACCGCACTTTATCTCTATATAACAATATGATACGTTGAAATAAAATAAACCGCACTTTATCTATATATAACACTATTATACGTTGAAATAAAATAAACCGCACTTTATCTATATATAACACTATTATACGTTGAAATAAAATACAACCGCACTTTATCTTTATATAACACTATTATACGTTGAAATAAAATACAACCGCACTTTATCTATATATAACAATATGATACGTTGAAATAAAATAAACCGCACTTTATCTATATATAACACTATTTTACGTTGAAATAAAATAAACCGCACTTTATCTATATATAACACTATTATACGTTGAAATAAAATAAACCGCACTTTATCTATATATAACACTATTATACGTTGAAATAAAATAAACCGCACTTTATCTATGTATAACACTATTATACGTTGAAATAAAATACAACCGCACTTTATCTATATATAACAATATGATACGTTGAAATAAAATAAACCGCACTTTATCTATATATAACACTATTATACGTTGAAATAAAATAAACCGCACTTTATCTATATATAACACTATTATACGTTGAAATAAAATAAACCGCACTTTATCTATGTATAACACTATTATACGTTGAAATAAAATACAACCGCACTTTATCTATATATAACAATATGATACGTTGAAATAAAATAAACCGCGCTTTATCTATATATAACACTATTATACGTTGAAATAAAATAAACTGCACTTTATCTATATATAACACTATTATACGTTGAAATAAAATAAACCGTACTTTATCTATATATAACACTATTATACGTTGAAATAAAATAAACCGCACTTTATCTATGTATAACACTATTATACGTTGAAATAAAATACAACCGCACTTTATCTTTATATAACACTATTATACGTTGAAATAAAATACAACCGCACTTTATCTATATATAACACTATTATACGTTGAAATAAAATACAACCGCACTTTATCTATATATAACACTATTATACGTTGAAATAAAATACAACCGCACTTTATCTATATATAACACTATTATACGTTGAAATAAAATAAACCGCAACATCTATATAAAATAAAATAAACTGCAGCATCTATATATAACACTAACTATAACATCTGTGAATGACTATGTAGAAGGATTTCTTTAACATCGACTTGACGGTAAGGTGCAAAGTTTCATACATCGAGGAATTAGGAGCGCTGTTTAGGGGATTAGGTGATCGCGCAGATACCCTTGAGACCATCTATAGAGGGACACCGTTCGGGCCATGGATGGATGTGTCTTACTCTGGTGGCGACCCTACGCGAGTACACATGTTTCTACAGTTGGAGGTCGAGGACGTCAACGCTGAGCCGAAGGAGATGCATTTTGATTTCTTCGGCTCTCAATTGCATTTTGGGCGTCGGGAGTTCTGTCTAATTACAGGACTACGTTTTGGAGAGGCTCCCCCCCTTCCTCCCTTAGAAGACTGCTCCTTCGTTCCTAGGGTTTTCGGCATTTCAGCATCTCGTTTGAAGCTGAAGGCAGCCCGGGAAAAGATGAAAGAGGGCCTTAGTGCCCTAACCGACGACGATGCTGTCTGTGTATGCTTGGTGGTGATCGTGGATATGGGCTTCCTGGGCCGTGAGTATAGCCAGCATGCTTCATCGACGGTCCTTAGGGCCGTCGAGGACCTTGAGCTGTTTAACAGCTACCCGTGGGGTAGCCATATCTGGACACATTGCTACTCTAATATGCACCGAGCCATAGGCAGACGCGCCGATCGACATGCAAAGATGAATCTTTGTGGTTTTACATACGCCTTCAAGGTTAGATACGTAGTATAACAATTGTTAATAATACATACAAACTGTTTGGCTTTTCTTTTTACGTACTTGCTCTTCTTGTCTAATTCCAGATATGGGTCTTGGAGATGTTTCCCGCATCAATCCGATATTTCGTCAAGCGCGACGATCGAGTACTTAGGGGAACCCGTTGGGACAAGCGTGTTACCCTAAGTAGGTCGCTTTGGATTGAGTTCTTCAAAGCGTCTAGAAATGTAAGTTCTTTTACTATGTTTACAATTTGCATACGTTAGTCCCGCTTATTAATTTCTTTTATGTTTTATCATATATTTAGCAGCCACTCTTGCCCGCCGATCGCCTTGTGCCTACTGTCGACGAGATGGGCACAGATTGGTACAGAGACAGTGTGGCCTTTATTGACGCAGAGGCGGAAAGGGCTCGACGTCCCCCTACTTCCGAAGATGAGGAAGACGACGACAGGCCCCCTTCCGGTGGATACCAGCCGCCCCCTTCCTCCTCCTACCAGCCGGCCCGTTCCTCCTCCTACCAGGCGCCCCGTTCCTCCTCCTACCAGGCGCCCCCTTCCTCCTCCTACAATCCATATCAGGCGGCCCCTTCCTACGAGCCACAGCGTGGCTCACATGAAGTCCTGTGGGACTACGTCCACGGGCCGCTAGAGACACGTGTACACTATCTGGAGGAAGTCTACAGACAGTTTAGCGCTGTCAATGTTAGTGTTTAACTTAATTTGTTGGCCACGTTTATTTAGTTTGTATATTAATATTACGTTCTAAATTTGTTTTAGCTGTCGAGTACGACACCGATCCCCGCTCCGTTCGGACAGGGGGCACAGGCGACGTTTGCCACCACATCCCATCCGTCATTCCCTGAAAATGTAAGTGACATTGAGTAACCATTATAGTTATATGCTTGTTCCTAAGTTTGTAACTCTTATAATGATCAATGTCACGCAGGCCGGGATGTCGTGGGCCGGGATGTCGGAAACGCCGTTCGCCACCACATCCTATTCTACTATCCCGGAGAGTGTAAGTGACACTGAGTAACCATTATAGTTATATGTTTGTTCCTAATTTTGTAACTATTTTAATGATCAATGTCACGCAGGCCGGGATGTCGGGGGCATACACCTCGCAGATGCCGCCGCCGTTCGCCACCACATCATATTCGACTATCCCGGAGAGTGTTAGTGACACTGAGTAACCATTATAGTTATATATCGATAATCCTAATTTTGTAACTATTTTAATGATCAATGTCACGCAGGCCGGGATGTCGGGGGCACAGCACATGCCGTCGTTCGCCACCACAGCAATCACAAACATCTTTGGCGGTTCGGCCGATGACTATTACAGGCCGGAAATGCATACTGTAAGTTATTTTGGTAGTTTTGGTTTAATTGTGAACATTTCCTAAATTGTACTTAAAACATTGAGTAACGTAATTTTCAGACGGGGTCTCCTATTATCCAGGATCACTTCTCGGAGCACTTCTCGGAGCCTGACGATGACTCGATGGATGTTGTAGATCCACCACCACAGGTGACCCCGCTCCCTCTAAAGCGGTCGCATAAAATTTCACAATGGTTTCGTCACCCGTTTGGCCAACAAGGATCTACGACACCACCGCCCGCTAAAAAACAAGCAAAGAAAGTGGGGGGAAAGAAGGGATGAAAGAAAAAGGGAAAGGTGCCTTCATCGGAGCCTCAACCGACATCAGAAATATTGAGGATGTGCCGGACTGGTCGCCTCCCCAACTTGACATTCACCCCTTACAGGGGCTTAGAAATCAACCCCTCGTTTTTTGAAAAATTGCTTGCGGATGACCCTGTGAACTCTGACTTAGACGATACGGTTAGTATGAAGTTAAATTATAGTCATATATAATCAAATATATTTATATTACATGTCTAACCATCTATTTTTTATGCATAGCACGTCGATTCTTGGGTTAGCCTGTTGCAAAAACATCGTGGCGTAGACACGAGGTGGACCATCATGCACACTATGTTCTTTCAGTGTATACTGATGGAGCATCAAGGTCCCGCCTCCGTGATCGAAATATGCAATGGCTCGGAAGGGACCTCTTGGACTCTCCTCGATAGGGTATGCAAATCGTTTTACTGTTATTTTATTTAATAACATATATGACATATATTGTAATATTTCAGGTGTACATCCCCATATGCTTGCATCCCAGACATTGGCTGCTTGGAGTGTTTGAACTAGACACTATGGTCATGACCCTATATGACAGCGAAAAGGACGGTCTCTGCAAACAACAATTGACAGAGCAGATGCAATCGTTTAAAACAAAACTATATACGTTCTTTTCATTGATCAGGGATCATAGACGTCGCGAAGTGTCAAGTATCTTTCGCACAAAGATGGCCGGCCAAGTACCCCAGCAGACCGAGTTATATGCGGATTGCGGTGTATGGGTATGCCATAATGTCCAAAAGTTGATAAATAACGAGGAGATATGGGTACCCCCTAACGAAACCGACGATGAGGCAATGGATTTCCGCCGACATATGGCGGAGTCAATTTATGCGCATTGTCTAATAGGGCCACGTTAGGTTGTTTATGTAACATTAAATAATTGTTATTTTTAGTATTAACTTATTTTGTTAAAGTATTGTGATTGACTTACTGTTTACTTCATTTGGTTTTTGCTAATTTCATCCATTTACTCAACTTTGAGTATCGATATCTCTTTCACACATACTCTATTTTGGACGCATTATATATCATTTCGAAGATCTCATATAGAAGAACATAAACCTACTAAAAGTTAGTTATATATAACACATATATATAAATTTAAATGCGTCCAAAGTTTAGTAAAACCCATATTTCCAACACCTAGTAAGTAGGTTTATGAAACTTGCGATAATCCTAATACAGAGATTATTGGATGAACAAGCATTTATTTCTTGATTATTGGGGTATTGGTTCTTGTTGTCTGGAAGTGATTCATATGATGTAAAAATTGGTATCATGTAATGTAGAACAATATCTATATTATAGAAACTTGCATTTGATAGTACCATATAAATCTGATCTAAATTCTCATTAATTAGCTATGTTTGACTACTTAAAGACTAATTTTCTGCCTAATGAAAGACCTTTATTCAAGAGCAGACGAATATTGCAGTTACTTTTTCAGTGGAATCATGCAGAGAACTTTTTCAGACGAAATCTATAAACACATTCAAATAATAATAATTTAAAACGATTTAATGAATTAGTTAATATATGATTATTATGTTAATGCGATAGGAGTGTAAAACAAAATTGAAAAAAAAAAGATATACCATAAATTAAATAATTAACTATAAGAGTATGAATTTTAAATATAAAAATATTTTTTATGTAGTGTATAACTGTATATGATATATATTAAAATATATAAATCCAAAAAAATTCAAGATTGGGCTCATTTCGAACGTATCGAAGAGACGATTATAATGGTGTAATTTGTTAAAATTAAAACGTATTTTTTAACGTATTTTAGTTAATAAACGATTATATGTGTTAAATGTAAAATTAAAATAATGAAAGTAAAAGGTATAAAGTAAATTTAGTAAATAAGTATAGGGGTTGAAAGTGTAACATTTCATTTTAAATTCGTAAAAATGGACGAAATGGGGTGAACAGTGCCAAAATATCAAAATTTTCATAAATGGTCCCTGGAATTTTTCAAAAATGGTCCCTTGCAATTGAAAAGTCACAAAAATAACCCCATCGCGGGATGAGCCCGCGATCGCGGGATTCCATTTTTCAAAAATGGTCCCTGCAAGTTTAAAAAAGTGTCAGAAAAGGTCCCTGGCCCGCGATCGCGGGCTCCCATCGCGGATTTTTGGGGTATTTTTGCAAAGTGGGAGAGATTTTGGGTATTTCAGTAAAAGATGGTTTGACTTAGGGTATTTTAATTAATTTCCCTTTTAATTAATCATTCAACTTATTGCATTTATGTAAATTAACTTTTTATCTTCCTTTTTTAATGTTACTAATCATTCATTTTCCTTTCTTTATTTTAATTAATCATTCATTTCACTTATTTAAGCATAAGCGTTTTTTGATTTTTGTTGGCTATGTTATTGGTATTTTTAACCTTTTTGTCATACACCAATCTACCTCTCAATCTCTTCCTCTAACACATTTTATGTAACTAAATTTGTATTGCTAAAAGATTAATATTTGGTTATTGTTAAGTTATTTGTTATTGTATTGACTCTATATGATTTTTATGGTGAGCTATAATCTAACGAGATCGATACCACTGTCAACAATGTATCCGAGACAATCAATTTAGTAGATGAAGCTGATGAATCACATTTACACAAGAAAAATGAAAAACTAACTGACAATGTTATGCAATCGTGTTCATATGACCTATACATCAATACAAACTTTGATCCAAACTGTCAAATAATCAAGGAATTGTCGATAAAGGGGAAGAAAATATTGTAAGAAAATAAGTAAGTGACAAAACGAAAAAATGAGATGAATTCTTGATAAAAAAAATTTCTTAAAATCTAAAGACTTCTACGTCTTTTCTTATAAAATAATTAATATGATAAATAAATATAAACACTTCATTACATCTAATCAATTGTTGTCATATTTTTTTTTAAATGATTATAATTTTAGAAATAATCATATTATTGGATTTTTAACATGAAAATTATTTAAATTACTTATTTTAATTATAATATACATAATTGATAGTATAATTTTATTCGGTAATTATTGATACAATTTGTATATATTTAAAAAATGTAGAATAATTAAATTAAATCTAATTATATATAATTTTTATTTATTAGTGTTGAGTCTTGATTATCCGAAATCTTCCACCACGTTGGTCATTTTTTATTTACTTTTCATTTTTTGTATTGATTTATTTTAAACGACATTTATTAATGTTTTATATATAAATATTTAAATTATAGTTATTACTAATAGTTTCATCACACATGTAACATATTTCATAACTCTATTGACAAGAAGAAAAATCAAATATCGTGTTACAAAAGACTGCACATTCATAACGTAGCGTGAGGCACAAGCCTTAAGCCACGGCGAGCCATGACTGCTATCGCGGCGAGCCTTTTAGAACAATGATATTTATCTAAAAGAAATTGTTGTGTATGGATTTGCAATATGTTCTATACCTATAAAAATAACAAAAACAATTTTTATAGTTTTGTTAAAATAAAGATTAATCATCGCGCAACGCGCGATGTCGAACACTAGTTATATTAATACAAGTATAACGTACATGTGATATTTGACAAAACGTAATTGAATAAAAATTAAGAGGGTGTTTGGATGTGTGTTTTAAAAGTGCTTATTGACTTACTGGCTTTTCAAGAAGCCAATAAGTTAAAAATAGTGTTTGGTAAAATGAAAAGCACTTTTCAAAGTGCTTTTTGGTTAACTACAAAAAGTCATTTTGGAAAAGTTACAACCTCCTGACTTTTTGATCCCAAAAGTGCTTTTTGATACAAAAAGCCATTTTGGTTAACTACAAAAAGCCAAACACTTTTTAAAAAATAACTTATTGACTTATTGACTTTTCCTACCACAAAAGCTAATCCAAACACTTTTTTAAAAACTTCTTTTCCCACCACCATAAGCCAATAAGCACTTTTGGCCAAAATCACTTTTAGGACTCAAAAAGCACTCCCAAACACCCCCTAAACATGGATCCGATCCGATAAAAAGGTAGAAAAAAACCATGGAAAGGAACATAAAAAAATAATCATGGATTGATTGTAACCGAAAAATATATACAATATAATTAAAGATATAACGAGATTTTTAAATAAAAATCAAACTTCTTTTCAGATAATCCTTAAAATATAAATTACATTCTTTAGAGTATCTCCAACATATCTATATCTATACTATATTATAAATCATTTATAAAAGTTCTTAAAAACAATCTCTAAAGCTTCATGTACCGTTATTTAATGTTAATTACTTAAAATCTCTTAAAAACAACTAACGAAGCTTTATGTATCGCTTTTAATGCTAATTACTTGATTAATACTTATCTCTAACAACCTTCAAATTCTTAAATCGTGGACTCTTATTAATTAATCTTTATCTCTAACCACTTTCAAATCCTCAAATCATGAACTCCTTAAAAAACGTCATTATTTAAACAAATTTATAAAAAAACATGACCGTTTTCTCAAAACCACACATTAAAATAAATTTAAACACTAAAATCGAGATATATCATGTTGCATTGCACGAGTAGACTTCTAGTTCTTTAAAATGGAGAAATAAAAAGTCAAAATCTTCTAAAAATCACCTTCATCTCTAATAATTTTTCTATCTTGAAGATACACAATTAAATATATTATTAAAATATTCAATGCAACTTATAAAATATTATTTCTCTGCTAAACATTTAATTTAAAACAATTTCAATGGTAGAATAAATAAACATTCATTTATTTCTTAGGCCATGAGTACCCGTACCCTTTGAACCCTTGCCACATCAGCTTTTCTCTCTTACCCAATTCTTATCCTAAAGTGGAGTACCAGTACCCTTTGAACCTACTTGCCACCTCATCCTTTTTAATTCTTTTATTTATACATTTAATTATTTAACAAAATAAAAATATTTATATATTTTTAAATAAATAAAAATAAGATAAATAATAAAAATAAAAATTCATATCATTCATTAAAAAATTAAAAAATTAAAAATTACAAAATACAAAACACTAAAAAAATAAAGTCGTCGTCGAGATTGATTGCGGGTTGAGAAAGTTGGTAATTGGCGGGAGTAAAACCTTGTTGAATCAAAGCAGGATATGTAAATTGATGAGCATACGGGTGTTGCGGAAATTGTTGGAAACCAACGTTTGGGGGCGGTTGCGGAACATAACCTTGTTGAGAAAACGGTTGTTGAGGAACATAACCTTGTTGAGAAAACGCTTGAGAGAATTTGAGAGAAATGGAAGAAGATATTGAATTTGAGAGAATTTGGTGTGAAAAAATAAGATGTTTAGATTAATATATATATTGTGATTAATTTGAAAAAAAAAATTAAAAAAATATATTTTTTAAACAAACTAGCCCTTCAACGGCATTTTTTTTTTAAATTAAAATAAAATGGCACGGGTTCATCGGGTTGGGGAACCCGATACCCCGAACCCTCCCCCTACCCGCAGACCCCCGTACCGGAGCCCGCTGAACCCGAGGGCTTACCCGAGAGCGGGTACCCTCCCGCTACGCATGGCCTTATAGGTAATCAGATTTAAATAAATCTCCAAATTTAAAACTTTCTTTCTCACTCTCTAATGCTTTCTCTATTTTAAATTTTCTTGAGAAATTTATTAAAACAAAAAATTTCAAAATCTCATATAAGTTAATCACCTCACAGGTTTGACTGATTTTAACCTAGAAGACAATTTTTTTATAAAGATACTCTAATAAATAAAAGTCAAATAATGTCTTAGAACATCTCCAACAGTTTTCCTAAAATTTCTCATACTGGAGAAGCAAAAATCAAAATCCTAAAAAAAATTACATTCATCTCTAACAGATTTTTCATTTTGGAGAAACAAACATTGATTATAATATTAAAATATTTCATACATATATTAAAATATTATTTCTCTCTCCAAATATGTTTTTTCAAAGATTCCTATTGGTGCTTTCATCTAGTAATCATTTTTGAGGTTATTTCCATATTTGAAGAAAAACTTTTTCTCTATCATACTTTTTCCATTTTGAGGATAGTTTTAGGGAAGCTGTTGGAGCAAAAATATACCTCAAAATCCGGTTCTATCAAGCAAAATACCGCAATTTTCGTCAATGGAAACCGTATTCACACATATACACAATCAAGCACGTCGAAAGCTTTCAACGTGTCAATTCAAAACCGTAATCTAGCACCCTGAATTCGATCTCAAATATTATTCGGAAAACCTAATAGCATTAGAGTTCTACAAAAATCACGACAAATAAAAGAAATACCAAACGTGTGCTCGAAATGAGCACATCGACTTACATAGGTCCGCCCTACGTACACGAGGCGAAAGCCAAATTATCCACATTTGCACAAGAAAAAAACCTAGACCACTACTTCCGGTTGAACGACGAACCAACACGACGGACGGCCAAACCATAATTCGGCAAAACGAGCAACTTACTCCTGACTTACCGGCTAATGGAAGCTTTCAAAATCTTTATTTCTACTCATAATTCAAATGCGAACACAGAGTCGTCCACGAACTCGTGGGATTCCTCCGGCAAAACCTTTGCTACGGTTAGAACTTAACTATACGAACCCTTCCAAAAACAAACGATCGTTCTTTAGAAACTAGAAACGGAATCTTGAACCTGCAAAGAAAACTATACAAGATTCAACTTTCGATAATTTTATACCACTTTTTGTTACTTATTATTCGTTTCATTGGTCTCGTTAGTGACATAAAATAGACAATGACGCTTCGTTTGTTGTCAAGACGTACACACGGGTCCCCTGAAATGAAAATGTTAAATGATCAAAATAAACGGAATTGCAATTAAACATTCGGCGGTCTTACCACGACATGCTTATTTTTTTAGCCCGTTACTCGACAAAACCTTTTTGCCGTACGGGCTCGTGCGCAGCGCGGGAACGTGGGGTTTTATTGCCTCGACTAGTGCCTCACGTAGAGCTCCCTGGATGAGAC
Source organism: Saussurea involucrata (assembly GCA_033807775.1). NCBI lineage: Eukaryota > Viridiplantae > Streptophyta > Magnoliopsida > Asterales > Asteraceae > Saussurea > Saussurea involucrata. Next base: position 17,771,846 of record CM066325.1, read on the forward strand.
AAATAAATATAAACGTGTATTTATGTATGTATATGTATGTAGAGGCCCACTATTTTGTAAACTTTTTTTCGTGTAAACTTTGGATTTCATAGGTTTTCTTGATGAAATTGTTTCATGAAATTGTTTATTTTGATGAAATTGTTTCATATCTTGATGAAATTGTTTCATATATTTGTGTTTTTATGTAGTTTCATATATATTTTTTTCTCGGTTGATGAAAGTTTGTCGTTTTTACCTTAAAAACACAAATATATGAAACAATTTCATCAAGAAATGAATGATATGAAACACTTTCATCAAAATAAACAGTTTCATGATACAATTTCATCAATAAAACCTATGAAATCCAAAGTTTACACACATTTAGAGGTTTACAATTTATTATCCCTCTATGTATATATATATATATTTACATATATATAGGCAAGAGATCATGTGAGAAATGTCATTTTTGGTGAGAAGTGTGAGAAATACTTTTGAACCGTTAGATCACTTTTAATCAAATACCCTCCCATGAATTGCGGCTTAAAAGGGAATTGATCTGGTGCATCTCGGTGCATTTTATGGTTGATAACCACTTTTCACGCTTCTCACCAAATTTGACACTTCTCACCGGAACCCAACCCAATAGCGTGATTGATTGCAAGTATACCACCTCGGAACCAACTGTGTTATGCCCCGAGCGAATTGTTCATTATTGCAAATTAAAATGTCGGTTTTGGAACAATGGTTGATTGCAACAAAAAGCGGAGTACGTTTACGGACCTTTGAAGAACGAAGTGCTGCTTGGATAACATAGTTTCCGTAAGGGTCCTGCATGATTTGATCTAAACGAGGATTATTCATAAGCTCGTTAATGATACAAATACGGCGCTCTTCTCGTGCGTATTTTAGGCATTTTTCAACGACGTTACTGCTGTACTTCTGCATGGCAAGGTCACCGCAGTTACCCTCCAGTTGATCAAGGATGGCCGCTGTTGCCCATGGCACTTGAAGCTCGAAAACGTATTGTACAACATAATTCCTGAAAATGTATAAATAAATTCAGCACGGAATCGGAATCGCGAACAAAAGAAGGGTGATTGAGGGTACCCGTATGGATCTTGTGAAAGAATTAGCGCATTTGAAGTGATCTCGCGAACCAGACGCCTTCTTGGTTCTCCATCTGAATGACTCAGACATTTCTGAAGCACACAACACCCGTGCCGATCTGTTGCCAGTTCTACGCATTTCACAGTCGCAGCTTCGAAAATAAACTGTGTAACATTTTGAAGTAAATAATATTTATACACGGAAAATACTCAAGCAGAGTCCTCACCTTTCATGAGGTTTGAGCCTTTGACATCCCAAGAGGTTGGGGCGTTGGGCTCATACTGCTACGCCAATTACCCTTTGGTAATAAATTGTAGTAATGTAGATCTACCCGAATGTTGTGTATATATATATATATATGTATATATACGTAGGGAGGTTCAAACGAGAAAATGGTAGAAATAAGAGACACAAGAATGCCTATATCACATGTGAATAAAACTAAAATTCACATGTAATTTAGGTTCAGTTAACGCAGGATCGTGCACGTGCGCGCTTGAACCCAACTTGTGCCTCTTATTTCGACTCCATTCTTGACTGAAACCAACTCTCTCTCTACACACACACACGCACACACACACACACATACATATATATATATATATATATATTAAGGCGAAGGATCGTGTGAGAAGTTGAGGTTAACGTGAGAAGTGGATGTGAACCGTTGATCAAATGCCCTCCCACGAATTGCTACTTAGAAGGGAATTGATCCGATGCATCTCGGTGCATCTTATCTCGATGAATCTCATCCTAATGTGCGTCCATTTTCCATTGAACGGCTGATAACCACTTCTCAAGCTTCTCACGTTAACCTCAACTTCTCCCCGGAACCCAACCCTATATATTAATATGTGGATATAAAATATTCAATGTTTGTTACCTCATTAAATTCGGGTTTCAGGTACTGCAAAAACCGTTGAGCGACATGATTGCCATTCATGTTCTTCATCAAGACAATAATTCCGGGCTTCAGTGCAGAAACGACCATCGAACATTGCTCACGAGTCTTGAGAGTTTCAACGACCTTCTGAACAGCACGAGTCCTGCATACAAGAAAACAAATCATGTGTTGATATGATAATCACAAAGCCATTCGACTTAACGACACACTACAACAAAAATCAGCTTTATAGGACCAACAATTGTGCGCCATATAAATATTTGTTACAATAAGTTGATAGAACGCTTTTGGGGGCCTACCAAGTTTTTTAGAACAACTTTAAAATAAAACATCTTATTAGCCTTTTTATATGTCATTATTTGAAAATGTGTCTTATAAAAACAAGTTTTCCATCAATAAGATACTTCTCAAAAGTGTCATATAAAAAAACTTGTTAGGACAACAAAATACGTCCATATCCTATTGTAACACCTTTATATAAAACGCACAATTATTATGACATTTAGACATATTTGGCGTCCTATAAAGTTGATTTTGTAGTAGTGAGGGGAAAGAAAGCAAACCCGTGCATATCACACGAAATCCTAACGAGATCTCCAGGCTTTCTAGTGATAACACGAAGGATCTGCATATGTTGGTGCTTATCGCACACTTCAAGCAGCTTCTGAACGAGATAGTTTCCAAAAGGGTCAGTCATGAGCTCAACAACATGCAATATAACATCCCGGAAAATGTTCTCCAGATCTTCCCGTGTCCCTTCAGCAAACTTTTTCTGCAACAAACGACACCCCTGTTGATCTTTCGCCATAATATACACTCTCTCCCCAAAATCATCACCAGATTTCTGTAACGGTTGCTTCACGTTCACGCCACTTGAAACAGGGTCTTTTCGTTCAAAACTACCAAACTTTAGAGACCCGAGAGAGTTCAGCCCGTGTGACCGTGTGAGTATCTTTTCAGGAACCTTTTGGTTCGAACCATGCACACCATGGCTCATGAACCGAGTTAACGAAGGTGCAGCTTGTTGCACTGCCCGAGGCTGTGAACTCTTGCAAAACTGGTGCATTTGCATCGGATGATAATGGTGTTCGTTTCCAAGATTCCTCCAAGTTACATGTGACTCGGATTTTTGTTGCGAAGGATGAAAATAAGATCGAGCATCGAAAAACAACTGTTGTTGATTTGGGATCATAGGAATCGCTACGAGTTCTTGACCATTGAATTCAACCCCATTGAAGGGTGTTGAAGGGGTTGGAGATAGCAGAATCGGCCTATCTTTGATGCTCAAATCTTGAAAAACAGATTCAAATGATTGATCGTTGAGAAGATTTCCTTCGATAAACTGAACCCTTCTCAGAGATAGTTTTTCGTCACTGAATGTATCAAGAAATGTACCATTTTCAGTAGTTGCATAGAGGTTTTTCGGGTTCTTGGAAGAACTGAAAACTCCAAATTCTTCGGTGTTTGGGGTTACAGTAGCTCGAGGTATCTCACCAAGAAGCTTATCAAATTCATCGAATTCCAGATCATGAACTCTCTCCGGCATTTTACACGAAATGTTGGGAGCCCTTCGAGATCTGGTAAACAATAAACCAAACGAACCCGGTAAATCCCACTTTGGTCCCACCCAACCCTGAAGCCTTCAATGTTTTTCTAAGTTTTTAGAGAAGCAGACTATTTTGAGTTAAAAATAAATAAATTTTGAAGGTCATGCTTGTAACTGAATACTCATTTATAGTAGGTTTTGGTACATGGTAAGGCGCAATGAGTCAATGGCCCACTTTCAAGAAAAAGGGTGCATTGCACCCTACATGTGGGCCATGACTTGTTGCAACAAGTCATCATTTGTACCTCATTTAGGTAAGATTCTATCGGCCTCTTTAAAGAGTTAGAAAACCACACAGGAGGTCGAAAATTTTCAACAACCGCATTCATGAACCTAAATATGAAACACGGATATGTTGGATTCGAACTCAGAACCTCTTAAAAGCATCTACAATGGATATTGAAGAGATTTTTGACCATACAGGATAGTGAAAAAGCTCCAAACATAAAAAACCACTTTTGGCTTGCAACAACTGCACAAGCTCAACAAGCTTGTTTTGTTTAGCCACATAAGCTTTTTTTTTGGAAGGCATAGCGGCATCGACCCTTTCGATCAACTACCACGAACACAACGCACACACGCACGCACGCCTCCCCGGCGGTATCGGACATCCGAGGGCAGTCCACTAATCCGCCGCTGTCCCGGCCCAGCTTACGCTGGACCTAAGGCCCAACCACAGGCTGGGGGGGGGGGGGGGGGTAAGCCCAGTCAAAGACTGGACCACCCAAGGACTAGGTACTCCTCATGCCCTCAATTGCCTCCCCTTGGAATCGAACCCGGGTAGACTGGGATACCATCCACAGCCCCCCAGGATGTTACCGTCCTTAGGTAGACCAACTGAGCTAGACATGATTTGTAGCCACATAAGCTTGTGGGTCCCATTTTTTTCTTTTTGCGAGAAACTCAAATAAAAAGCCTACGCCTACGATATGACTGTGTCGATGCTCTAAGAGCATATCTAACCGCTATGCTATACTTTCTAAAATAGCATAGCCCGTTGGAGATGATCTAATACTATCATGAGAATATTCAATCACTTCCATCGGTTTATATAATGTTGTGCAGGCTAAATGCACATGTGTGACCTAATAATTTCCTTTTCACATACGTCAACATCAAGACTTCTTTTTTACATTTCATTTCAGTATATGATTTGACATGATTTTGATATAAATAGATGAGCATACAGCAATACTCATTTACTTTCCTTGTTTTAATTCTTGTATTTACCTGTTTCATTACTATTTCATCATCTAAATGCACCCTACCTACTACTTTCCTCTTGAAGAGACATCAAGATCAAAACTTGATTTTTACATTCTAATAAATACATTTTAAGAATGATTTGACCTAATTCTGACATAAAATCGTGCATATAATATTTTTTTTGGCAAAAAAGTTGATACCGGCAACCCTGACCGGTCTCATACCTAACCAACCCCACACGGTCATCCGTATGAGGGGGCATTTTGAGGCTCACTCAGCGGCTGTGGCTGACGGGGGGCCAGGGCTCGAACCGATGACCTGTTAATTATTGGGCAAGTCTCCCCGCCCCATTGCCAACTGAGCTACACGCCATAGACATAGTGCATATAATATTAACCAAATAGATTCATCTATCATATCTTTAAAGTCTTTATGACACCAAAAACCAAACAAACTCATTATATCGCACTCAAAAGCAAGTAAATGACAGTATAAACAGTACCCACAAATAGACAAAGAACCATTAAATGACAGTATAAACAGTACCCACAAAACTCAACGAAACTATGAAACAATGCAACAGTCCAAATAAAAATAAAAATCCAAAATAAGGAATAAATGAATAAACAAACCACATTGTTTAAACGCAAACAATACAAAACAAATCAGATTGTACGTAGAATCTACAGCATTCCAGATGGATCATGATTTCATCAAACCCCAGAAAACCATAATCATAAAAACATGAAAAAGATCAAATCTTTTGCAAGAAATTTCATAACCCCATTTGAGAAAAAAGAGAGGTGAGATTGATCTGATGAAAAGAAGACGTGCATACCAGTGATCGATGATTTGTTGAGTGAGATGGAAAAGGGGGAAAAGAGAAGAGGTTGTGATTTGGCGGTGGAATGCGGTGGCGGATGGTGGTGGGAGTGTGGTGGAGTAGAGGCGGCGTAATGATGGAGTAATCTAGGCTAGGCGGTAGGAGTGAAGAGAGCAATGGGGGCCATGAAAAATGGCATCACATATGATATGATATGATGGGTGGATACACAAAAACAGAGCAAATGCAATCATACATGCTTACCCATCCCATGCATATGCATCTCTTCTACTTTTCCCTTTTTTATTTTGCTACAATCTTAATAATTTCATTATGTTTTCTTTAATAGAAACTCAAAATTAAAATTTAGAGGTTTTTTATTTTATTTTTTAACATAATCTTTAAAACATTCTTTAAATTGAAATAAAATTCTTACAAATTTTGAGAGAAAAAAATACATTAATTGTTTTTCCCCACTCAAATAAAGCTCTAAAACCTATAAAAAAAACTCTCAAATTCCTTTAAATGCTATGCAAAAAAAATTGTCGAATTTATCTTTGAAAATTATCATTTTTAATAATATAATTAATGTTGTTATATTGTCATATGTGGGGTTGTTTACAAAACATTACTCAAGTAAGCGTTTACCAAGTCATATTACCTTTAACGGATTAATATGACAAAGACTAAAAATTTTACAAAGGAAGAGTTAAGGCAAGGACCAGTTACCCTGTAAGTGATTGCAAAACTCTTACCGCAGTTAGCGACTTAGCGCTTATCGAAACAATTGCATGTGATACCGTTTTGGTGGACTAACTACAAGGGTTGTGGAGTAGTGGTTAAGGCCCTTGGGGATGTGGTGGAATGTCCCATTTGCCCAAGGTTCGAATCTAGACGTACGTAACAATTGTGGCCATTGAGTTTATCAAGGCTGAGACCTTGTACTCATAATTTGTCGGGATTAGTCTAGGCATAACCTAAAACACCCTTCCAAAAAAAGTAAGTGACAAACTGACAATGTTGAATTTTACCCGTAAGAGTTTATCCGGGTAAACGTTTGGTAAACGACCCCTAACTTATCAGCTCATATTTACCTTATTAACCAACAACTAGATTATTAATAAAAGAGTCACCGGCCTAGCGATACCCGAGTTAGTATAGTTCAACAGTCTTCCTGAAAGTCAATGATTCAAACCTTAAAAAATTTGATCAATATATGTAAATTTAATTTCTTATATATAATTAGAAAAAAAAACTATATAGGGTGTGTGAGAGTTACATACGTCCAAATGAAGTCCTTTTTTATAGTTTTATTATATGCGTCTCCAATTGGGTTAAATCAAAACATTAGGATATAAAAAAGACATGTTAATACTTAATATCGATGTGTATGATTAAAAAAAATGATAGAAAGGGATGCAAATAATAAGTTTGGAGGTGGATTTAGAATTACATTTTTAAATACATTGATTTGATTTTAAGAAAGATTTACTTAACTACACCACAACGGTTGTGGTGTATTGGTTAAGGTACTGAGGATGTGGTGAAATATCACATCTGTCTAGGAGTTGAATCTAGGCGTACACAATAATTGTGGTCACTGAGGTTTAATCAGGTCTGATGTCTTACAGTCATAATTTGCCAAGGGATTATTCTAGGCATAGCCTAGAACACCCTTCTAAAAAAGGATTTACTTAACTACATCCCTTTGAAAGATATATATATATATATATATATATATATATAGAGAGAGAGAGAGAGAGAGAGAGAGAGAGAGAGAACACTTCCCTTAGAATTCTTTAATATTTAATATTTGTATATGATCGAAGGATCGTATGAAAATAAGAGTTAAGACAGAGAGATCTAGACTCCTGATTACTTTTAATTTCAAATTCACTCGTCAATCATGCTTGATACATGGATTGATCTGGTGCATCGCATTTTAATATGCATGATGGAAATCTTTTCTTACGCTTCTCACTGTGACTTTCATTCTCACCGAAACCCAACCCTTATATATGCTGGAGGGTTCAAATGAGAACACTTGTGATTTAAGCAAATACAATCATATTTGTAAGTCATTCTTCTGTTTTAAGTCATTGTTTTAGAATGATTAAGGGAATAGTAAAATATTAAATAAATATTTACCCTTTTTAGGAATGTCGAAGGCATGCAAGGGTAAAATGTAAAAAAAACAACAATTCACATAGAATAGACAAAGCTGATGATTGTGGACATTATCATCACTGGTTATCGATTTATCACAGCATCATCTAGGGATGGCAAAAAAACCCAAAACCGATGATGAAAACCAAAAACCGAAATTTTCGGGTTTGATTTGGGGACTTCTTATTGAGAAAATGGTGGTGATCAAGGGCATATTAAAGGATTTTATCAGGGGCGGGGACTGTGATCACACACCCGGCCCGACTCGGCATATAATATCATTAAAATAAAAAGTATTAACATTAAAATGTTTTTAAACACTTTACCTCGACACTTTAATCCAAAGTCCAAATAATCTTATGAAAAACTCTAGGTTATTTGTCTAATCGTGAAATCATGATATAAGTTAGATGATGTTTGAACTAGGGGTGAGCAAAACCGGGTACCCGACCAAATTTCATGGAACCGAAATCGGCGGTTCCTAGAATGAAAGAACCGGAACCGCTTACATCGTTTCTCTTTATTTTGGAACGGGTCCCGGAACCGGCGGTTCCGGTTCCGGGTACCCGGTGTCAGTTTGTTTTAAAATTTTAACATTTTATATAATAAAAATGTATTTTAAGTCTATTGCAAATCGGTAACAAACATATTAAAACTTTTTACTTAAGATTTTTGTTGTATGTAAACGATGTTTGAATTGGTAAATCTATCAATCTCATTCTAGTTTTATTAAATATTTACATCTAAATTTTTTATAAATATTCTTTATTAAAAATAGAACCCAGCGGGTGACGCGGGTAACGGTTCAAAAAATTGAGAACAAGAACCGGAACCGGTCTAAATCGGTTCCGTATTTTAAGAACCGGAACCGGACCAGAACCAATCACATCGGTTCCGGTTCTGGAACCTGCAGTTCCGGAGCGGTTTCGGTTCCAAAGGCGGGTACCCAGTTCCGATGCTCACCCATAGTTTGAACTTCTATTTACTTTTATTTTGTAATTTTATACATTGTTTGTAGCTAGTTTGATTATGTTTGAAACATTTAGGCTTGCATGTTTAAAAATAAGTTTGAAATTTACATTTAGGTTTGAAAATTAACATTATTGTAATTTTTCCGGTTGGTTTTGGTTTCGGGTTCGGTAAAACTAAGGGTGAATTGAGATCTTTACCCTTAACGGGTTGCCCAACAAGGATTAGGGAAACCTCGGATCCCTGACGGGGATCCCTGATGGGGATCGGGGCGGTTATGACTTATGAAGACGATTTTATATATCGGTTTCGGGATGGAGATACCAATAACCGGCCTGTTGTCATTCCTAGTACCATCACATCATTTTTACAAGAAAATCATATCCTTATCACAAGAAAATCACATCGTAAGAAGTCATCAATTTAGAACGCCTAGACATTTTAGGCGTACCATAAGCTTATGTCCTATAAAATATCATATTTGAACGCTTAGACATTTTAGGCGTCCTATAATCTGATGTTGTCTTATAGTTGTGTAACACCCTAAAATTCATGTAAGTAAACTCGACTTTCTTTTTACCGTTTGGGGAAAAAGTCTCGACTTTTAGATATTGAAAGGTGTAGAACTTCATATGCATGCATGCAATTTCTTAAGGGCTCATGTTTGGGTCTCGTCTCGTCGTCCAAAATATCGATTTCGGACTCTAACACTCCCGTAAGGATCGGTTTAGACGCAAGAGGGTGTCGGGCAGCAGCTGGGTCGGGGAGGGCGACAATGCCCTGGGCAAAGTCGCTGGGGCAAAGTCGCGATTAGGGGGCAGGGGCCTGTTTTATAAAACGTGTTTGGGAGATTTTCAAAGGCATTTTTCATCTCAATTTCAGCTCCAGAACTCTCTCTACCTGTTAAGGCGATTTTGCTTTCCAAACTTGGTAAGTCCTCTTCTCCTAACAACCCTCATCATGTTTTGATCTCATCCACCACATTTATGAGAAATCTCCTCCATCTTTAGGTTATTAAGTGATTCTCATCTTCAAGAGAACTCAAGCGTTCAAAAGACTTAGTCTCCATCAATTTGGGTTTTGGGTTCTCTATAGAAGCCCTCTAAGGTGAGTCCTCTTCACACTCTAAGCTTTACACTTGTTATGCATGTTGAGTCTTCATCTTTTCTTGTACATACTATATTTACATGATTTACACATGTAATCTAAAATGGGTTTTGAGAAGCATGAGTTATTATGAAAATATTGGGTAGTAAAGATGGATGGTATGAACATCTCTTGACTCCCAAGTATTGAAGTCTTTAACCTACATATTTCATTATCTAAAAGTAATTTTGACCAATCTAGGTCAAAATTAGGGTTTTGGACATATTTGGATTTTAATAAGATGATGTCTTTATAAAAGGAGATATATGTTATAAAAGATGGGCAAAAGCCTAGATGTGAGTAACTTGAACTCAAAAACATGCTTGATATATAATTTACACTATTACTTGATTTGTTCTAACAATTTACCTTGAAGTGTACTTGGGTCAATAAGCTCTTATTTCCATAAAGAGGAGATTTAGGGGCTTAAGGGTAAGATAAAGGTTACGTAACAACTCACTCTACTTGAATTTGTACTCTACATGATAGTATTCATTTGGAAAGGGTTAAACCCAAATGTTGGGGTTTGGAGCTTAATGGCTTAATTTATGTCTTAATGATGAGACCATGGCTTAATGATGAAAGTGGCTTAATAGACAATTTTCATGTATGTTCCTTGCTAGATGACAATACTCGTGTTATTACTTGTATGTATGTGGATAACTTGAGGACTACATGGATGTGGAAATTACATGCTTAATGGAATGGTTGGACCGTCTTTCGTAAGAAGTAATGTATGGTGTTGAGTACTACTTGGAGTAGTTATTTGTTGGTGTTCACAATTGGAGGAGTCCCTAAGTAGGCACTAGGAAGATATAGTCTTGGGCACCTACCTTGGAGGTTTGTGTAGCGATCCACGCCTTCGGGATTTATACCTTGGAGGTAGTCCCGATGTGCCGGGCCTTGAAGCGTTACCTTGGAGGTAGACGCTAAGGTATATCTTCAATTACGGTGTAACTCGGGTTGGTGTTTGGGTCTCCCCCATGGAGTCCAAATTGTGAATAACCAATTTGATATTCCTCATATGAAATTATTTATGCTTTATTATATGTTCAGCTCACTAGGCGTTTAAATCCTAACACTTGTTGCTTGTTAATGTGTGTCACAGATTCTAGCGGTGCCGTCCTTAAGAAGGCTTAGTTGGGGACTTGTGAGCGTGGGGATGCTTTTGAGATGCCAAAGATAAAAGATTAAATTTGGACCAATTATGACACCTTTTGTAATCTTATTTCTATAGTAGAGATTAGATTAGTCGGTTGTCATTTAGCTTTCTATTTTACACATTATATTGTGAACAGGCATATGTAATTTCCTCTTTTGTCAGCTCGTGCAATAGCAATGTATATCACTCTTACGTTTTATGGAAGTTTTTGTTGATCCCTATTTTTGGGGTGTTACAAGTTGGTATCAGAGCTCTAGTTTAAGTGAACTAGGTGTTGACCGTAGCATGCCTAGACTTAAGTTGAGAATATTGTCATCGAAAATCACTATGTTGGGTAGATATCCTAGGGTGGGAGAGTGTTAGGAATTGCGGAATTGCTTTTGTTAAGAACTATGATGACGGTAACGAGAATGCTTGTGTATAACATGTTCATAATTCCACTTAGCTAATGCTATTATGAATGTGCTGTTACGTAAGTGTGCTTGACTACTATTATTATGGTAATTAATGAAGGTGTTAATACGCAACCTTAGTCTGTTCCTTACCCTTATTCTCGCATGTTGACAGACTAAGATGGTGAACACGCGAAGACAATCTCAATCATCGCCGGAAGGTCATGCCGTGATCGACTCTACGGCCGACCAATGAGAGAACCGAGCAACGGCTGGACTTCCTCCGAGGCCACGCATCTTAGGCGGAGGAATAGAACAGATACCGAGAACCAATATCGGCACCTCCAACCCTGTAATAGAGGAAATTACCCTTGAAACCCGGTTGAGGGATAGTATGCTTCAAGCCATGAACTCCGCCATGGCTCAACAACAAGAAATGTTCATGAAATTGTTAGAGGATCGGGACAACAGTCATCGACGAATCGAGACAGTGGCAGATAATGAGGGAAATGGGTCAGGCGGTCTTGGAACTGGAGTAGTTGCACAAGAACAAGCAAATGTGCGTGACGGGAGGAGAGAAAGGGGGTGTTCGTACAAGACCTTCCTTGGTTGCAAGCCACCGGAATTCGCCGGAACTACCGACCCCGTTCGGTGTATGTATTGGATCCGGGAAATGGAAATGGCGTTCGAGGCTAGTGAATGTGAAGACTCTCAACGAGTGAAGTTTGCTTCTCATCTTCTCAAGGGTGAGGCCCTTACTTGGTGGAATCTCACTCGTCCGTCTATCACGCCCGAGGTGTTGGCCAAGCTCACGTGGCCAACATTCAAGAAAAAGATCATCGACAAGTATTGTAGTGAGAGGGCTCTAGAAAAGATTGAAGAAGAGTTCCGGGGACTGAGGAAAGGGAATATGACCATTGTCGACTACTCAAAGTCGTTTCTTGAAAAGTTAAGTTTAGTGGAGCATCTGGCTCCCGATGAGAAAATGAAAATAAAGGCATACCAACGGGGTTTGCCAGCCGAGATGAAGACGGTCGTGAGGAACTCCAAGGTGACAACTTTACAGGAAGCAATTGAAGAATCGTTGTTGGTAGAAGACGATTTGGCTCAAGGAAAGTTGGAAAGTGGGCATGTGGGTGAAAAGAGGAAGTGGGAAGGGTTGTCTGGACCCGTTCGTCAACAAAGACAGTTTACCGGGAATAGAAGTGGGGATAGCCGTCGGGACGCGAGGTGGTGTAATAAATGCAGGAAACATCATGTTGGCTCATGTGGTACCCGACAACACTCAAACTCACACGGGTGTACAAGTGTGGAAATAGTGGGCATTTTGGTCGGGATTGTCCCACGAAAGGACCGATTTGTTTTGAATGCCGTGAAACGGGACACGTAAAGAGGGACTGCCCGAAGATAAGGTCGAGTGGAAGTGGGGGACCCTAGGCGGAACCACCGAAGGTAACGGGGAGAGCTTTTCGGACGACAGCCGAGGAGGCAAAGGCTTCGACGGACGTAGTGTCGGGTACGTTTCTTCTAAACTCCGTACCTACGCGTGTATTATTCGATTCGGGTGCAAGTTTTTCTTTTGTATCGATATCCTTTTGTAAAAGGTTGTCTATGCCCGCTAATTGTTTAGACGAAGCCCTAGTGGTAGAAATAGCCGACGGGGGATAAGTTATAGTTCGGGATATTTTGCGGGGTTGCACGTTAGAAATCGAAGGAAAGAAATTCTCAATCAACTTAATGCCAATGGTAATCGGAGGGTTTGACGTGGTAGTCGGAATGTATTGGTTAGCCGAAAACCAAGCCAAAATCTTGTGCGCAAAGAAACTAATTCGCATACCCTCTCCGGACGGGAGTCACTAGTTATTTATGGGGAGCGAAGGAAGGGGGATATAGCAATTATTTCTATGTTGAAGGCCCGGGAATGCTTGGTCAAAGGGTGTGCATCCTTTTTAGCATACGTGATCAATGCCAAGTTGGAGAAGAGGAAAGTAGAAGACGTGAAAGTGGTACGCGAGTTTCCCGACGTGTTTCCGGAAGACTTGTCGGGTTTGCCACCGGACCGCCAAGTAGAATTCAAGATAGACTTGGTGCCGAGGGCGGCTCCAATAGCTAGAGCTCCCTATCGTTTGGCTCCGCTCGAGATGCAGGAAATGATGGAACAACTCCAAGAGCTTCTGGAGAAGGGGTTCGTGAGGCCGAGTTCATCTCCTTGGGGAGCACCGGTCTTATTTGTAAAGAAGAAAGATGGCACTATGCGCATGTGCATAGACTACCGGGAGTTGAATAAGGTGACCGTGAAGAACAAGTATCCACTTCCTAGAATCGATGATTTGTTCGACCAACTTCAAGAGGCGGGATGCTTCTCGAAAATCGACTTACGTTCGAGCTATCATCAAGTGAAGGTTAGGGAAGACGACGTTCCAAAGACGGCGTTCCGATCATGATACGGCCATTATGAATTCCTAGTAATGCCGTTTGGGTTGACGAATGCACCGGCGGTGTTCATGGATTTGATGAATCGGGTGTGCCGACCCTTTCTTGACAAGTCGGTAATTGTCTTCATAGATGATATTTTGGTGTACTCCAAGAACGAAGTAGACCACGAGTTGCATCTACGAGAAGTGTTGGAAGTATTAAGGAAAGAAAAACTTTACGCGAAATTCTCTAAGTACGACTTTTGGTTGGAGGAGGTCCAATTCTTGGGTCATGTAGTTACTCGAGACGGAGTGAAAGTGGATCCGACCAAAATCGTGGCAATGATGAATTGGGAACCGCCCAAGAGTCCGGGATAAATCCGAAGTTTCTTGGGTTTTGCGGGTTACTATCGGAGGTTCATTCAAGACTTCTCCAAGATTGCTTCTCCATTGACGGCGTTAACTCGGAAGAATGTGAATTTCGTTTGGACCGAAGCACAAGAGAAGGCATTCCGTACTCTCCAAAAGAAATTGTGTGAAGCACCAATTCTATCCTTACCCAAGGGATCAGAAGATTTTGTAGTCTATAGCGACGCATCCAAGATGGGCTTGGGATGTGTGCTAATGCAACGGGGAAAAGTGACCGCCTATGCCTCGAGACAACTCAAGGTGCACGAAAAGAACTATCCCACGCACGACTTGGAACTGGCCGCGGTTGTATTCGCATTGAAGTTGTAGCGTCATTATCTTTACGGCACGAAATGCACGTTGTACACGGATCACAAGAGTTTGAAGTATGTATTCGACCAAAAGGAACTGAACATGAGACAACGGAGATGGTTGGAATTACTTAAAGATTACGACTGTGAATTGCTTTACCATCCGGGTAAGGCTAATGTGGTCGCCGACGCCTTAAGCCGAAAGGAGTATAGCGGAAGCTTACGCGCCAACCTCTCAAGAATCGATATAGTGTCAAGCTTAGTGGAGCGGATTAGAGTGGCACAAACCGAAGCCCTAAAAGAAGAGAACCTCAAGGATGAAGTAATGGTGAAGCAAAAGCAACTGTTAACCGAAGGTAGTCGTGGGGTTAAGTTGTTCAATGGGCGTGTGTGGGTGCCTAAGATCGATGGAAATCGGGAGCTACTCATGGATGAGGTTCATAAATCCAAGTACTCCATCCATCCCGGAAGTACCAAAATGTATCGGGATTTGAAGCTACATTATTGGTGGCCGGTCATGAAACTAGATGTGGCGCAGTATGTGGGACAGTGCACGACTTGTTCTCAAGTAAAGGCTCAACATCAATTACCCTACGGTGAGTTGAAACCTTTGGAAATTTCCGAGTGGAAATGGGAGAAAATCACAATGGATTTTGTGACTAAATTGCCAAAGACTATGAAAGGTCACGACACCATTTGGGTGATAGTGGACCGGTTGACGAAGAGTGCACACTTCTTGGCGATGCGAGAGACCTTACCAATGGACAAGTTGGCAAAGCTTTATATTGATGAAGTGGTTTCGCGACATGGAGTGCCCGTGTCCATAGTCTCCGATCGGGATAGTCGGTTCACATCAAGGTTTTGGCAAGCTTTACAAGAGGAACTTGGCACGAAGGTGAATTTGAGTACGACATACCACCCACAAACGGACGGTCAAAGCGAAAGGACCATTCAAACCTTGGAGGATATGTTGCGGGCGTGTGTAATCGACTTTAGAGGCAATTGGGATACTCATCTACCGTTAGTGGAATTTTCTTACAACAATAGCTACCACTCGAGCTTGAAGGTGGCACCGTTTGAAGCCTTGTATGGGAGAAAGTGTAGAACTCCCGCGTGTTGGTTAGAGGCGGGAGAAAAGCAATTTGTCGGGCCGGAGATTGTACAAGAAACGGCCGATAAGGTCAAAGTCATTAGAGAGCGGTTGAAAGCGGCCCAAGATCGACAAAAGAGCTACGCTGACAAGAGGCGAAAACCGATAGAGTTCCAAGTAGGAGAAAGGGTGATGTTGAAAGTATCCCCTTGGAAGGGATTAATTCGTTTCGGAAAGCGTGGGAAGTTAAGTCCCCGTTTCCTTGGACCATTCACCATTCTAGAACGTGTGGGTTCGCAAGCCTACAAATTAGATTTACCTCCGAAAATGGATGGAATCCATCCAACCTTCCATGTGTGTTACCTACGAAAATGCATAGCGGAAGGGGAAAGCGTGATACCATTATCGGAGATCCGGGTGGATGACAACCGATGCATCGAGGAGCCCGATGCTATTTTGGATAGAGTGGTCACGAAACTTCGACACAAAGAAATAGTCAAGGTCAAAGTGCAATGGAGGCACCACCGGGGTGCCAACGTGACTTGGGAACCGGAGGAAAACATGAAGCGCCGATACCCTCATTTGTTTGCATAGCCCAAGATTTCGAGGACGAAATCTTTTTCCAAGTTGGGGAGGATTGTAACACACTAAAATTCATGTAAGTAAACTCGACTTTCTTTTTACCGTTTGGGGAAAAAGTCTCGACTTTTAGATATTGAAAGGTGTAGAACTTCATATGCATGCATGCAATTTCTTAAGGGCTCATGTTTGGGTCTCGTCTCGTCGTCCAAAATATCGATTTCGGACTCTAACACTCCCGTAAGGATCGGTTTAGACGCAAGAGGGTGTCGGGCAGCAGCTGGGTCGGGGAGGGCGACAATGCCCTGGGCAAAGTCGCTGGGGCAAAGTCGCGATTAGGGGGCAGGGGCCTGTTTTATAAAACGTGTTTGGGAGATTTTCAAAGGCATTTTTCATCTCAATTTCAGCTCCAGAACTCTCTCTACCTATTAGGGCGATTTTGCTTTCCAAACTTGGTAAGTCCTCTTCTCCTAACAACCCTCATCATGTTTGGATCTCATCCACCACATTTATGAGAAATCTCCTCCATCTTTAGGTTATTAAGTGATTCTCATCTTCAAGAGAACTCAATCGTTCAAAAGACTTCCTCTCCATCAATTAGGGTTTTGGGTTCTCTATAGAAGCCCTCTAAGGTGAGTCCTCTTCACACTCTAAGCTTTACACTTGTTATGCATGTTGAGTCTTTATCTTTTCTTGTACATACTATATTTACATGATTTACACATGTAATCTAAAATGGGTTTTGAGAAGCATGAGTTATTATGGAAATAATGGGTAGTAAAGATGGATGGTATGAACATCTCTTGACTCCCAAGTATTGAAGTCTTTAACCTACATATTTCATTATCTAAAAGTAATTTTGACCAATCTAGGTCAAAATTAGGGTTTTGGACATATTTGGATTTTAATAAGATGATGTCTTTATAAAAGGAGATATATGTTATAAAAGATGGGCAAAAGCCTAGATGTGAGTAACTTGAACTCAAAAACATGCTTGATATATAATTTGCACTATTACTTGATTTGTTCTAACAATTTACCTTGAAGTGTACTTGGGTCAATAAGCTCTTATTTCCATAAAGAGGAGATTTAGGGGCTTAAGGGTAAGATAAAGGTTACGTAACAACTCACTCTACTTGAATTTGTACTCTACATGATAGTATTCATTTGGAAAGGGTTAAACCCAAATGTTGGAGTTTGGAGCTTAATGGCTTAATTTATGTCTTAATGATGAGACCATGGCTTAATGATGAAAGTGGCTTAATAGACAATTTTCATGTATGTTCCTTGCTAGATGACAATACTCGTGTTATTACTTGTATGTATGTGGATAACTTGAGGACTACATGGATGTGGAAATTACATGCTTAATGGAATGGTTGGACCGTCTTTCGTAAGAAGTAATGTATGGTGTTGAGTACTACTTGGAGTAGTTATTTGTTGGTGTTCACAATTGGAGGAGTCCCTAAGTAGGCACTAGGAAGATATAGTCTTGGGCACCTACCTTGGAGGTTTGTGTAGCGATCCACGCCTTCGGGATTTATACCTTGGAGGTAGTCCCGATGTGTCGGGCCTTGAAGCGTTACCTTGGAGGTAGACGCTAAGGTATATCTTCAATTACGGTGTAACTCGGGTTGGTGTTTGGGTCTCCCCCATGGAGTCCAAATTGTGAATAACCAATTTGATATTCCTCATATGAAATTATTTATGCTTTATTATATGTTCAGCTCACTAGGCGTTTAAAGCCCAACACTTGTTGCTTGTTAACGTGTGTCACAGATTCTAGCGGTGCCGTCCTTAAGAAGGCTTAGTTGGGGACTTGTGAGCGTGGGGATGCTTTTGAGATGCCAAAGATAAAAGATTAAATTTGGACTAATTATGACACCTTTTGTAATCTTATTTCTATAGTAGAGATTAGATTAGTCGGTTGTCATTTAGCTTTCTATTTTACACATTATATTGTGAACAGACATATGTAATTTCCCCTTTTGTCAGCCCGTGCAATAGCAATGTATATCACTCTTCCGTTTTATGGAAGTTTTTGTTGATCCCTATTTTTGGGGTGTTACAAGTTGGTATCAGAGCTCTAGTTTAAATGAACTAAGTGTTGACCGTAGCATGCCTAGACTTAAGCTGAGAATATTGTCATCGAAAATCACTATGTTGGGTAGATATCCTAGGGTGGGAGAGTGTTAGGAATTGCGGAATTACTTTTGTTAAGAATTATGATGACGGTAACGAGAATGCTTGTGTATAACATGTTCATAATTCCACTTAGCTAATGCTATTATGAATGTGTTGTTACGTAAGTGTGCTTGACTACTATTATTATGGTAATTAATGAAGGTGTTAATACGCAACCTTAGTCTGTTCCTTATCCTTATTCTCGTATGTTGACAGACTAAGATGGTGAACACGCGAAGACAATCTAGGTCGCGTCGAACGTCGTCCGCGTCTTCGATTTAGTCACATGTTTATCATAATTCATATGTGATAAACTACAATATCACACGTGACTGTTATAGTAAAAAGCTGTTATCGTGTTTTCGTAAAATGAATGTGTTCTCGTTTGAACCCTTCCCTATTAACACACACATATATACATACATACATATATATATATATATATATATATATATATATTGATACATATATATTTATAAAAGTAGTATATGATGTATAAATGTAAATAAAACTTTATCAAAATTATACATAGTAATGGCAAGCTGAACTAGACTAGCCTAATTTCAACCATCTTAATTGATAGTTTGACAGATTGATGGTTTAACAACGGGAAATTGACCAAAATAGCCATACCAAACAACAAAAGTGAGAAAATAGTAATTCTCTCTCCCGGTTTACCAAAATGGCCATGGGTCCGCACTCGGATCCGACCCGATCCAGTGCGGTCCGCACTATAGCCCAAAACGACGTCGTTTCATTTTTATACTGAATTTTTTTTTTAAATCTGGTGCGGCACCACAAGTGCGGAGGAGGCACCGCAAGTGCGGACCCTTGTGAGCAAGTGCGTACTAATTGTGAATTGAATTTGAAATTTACACTTTCAACCCCTATACTTATTTACTTACTTTACTTTATACCTTTTACTTTCATAATTTTAATTTTACATTTAACACATATAATCGTTTATTAACTAAAATACGTTAAAAAAATACGTTTTAATTTTAACAAGTTACACCATCATAATCGTTCCTTCTATACGTTCGAAATAAGCCCAATATTGAATATTTTTGGATTTATTTATTTTATTATATATCATATATACTACATAAAAATATTTTTAATATTTACAATTCATACCGTTATAGTTAATTATTTAATTTATGGTACATTTCTTACTTTTTCAATTTTCGTTTTACACTCCTATCGCATTAACATAATAATCATATATTAACTAATTGATTAAATCGTCAAATTATTTGAATTATATATATATATATATATATATATATATATCGAACTCCTTAACATATTTTATCGTAATTATGTATGTTAATGTGATATGTTAAAACGGTTTTTTTAAAACGGTTTTTTAAAACGTATATATATTTATCGAACTCCTTAACTTATTTTAACGTAATTATGTATGTTAATGTGAAATTGAAAAAATAAGAGATGTACCATAAATTAAATAATTAACTATAAGGGTATGAATTGTAAATATTAAAAAAAATTATGTAGTATATATTAAATATAATAAAATAAATAAATCCAAAAATATTCAATATTGGACTCATTTCGAACGTATCGAATGGACGATTATAATGGTGTAACTTGTTAAAATTAAAACGTATTTTAGTTAATAAACGATTATATGTGTTAAATATAAAATTAAAATTATAAAAGTAAAATGTATAAAGTAAAGTAAGTAAATAAGTATAGGAGTTAAAAGTGTAAATTGCAAATTCAATTCACACGCAATTGCTCACTCACAAGGGTCCGCACTTGCGGTGCCGCACCAGATTTTTAAAAAAAAAACCAGTATAAATATGAAACGACGTCGTTTAGGGCTATAGTGCGGACCGCACTGGATCGGGTCGTGTTCGAGTGCGGACCCATGACCATTTTAGTAAACCGGGAGAGAGAATTGCTATTTTCTCATTTTTGTTGTTTGCTATGGCTATTTTGGTTAATTTCCCTTTAACGACATTGATTTAATTGAGTTGTTAACACGTTGAGTTGAACGAGTAGAATAGATTTGATGGTTTTTGTACACCTAACTTTTTAGTTTATCTAGAATATAATAAATTTGATTGTTTCAAATAATACCTTCAACTAACTGTAACAAAAATAATAAAAAAATCTTTAATTTAATTTAAAAATGCTAAAATTTTCATTGATTTATTGTACTTTGTATCGAATGAATTATGGTTCGATCCCTGTGTTCTTTAACTAGATCACTATATTATATATCTTATGATTTTGGTACTTGCAGTATTTATTAGTTTATCATAGTAACTAACGTCCTTAACATAATTCATAATTTTAGCTTTTTATCCCTTTTAATTTTGTCTTTTCCCTATGTATTTTTGTCTTTTTCAATAGGAAAAAGACAAAAATAAACGAGGTAACAAAATACATAGATTTATAAATCATAAATCCATGATGGTTAACCCATGTGAATGACTTGAATAAAATAAAAAAAATATATAAAAAGTTTTGATCCTACCATATTATATCTTTCTCTCTCATAACCATTTCTTCAAACACGTGAGGATCCTCAAGTGGTTGATGAAAAAAGTCATTTTCTTCAATGGTCAACTCATCTTCAAGCTTTCTTCAAATACCATTGGAGTCATTCTATTATCAAGCTTTCTTCATTTACATCCCATTGAAAGGAACAAAGTGGGAGGATGTTGAATCAGCCTTTGATCCATCACAAGATGACACGTGTCTATTCTCATCACACGCGTCCATGGTGCCTTTCAGTCTTTCACACGTTTGCGTGCCTTCACCCACCACACTTCCTCATCATTACCAAATCCTCAGGAGTTTATTGTTATTTTGGCTTTGCTTTGTTTTAACCCCTCTAGTTTCAAAATATGTACGTTTACCCCTTCACCAACATTTCATGTGTAACATATCACAATCATTTAAAAAAAATGGTCATGATGTATGAAAGGCATTGTCCCAAAACATAAGCAATTGCACCCAGTACGTTAAGTGCGGATCCCAAAAAAAATCCAACCATGGTATCATTTGATTATAAGAAATAAATATGAAGGCAGTTTTCATAAAATCAATAGTGGTTAATCTATTGCTTTTTTCAAACTTGAAGTTTCAAGTTCAAGCACCATTATTGCAATTTTTTTTTAAAACATAATAAATATGAAATTAAAAGCTAAAAACTACAAATATGAGACTCAAACCCAGGTTTGAAGTAGAATAAAAGTCATCCAAACCAACTCTACCAATAAAAACTTGTGTCTTTATTGAAGTTTTAAAATATATATAATGACACAAAACAAATTGATATGATTGCATCTTTCATAAACCTAATTTTTTTTACCTTTACGAGAGAATAATACGGTGGCACGTGCCACCGTATTATATACTATATATATATAGGTCCGCCCATGAAGTATGTTACAGAAAACAAACTTCAAAAGGTTGATAATTGATTATGAAAACATGGTATCTTTTAATTATTGGACAATGCATCACTCAAACTCGTTTTCTAACTTGATGATATTAGATATCGATATCACTGTGAAAATGTTACAAATATATAACTATTACCACATTGATTAATAGTGAAATTTATGACTTATAAACATCAAGTCTCAAGCTACTTATAAGTTTTTACGATACTTTCAAATTTATTTTGAGATTTTTGGATTAATGAGTTGCATCGAACTTAAGTTGTTACAAATGGTATTAATCTTAAAAGTATATCAAGTTTGTTAGTTATTCATTGGAAAATAAGGATAAACCGAAAATATTGATACCAAAATAAAACATGCTAAGAAAATATATAAATTCCATAACAAAACACCGAATATAAGAGCTATCAATGTTAAAAACATTAGAGCACCCACATGGGGGTTGCAATATGGATTGCAAATGGGAAAGTTGTCAGGAAGTGAAAGCCACATAGGATTTGAATTGCAACATTTGCAATCCATATTGCAAGCACACGTAGGTAATTGTTTTCATTTTCTATTTATTTAAATAGATTAAATTATAATATTTAATAAACTATATATTAAATGGTTATTGAAAACAATAAACTTTCTAAATATTAATATGAATTTATTTTTAATTAATTAAATTAACGTTAACCATCAAAATTAATAATTACTTAAAATTACTATTATACATAATAAAACATACAATACTGATAAAACTACATATAATATAATCTAATACGCACGATTAATAAAATAACAGAAACAAAAATACATCCTTATTCGTTGGGGTTCATCATAGGAAAGTTAGGACCGGGGTATATTAAATTAAAATAAAGAATTTTATATATTATGTTATATTAATTAAAAAATAAAATGTATATAATAATTTATAAAGTAATTAATAAATGTTAATAGTGGGGACCACTTTTGAAAGTGTAGGTGGATTGCACGTGTGTGAAAGGTAATTGCAAATGCTGAGGTGACACAATTGAAAGTGTAAATGAATTTCAGGGATGTGGATGGTCTTATATGTGGTATTCAGTTGAAAATAATGAGTTGTTTGTGTAAACTTAAACATAAACTATTAAACATAGACTATATATTTTGTACTTAATTAAAATCTCATAATTTACAAAAAAAATATATTATTATAAACTGTTATTTTCTTCATATTTTTCTATAAAATCAATTTACATTTTTTTTAAATTTCTAATATTAAAATATTTCATTTATCTATTAAAATATTATTTCTCTCTCTAGATATTTATTTTCGAAGTGTCCTATGGTCC
Source organism: Saussurea involucrata (assembly GCA_033807775.1). Taxonomy (NCBI): domain Eukaryota; kingdom Viridiplantae; phylum Streptophyta; class Magnoliopsida; order Asterales; family Asteraceae; genus Saussurea; species Saussurea involucrata. The sequence goes on from CM066325.1 coordinate 17,795,054, forward strand.
TCTCACTTGGTAATCATTTTTGGAGTCATCTCCTTATTTGAGGAAAAAATCATTCTCTCTCCAACTTTCTCCATTTTAGGGAAACAGTTGGAGCAAAATATTTGCCAAAATCCTCATTTTCTTCACTTTCCCCATTTTAGGGAAGCTGTTGTAGATGCTCTAACTTATAAGAACCATAAGAGCATCTCCAACAGCTTCCCTAAAATTTCTCCAAAATGGAGAACCAAAGGTCAAAGTTTCCAAAAAAAATCACATTCATCTCCAACAGATTCTCCATTTTGGAGAAACGAACATTGATTATAATATTAAAATATTTTATTCATCTATTAAAATATTATATCTCTCTCTACATGTTTATTTTCAAAGTTTTTCTATTGGTCATCTCACTTGGTAATCATTTTTGGAGTGATCTCCATATTTGGAGAAAAACCCATTCTCTCTCCTACTTTCTCCATTTTGGAGATAGATTTGGGGAAGCTGTTGGAGCAAAAGTATAGCCTAGACATTGTTTGGCAAAAAAAGCTAGCTTATTTTTGGGTAAATGTTTGGATGACCATAAGCTAGCTTTTTGAAAAGCCACTTGGAGTAGCTTATGAGTAGCTTTTTGTACATATTCCAATTATGCCCTCATTAATATTAATTATTATTTATTAACTATTTTTTTAATATATCTTTTTTGGTCATTTAAATGCTTATAATCTACTTTTTGTCAAACGTGACTTTTTTATCAGCTAGCTTATCAGCTATCAGCTAACTTATCAGTCAACAGCTAGCTTATCAGCTACCAGCTAGCTTATAAGTCATAAGCTAGCGTATCAGCTAGTTTGCCAAACATAGCCCTAAAATCCCCATATTCTTCATTTTCTCCAAAATAGGGAAGCTGTTGGAAATGCTATAAAAAGCTTATATTTAAAGTTAATCACAAAAAAGATTAGATGATGATAGTAAAGGGGTGATACTTGCCATTTTAACATACTACAATGGCTGGATCAATAATTTTTCTGCAGCTTTTTATCCTTCTTCCCCCGATCTATCCTCGAAATCGACGCATCCTAAGTTTTTTACCTGCACCTTCGCTGACTTCTTCCATTTCAATCGCTCCATTTCGCACAAATTTCTAGGTCGATCTCTTCCTCTTTTCCCCATTTTCATCAATCATTTGATCATCGATGCGTTCATTTGTTGATCCGCTTTAGTTTTGTTGAAATTGATCTGATTGGCGTGGATTGTTTTGATGGTTGCAGGCGTTCGTGTGAATCCCTCTTCTGATCGGATCGAAATTGGTTTGTTTCGTCTGAATTTCTGACGATCCTCGAAGTTTTCGATCATATGTTATTGTTATCAGATAATAATTCTATATCAATTCACCGCATCGAGGTGAATCAGTAATCTGGTTTTGGATTGGAATTTGTTTGTTGATCGGTGGTAAGGAATTGAGTTTTTTGAGATCGAGATAGATCAGGGTGATAAGATACCAGAAGACAGGGATTTGATCATTTGAGACGGAGATCGTTGAAGGAATATGAGATTGCCGATGGTTGATTGCCGTAGTTTGATTGAATTTTGCCGAGCTTTCGAACAACACAAGAATATGACGCCGACGAACAATAACAACAATCACTCGCGGAACAATAAGAAGTGCAATAGCGCTTCCAATTCTGTTAACCCCTTATCGCATCCTTTTTGCGACCGATCCCCTTTCGCTGCCCTGGATATTCTTATGCTGATTCTGGTGCTTGGAGCACTTGGCTTTTTAATCATTCCGTATATCAATATTATATATCGTGAAGCTATTGAGATTCTCCCGTTAGTTTGTGACGTTATCCAAGAAGTAATCTCGGATGCCCCAATCGCATATGTCGTTGGAGTAGTCGCGGCTTTCAGTGGAGTGATAGCTACGATCGCTGCTTGGGAAATACTTGAAGTAAAATCAAGGAAATGTGGAAAACCTAATTGTAAAGGACTGCGTAAAGCTGTTGAATTCGATATCCAGCTGGAGTCGGAAGAGTGTGTTAAGTATCTGTCATCAGGAGGAACAGCAGATAACGATGTGAAGCCATTGGAATTAGGGCAGGATCACAAGGAGCTGGAGGCAGAATTGAAGAAGATGGCACCAGTTAATGGCCGGACTGTTCTCATTTTCCGAGCACCATGTGGATGTCCAGCTGGTAGATTGGAGGTATGGGGGTCTAGGAGAATCCGTAGAATCAAGAAATGAGTATGTTACATTTCCCTTTAGATAGAATAAATATGAGCTGATGTTACTATTCAGAACTCCTCTTCGACTTATATACACAATAAGAGAAACCCAGCTGTTTCAGTAATCACTATTACTTTATCAAGTTAGATGAAAATTAAAGAAACATTTGATGTTATATCCATTATCACACTTTGACAAGATTTACCTGAATCTTTAACTTCAATTTCCTGTTTACCTTTTTTGAAGTTTATGTCACTAGTGTGTTATGTGTGGTTGTGATCAGTTAATTGGCTTGTGTTCATTCTTTACAACTTCTCTGCATTTGCCTGTTGTGGTCTTGTGGACATGTATCTTGAGTTTGGGTTGTCTATGAAGGGCTTCCTTACATGGATCTATAAGTTCAATATATGTTCGTTAATTATGATCGTGACTTTAGATTAGGAAACATAATAAAATCATATATTTATTAGACTTGATGAACGACTAAGATTGGTTTGTATAGTTTGTACGAATTGTATGGTTTGCAAATGAAACACACCCTATATATATATATAGTTATCCACTCAATTCTATCTTCTTTGGTTTCCTGTTGTTGGCTCTCTTTGATCATAGACTAGGATATACGCTTGGTTTTGACCATCACCCCGCAAGTGTATGTGGATTCAAGCTCATGGCAATCCTTCCTTTCTGGATTCACAGTCTTCACCAATAACTAGAAAGAGATTCAATAATAGAAGTGTCAGGTTCTTAAAGGATCAGAGGGCACATGTTAGCTGAATCCCCTAGAAAGTTTGAATCACATGTTAGCCGAGTGCTCTAGGAAGTTTTGAGTTACATGGTAACCGACTAACCGAGCGCCGTAGAATCTATGAGTCATATGTGAGCCAAGTGCCCTAGAAAGCTTGAGATGAATAATGGTCATAATTTTCTAGTCGTAGAACTTTGCTTTTTAATCTTATAATTCGATTTGATTCATGAAGCTCTATTAATCAATGGGAACCACGTGTCTAGTTGGCCACTGTATTGGCTGTACATCTTTGTAAAAGAGATTGGTATCATAGGTTTCCATACATTCTATACATGACTTCTTACCCTATTTATATCGTCCTTATGGCTTTTTAGGATTGAGTTTAAAACTTATATAGTAGCATGATTAATTAGCAAGTTTTTCCTTTGCGTGTTCTTGAAGTCATAATGAACTACTTATCTGGTAAGACCATGCTCTAACGAGTAATTTGGCGTATTTCAGTTTATGCGTCTCTAAGATGCTTAACTTTTGCCTTTATACATGTTATATGAAGCATTTTACCAAAAGTTGAGCCTGAAGAGACTAATATGGTAATGAATTGGTGCAGATAATGAGGATCTATGGTAGTTGGTTAGATTTGTTGTTCAATCAGAATACCGAAAAGAAAAGTTTAGTTCCATGACTAGTAATTAGTTACAAACTCTTAAATGAAGTTTTAGCTTCTACTTCTGTATTTACATGTATTTGTGTCTGTATGGTTACAAGTCATAATGAGAGAGATGCTATGGTAACAATGTCATTTGAATAATGATAGGGGACCTATGATAACAGGTCGGAGTGAATAATTGTAGGGGATCAGGGATGATAGATTTTAGTAAATAATGATAGGCGAACTACAAGTATACCATAGGTGCTGGCTACACCGTTGATGTTAATCTGGCAGAATGGCTACCCTTGCTTGCTTTCTTTAGGATGGTTTAGGGTAAGAAATTAACCACTATAAGATATATTGGTTATATGGGAGAAAATGAAGACAACTAAATAGAAAATGAAAAAAGAATATAAAAAGAAGTAGGGATTCCCATGAGTGCTTGATTAATGTGCAGAAGTAGAGAAGAATAAGGAATATGAGCATATATATGTGTGTGTGTGTGTGTGTAAATAAGAGATTGTTGTTGATGGTAATGCAGGCAGGGTTTTTGATGTTTTTTTGAATATCCAGTAAATCACACCTGTGGCTGAGGCTGAGTTGGGAACTGAAGTACAGGATTTGAGTATGTTACAAGAAGTTGATGGCTTAATTTGTGGTCAAGTGTTAGAAATGAGTAGATTTAAGATGGATATTTTGAGTCATATTATATATAGTTTGGGTAATTAATAGAATTGTTTCTGATATCTGCTTCATTTCTTCACAGAATGCCCACCTTATACTCTGCATATATGAAATCTGCATGTTGCTTCTTGTTGGTTAATGAATACCTATTAGATTTTGTAACCAAAAGATATATTTTATTCAACCTACTAACAGAAGTTAAATAAAAACAATTAATACATGTAATTAAATATGAAGCGGTTTACCAAACTCTTACCGAGTAAGTGTTTATCAGTTGTCACTTACGGGTAGTCGTGTATTTACTTACTTGTAAGTGTTTATCAATTGTCACTCTTACCATAGTTGTTTGAGTTGGATGCAATTCTTTTTAAAGATTTTGAATTTTTTTACTCTACTTTAGAAAAACTTTAGCATAGCTGTTGGAGATGCTCTGTGTGAATATATATATATCTATGTTAGGGCCCGTTTACAAAACGCTTACCCGAGTAAGTGCTTACCAAATCACATTAGCTTACCGGATGAATATGGCAAAGACCAAGAATCTTACCCGGTAAGAGCGGAAGCAAGGACCGAGAGTCTTACCCGGTAAGTGAGTGCGACGACTCTTACCATGGTTAGCGCTTACCGGCTAAATTGTTGCATACGTTGCCATTTTGGTGGACTAAAATCTCACCCGGGAAGTAAGCGATAGTGTTGAATTTTACTGGTAAGCACTTATTCGGGTAAGTGATTAGGTAAACGGTCCCTTAATAGATACTTCCGTTGTGTTCTATTTGCATTTGAAAATATTTTTTGATTTAAATTTATTAGTTAATACATACCGGTTAAATTAGTCAATCACTTCACGTGAAACCACACATGCATTTTATGAATCCTAACGTTGCTTTTGCGTTTTGATTTGTTAAAAAAGGGTTTGGCCGGTCAGATCAGACCTCAAACACATGGACTGACCCAATGTAGAGCATACAGAGGGGTGAGCATCGGTCGGGTCGGGCCGAAAACCCCCCAACCCGGTCGGGTTTCGGGTGGACAAAACAGGCCCTGAAACCCGTCCCAAGTAAAGTTTGGGTTTCGGACTTCGGGTAATCGGGTCTAATCGGGTTTCGGGTATTCCGGTCGGGTTCATCGGGTTGGGCCTGATCCAAGCCCATTTTCAGCCCGGTTTTTCGGCCATGTTTTTTTTGCCTTTTTCGTGTTTTCAGCCCATATTTCGACCCTGTTTTTCGGTAAGCAACATGCAACAATAATACAATATAACTTGAGTTCAAAAATCAGAAATCCCCACCGTGAAGCTTCGGCCTTCGTTGAGTTCGTTCCACCGTGAAATTGTGAAGCTTCACCGTGAAATCGCCAAATCCGCCGGTCGTCACCGTGGCGAGCGTGAAGCGGGTTTAGGGTTTGAGTTTGAGTCAATCGTCCAGATTCCAGAATAGAAATAGAAATTAGAAATATATATTTAGCATTTATTAAATAAAAAAAATCGGGTTTCGGACGGGTTCGGGTTTGGGAAAACCCAAACCGAACCGTAATACCCGATATATAATTACAGGTTCGCGCCAAATCGGGTTTCGGTTCATCGGGTAAGTGAAGTTCGGGTCGATCGGGTAACGGGTCGATCGGGTTAATCGGGTTTTGCTCACCCCTACATACAGTGGCCTGTGTCATCGTTTTCGTTCATCTATCGTAGTATAAAAATTATAGTCATAAAAGATGTCACCGTATCAATTTGTTAAACGCCATTGTATATATTTTGAAACTACAATGAAGGCAAAAGTTTTCCTTGGTAGAGTTGGTTTTCAAAACTTTTTTTCCACCTAGACCCAAATTTGAATCTTGTTAGTGTCATTCTTTTAATTTCATATTTTAGTTATGTTTCTAAATATTTTTTGCAATCAAAGAGTTGAACACATGATATAACATATAAAAAACAATGAACCAACCAACAGACCAACGATGATTTTGTGAAAAATATCTCTATATTTGTTTCGTATAGTCAGAATGAGCTAATATAAATTATAGATTGCAATAAGATAACTAATATTTTGTTTGACAAACTGTCTTATTTCTCTCATCCGACATTAAATAGCGATGTTAATTGACTTCTTTTGCTTGTTTGAATTTTGTTATCATCGTAAGTTTGAGTGATCTTATTAACCAACCGGTGCTATTTTGTTAACAAAACCATCATGTAATAACACCCGATTTGAGTGTTAATGTGTTATTGTCATCTCTAACCACCATATACCCTTTTTGTTGTGGCCGACAATCAAGTGGGATGGTTATGGAGTCGTAAGACGAAGGTTGTACACGTGACGTGACACAATGTCAAGTGAACGTTCAACATCAGATGAACAAAAAATTAAAGGAGTATTCGTCTGTACGTTTTCAGAACGATTAAACTTACATATATGTCGGATCGAGTTTTTATTCTGGCGCTCCTGAAGCCTTTGTTTTAACATCAAAAAAGTATAAAGAAAAAAGCTCAGGTTCAATGAAAACTAATCAGTTCAATTTTTGTCCTAATCATTCACAAATTTACATAGATATCAAGAATCCAATAGCACAAAAAGTCTAATCAAGTTGTTATGCACGATGATTGTAGTAACTAGTAACCTAACTCTGTTCTCGAAACTCATTTTAGGAAGGAAAGGAAAGGAAATGGAGGGAAATAGGTGGAAAGTAAAAAAAACTCGTGTTCTCGAAACTTTTTTAGGGAAGAAAAGAAAAGAAACGGAATGAAAATAATGATAAGTTTCATTTCAAAACTTTCCTCCCAAATGTGGGAGGAAAGGGAAGGAAAGAAATTAAAAACATTTAAAAAAATGACTGAAATTATTAAAATTACAAAACTACCCGATATTTTCTTAAAAAAATATATATTTAAGGGTATATTAGTAAAAATGACATCTTTTCTTTTCTTTCTCTCATGTTCAAAAACACGAAAAAATATTTTCTTTCATTTCCTTTTGTTCATTTTCTTTACCTTTCGATAACACAAATGAAAAATTACTTTTCTTTCCTTTTTTTTTCTCCCTTTTTTTCCATCCATCCATTTCATTTCTTTTATTTTTTTCTCCGGATTAGAGAATAGAGTGTTAATGATTGCAAATTGATGAATTAGGGTTCTAAAACCTACTTAATTAACTATATCACAAAACGTTAAAGATTGGTGTTGTGTGTGGGATGAATCATCAAGCATGTGCCATGAATAAACTATTTCTAAATCCTTCATGTCCATGGCTTCATTTGCCATCACATCGCTTTCATATCATCACTCCACAAACAAATTTCTTACCTGCCAATCAAATCTGGGAGTATTCGTCTCAGATTTCCACTGGGGAAGCAATCGATCGCATTGATTTCGTTTAGATCGAAGAGAAAATGGATCAGATGAATACTGATCAGAGTCTGCAACAAGTCGGCGTGAAGAGGCCGAGAACTAAGATCGTTTGCACTCTAGGACCTGCTTCCAGATCCGTTGAGATGTGCGAGAAGCTGTTGAAGGCAGGCATGAACGTAGCTCGATTCAATTTCTCACATGGATCTTTTGAGTATCATCAGGAAACTCTCGATAATCTCCGGACAGCCATGGATAACACCGGTATCCTTTGTGCAGTCATGCTCGACACCAAAGTATGTTTTCTCGCTTCTCTATTACTCAATCGATTATCTGCCTGTAGCATCTACTACATCTTTTTGTGTTTTTATGCTTATGATATAGATCTAATTGGTCAATTATTACTATAAATATCGTGTATGATCATCTATGCCATTGTTTCAGTTCCTTAATTTTGACTTTTGTAGTCAACCCGATTACTTCTGTCGGATCGGCACAAATTTAGGGTTCATTCGAAGTTCAAACTAGTCTTCCATTTTATTAGGAAATCAATTGTAGTTCGTTAGGATCTCATCTAGTTTTCCAATTTATTGGGAAATCCATTGGGCTATTTCAACAAGCTATCATTGGTTTTGTCATCAATGATCAATCTCGTAGTCGTAGATCAGCAAATCCTTCTGCTTTTATGAGAGTTGAGTTCCTTAACCATAACTGAAAACCTATGAATTGGAGTCAATCTTGCAAGCATGAATCAATTACCAAAGAACAGAAACCAACCATTTTTTGGAGGTGACCTTGTGGATTTGATGCTTGTATAACAAGACAAAATAATGTTTAGAAGTCCGGCCTCTCTGTCTCTTGGGACAGAGATAAGGTCTGTGAAGATGATGCCTGCAATCCAATTCGGCCGACCTCATACGTGAATAAGGTCGCTTGCTGGATCGCCAAAGTCACTGGATGGTGTACGCAGATCATCACACCATGCAGGTTGCTTGAAACCTCCCTTCTTTTGTAAAAATAATAATAATGGATTTGTCTTTAAATCACTCATGGTTTGATCGGTTTTTATCTGGAACATCTAAATTACATTAAAGAAATACAATAATTATAACTTGGATATATACTTAAATACACAAAAAAATTGCACGAAAATTTCTCAGATTCACATAAAAATCATCTGTTGAACAATAGACCTTGTGAATTCTATTACATGGAGAATTAACTTTTGAACCTCTTTTAGTTGGAACAAATCTGTTCATATCTTTGGTGGTGTTTTCAGGGTCCAGAGATTAGAACTGGTTTTCTGAAAGATAACAAACCCATCCAGCTGAAGCAGGGGGTAGAAATCACCATCTCTACAGATTACGACCTTAAAGGCGATGAAAAGACGATTTGCATGAGCTACAAAAAGTTGGCTTACGATGTGAAACCAGGGAGCGTGATCCTGTGCGCAGATGGCACCATTTCGTTCACTGTTCTTTCTTGTGACACCGAAAAGGGCTTGGTTCGTTGTCGTTGTGAGAACACCGCGGTTCTTGGTGAACGAAAAAATGTCAATCTCCCGGGAGTGATCGTTGACCTACCAACTTTGACGGAGAAAGACAAAGAAGATATACTCCAATGGGGTGTTCCTAATAAGATTGACATGATTGCCCTCTCTTTCGTTCGCAAAGGTTCGGATCTGATTGAGGTTCGAAAGTTGTTGGGCGACAATGCCAAGAACATCCTTCTTATGTCAAAGGTAAGTTTGTATTCTTAATGACTTATTGTTTTTGCCACATCAGCTTTCCGCTATTTTTATTTTTTTGACAAAACTTAGACCCCAGAGGCTAGAGCATCTCCAACAGATTTCCCAAAAAAAATTATTATTTCTCTCAACTAAACATTTCATTTCAAAATTTCTCATTGATGGGATATAATAAAAAATCGACATTTTTTAACATATCTCCAAATTGGAGAAAATTACACTATCTTTCCCATTTTAGAGAGTTTTGGAAAAGCTATTGGAGAAAAAATTGTCCAAAATCTATATCTTCTCCATTTTAAAGAAGCTGTTGGAGATACTCTTATCGGTCCAATACAAAAGTATTTTCAAAAGCTTTTAACAATTAACATGTGTTCTCATATATGTTTTATAAAGGCCCCTCTGTAAAATAACCCATAAAAACCATCATAAATACATGTTAATCGTCAATCCATCGTATCCAAATTTAATAAAATTTAGTCCTTAGAACTACTTTTAACGAATAAAACAATGATTAATTTCCTGGTATTTTCACTCGGATAAACAATTGAATTTTAAAAAATCTGTTACCTAGATCTTTTCAACCCAAAAAATAAACTTGTAACCAACTAGGAATGTTCTAAACGGTAAAAAAACTTATGGTTTACTTTTCATTGGAGTTGCTGTAATAGGATTCAATTGAAGCAAACATTAAAACACATGATTTGTGACCATCTTTTCTAGGTTGAGAATCAAGAAGGGGTTGCAAACTTTGATGAAATCTTAGCCAACTCCGACGCGTTTATGGTGGCGCGAGGCGATTTGGGGATGGAGATTCCTATCGAAAAGATATTCTTGGCGCAAAAGGTGATGATCTACAAGTGCAACCTACAAGGAAAACCCGTGGTCACCGCCACTCAGATGTTGGAGTCAATGATCAAATCTCCAAGGCCAACTCGAGCCGAAGCCACAGACGTCGCCAACGCTGTTCTAGACGGTACAGACTGTGTCATGCTTAGTGGCGAAACAGCTGCCGGAGCTTACCCAGAAGTAGCGGTTCGAACCATGGCCAGGATTTGCATCGAAGCAGAAAACACAATCAATTACGCAGATGTTTTCAAGCGGATTGCTGCAAACGCACCTGTACCCATGAGCCCACTCGAAAGCCTGGCCTCTGCTGCAGTCAGAACCGCTAACTCATCCAGAGCCACCCTCATTCTGGTCCTAACCAGGGGAGGAAGCACTGCAAAACTGGTGGCTAAATACAGACCTGGCATGCCGATACTATCGGTGGTGGTTCCAGAAATCAAGACCGATTCTTTCGACTGGTCTTGCAGTGATGAAACCCCGGCTCGGCATAGTCTTATTTTCCGGGGTTTGGTTCCGGTTTTATCTGCAGGGTCAGCTAGAGCTTCTCACGCAGAATCAACCGAAGAAGCACTGTATTACGCGTTGGAACATGCCAAAGATAAAGGGCTCTGCAAGGCGGGTGATGCCGTTGTGGCTCTCCACCGTGTTGGAGCCGCATCTATCATCAAGATCGTGAATGTCAAGTAACTCGTATCAGTCGCGATTCTTGTTTTCACGTTCCCTGTATTTTTTGCCCGTGTGTCTGTCGGCATGTATGATTTCAGTAAACTACTATCGATGGTTGTATCATCGATAAACTGAATTCCCCATAAGTTTATGTATTCCGGCATATAAAACTACAGTTGGGCGTTGGCAAAACATTGCATTACGCCCAACTGTTCACTTGTCGTGCTAGACTCTTTTCACTCCCCGATGGCCAAAAACAGTTGCAATGAGTTAATTCGTTAACTAGAATCAGTATTCTCGCATGACCAATATCATCTAGAAGGACATCACGCGGGAATTCAAAGGTAGTAGTGAAAGGATATCGGAATTTGCCAAGAAATTTAATCGTTTATGAACAAGAAACTTTCCTTTGTAACACAAGGGTTAAGGCCCTAGGGGATGTGGTTGAATATCACATCTGCCCAGGGTTTGAATCCAGGCGTAAACAACAATTGTAACCACTGAGTTTAATCAGAACTGATGTATTACAGTCATAATTTGCCAAGGGATTAGTCTAGGAATAGCCTAAAACACCCTTCTAAAAAAACACGGACAACCGGTGTCCATTTAGGTGAGTGGCGAGTCAACTCGGTACTTAACAACGATTTATAAGGACGTTAGATCAAGAAAGGCACAAGATCATTTATATTATACATACAAGCAGACGAAAAAGGCTACATAATTCTGTCGATATTACACTTATTAGTAACCGATGTATGTACACGACTCCGTAACAAAGCAGAAAGCCACGAAAACGAGCATGAGAGTGGCTTTACTCATTCAGTTTACTGATTATCGTCCTCAGGACGAGTCCCATGAGCTCGTGGCGAAGAACCCGAACCCGAACCCGACACTGATGTCGATGTCGTCGAGCTCCCGGTTTGGGTCCCGGAGGTTGACGAGAATAAGCCACTAAAAGGCCAAGGGAGAGAAACGGAAAACCGACCCGTGTTTCTCCCATTCCCATCTTCACTATTCTCGACGGCACCATCGGTTAAACTAACCGTGGACCCTTGTTGTTCTTGGTCGACTTTCGACTGATCAGAAGGCAACTCGTACCTACAAACAGGACACGAGCTATGAAGCTCTAGCCATGGCAAGATACATTTGCTATGAAACCGATGTTTACAAGGCATTTCTTTAGCTTCGATTCCAACCTCAAAATCTTCCAAACAAACCGAACATTGAACTGATTGTTCATCAATTGCATCAATTGTAACCGTCGGCATTGCCTCCACCGCCTCTTTTCGTGCAGGCGGTGTGCCGTATCTATTCGGGTCATTCTCGGCTAAATGCTGCAATAGTAGTTCTAATCCAGGACCCGTGAAATAATCGCCTAAGGAACCGATTGGGTGGGTCTGTGACGAAACGCCGCCACTGGCTCCGCCACCATCGCCGCCACCGTGAACTATGATGGTTTGATCAAAAGGATTGATTAGAATAACACGGTTCCGGTTACGGTTACTCTCTGCTCCATTTTCCATATCGGTATTGTTTTCAGATTCGGATACCATCCCTGCTCGAACACCACGGAGGAGGTGGAGGATGGTGGCGGAGCTCCTCCGCTGCCGCCGCATCCTAATCGACTCAAGCTCACGGTCCAACTCAGACTCTCCTCCTTCACCGGGATGCTGAAATTGGTAGCGGCGGTAGCGTTCAGCGGCATCATGGCGGTAGCGTTCGGCGTAATCATGGCGGTCTTCTTCCTCCTCCTCCTCAAACTCAACCTGAGTAAATCTCCGGCGACGGCGAGGGTTGCTCATCATGCCTAGCAAGATCGGGGCCCACAGCGAAAGTGCACGGTCAGGATCAGGATCAGGATCATTTTCGTCACGGCGGTGGTGGTGGTTGTCGCTTCTTACGCTTTCCATTTCTTCCACAAATCCACCGTTACAAGATGAACACTTGATGGCCTCGACCTCCATGATCGGAATAACTGGCCGGTTACATTCATAGCACCAGTATCTTGTAGACTCTCTATCTTCCTCCATATTTCACTTCAAATCAAGCTCTGTTATGAATCAAGAATTAGGGTTTGTTAATTTAAACGATCAGTTACAGATCCAAAAGGACCAAAACCCTAGAAATCTTCATCATAAACCATCGAAACCGCCTTTGATCTGAGAAGATTTTTTTGAAAAGATTGGATTAAAAGAGTTCCAGATCTAAGAAGTCAATTTCATGGTGGAAGATGAGTTTTACATAGGCATACATATATATATATATATATATAGAGAGAGAGAGAGAGAGGAGTAAGTGTATACATACATATTTGTGTGTCTTGTGTAGAAATGATGCTGGATTGTAGGGTTTGTGGATGTGAGGAGAATTGATACAGCTGGTCAGATGAAGATGAACATGACCATCATTCCAATGGGTAGGAGAAGTTTCTAAGAAAGTAGGGAGCTGACAACGAAAACCGCGTTGTCTCTTTCTTTTATTTTCCTCCCAAAACTCAATATTTTATTTAGTGGTTTGCTAAAAATTGCGGATTTCATCCATGTGGTTTTGAAATTTCGGTTTTCGTACTTATGATTCGCAATTCATTTCTATTAAGGATGAAGGAGACTAAAATAGAAATGAGTTGTAAACCATAGAGATGAAAATAACAATAAAATTTAAATACTAAGAACGAGAAATGTGATGAATTATAAACCAGGAATGAAAATAACAAATTTAAATTCATAAGGATGAAAATAGAAATTTTCAACAAACAACAGGAAATAAAAATGTAATTTACTCTTTTATTTAAAACACATGGTAGGTTAAGTGTGGTTTATAATTTTTTAGAATAAAGTCCTAAAATTCAAAATCTTTATTAAGAATTATTTTTAGTTTGAATAGATTATTTGTTTTAGAGATTTTAATAGGGAAATTAATTAAAATGCCAAAAGTTTGACCAACAGTTACCAAAATGCCACAAAAATTTCTCAGTTTACCAAAATGCCCTAAATACTCGCGATGGAGCCTGCGATCGCGGGATAGGGCTGACGTGGCACGAACTTTGGCCACAAATGCCCCGCGGAGCCCCTTAACTTTGGCCGCGGTGCACATTTGGCCCCTGCCCGCGATGGACCAAATTTTTTCAGTTTTGGTCCCTGTACTTAGACGAATCTTGCATGCTTTTACTGTTTTTTTCCACAATTATTGTACTTTGAAGACCGATTTGTGGTTGAAATTCATTTGCATGTTTGAATCAATGTTAAATCAGTGTTTTTGGAATACCAGTTTGTGGATGAAATGAGAGATTGGTTGTCATCAATGTTGGTTGTTTCATTGATAAATAGATGTAAAATGCAATCCATAATCCACACACCGATTTCATACTTCTTTCTTGATTTCTTTCTGCAATATTTTGTGTTTGAGATACTACTGAAAAAATGAATTCATCTGTTGCAAAAGCTAAGCTATATTTCTGTTTTGATGGTGAATGGGAGCAAGATAACAATGAGTGGAATTTTGCTTATAAATCTAAGCATGGTGTAAAAGTGCCAGTAAACTATACTTATCAGAAATTTCTTGCGTACGCCATGCAAAAATGTGGAATCAACCCTTCTGCTGTTTGCAAGTTAGTGTTTAAAAATGGCGATAGGTCATTTGTGGATTTATCCAACGATGGGGATATCTCTACTTTTCTGCACTTTGCAGTCGATTCAGAAAGGCCCCCATTACTTTTTGTGTATCCCGACGAAAACGACGACGACGGTGACGACGAAGACCTCCAAATAGAGCAGTCTGATTCTCAATTTCAGGCGTTCGACGCCCCAACGGTTCATTTAGATCATTCATATGGTTTTAACGACTGTATTTCGGAGACGCAACAACAACAACCACCACAACCACACGAAGGGCGTACTGCTGGAGTTGCTGATGACGAAACCCACGTTTTCAGAACGGGTAATTCTGAAATAGACAGATCAGACACCGATAGTGATGATCACGAAGAATATACCCCTAGTAGAAAATCATGTAGTCAGATAAATGACTTTTTTGATATGCCCCCTATTCTTCCAGACTCCCATACCCAGACACAAACCTACGAACCTACACCTTATATTCATAGTGAAAGGTTAAAAGCAGGTCAGATATTCGATTCGAAGGATCTCTTGGCAAGTCAGATCGGACTCAAGTTCTTGGATGAGGGTTTCCAAAGTCACGCGCGGAAATCTGACAAAAGCAGATACGTAGTTGAATGTGCCAGAGAAAAGTGTGAGTGGAGGTTGTACGCGATTCACACGGGTCCCAAAGGAGGGGCGATAATGATTAGAAAGTTGCACGACGTACACACTTGTACGAGGACGCAACTTAATCCTCACCACAAACAAGCTGGCAAAAAGACTTTGGGTGCGATGCTGAAAACAAATTTCTTAATGTTAGCAGGTCATTGCGTCCAAGGACATCGTCCACGATGTTCACCAGCAGTTCGGCGTCACGATTGATTACCACCAAGCTTGGCGTGCGCGATGCCATGCACTGTTTATGGTGAGAGACACGTTCGAGGAGTCGTATGAACGACTCCCGACATATTTATATAATTTGCAGCTGCAGAACCCTGGTACTGTCACGCAACTACGGACCGATTCACGTCGACGGTTTGAGATGTGCTTCGTGGCCCTTGGACCCGCGGTACGTATTTTAACACGTCATATGTTTACACATTATAAACTATAACATTTACAAAGGAAAACCACCTATGTTTTTGCAGATCCGCACATTTCTGGCAAATCTACGTCGTGTCCTGATAATAGACGCAACCCATTTAAAGGGCCGTTACTTGGGTATGATGTTCCTGGCGGTTGCCATGGACGGGGATAACTCCATCGTTCCAGTAGCTTTCGGCGTAGGCAAGTCTGAAACCAGGGACGAGTGGACTTGGTTTATGTCCATGTTGAGACAAGCTATCGGAGACCCGCAAGGGTTGGTGTTTATGTCTGACAGGGCTCCTTCCATAAGCGCCGCAATCTCTGCCATGTACCCAAACGCCCCTCACGCCATATGCTGTCGACATTTGGAGATGAACGCCAAATCCAAGGACAAACGTATTACCACCTACAAGGATGTCTATTGGGCGGCATGCAGAGCATATACGGATCGGGAGTTTAACAAGTACATGAATATGCTACGATATAGTGCCGACGAAGCAGCCAAAGTCTTTGACGATGCTGGACCGGAGAGGTGGTCCGCGGCCCATTATCCTGGACAACGGTATGACATTTTGACCTCGAATAGTGCAGAGTCTGTGAATGCACTCTCCCGTTTTGCGCGTAGATGTCCGATTATTAATCTTATGGATTACTTTCGGGCCTTTCAACAAGAGTGGTACCAAATTCGACGCCTAAAAGGGGCTGAGATGCAAAATGCACTCACACCAACGGCGGAGAATATCGTTCAGTACAGGGCGCGTCGTGCGGCGACATGGCCGGTAAGAGCAATCGGGTATGGGAAGTACGAGGTGCATGATGACTATATTCACGCGATTGTGAATATGGAAAACCACTTTTGTTCGTGTCGCGAATGGGATAAATCTGGGTTACCGTGCGGCCATGCCATCGCTGCAGCAAGATATATGGGTCGTACAGATTGCAGCGACTTGGCTGTACCTTTCTTCACGTCCGAATATTACCGGAAAACATACGTGGAGGTAATAAACCCAGCTGGACCCCCTGCAGCATGGGTGTATCCACCCGACCCGCTTCCGCCATGCTATCCACCTTTAATGGATAAGAACAGAGCCGGGAGACCGAGAAAGAACGACCGACATCCATCACGTGGTGAAAGTTCGATACAACGAAGATGTACTCGGTGCCAATGCGTAGGACACACTCGTGGAGAGTGTCCAAATCCCGCCCCTTCAACCGTGCCAAGGAGACATTCAGTCAGTCACACCCCGGGCCCGTCACAGCTTGAACCATATGGAACAAACACATATGATACTGTTGATCTGAACGCTGATTTGTAAAATATATATATATATATATATATATATATATATATATATATATATATTCATATTATATATATACACACATACATATGCTTCTAAATGAACATTGATAACACAGCTAGTTTGTAAATGATATATATATTCATATTATATATACACACATACATATGCTTTTAAATGAACATTGATAACACAACTAGTTTGTAAATGATATATATATTCATATTATATATATACACACATACATATGCTTCTAAATGAACATTGATAACACAACTAGTTTGTAAATGATATATATATTCATATTATATATACACACATACATATGCTTTTAAATGAACATTGATAACACAACTAGTTTGTAAATGATATATATATTCATATTATATATATACACACATACATATGCTTTTAAATGAACATTGATAACACAACTAGTTTGTATTCCATCCAACATACTCTTCATCTTCAATCTTTCTGACCCTTCTTCAACGGCTTCTGCTTTTGCAACCACGTATGGCCATTGTGTACCACAACCCGGACACACTTTAGCAAATGAGTTGAGGGTTGTCATATATTCTACAAGAGGAGTAGGCCCACGTGGATAGAGTACGGCTACCAAAATCTAGCATCATTAACAAACAAAACCCCATGTTTGTTTATCCGAATGAGGTAACCTCTGATTTGACCTTGCATGATGTATCCAACCTAACCGTGGTTCAGCGGCTTAAAAACTACTTTTCAGAGAAATTAACAACAACAAAAAAATACAAAACAACAACACAGTAAAAAAAATACAAAACAAAAAAAATACAAAACAACTAAAACAACCACCACCTACTTAAAAATTGATTTAGTTTCATCAATCCAAGCTTGCTTACCTTCGCTTGAATAATTGCGAAGTCTTGCAGAATATGGTGAATTGCTTCTTGTTCTCGACGAACACGAGCCTCCCGAGCTTTTATATCCCCTTTCATCCTTTTGATCTCCCTGTCTTCCTCTTCGATCTTTCTCAAATGGACTGCCTTCCTGTCCATAATTTTTTTCCACTCTTCTGTTAGTTCATCTATCTCCTTTTCCTTTTTGCTATGGCGACCTCGATTTGAGGTGACATTTTTTCAGGAGTAGACTTAGGGTTTGATGACGATGCCATTTGTGGATGAAATGAGAGAAGAGAAATCAAGAGAGAAAGCAATTCAAATAAAGAAAGCAAGAGAGAAATCAAGAAAGAATGTGAATTGCATATTACTGATATATATGGATGAAATCTCAAACATGCAAATGAATTTCAACCACAAATCGGTCTTCAAAGTACAATAATTGTGGAAAAAAAACAGTAAAAGCATGCAAGATTCGTCTAAGTACAGGGACCAAAAGTGTAAATTTTCAGGGGCCAAAACTGAAAAATTTTGTTCCATCGCGGGCTGCGATCGCGGGCAGGGGCCAAATGTGCACCGCAGCCAAAGTTGAGGTTCTCCGCGGGGCATTTGTGGCCAAAGTTCGTGCCACGTCAGCCCTATCCCGCGATCGCGGGCTCCATCGCGGGTATTTAGGGCATTTTGGTAAACTGAGAATTTTTTGTGGCATTTTGGTAACTCAATGTTTGACTTTTGGCATTTTAATTAATTTCCCATTTTAATATCTATTATATTAATAAAATTTATTATTTCAATACATTTTTAAAAAGATTTTATAAAAAATAAATAACTTAATCCTATTGGTGAAAACGAATAAAAAAAATAATTTCGTTCTACATCTACCAAGTTTTAGAGAATTCTCTAAACTTTGAATTTTTTCTACTTTTCTCTATTTTATATAACAATTAAAGAAGTTGTTGGAGATGTTCTTAGTTAACAAGCTAGTTGATAGTTGATGATAAGTAATTTTTTCTGTAATTGTTTTTGTTGGTTGTTGTTATCTATTTTTGCTTTTAAACATCGTTGGGTAAAAATAAGTTAGTTAGAGCATCTCCAATTCAAGGTTCTTATAAGCAAAAAGTGATGTGTCTTGTAGGAACTACCATTGTAGAGAGTTCTTATAAGAACTTCATCCCCTTTTGGTTCTTATTTAAGAACATTGGTTCTTACCATGAAGTTTGTATAAAATGTCAATGTTCTCATTTCTATTGGTACTTAAACTTAATATTTGATATTTATTTATAAATATAAAATAATTATTGATGTAGACAAATACATGAGACCCACAAAAATGAGGTTCTTATAAGAACTACCATTGTGAACTTTTATTTTAATTTTTAAATTAATGAGGTGGAAATGAGATGACACTAAAAAGTATAAAAAGAAGGTTCTTATGAGAACCTCCATTGGAGATCCTCTAAGCTAGCTTATTTTTTGGTATATGTTTGAATGGACATAAACTAGTTTTTTGATAAACTACTTATAAGTTAGTTTTTTTACGTTATTTTAAATCATAAGTTGATATAGATTTTTTTTAAAAAAATTTCAACAAATTCAAAATTTATAGTATAATATAATAATAAATTTTCAATTATTTTAATTAACATATTATGTTATTTATTTTCTTTTTACTATCTTGTTTGTATTAATTAACATATTATATTGTTATAAATTTGTTTTAATTACATTATTAGTTGTAACTGATAATTTTTTCAAGATATTCTTTTTGATCATTTTACATGTTTATAAGGCCATCCGTACCCGGTGCGGGATGGGCAGCGGGATGGCTTCGGGGTCATGCGGGGTGGGCTACGGGGAGAGCGGGATGAGCGGGAAGGGATGGGATCCCGATCCATCCCGAAGGGTTTTTAAAAAAAAGTTTTAATTAAATTTTTAAAAATAATGCCGTTCAACGGCTCTTTTACTAAAAAAAAATTATTTTTCTCAATTTAATCCCACTATATATTTAACCCTCAACCTCTTATTTCTCACACCTCTCAACCTCTTATTTCTCACACCTCTCAACCTCTTATTTTTCACACCTCTCAAATTCTCTCAACCTCTTATTTCTCACACCTCTCAAACTCTCTCAAACACTCTTCCATTCTCTATATTTTAAACAATATGGATTCGCCACAACCCGGTTCACCAACCGCATCATCATCATCCATAGACACCGACGAGTTGTTGAATCTACAAAGGGAAATTTTTCAACATACTGCACAATCGCTGTATGGTAGCACCGCCTCATCGTCAACAAGAGAGAGGGCCGCAAACATTGAAAGAGGTCGAGTAACTGCAAACGAGCGGCTTATGCGGGACTACTTTGGCGTCAACCCGATTTATACACCGGATATGTTTAGGCGGCGGTTTAGGATGAGCAGACAACTATTCGAACGAATAGTTGAAGATTTAGAAGTAGGGTATCCGTATTTTAGACTTCGGTTTGACGGGTTAGGCAAACAAGGTTTTTCTCCGATACAAAAGTGTACTTCCGCTATTCGGCAATTGGCGTATGGAGTAGCTGCTGACGCACTTGACGAGTACATCCGTATGGGAGAGAAAACGTCACGAGATTGTCTGTACAAATTCTGCACAGGTATTATTGAACTGTATGGTCAAAAATATTTACGCAAGCCTACTTTTATTGATATTCAGAAGTTGTACGCCGCGCATGAAGCTAAACACGGATTTCCCGGCATGCTCGACAGCATAGACTGTACTCATTGGGCGTGGGCAAATTGTCCGAATGCATGACGAGGTCAATTCATGAGAGGTGATCATGAGCACCCGACAATCATGCTAGAAGCAGTGGCCTCTCATGATCTATGGATCTGGCACGCATACTTTGGTGTTGCCGGTTCCAACAACGACATCAATGTTCTCAATCAGTCGCCCATCTTCAACGATGTATATGATGGAAAAGCACCCGAGTGCCATTTTGAGGTGAATGGAGCCACCTACAAGCACGGATATTATATAACGGATGGGATATATCCGGAATGGGCTACTTTCGTAAAATCATTTACGTGCCCACAAGACCTTAAACGACAAAAGTTCAAGTCCGCGCAAGAATCCGCACGTAAAGATGTTGAACGAGCTTTTGGCGTGCTTAAACAACGTTGGCATATACTTCATAACCCGGCACGCGGATGGGAACCGGAAATATTGAGAAACATTATGTACGCTTGTGTCATATTACACAATATGATACTCGAAGACGAAAACCATGCTATTTGTGGTGACATGGAAAACGAATTTTTCACGAATGATATCGAAAGCCAAATCAGTGAGACACAACGCGCGACAAATGTTCAAGAAGTCATAAACCGGGACACTCATAATAACCTTCGGTCGGATTTGGTCGAACATATTTGGCGTATCCAAGTTCCCAACAATGACGACGAGTAGATTTTTAAATTTATTTTGTAATTTTTATTTTTATTTTTAATGAATTATATGAATTTTAATTTTTATTATTTATCTTATTTTTATTTATTAAAAAATATATAATATTTTTATTTTGTTAAATAATTAAATGTATAAATAAAAGAATTAAAATAAATGAGGTGGCAAAAGGGTTTGAGGGAATGGGGTACGGATGTTTAGGGATCGTTAGGGATCGAGTGAGGGATGGAAGAAAAACTGATGTGGCGCTGATGTGGAGTGGAATATTTGAAAGATTCCCTCCATGGGGTACTGATGGCCTAAGCTAATTTTTGTCAAACATAACCTTAGAGTTGCTATCATACTATTGTTTGACAATATATATCATGTTCCAGAAAATTTTAATCCTCACATCTTATTTTAGTATAGTAAGAAAAGAAGGAAAGAGAAATTCAAATATTTTCTTCAATTGTTTGACTTCTTCATCTTTCCCTAGTATTCAACTACACAACACAAGATTTTATTTAAGTGCTCACGGGTTGGGTTGGCCGGATTGATGGCACTTTAACAACTCAACCCAATCATTGCGTTTTGAAAATTTTCAACTCAATCAAAAGTGCAACCCAACCCAACCCAACCCAAACCGTTCGGGTTGAGTTGGGTTGGTCGGGTTAATCGGGTTGAAACTTTTATCGATCATTTCACCATTTAACTAAGTTATCGTATCTAAACAAATTACTAAATGTTTCTAAATATTTAAATGTTCAACAGATTAATCGTCTAATAAAAGATTGTTTATACTTGTTTGTTTATAAATTATTTGTTTATAAATGTGGCATCAAGAATCAATAACACTATCACTAAAGTAACAAGTGACCAACAATTATTTGTTTATGAATGTTCAATAGTAACAAGATTGCTTTGATAGTAACAAAAATGACAGTAACAAGAATTTAAAATTAGATTTAAATGTTTTTCACGGGTTGTCGGGTAAGGGTTGGGTCGGTTTGTTTTGGGCCTAACCCGTTATCAACCCAATATATGCGGGTTGGAAAAGAATAGTATCGATTATATATCGGGTTGACTCGGTTTGAGTATTTTTGCCTCGGGTTAGGTTGGGTTAGCCGGGTTGGTCGAAAATTTGAGCACCCCTACAAGCAATTATTCATTGAGTTTGCATATTATAGGTTTCATTCATTATTTATTCTTATAAGATCTTAATATCCTTTCTTCCACATTCTTACTGATCTTCATTTGTCAACTTGTCTAGAAAAGCTTGATGATATTTTTTGAAGGGTGTGCTAGGCTATGCCTAGACTAATCCTGGCAAATTATGACTGCAAAAAATCAGCCTTGATAAACTCAGTGGCCACAAGTGTACATCCGGATTCGAATCTTGGACATATGGGATATTCCATCACATCCCCTGAGGCCTTAACCACTACGCCACAACCCTTGTGGTTAAAAGCTTGACGATCTTCACTATCTTTTATTTCTCATTGACTATCTCAATTACTTTCTCCACATGAGTTCTCATTTTATATTAAAATAACACATGTTTCTTGTTATGAACTAATTTTTTTTACCTTATAAATAACTTATCAACCATAGTTTTTAGGACTTTAAAACTATAGTCTTTTTTTTACTACACTATACTTTTGGTTGCTAATCATCTAATAAGGATTACATAAATTTTAAGTACTCTCTTATCTATGAATTATAAGCATTTCTTGTATTTATTTTTTTACTAATGAAGAATGTTTATTGAACTTTATTTCATACCATCGAGGGCCCTTGATTTTACATAGACCAAGACTTATATAATGTCAGAAACGGACCTATATAAATAGGGTATGAAAAGTGTATAAATTTTGGTAGAAAGGGTATGGATAGAGTTTATCTTGAAAAATTCTAAAATGAATGTGTGGTGAAAGTTGTTACCACAATAATGGTGAATAAATGAGAACAAGACGGAGACTAAGGGGGTGTTTGGGATTGCGTTTCAAAACGCTGTTTCTCCTTATTGTGTTTCCACGCCGGAGTGCGGTGTTTGGATTGTAAAAAAAACTTCTTATCACGTTCCAGGGAAGGAGATAAGGAGTTTTTTTGAGAAGGAACTCCATACCTACTTTCTGGGAACGGAGAAAAGCGATAAGGAAATAAGAAGAAGTTAAAAATATAAGCACTCCCAAACACCCCCTAAGTGAAACAGTAAGTCAATGACACAACTTTTTTGTCCTATCAACAATAAATGAAAGGAGCCCAAACTATTTTAATAAATTACTAAACTATCTTGAGAGCATCTCCAACAGTTTTTCTATAATTTCTTCAAAATGGGGAACCAAAAGTCAAAATCTCTAAAAAAAAATACATTCATCTCCAATAGATTCTCTATTTTGGAGAAAAAACAATGATTATAATATTAAAATATTGTATTTATCTCTCTAAATATTATTTTTCAAAGATTTCTATTGGTGCTTTCACTAAGTAATCATTTTTTGGGTTAACTCGATATTTGGAGAAAAACTCCTCTCTCCTACTTTCTCCATTTTGGAGATTGTAAAATCCACATATTCTCTATTTTCTCTAAAATGGAGAAGCGGTTGAAAATGCTCTTATAGCTTCCTTCTTCCAACTTGAATTCAATAACCTTCCAATCTCTCCATATTCTTTTCATCCTCGATTCACAACACCATATAATATGTACGGAAATATATTATATATGACAGAGGATCGTGTTAGAAAAATACTTAAAAGAGTTAAAGATGAGAAGGAAAAAAAAGATTGGACCCTTGATCACTTTTGATCACAAACCCACCCATAAATCTCACTTCTTGATAAGAGGATTAATCTGATGAATCCCATCTTGATACATCTCACCCTAACGTGTACGGTGGAAGAATCGTGTGAGAAGTTGAGTTAATGCGAGAAACATGATGAATTGTTGATCACTTTTAATCCCAAGTCCACCCATGAATCGCGTTTGATGCGGGGAATGATCCAGTGCATTTCAGATTCTAAGTGCATCTTATCTTGATATATCTCATCTTAAATCTTAATGTGCATTCAACAGTTGATAACCACTTCTCACGCTTCTCAAGTTAACCTCAACTTCTCAGCGGAACCCAAAAAGCCTTTTACTTTGCATTGATGACACTGACAACGAGCAAACGAGTTGAAGACCGAAGTCAACAGACTCTACGATACATTAATAAGACCACGCAATTGATTTTAGAACGGATACTTTTGGAAACCAAACTCGACTAATTGCCAGACTCGGCCAGACCAGCCGGTTTGAGCCCAATTTTGGTTTTCCCTTGCCACATAAAAGAGAAATACTATCTAACCATTGTTGTAAAAATACATATTCTACGCTCAAAGAATGCCATCGTCCTTTAAAAATGAAGGAAAAAGAGATTCAAACCTAGCAAACTGATCACATTATTTCCTCTCTCCCGAAAAAGATGTCCAAAGTGAAAACGACAAACACATGTGTAATAATTACACTTTTAATCAAGTAAATGACAATTTTACCTTTAATAATAGAGGGTTTAATGAATTCCTCTACCTCATAATCATGGGTAGAATCGGAAAGTAAGTCTACCTTTGAAAGTTGACGCTTATTGTGGGACAAAGTACTTCAGTTTGACCAACTTGGTCGATTTCGATCAAACCATGGTACAAATGAAAACATGCATGGGGTTCAACTCTTGTAGCAAGATGGTTGCCATGTTTAAAAGGAGATGCATACACAATACAAAGGTACAATCCAAACATGCATGAAGTACAACCGTTATAGCATGACGGTTGGTTACCATGGCTCAAATGTACAATCGAAACATGCATGAGGTACAACCCTTGTAGCAAGACAGTTGCAAATGCATAGCGGTTCGGCAATTTTGCCCTTTTCCACTAAATTAATACATGCAAGTAAGATGCAACTGTACATTAAATTCAAGTATAAGAATGAACCTCCATTTGGTAACAAAATATATATATATATGTGGGGGAATGCTACTTATGCCCATAGATATCGAATATGATGAAAATACTCTACCTCAAAGGCTTCCCAGCCTCCGACCTACTTCTGAGTGGGACATTCTGCTTGTGTTTGGCTTTGGTTTAAAGGCTCCCAAGCCTGCTTACTATGCCCCTTTCCTGCAAACGAGAGCTTTGAATAAAAAACACAAGTATTGTTGGAAACTTTTAGCGACTTGTATCAAGAGTTGAGTCATCGTGCCATTTTGGGATTTCTTAAGATCTCCTAAGAGTCATTGGGGATTTTCTTGATTATTATCTTCAAGGACCCGTGAGATTAGTCAGAGTGTGCACAAGCTGACTTGAACACCGACTGTTAACAAAAAAAACATTTCAAGAAATGTATATGCACGATTCTTGAAATTGCACTGAGTTGAAGCATATTTATCCCGCTCACACAGAAACCTGCCTTTGGTTGGTGAAAACATTTTCAATAAAGCCACTCGAATAAGAGATTAAAAGGGTTCCTTGATCCTGAACCTTAGAATCTAACCCTGTAAATATCATATACATACAATTAGATACATCCATACATATACATGCATTGACGTCGCAGAAGAGAAAATCCACGTCAGCATGAATTTAGGGCGGTCAAATTACATTGATTTTTAATCTCGATTATTTCAAATAGTAGCATAGTCCTATAAGAGCATCTCCAATGGAGGTTCTTATAAGAACCTCCTTTTTACTCTTTTTGTTGCCAACTCATCTCCAATTCATCAAATTAAGAACTCTCTTAAATTTCCACAATGGTAAGAACCTCTTTTTTGTGGGTCCCGTTGATTCTTTCAACATCAATAATAATTAAATAAGTTATATTAATAATTATAAAGTAAACAAAATAAAATAAAAAATAAGGAAAATGTCACTTCTCACAAACTTACTGGTAAGAACCTAAAGGGGTTTTAGTTCTTATAAGAACTCTCCACAATGCTAGTTCCTACAAGACATTGCACTTTTTGCTTGTAAGAACCTTGCATTGGAGATGCTCTAAGGTCCCAATTGCTCAATTTCACCAAGTTTTATTGAATAGATAATTTTTTGTTTTCAACCCAAGACAAAGATCGATTTATCACGAATCCAAAACACATATTTATCCCACTCACACAAAAATCCAGAAGGATCTTGGTTTTAAAAATCAAAACTTTAATTAAGTAGTTTAGTGTCTGATGTTTCTTTTTGCAAAGATAACATCTTTGAATTATAAAGAACTTCAAGTTCATACCTAGGATATTAATTTAACATATGGCCATATAAATAAATAAAAGAAAACTAAAGGTGATTGGAACAAGTAAATTTCTTTTATCTGCAGTTCAACGGAAAGCATCTGTAGCGACATTATATTCATATGATGATAGAAGTACCAAGATGAAAGTCGGGACTTACATGTGTAGCTCGAAACGATTTGCTTAAAGATGGCTTCAACAGAGGATCAGACAAAGAGGCATCCATGGCAATACGATGGTTTTGACCCTACAAACAGACGAAATTCACAAGCAACCATGGAAAACTTAATCAGGAAATTAGAAAATGATACCTACCGAGTGTAAAGATCCTTCATCTTGGTTATCTGAAAAAAGAGAGGAGTAGTATGCTGGATCGTAGATGGAGCCTCCTCCTAATAAATCGGCAGAACCAGAAGTACGTCTAACTACAGGAGGGGTGGCAGGATTCATAAAACTGTTCCTCAAATCCAAGTCTCCATCTCGAGGAACTGTACTATCTACAAGTGATGGCCCCAATCTATACATCTGAATCCATAATAATGAGGACGATGATCTTACCATGAACCCAATAATTTGCATTAACAGAGTCAGTCTCACTGAAAAGATGGCTAATTCTCCATAAATCTCTGATGAAATGTCCCTGCATACATGTCAACCATTTAAGGACCAATAAATTAGCTCACAAATTATTTTCTAAAGTGTTAGGGTTGATGATCACACATACGGCAATGATAAATAAAAAAGGAGACAATAAGCGTGGTTCAATAATCTGTCTACATTCACAAATGTTGCTAGGCTTCTTATTGTATCTTGTGGATTATGTGATATGTACAATGAATGTTGGCACCATTTATAAGAAAAATCCAGGCAGAAAATTGAAAATGCAAGAAAACTTTCACTCTAACGCCTTAAATATTGTTTGTAATTGCTCCAATGGACTCCATGTCCAAGCTTCAACTCAAGCCAAACATTAACAAAAGGGAGATAAACATGTGGTACAAATATGCATGATTGTAGGAGTCTATTTTTATGTGAAATCAATACATCAAGAGGTTCTCTTAGAATTCATATATATGTATATATATAGAGAGAGAGAGAGGGAGGTTCAATGTAAAACCTCAAAAATATGAAAAACTGAGGAACACCCTGGTAACCGTTCATTTGGACGGTATGCACATGTGCATACAAGTAACTAAACCTGTTTTTTGGTTTTAATGCACATGTGCATGTTACAAATCACTTGTATGCAGATGTGCAGACCGTCCAGATGAGAGGTTACCGGGGTATTCCTTAGTTTTTCATTTTTTTGCAGTTTTTCCTTGAACCTAACCCTATATATAAAATATTGAGCGGTCAATTTCTCAAACCATAGTTCTTGACTTTTCATGACAAACAAACCATCATTCCTGTGAGTGCAAAAAGAACTCTTCACTTTGCAAGAATGATGACAAATTTGTCAAGTATGATGGTTTTTTGCATTTACATTTCTACAAGTTATCCAAATCTACTTACTCTTGCAAAGTCGTAGAGTTGCCTTTTACATTTTCGCAAAAGAAAATTTAGTCATTTGCAACAAAAACTGAGCATGGCGGTTGAAAAAGGTAATTGTCTGAACTTGCCTCAGCCTACAACTACAATATTACACATTTCTATACAATTCCAGGAACATATAGATAAACAAAATTGGCTACATGTATATTAACAATGTAAGGGTATGTGGGATATAATTAACAACTAATTCCGAAATAAGCGCAACAGAAAGCTCAATATTGCACTCCCATGTTTCTCTTGACAATTACGTTTCATACTGCTAAATAACATGGCATCGCATATGTAAACTGATGCAGAACAGAAAATAATGGCAGATTATGATAATTCTAACAGTGAAAGGAATGAAGGGAGACTTGATTGAATTGCAAAATAACTTGGGAAGAAAACAATCGTAACTATCCAGGGAACTCTCCCTCTCTCAGAGCTAACAAGCTAAGAGCCAAACAGAAAATTGGTTATTTCTCTCCATGCCCTCCCATGCACCTATTCCCCTCCTTTTATTTCCATTCTCTCACCTCCAACAGAATTCTCAGCCACTTTCCTCATTTGCCCTTCTGCCCCTTCTAGAATATACTTGCAACACTTTTGGGCTTGATTTGGGTTGGGCTATAATATTAGGATTTCCATCATTACTCCCTCCTTCCGAAAAAGTCTTGTCCTCAAGACTTACTTCAGGGAACTGACTTTGGATACTTGTAGCATTTTCCCACGTAGCCTCCTCAATTGGGCAACCCTTCCAATGGATCAACCATTGCTGCACCTGTTCGTTATGCTCTGTAATGGAACGAGACGCTAAGATAGCTGCTGGGACATACATATCATTTACCCCTAGTTCCAACTCAGGAGGTAAAGTTGTCTCGGTGGGTGTTGGAACAGCTTTTTTTAATAAGGACACGTGGAAAACCGGATGTATTTTTGAAGACGGCGGTAATTCCAATTTGTAAGCTACCAGCCCAATTCTTTCTAATACCTTAAATGGACCAAAAAATTTGGCGGCCAGTTTTTGGTGGATGCGTTGAGCCACCGACATCTGTCTGTAAGGTTTCAACTTGACATAAACCCATTCTCCCGTCATAAAGTGCACATCCCTTCTCTTCTTATCTGCCTGATCTTTCATCACTGATTGCGCGTTGGACAGATGCCTTTTGAGTTGTTTCAAGGCTTCATCCCGATCTTGAAGCTCTTGACTCACTGCCTGCACTCTAATTTCCCCTGGTACGAACTGAAAAACCGTGGGTGGTTTGCGACCATATACCACCTCAAAAGGAGACTTCCCAGTGGAACCGTGGAAGGTTGAATTGTACCAGAATTCGGCCCAAGGAATCCACAAAGACCAAGTGCGTGGCTGATCGACAGCAAAACATCTCAGATACGTCTCCAAACAGCGATTAATGACTTCCGTTTGCCCATCCGATTCTGGGTGATACGCTGAGCTCATGTGTAACTTAGTCCCTTGTGATCGAAAAATCTCTTGCCAAAACACGCTAAGGAACAAGGGATCTCGATCGCTTACGATGGATTTTGGAATGCCGTGGTGTCTTACGACCTCACGTACGAATAATTCTGCCACAGACTTAGCCGTGTAAGGGTGCTTTAGTAATAAAAAGTGGCTGTACTTGGACAGCCTATCGACCACCACTAATATAGCATCAAAACCCCGAGACTTAGGTAAGCCCACAATGAAATCCATAGAAATGTCTTCCCAAATTGCATTGGGAATGGCAAGAGGTTGAAGAAGACCTCCCGGAGATGTCGAACTTGCTTTACACTTTTGACATACTTCACATTGTTTAACAAAATTTTGGACCGTAGCCACCATACCGGGCCAATAGATATTAGCGGCTAAACGTCGATAAGTGCGATAATATCCCGAATGACCACCCGATGCGGATTGATGAAACTCCGTTAATAACATGGGAATGAACTTGGAATTACGAGAAATCACCAAACGATCCTTGAAATAGAGAATTCCCTGACGGATCGAAAAACCTGGGTGTCGCGAAAAATCAGCCACACAATCTGCCATCAACTTCTGAATTTCCTTATCTCCCCGTACTTCCTCCAGCAATTGCGCTCCTTGCAACCAAATTGGGGTTGACACCACCATATTAAAACCACTCTCCGACACTCGACGGGATAAAGCATCAGCGGCACGGTTTTCACGACCCGGTTTATAGCAGATGTCGAAATCATACCCCAATAGCTTGGCCACCCAATTTTGCTGATCTGGGGTCGTTATTCTTTGCTGTAAGAGGAACTTCAGGCTCTTTTGGTCAGTGTACACCACGAAACGAGTACCCAATAAGTAGGACCGCCAATGTTGAACCGATAGAACCAACGCCATGATTTCTCTTTCATATGCCGACTTTGCCAAATTACGATCACTAAGAGCTTTGCTAAAATAAGCCAAGGGCCTATTTTGCTGCATTAAGACCGCACCTATACCGCGTCCCGAAGCATCACATTCTATCACAAACGGTAGATTGAAATCCGGAAGAGCCAACAGAGGAGCAGAAACCATTGCTTCTTTTAAGGCAACAAAAGCCTTTTGTGCTTCATCATTCCACACGAATGCATCCTTCTTAGTCAGATCCGTGAGTGGCCTTGCGATACTACCATAATGCTTCACAAACTTTCGGTAATATCCGGTGAGACCTAGAAACCCTCGTAAGCCCTTAATATGTCGTGGGACCGGCCAATCCAACACTGCTTCAATTTTCTTAGGATCCATAGCTACTCCATCACCGTTAATAATGTGGCCTAGATATTCCACTGAGGTTTGGCCAAAAGAGCATTTCTTTTGATTGACCACAAAATGATTTTCCCATAAAATTTGCAAAACACCCTCCAAATCAACCATATGCTGCTGCCAAGAGTTGCTGTAAACTAGAATGTCATCAAAAAAAAACCACCACCCCTTTACGTAATAATGGCCGAAAAACATCATTCATAACCGCCTGAAAGGTTGCCGGAGCGTTCGATAGCCCAAAAGGCATCACAAGGTACTCATAATGGCCGTCATGTGTGCGGAACGCCGTCTTTTCAATACTCGAAGGCTCCATACGAATCTGATTGTAACCGGATTTTAAATCTAATTTGGAAAAATAAGTCGCCCCTTTGAGTTCGTCAATGAGTTCCTCAACCATCGGAATTGGGAACTTATCCGGAATAGTTGCCTTATTAAGAGCCCTATAATCAACACACATACGCCAAGAGTTATCTTTTTTTCGCACGAGGATAACCGGGCTTGAAAAAGAACTTTTACTCGGCCGAATCATGCCTAACTTCAGCAGCTCCTGGACTTGGCGTTCAATCTCGGATTTTTGAATATGGGGATATCGGTATGGGCGGACACAGATTGGTTCAAGTGATGGTCTTAATAAAATGGAGTGATCATGGGAACGTGAAGGGGGCAATCCTGTAGGCTCTCGAAATACTTCAGCGTACTTTTTCAGTACTTCAAACAATTGTTGTTGTTGGCTTGAAGTGAGTCCTTCCTCAACTGCTGTCGTGGTTGAACAAAATAATGAACATGACGCTGCATTGCTCGTGGGAAGGGACAACCACGATTGTAAAGACGCCGAAGAAGGTTCTGATTTCGTAATTCCCTGAAGATGAACCGGGACCCCTTGAAAAACAAACCGCATCGATGCTTTGTCCCAATTATGAATTACCTCCCCTAAGGTCTGTAACCACTCCATGCCAAGAACCAGATCTAAGTGTCTCATATCAAATACCAGCGCCGTTATGACAAACTCGCATGTTCCCACTCTAACTTTTAACAAAGGGCAACGTTGTGTAACACGAATCCGGTGTCCATCTCCCAACTGGATATTAATTCCAGAAAATGACTCAATCGACAACCCCAAACATTTGACCAATTTTCTAGAAATAAAATTGTGGGTAGCCCCACAGTCCACCAAAATTATCACCGGAATATCGGCGATGGTGCCTTCCAGTTTAAGAGTTTTACCTCCCGAAACGTACTCGGCCGAATTTCCGAGAAATCCAAGTGCCAGACATAGACTCGCCGAGCTAGTATCTTCTGGTGGTATTACGGAGTTGACGTCCCCATCCAGACTGTTAATCAACCCCTGCTCCTCCTCTGCCTCATCGTCCCCAAGTAGCAAAACTCGCAGTTTCCCTTCTGGACACTTGTGCGCTGGACCAAACTGTTGACCACACCGAAAACACAACCCCTTCTTACGGCGGTCTTCCCACTCGGTTCGTGTGAGGGATTTAAAACCCCGATTTCGATTAAACAAATTTCCAACCTCCGTCGAACTCGACCCCTGTGATCGAGAAATAAGAGGGCGTGCATTTTCAGATCTCCCATTGGAATGGTTTTTGTCAACTGAAGATGTGAAGGTGGGCCTGTTTTGCTCCACACGGCCTCCCACAATGGGCCTACCTTCATTAGAAAACCCAATTCCAGGCCCATGTTGATATCGAAAACGTGATAGGGAATTGTTCAACGACGAAGGGTTGAGCATCCCTTCCACATCCTTCGCTAGATACATAGCATCCAAGCGAGAATTGGGACGATGTAAGCGCACCCAACGTTTGACCTCATCCCTCAAGCCGGCAACAAAATATCCCAGTGACTGCGATTCTGGAAGTTTGGGCACAAGCGATAGCAGATATTCAAAATCATCAATATAATCCAAAATCGATTCCCCCTGTTTGATCGTTGCGAGTTGTTCATAGGGGTTTTGGATTTCCAACCCACTAAAACGTTGTAACAGTTCAATTTGAAATTGCTCCCAAGTTATCGAATCATAAACCTGGTTAACAATAGTAAACCAGTGTTGGGCAACACCAGTCATACTCATTTGTGCTAATCGAATACGTAAGGGAGGATTGGTACCATTGATTTCAAAAAACAGATTTGCTTTTTGAATCCATCCTTGTGGATCGAATCCCCAGAATTCCGGAAGCGTAATCTTCTTTGCAGCACAAGGAACTGATTGGAGAGAACCCAACTGCAATCCTGAATTCATAGAACTGCCTCCCGGTGTGTACGGAATACCACTTCCCTGAAGCGGAATTGCAGAACCACCTCCTTGGTTTATCGGAATACCGCCTCCCGGAGGTGTCAAGGGACTGTGCGACCCACCAGAAACTCCCGACGGTCCCCCGTTATCAGAGTTAGTCTGTTTACCTTGTTGCTTGACCCAGGACATCACGATTTTGCGAAATTCCTCCTCCTCCGCACGATCTGATTCCCAGTTTTGAATTGCAGATTTGATCTCCAGAACATCGGTTTGAAGCCTCTGAAGTTGCTCCTCATGTTGATCCAGCCGGTTTTGTTGAGAACGGGTTTCCATGGATGAAGAAGAAAGAAGAAAGCGGCAGGATCCGGTAGGTCGGACCAATGATGCAGAACAGAAAATAATGGCAGATTATGATAATTCTAACAGTGAAAGGAATGAAGGGAGACTTGATTGAATTGCAAAATAACTTGGGAAGAAAACAATCGTAACTATCCAGGGAACTCTCCCTCTCTCAGAGCTAACAAGCTAAGAGCCAAACAGAAAATTGGTTATTTCTCTCCATGCCCTCCCATGCACCTATTCCCCTCCTTTTATTTCCATTCTCTCACCTCCAACAGAATTCTCAGCCACTTTCCTCATTTGCCCTTCTGCCCCTTCTAGAATATACTTGCAACACTTTTGGGCTTGATTTGGGTTGGGCTATAATATTAGGATTTCCATCATAAACCCTGCTCAGATTTTAAAAAATGAGTAGCTGTCGAGTTCCATTATCTCCATGTAGAATAAAAAAAAGATCACAATGACCTACAAAGGTAGACACCCCACTATCGAAATGTTATTTGCTGAAAACCAAACCAAATGGTTTGCAACTTTAGAGATGTTGATAGGAAGGATGAAGATGCAGTCAGCATGTTCAGAACCGAATCGGAATTTAGAGAAAGATGAAGATCAATAAGGATGTTAATCAAAGGATATGAGCTGGGTGAAGGAAAAACAGAGACAAACTTCTAGTTTGTGTGATTAAAGAAAAGTCATCCTAGTAAGCTAAAAGGTTTCTACTGGATTGCGAGACCTATTAGGATTTATTGGGCCGACTAAAAGACATCATGTAGCGTATGAAAAGAAACATATTAAGTGATATGATTTAAAAACAATGATATGAAGGAGAACATCGTGATGGCATCATTTGAGAAGAAATTGAATCAACACCACTCGAAATGGTTTAGAAGATACCAAAGGAATATAAAAGTTCATCAAATGACCTTACGATTATTCACCATACTTTATACAACCAAATCCATTATTCACCATACTTTATACAACCAAATCCATTATTCACCATACTTTATACAACCTGCTTCACCAATAACAAAAGAGGCCGAACAACTTTCGAATAAAATCTAACAACCAAATATAGAGAAAAAAATAAGTGAGAAAACTAACCAGATTTCATGACAGAAGAGGATGAACCACAAAATGTCTAGCAAAATTGCACAAAATAAAAGAACAGCATAAGTTCGGCCGAGACTCTGGCTGCTACTCTCGATTGCAACCAATGCAAATAATCCAATCCCGAGATTTATAAGAGAAACTCCATTATACAATGCCCCCAATGATCCAATCAAAGCACAAGCAAGCTTCAAACATCAATACAGCTTCCATCAATTAATAAATAAATAAAATACACATCTCCAATTAACATTCAGTTGCGAATCTTATTTCAGTTGTATCAAAATTAATAATAATAAAAATAATAACTCAGATCAAAACTCTAGGCCATGAATTCAAGTTCGGAATCAATCAAAACTACTGTAAAATCACAATGTAAATGACATGTTTGTATAAATGAGGAGAGAAACAATACTTGAATGTAAATGAGTTTCACGGCGAACGATTGAATCTTGTCGTAATCACGAAGCCATGTTTGTATCTGAGTGTTCAATTCAGGACAAAGCATCATAAAACAAACCCTACCTTTCCCTCCCTCAAAAGAACACACAGATATCGAACTCAATCAACGAATCAAACAGCGAAAAACATCGGTTGCGATCAATTGGGCTACATTGAGAGAAACGGAACCTTAAATCAATGTCAATTGGGAGAAAGGATTTGATTGTTCGAAGTGGGTTTTCTCTTCTCCCAGTCACTGTGTGTGTGGGTGAGTCTGCGTGATTTGTGTGATGATTATGGAAAATGAAGAGAAGGTTTTTGAAGGGAAAAATGGAAAAAGGAAGCTTTCCCCCACTGGCAAGAACCCGCTTGTTGTATTTCCTTTTGCCTTTGGTTGGGTCTAGGAAATATTTACATTTATTACCCCTCTTCTATAAAGTAAGGACACGTAACCCCCTAACAGAAACACAACACAGATGGTGTTTGGGATTTGCTTATTTAAAGTGTTAATTAACTTATTTCGGTGTGATACTGGTAATAAACAGTTTTTAGTGTTTAAATAGTTAAAAAATATGCTTATAGCGGTTTGGCATCGGTAATAAAAAGTTTTTGATAAATCATTACATTCTAACTTATCAATTTTTTAGCTATTTTACATGCATTAGTAATTCTAAACATTCTCTAAATAACAATTTATCGTGTAAAATTACGTTTTGGTACCACCATAAGCTAATCCAAACATTTTTTTATAAAACTCCGATTTGATACCACATAAGTTAATAAACACTTTTACATAAAAGCACAAGTTGTTTTAAATAAGCAATCCTAAACACCCCGTAAATATAAAAATAAGTTTGAAACATATAAGGAGTTGAGTAGAAATTTTATTATCGAATTCAATCTGAGGGGCTGTTTGACAGTTGCTGAATGGTTTGGTGCAAAATGATTAAATAGTCAGAATGATTGAGAGGCTTTTTTTTTGCCAAACAAGATTCACCTCTGAGCGATTCAGAGGTTGCCTCTTAATGAAACTATTAAGAGGTAAACAAACAACCCCTAAGTCTAAATATAAATATAAAATATAAAGTATAATGTATTAATATTATGGATTGGGTTTTTGCCAACACATATCCATGGTTAAAATTCGAGAATGGCATTAACCAAATCATTTTTAGAAAATTCACAAATTAATAATGTTTGTTAAGTTTACATTAACGTTTTATAGCTTCTTTATCCATTTATCGAAGTTATCTTGTTGAAATATATTTTGGATAATAATCAATTAAATATATATACTTTAATCTGACAGAGATGGCTTAATTTGTCCCCTCTCTGTCGACACCTGCCCTAGAATGAGTCGGCAACTATTCTACTCCATCAATCGGCATAGATTTCAAATCTAATCCACTCTATTAATATATATATATATATATACTTGCTCTTTTTTGCAAAACAACAAAATATTATAATTATAAGAAAATATCACATTTACACATATGCTACTGACCACCAAAACCAAATTAAGCACTTGATCATACAAACAAACAAACAAACTAAGAAAGAGGAAGATTTTGCCAGCCATTGGTTTACCACCACTGCTACTGTGCTACAAGGATGACATTCATTTCCATTCTCAGACAGACAACTGCAATCTTCAAATGGGTGAAGTACCACAAAATCAATTTTAGACTGGACCTGTAATTAGCAAATCCCTTAAATATCAACAAAAAAACTCAAGGTATTCAATGAAGCAAGGATACCAGAGTGAAAGCAATCATAGAGCAGTCTTTATATGTATATTATTCGCTATGGAAGTCTTATGGTGCTATCTAATCGTCTCTACGGAAAGAAATTCAGAAGAGCGAACTAAGATCCTATCTAGTATCTCTCGGGTTTTCCACAAGGATACAAATAGAATAGGCCCACAAAACAATAATAACGTCCTATATGTGGAACAAAACAACTATTTATTAGAATAAATACCACAAGAGTTTTAAAAAAAAAAACTAAAGCATACAACAAAAGAAGATATGTTTTATCAGTATAAGAAAGGTGCAATGGCAATAAGTTAACAAGAGAAGCAAAAATTCCATCAATATTATTATTATACACCCAAGTCACAATTAACAAATCATGCATCTTGGATCGATATAAAACAAGATAAATGTTGGAACTCACCAGTTGTTTTCATTTCAATGGTAGCAGCATGATTTAGCTTTTAACCTATTTCCTCATCTGTGTAAAGAGCTCTGGTGGAGGTCTTGCCGTTCCTCCAGTACTACCAAATCCGGAGAAGCCACTTCCTCCTTGACTGCCAAATGCTCCAAACCCACCTTCAGGATTTGCAGAAACAGTCTTGGTCAAAATCTTTTAATAAACAAACGCAAAGTAAACCACTATCAACACGATTGCTGTTCTGGTTTTGGTTTTAGCATTATTTTGTAGAGACAATTAATTAGGCAGACGAGTTCGATGAAAGTCCAGATCACTCCTTTAATTAGGTCTACATCTATGAGATTTAAATAGAACAAAAAATCATTTACCAGGAGCAGCACCAGCAAATCCACCACCGCTACCTGTTGCTGCAGCCGCAAATCCACCACCACCAGTGGGTGCAGCGGCAAATCCACCACCACCTGTGGCTAAACCACCAAAGCCTCCACCTCCTGAAGCCAGACTGGCAAACCCACCACCTGAGGAAGCAGTGGCGAAACCACCAGCAGTTTGACTGCTACCAAAACCACTGCCAAATGGATTTGGAGAAGCAACGCTTCCAGGTAGACCAGCACCAAGCTGTCTCGACTGTCCAAAAGAACCAAGAACTGACCCTAGAGCCTGTTGGCCAGCTCCAACTTGAGCAGGCTGTCCAAACCCTTGTCCAGTATTACTTTGATTGTTGTTACTGCCAAAGCCACCAGAAAAGCCACCAAAACTTGTCTGCTGAGATGGTTGGGAAGGTTGTGAAGGTGCAATGTTAAACGATGCAGGCCTAAACAAACCACCAGTTGATGGAGCAGTAAAAGAAGTGATTGGCGCAGGAGCAGTAAAACCAGTGATTGGTGCACCAAACGGATTCTGCTTGGGTGCACCAGGATTTGGAGCTGACCCAAGCCCAAACCCACCAAGGTTTCCCAATGTAAGTTGACTGGTATCAGGAGCCTCTTCCTCCATCTCATCCTCCTGGGTAAGTGCCACATCTGAATTGTCATTCACTTTACCAACTTCCTCCACTGGATTTGAAATGGCTGGTGGTGATACAACTGGTTGCTCTGTTTTAGAACTTGATGCTAATACGGGACTAATTGTAGCACTTAAGTTGAGCTGACTTCCAGAAAAAGAAATGGTTGATGGTTGACTTGTAGGTTCTGATGGAACTGAGAATCCAAGCTTCATGTTAGGAGCATCTGAGGAAAGCACAGTCTGGGGAAGTAAAGTTTGAGCAGAAGAATTCACATATGGTTTCAAGTCAAACTTGGGCACTGAAACTACAGGAGTTAAACTCTCACTCGTATCTGGATTCGATTTGGAGAGCTCCGGTTTGGAAGTGTTTAATTCTATGGGTTTAATGGAGGAAGAAGTCAACGGTTCTCCAGTATCCCCAAAAGAGGGGGTAGATGGAAATGAGGGGAAAGAAGCTGAAGATCCAGATACTGGGGGTGTCTGAGTAGCACCCAATTTGATCCCAAAACCGGCTGATGATTTAGATATAGCAGGAGTCAAGGATGAGGTGGTGTCTTTAAACACAGAGGATGTAGGTGTTGAAGTAACTGGAACAGACAATGATGCAATAGAAGACGACACAGCTTCACCAAGCTGACTTTCTCTTGTAGATGCCTCCAGAGAGAAACTTTTTCCAGAGAAGGCAGTACCTGAGCCAGCAGAAAATGGAGATTCCTGACTCTTCCTGGACCAAATAGAAGAGCTTTCGGCCGCTATAGGCTTCTGGTTCACATTCCCAGCTGTAAACTTTGATTTTACAGTATCTTTACTACTGGATTCTGGAAACTCGATAGGTTTCTTCTGGAATATATTTGTTGCCAGTGTCCCTGCGGTGTTAGATGAAGCTTCCGGGAAACTTACGGGCTCAGACTTCAAGTTAAAGTTAAAGTTTCTTGCAGCATCTTGACTTATGATAGGCATTGTCTGGGAACCAGAACCTAAGGCATTGTTGACTACCACGGGCTCAGACTTTAAGTTAAAGTTAAAGTTTCTTGCAGCATCTTGACTTATGATAGGCATAGTCTTGGA
Source organism: Saussurea involucrata (assembly GCA_033807775.1). Taxonomy (NCBI): domain Eukaryota; kingdom Viridiplantae; phylum Streptophyta; class Magnoliopsida; order Asterales; family Asteraceae; genus Saussurea; species Saussurea involucrata. The sequence goes on from CM066325.1 coordinate 17,834,165, forward strand.
ACCAGAACCCAAGGAAAGCACAGAAGTTGCAGGAGTTTTTGATGAATCTGAACGATTACTATCCCGAAGCCAAGAATTCGACTGGCCCTCAGAATACCGCTTTATCTGTACATCTTGGCTGCCTGCAGAACGTCAACATATAAAGATAAGAGACCATTGATGCACAACTTTGGAAGCTATTTAGCACACCTTTCAAGAGTCTTACCTTTGCTTTGGGACATATTTAAGGCACCACGTGGAATATCATGAGAAACCACTGAACCCTCAGACAACCGCTGATTAAATTTTAGCGGGCCAGTTGGTAAAGATAATCGGCCAGGGCTCATCTGACGGTCTTCTTGCAAAAGCATCCTTTTTACCGTTGTTTTCGGAGGTTCAATGCTAGCCCAACTCTGCATTCAAGTTTGCAAGGTTAAAAGGCAATGTTTTAGGACAAAATATGAAACAGCAACTTAATAACCTAAGAAGTGAACCTCTAGATGCACCAATGAGCAACTTGCCAGTAGAGTTCCAAAACTTGGAAGAACAAAATTGAAAAATGAGATTCATAAGGAATCATTGGAAGCATTAGAATGGATCAGGAAGGAAAAAAAGATGGCACGACGATTAGAAGCTACGATATAGACAAGCCAGACTGTCTATGCGAGAATTACTAGCATGCTATGCAAAATGTAGAAATCAACCAAAAAGCATAACCAAAAAAAAGATGTTACCCTATCAAGCGAGTCTCTGCGCCTTCTAGCAGTTTCTGGTTCAGAACTCTTTATAGCGCCTTGTTGGCTTTTTTTCAGATCGGTTTTGGCAGCAGTTGAACATGAAGGAACTAGAATTTTACTTTTTAGTGAGATCTCCCTGGCTTTTTCTTGACCAGGGGAACTGAAGGTGGTACCATCATAAGAGATTCCAATTGTGTCAAACAACTCCTTTTTCACATTCTGACTTTTCACAGGTTCTGTCTCTATACTAAGCACAGCCATTTGCTTTGAAAGACATTCAGAAAGTTTCTCTGCAGCTGCTAGCTGTGCATTCATTGTATTGTGTAAACTGTGCAGAGATTGAATGTGCCTGTGAAACAAGTCTCTCTGATTTAGTTAACTAACAGGAACATGTAGATCAATTTCATCTCAGGTAATAACATCAAATTATACTGATTTAGTACAATTTCATCCCAGATTTTTCCTATTATTTTCATATCCGTAATAATGCAAAAACAAAAAAGAAAGCCTGGCCCCAGTTGTTCAAGAATAGTTTCATTGAGTTTCCCGCTCCTTTGCCTTAGGATTAGTCGTTTCTATTTCTCAATGGGGGCAGGGAAGGATATGTAAAATGCTATGCAATAGTTTCCATACGTACAGCAAAATGCTACGTAAAATCGAAAAGCAGTGTTCCTGGAAGCAATGAAACACCTACCCAACTGACTCTCACCCTCTTTTTCACTTATATTTTCAAATCAGATAATACAGAAAACAGCTGGCGATGGATGTTGTGATTCATCAAAGAGCTAAATACACTAGAATGTCCTACAACAGAAATTTCATACCTTGGTGGACCATGTTTTGTATGGGAAGATCTACGATTCATTTGGACATCACTTCTATCACCAAACCTTTGTAGCTCGAGGGTGTTTAAATGCCTCTCAAGTTCTATTAGCTGGTTTGTCAAATTCTGGAAGAGAGGAACTGTTGTAACGATATTTGTCATAAAAACGAAACAGAACATCAGCAAACAAACAACTGGATACCTGATTTATCTTTAATATATTTTTACGCTTCATATCCAGTTCAGAACTCAGCTTCTGGCGATTCCAAATATCCAAGTATTGACTATCAGTTGCCTGCTTGACAATTGCTTCCATATATATTTTCCTTGCCAAAACTAAAATAAAGTAAAACAGCAAAAGAATCATCGAATCTGACGGTAAATTAAAGCTAACTATTGATAGGATATACTCTTTAAGATTATATCCAAAGTTTAAAGTAAAACTGACTCGAGCTACAATACTCAAAAACAAAGATATGAAAGTGTGCATCTACATATTCAGCATGAAGCAGAGCAAGGGGAAGGTACATTATAAAGCAGACACCAATGCTTCTGGCTCCAAAATATTATAGACGTTTTTTGCATTCAACAAAATTTGGGAGATGAGACTATGACAGTTAGATGATTTGCAAAAGTAAAGTAGGCCAGCTAAATGACATAATGCAGTTTCCGTCACATTAACATTGATGCAAAAATCATAATGATTTACTTGGCATAACTTTGATGTACCTTGAACTGTCTTATCAAGAAGAAGTTGAACCTCTCCAATCCCTCGATCCATTGTGTTCTACAAGGTCAGTATGGCAACTATTTCAGACTACAAAGAATTATATTGAATAGAGATCAAATATTACATTGCCAACGCCATCTATTTGCAACTTTGAAATGTAAAGGAAAATATGCTAAAAAATAATGAATACACGGGCAAATATAGATATTATGAGCAGTAAGCAAACAACAATGTAAAATGGAAGATGACTGAGATAAATCACAAGACAGGAACATTTATTGTTTCTGAAACTGATTCCATGTTCATAGAAAATGGCACAACCACAGAATCTGTAATAATGACAATACAAAAGAAAATGAACAATTACAAAAAGGCTATGAATATTAGCAGAAGACCTCTATAGAAATAAATAGGAAAATATTACAAACACAACCACAAGAACTGTAATAATGACAATATATATCAGCTGCTAACACAACCACGGGCACCCACAGTCCCACACACTGCCATTTGCAGTCTGATTCACCCACGAAGGCACATTAAGCAACTAAAACTAATCTGTTATGCAAACCTAACTAATGGGTAATTAGTTCATCCTCGCATATTAACTTTAATGTGCAACTTCTGCAATTTTCCTAACACCTGTCATGCACCACTTGCTGAGGCAATTATCTAAAATCATCAATAATGCTTATCAAACACTTCATCGCTAGAGACGGAAGAGTGTAAACAAACACCATACCACATAGTCTCTCACATCCCATATAGTTCCTTCAACCTTTTACCGTCAAGCCATGCCTTACGACCAAGCACTAAACCACCTCTCTGTAAGATTGCTAAAATTCCTTCAAAAGCGGTTGAATTGAAATATCTTTATACTCAACTTTGAATAATAGAACTCAAATTCTAATTTTGGTGTCCTGGGAGGCCCCAACAGTCTTTTTGCAATCTAAGTTTATCATGTGGATTATAAAGTAGAATGTGTTTCTTTCGTCCTGTCACCTGTGTGTGCAGGGTGGTTTAAAAGGATAGGGACCATATTAATAATTGTGAGATGAACATAGGCTTGGCCACTCCGATTTGCTTAGGCTTTTGAGAGAATAGATAATTTGCTAGCTTGGCTCATGTACTTGAGAGTACACTAATTCATATTAAACCACCACTAGTAACAACGTAGTAAGTGAACTCAATGTTCAAATAAGACGCTAAAAATTCAAATAACTTTCCGTACTTCAAATGTCAGTAAAAAGCATTTTTTTCAAGCAAACAGCAGGCCAATCACCACCACTGCTAATACTGTCCACGTCAAGTAATACATTAAGTATAGGTTTCGTGTATCATATACTATCATTCACTGTCAAGATGCCACCAACATCCTCCCACATGTTGGGTGGTCTCAAGCTTGTCAACCCGCATATTTGCAGCTAAAATAAGCTTTCTTTGAAAATAAAATTTCCAAAAATTGACAAAGAGGTAAATTGAAGATGTAACAGTTAATACACAAGCTAAAATAACAAAAACCAAATAGATATTAGAGATAAGACAAGGCTATGCTGTTAAAATCGCGATATCTCGGCGAGATATCGGATATCGGCCCTAAGGTGCAATATCGGTACCAAATATCGGGAAGTATGTCGCTGGGCGATATATCGGCGATATTGACCAATATATCGCCGATATTTTGGTCCAAAAATCGGCCGATATATCGCTTGTAGAGAGTTTTTTTTGGGGGGCTTTATTAATGAAGGCATATGGAGTTATGGGCTTTTTTTTGTTTTAAATAAGTATTGGGCTTTTTAGTGAAGTTTTTTTTTTAAGTTTTTACCTTTTTAGTAAGTTAGGTTTTTTTTTAATACACCGATACCTTTTTAGTCATCTGTTCCAGCTTCCAGTCTTCCACAGCCCACAGGTCGATCTTGTTTTAGAGTTTTATTTATTTTAGAGTCGATCTCTTCCAGCTTACTTATTTTAGAATAATTACTTTCTGTCTAGTTTTAATTACTTGTTTTCTATGATGTTAATTACTTCCATTACATATTGTATATATATATATAATTAAAACAAGAGAGTAAGCTGGAACAGAGAGTAATTAAAACAAGAGAGTCTTATTAACTTATGTTTTAGTGTGTTATATATATAATTCTAAGAAATATTATATGAACCGATATTCTTGGACCGATATATCCCCGATATATCACCAATATCGAATATCGGTCCTTGACCGATATCGCACCGATATCGGATATTAACAGCATAGAGACAAGGAGAAATCTGGAAAAACTCACCATCCACTTCCGACATTTGTCAGAAAGTACCCAAATGCCTTCTTCAAGTGCCGTAACAGAGGGTTTATGGGCAGCAACAGAGGCATCATAGAAACCACCTGGTCCTTCTATAGAATTCAACAGCGCATCTAGTTCTTTCGCCATCTCTTCAACCTGGATAAACTAAGGAATCAAATACGAAACAAAATAACTCTGTGATCGAATAAATTAGAGTGCAATCCAGTCTAGAGTAGTAGAGTTTCCAATATGTAACAGAGTGCTTCTGTGTTATACAACACACATGAAGAATATAACTATCTGGGTGAGTTCCATTTTTTATTTCTTTTAATAGATGTGTTCTCAATTATACGAACGAAACAACTACTCTATTAATACACAATATATTAAAACTCCAGATTGAAGAAAAAATAATATACAGATAAGTCCAATGGAAAGATAAAAAAGTTCAAGATTATTTACACTGCGTTGTTCTGATAGATTTGGTTCAGAACTTAATAGCCTTGGCGGAGTGTGACTTCTTTGATTTCCCTTGTCAGAAAATTCAAAGGCAGAAGATTTTCCAAAACTCGGTTGTACATTAGAAACAGCAGGCAATGAGTAGGTAAACCCAGCTCCAGTTGAAGCTCCCTGGCCAAGCAGATTGCTCGAAGTCGATGGACCAGAAACCATCTTGGGAAATGAAAATTTCTGACTAGAAGAAAATTGTGTGATTCCTGCATTGGTATCAGGTCGATTTCCTTGGACAGCAGCATGAGGTGATTGAGAAGACTTCACATCAGAAGTTCTCGAAGAAAATATGCCTCCACTAGAAAATGATCCAGATGAAACATGCACATTAGTTGATCCTGATTTGCCTGACAATTCTGCACTCCCTTGGACACCAGCATGAGGTGAAAAGAAAGATTGCCCCCCAAAAATACTTGAAGAAAAAACTGGTCCACTTGAGAAAGATCCAGAAGAACCATGCAAACCAGTTGATGCATTATTGACCAGGGAAGCTCCAAAAAGTGTACTGCCTGATTTGTCATTTGCAGGTTTTGGAACAGAATCAGCACTTGGTTTAACTCCAGCAACTTCTTGATTTTCAAATCTTTTCAGATCTTTAACTGCTACAGGATTTACAGGCTCAGATGCTTTAAACAGTGCCACGTCAGAATCGCCATCTTGCTTCTGTGAAGGAATTGACTGCCCTTTATCTCTAACATCATTCAGCCTTGCAACAGGAACATCTTGTTGTGCACTCCCTTGGACACCAGTATCAGATGAGGAGGAAGATTGCACCCCAAAAATATTTGAAGAAAACACTGATACACTTGAAAAAGATCCAGATGAACCATGCAAACCAGTGGATACTTTATTGACCGACAAATCTTTACTCGCCCTGTGATCTTCAAGGGAAGCTCCAAAAAGTTTATTGTCTGATTTATCAAGTGCAGAATTTGAAACAGAATCAGCACTTGATTTAACTCCAGCAACTTCTTGAGTTTCAAACGTCTTCAGATCTTTAACTGCTTCTAGATTCACAGGCTCAGATGCTTTTAATAGTGCCGACTCAAAATCTCCATCTTTCTTCTGAGAAGAAAGTGACCTCGCTTCATCTCTACTATCATTTAGTAGAGAGTCCTCTTCCTCATCAGAAACAGAAATTATATCCTCGGGTAAAACAGAAGGGACTGTAGCACTACATAAGAAGTTGTAAGCTAAGCATCATCTGATTAAGCTACACATCAAACAAGACAAATAAATAAATATCAACAAATGAGAAATACCTGGCGAAATGAAACATAAAAAGTTTTCCATCAAGGGTAAGACACAAAAGAACGCAACACGGTGAAACTTCTGTATCTTCTTCGCCGAGCACGAATCTAATTTTGCCATCCTGGTAAACTTTGTTAACAGCAAGCCCCAGGATCAGATTATCATCACTGTTCTCTGATGCAGGAAGCAACTTTTATTAGGAACACGCATAAATATGTGTGTGAACTTGTAAATAGAACTGCTTTTGCAAAACATGAATTAGAGACATGCTTATTTAGAGAAAAGAAAGAACCTCAATAAGAAAAATTTCCTCTATATCAAGAACATAACTCTCAACTGAGGAAATCTTAATAATCCATCCTCGGTTTTATTAGCTTAATGAAACCAATCAAAATAATGGCAGAACGTTACCTTGAAGACCAATCGTTGGCAGCCATGCATCATCCGAGATTTCTATCATTTTAGCTTCATTATTCTCATCTGATGACCAACCAAATAGCACAATGTGTTGATCCGTGCTCTTCCTATGAGTAGCAAATGCAATCTCACTGCATGTGATTCAAAAAGAAAATAGGATTAGCACATTACTATGTAAGGTCATGCAGAGAATATTGCAAATAATAATAAATTGTTACTACACAAAAATGAACCACATAGAAGATTATTTTAAACAGGTTTACATCATCCAGTTAGTAACAGTCGGTATTAAAAAATCATTTAAAAGACATGATTATAACTATTTAAAATCTAAAACAAAAATTACTTCATTAAAAAAAGATTTATCACATTTTATCAAAATAATTAATAACAGTATTCAAAATTCTAATAATACCATAATTTTATATATTCAAATAATAATGTTAACAATTTTTATGTTTTGAATAGGTTTAGATTATTCAATTAGTAACAGCCTATCCAATTTTCACACAAGAATTGTGTGATAAAAAAATCAATTTAAACAGCTAAGATTGATTAAAATTTTGATGGCTGGCAGTAATATGCATACACACACGCAATCTCAAAACAACACAACAAGAATACAAGAGCATTGCAAAGAATAAAGTATACTAAGTAAGGGCCAAAATACATACCATTCATCCAAGTAATTCACGAGCATATAAGGTCCATTTCCAAACGGGATGTAATCGTCATTTATAGTATAGAACGCATCAGAAAAGGTCAGTGCCACTGGATTGGAAGAGGACTGCAATACAACAGATTTTGTGTGATCAACACAAACTTGTATCGATTCTAACTCAAATAAACCCACGTATAAATTTTATGGATCTGAATCAAACACAAAACTCTATTACAAAAACACGTTGATGAAAAACCCTCAAGATGCTCATCTACGTCCTCTTCAACACCAAAGAGACAGAAAAAAATGTGTTTACTTACATTCATAATTTTTCCATCTTTAACAGTAATGAATTGAACTACATAGTTATCTTCCTTCCCGTCAGGACTCTGACGATAACATCCTACGATAATACAATCTGGGCGCACCCACCTGACAGAATCCACTGCAAGGAAAGCATAAAGACACTTCAGAATCCATCTGGACTTGTAAAAACACACCACACACATCCTTCAAATGGAAAAAAACAACAACAGTTCCTTCCACAGAGATGTTAACATGCATGGTGAACGAAGTTTAATTAACTTTGATAAAGAATAGTTTTAATGAATACTGCATCTACACACTCTCTTGAAGTTGTCTACACTTCACAGCTATGATTCCATATTAGGTAATAGAAATAAAGCAATCGTCTTATTTATCTGTAGGCCCCACAAGGACTAGAACGTTTTTAGAAGGTACAATTCCATGTTTAACTTAAAAATCAGTTTCCAATATTTCTCATATTAATTATAATAAGATGACGTGATATCCCAATTCTATTGCTGTTGGACAGGATACTTATCCAAACCATCCTAGAAATTGTGGAGAAGAGTCATATACAAGATATCAACCCAACACTTATAGTCTTATATGTATTTGCAATCATTGCTCATGTCAACAGTAAATAAAAAACCACAAAAAAAGCTCTTCATCTTCCACCTAGGATCCCAAAATGCTTAAACTGACATCTAAACTACCGGTATGGTGACCAGGTGGGCTTTGACCAAATAGCACCAATTGAGTCTCTACACCCCTTAGGTTGTGAGTTCAAGGATCTTCAAAGATGTGTGTATGTTTTTCTTTTCAATAAAATATGATTGGTAAAGTAAACGAAATGCTCCTAAATAGAGATCAAAACCTGAAAGTCAATGCCTCAACTCAAACAATTCTAGAACCAAACCCAAAACAAGAAACATTTCAAGACTGATCAACCAACCAACAAGCGAAAAAACAATCTTAAGTAGTTGTGGCATAATCATGCCTAAAGTTACACAAAAAAGCCAAGTCATATGGATTCATGCATATAAGTTTCCAAAGTTAAAGGAATTCAGATATTAATATACCTTTTACAACGCAATTTGCATCAGAATCACCTAGCAGTGAATCTAATGATAGTTTTATCCATAACTTCTCTTCAAATTTTGAAGATAAAATGATTACATATTCATACTTCGCCACGGCAAGAAATTTGCCATTCATGCTCCAGTTAACTACACAAGGCAAAAATACAACGACAGAGTTAATAAGACAAAACATGACACACTTGTGTCAGTGCTAATCCTTAAATGTTCCCGCTTTATCCCTGCAGGCTGCAGCTTACATTAAAAAGAAAAGCAGTATTTAAATTCTTAATATATAATCAGCAATTTAGCATATTTACAGACAAAACAAAGTGCAGGCTACAAAACAACCCAAGACAGCCTTCAGCAGTCAAGAATATTAAATTTACCAGCATCAACATTGTCCATTAAATTACTAAGATCGTCTTGGCCAGCTCCACGATATAAATTCCCATCACTTGTAAGAACAACATACAGGTTCTCCAAATGCTTACTCCACTGCATGTCCTTGATGCGACTTGAGCCCTTGAGTGATTTGGAGAAAGATGGTGCATGATCCTGAAATGACAGGAACAATCAAATTAACATACAACCTCATATTCAGAGTGTCATTGCACCAGTTCTTGACAAAAATTATTCTCCATTCACATCAAATGACCACTGCTAAAATCTTTCAGCTTCTAAAATACGCATTTTGATGTCAGGAAAGGAAGAAAAAAAGTCAACTTCAAGAAGTGAGACAGTCAGAAAACATTTTACAAACCAACCCTTAAGCCTAATGCATGGAAGCATCACCCTTGATAGTGTATACCCTTAGCAAGTGAAATAACAAAAGTGGCACGAACCTTATTAAGAAGTTCAGCAACTGAGAAAAAGTAAAGGTCGTGTTCAACAGAGGCGGCAAGCATGGAAGAGTTGGCAGATAATGCCAGTATGGAAACCTTTCCGAGAGAAACATCAGCAACACTCAGCTCCTGTATACAAGAACCATTACCTCCGTTTTTCAACTCTTCTGCTGAATCCATAACATCTTTGGTCCTTGAAACACAAAACCCTAGAAGCAACCAATTGAAGTAACATTATGGATATCATCAGCAACTTTTAATATATGTTCCACGTCCGATTAAAAATATTTAAAGTATGAGTTTCCAATTCCATCTTGGTAGTATTCTAGTTGGGATCTGGTACAAATTTATTATAGTATTGTTCAATATACAGCCCATGTTACAATATTCTTTGTACTTTATTTTTGTTGGAAAAGCTTCATAATTTGGTAATTTTGAAGAATGGGCTCTTTTGATCTCACAGTTCCAAACCTCAATGTTTTGGCTTCCTTTCCCTTCTAGTGCAGAAGAAATAGCAAGTACCGTTCTCCCCATGCACTAAAAACCCACACGAGTAAGTTGGTGAAGATGACAAATTTCATAGTAATTTCAATAAAACAGCAGTGCGACTGCGCCTCGTAAGACGTAACTCTATTAGCAACAAGCCAATAACCCATTTATCATTGCAGTAAAAGCAAATACGGTAAGAGCATCTCCAACAGATTCTCTATAATTTTTCTAAAATAGAGACTTAAAAGTCAAAATCTCTAAAAATGAATTACATTTAGCTCCAACAAATTCTCTATTTTAGAGATTTCAACATCCATTGTATTATTAAAATATTGTTAAATTTATCATTCCAGTACATTTTTTTAAATAGAATTTATATAAAATAATAATAACTCAACCCTATTGGTGGAATAATAAAAAAAGTAATTTCTCATCTATCTAGCAAGTTTTAGAGAATTCTCTAAAACTTGAAGCTTTTTCTAGTTTTTCTCTATTTTAGAGAACAATATAGATAAGCTATTGAAGCAATGTAGAGAACAAAAATACAGTTTTCTCTATTTTAGAGAAACTGTTGGAGATGCTCTAACAAACCCCATCCCAAAACCCTAACAAGTCGAATGGGAATTAAAGTGACTACGAAAATATCAGTACTGTAATAGCTCAAGTACATCAGTAGGAATATTCAGTACCCCCAATATACAACCCTAACTAACCTACAAACGACAAAATCATAACAAACTAAAACCGAGAAAGAGCTCTCACCAGATGGATGCGCCACAAAAATGACTCCAAATCTTTCTGAAACTGCCAACGGACGACGCGGAAGGCTGTCCATGTCGAATTTGAAATCGGCATCGGATTTGATGGGAACGGATTCTCCGACTCTGCTGAACCGGTAGTTTCTGGTGCCAATTAGGTCTCCTTCGATTTCTTCCTCGACTTTGATGACATTTTTATTATCCTCAGGAGTTTCAGTTTCCGCCATTGAAGCTATACGTGGTAGCTTGAAGGATCAAATGGTTTAAAATCTATGGCGAGTTTGGTTGGGTGTAGAAGACAGCATGAGAAGGGTTTTGGGCGGGAATTATATGGCCAAAACCTAGATGCGTGCGTGGGGGTGAGCAAAACGGCTTGGTCGGTGAAACTCATGCTTTTACGGTGTCGTCTTGGAAAATTTTGTGTTCCAAGTTTAAAATTAATAAAATCAATGCATTTTGGTATAAATGGTTGTTTTGGACAAATTGCAATTGTGAAACATCCATAAATTTAGTGGACACGATTGTTATTGTCGTTTAGAATCAAACATAGAGGGGATATTTTGTCACATATCTTCGGTCTGAACCGCTACGTAACAACCCTTATGTTGCGTTTAGTATATCGGATAGAAACAAGACGGGACAAAACTATGTCTCACGTTTGACGTGACATGGGACAGAACAAAAATTCAATATCCCATGTTTGGCGCGACATGGGACAGGGACAAGGACTGGATAGGGGTGGGACAAGATGGGAGGAAAAAAATGTATTTTCTTGTTCCACCAAAATAGGTGCAACAACATGGAAAAAATCAAAGCCTAATTTTACATTTATTCACCAAGACTAAGCTTTTAAAAAATCAAAATTATAAGACAAAAAGATAAATAGCAATGGATTTCTCTCAATGATTTGATGGGTCTTCATTTATAAATATATATTGATGATTTGTGTATAGCATGAATTATGTGTCATTTCATTGGATCAATATGCATCATTTATTTGTATCAAGGGTAAAGTTTTGATGTTCTATTATTGGCGTCATTAGTCCGGGACGGGGGTGGAGCTTTGATGTTCTCACCCTATGGGCTTTTGATATTAAATAAGTAAGGAGTTTGAGGTTCTCGTCTTGTAAACTTGAGGGTCAACTAGGTAAGGAGTTTTGAGGTTCTTGCTTTAGTTCCAAGTAGAGTAAATGTCACAGCTTGTATGTATAAAGTGAATTGTTCGTCAACATCTTTATGTGGTTACTTTGTGTTCCGCCGCTTGATGTAATCGGGTCTCCCCCGTTATGGCAAGATATTTCGCTAAGCACTGTGCTTTGCTCTCACGCTCACCCTTTTCCTAATAGAGGGCTACCAAACTTACCTTTTTAAATCTTTATATGATTGTAAGTTGGGATAAACTAATGAACTCACTATGAAGTAAAGCTTAACTCTTTTTCTTAATGACATGTATAACAACTTATAGCGAAGACAAACCCATTGGCCCGTAACTTAGAGTATGGAACCCCTTTTTGAAGTGCAACAGGGGATAATTTTTGGAGAGCTCTTATATTTAGGAGATATCACGCTTTGATGGTTGATGTAACACCCCCCCCCCCCCTGCGCGGGCTTAAATCTAGTTGTGATATAATTAGATAGAAGTCTATAGAACTCTGATACTCAAACTTTGTATTTGCTATCTTGTAAACATTGTTGCCATGTTTGGACAAACACTTTATTTTGGTACTTAAATGCCAGTTTTTATCTAGTTTCAATTTATTGTTATTTTTTGAAATTTTACGGGTGTTACAAGTTGGTATCATAGCATAATGTTAAGTGAAATGGGTATTTCATAAGGTTCTTATACTTAAGCTAGTTTAAGATAAGTTATGACTAAATGAAAATTGAGTGGGACCTTGAATCGCACTACCCTTATGTTTGTCGAAAACATGGAATGTTATGATGATAGTAACAAGGATTGTCATGTACAATATTTTCAAATTTTCATTTCGTCAGTGTATTATGAATCTATTATTAGTTGAACGTGCTTACAGTTACTATTATTGTGACGCCTGATGATTATGGTAGTACAAATCAATTCGATAATCTTAAGGAATTAACATTTAGTGTTGTCATGGATACGAAAGATAAAGATGGTAAACACGTGACGTGAAGTCGGCATGTGACCCAAGAGGATGGTCATGACGCAAGTGTAACGGCCTTTGAGCAACCAAGGCAGCCCGATAACGCTCATATCCCGTTGATCCCGCCAATGCTGGTTGGTAGGGTAAACATTGTGCCAATGACTAACTTGATCACCGATAACCCAATCATCCAAGAAGCGGACCCACAACATATATGATGATGGCCGTCATATTGCAAATGATGAACTCAGTCATGGATAGACGGGAGGAAAGTTCATGAAGACGTTGGAAGACAGGGATGCCAATAACAAGAGACACGAGACTGTTGCGGAGATTGTTGTGGCAAGCTCGAGGGGTGCTGGCAATGCAAACCGATGGCAAGTAGTTGGCGGTGTTAGGAGGGGAGAGGGTGCTTGCTTAATATAATCACAATTTATATCAACGTAATATATACAAGACTTATAAGAAAAACTTAAATGGTTTAGGTTCAGAACAACTAAATATAAGTTTATATTTTTGTAATTTGAAATCACAAATTTAAAGAACGGGTTATACAAGTTTGTAAACTAACATGAAAAGAAATATAATCCAAACTAATTACTAATTAAAAAAAATAGAGATTCGTCTCAGTTTGGTTCTTAATTCACCCAAAACAATTATGAAATTTGTAAGATTTGAAATAGAATTGAATTCCGTTATTTATAAAATTATTTTTAAGAACAAATTATCAAAAAATATCCTTATAATTAAATTACTTTTTTATTACTTAGTATTACAAAAGAGAGTGTTCTTAATATACTTTAAAACATTATTACAAACAAATTATACGAGATCCCACGAAATACAAACCACCCCCACATGATTTCTAAATCCCATATTTGTGGGATTTCAAATCAAAGCATTATTTGAAATCAAACATTGAATTGGAATGAAATGCAATTTTAAATTCCTTAAAATCATATCAAATCCCGCAAACCAAACTGAGGCTTAAAGTCCCTCGCCTAATTAGTACTTGAGTTTTTTTCATTTGTTTGTCCTACGCAAGTGTTACATGTTTGGTGGCAACAGAGGCAGACTCACACTAGTGGATACGGTGGCATGAGCCATTGCTTCGTTCCTTTGTCATAGGGTAAAAAAAATTAGTGTCACAATAGTTGTCATTGTATCATGTTGTTGTGTTCAACCGTATATATTTTGAAACTACAATGAGAACACAATTTCTCTTGGAAAAGTTGGTTAGCAAGACTTTTCTCCCATTCTAGGTGCAAGTTCACATCCCACTTGAAAAAATAGCGATATAAGACTCAAACACAAGACCTTACAGAAAAAAGAACTAACCAACTCACCACAAATAACTTTGGGGAAAATTTCCAATCTTTATTTCTTGTAGTCAAATTGTGCCATCACTTGAAAGAATTCCTAGGTCCGCCTCTCGGTGGCAAGACATAAACCTATTCCCATTTTTCCTCGCATGCAAGAGAATCTCCAACAGATTCTTTAAAATAAGAAAATAAAAATTTTGAGTTAAAATAAGAAAATAAAAAAATTTGAGCTAACTTTTTAGACCAATAGATAAGAGAATGTACAACTCCCCCAAAAAATTGGAGAACACCTATGATTTTTTTTATTCCACAAATAAAAATCCTAAATGTTTAGAAGAGATAAATAATATTTTATTAAATGCATGAAACTTTTAAAGAACCGGTCGGAGATGCTCTAATATGTTTGTAGTGTGACCAATAAATTGAAGAACCAAATCGAGATTGAATTGAACAAAACTAAAACCTTTCAAGTTGGACCGTTTTCAGCCTCAAATCACAACCAAAACAGCTAAAAGAAACTACCCAAATGCACTTTCAAAACCTGAACAGATTCCTGTGAACCTTGGATACTACTCGACAGGTCAACGAAACCCTCGTGGCAGATCTTCGAATGGCCTTCAAATCCTCATCATCTGTTTCAACGACACTTTGTTGTCGTACAACTTCATTGGCATTCACCGCCTGAAAACCAAACATATACAAACAACATAAGGATAAAAAAGAAGATCGTATTCTTATCACTTTTTTTGAAGTGTGCGTGTATAGATAGGGACAGGTTCCGTTAGAAACATGGGAACCACCCAAAGCATGACAAGTGACATAGTAATCAAGAATATGGAATATGTCACGAATATGGGCGTGTTATGCATCATGAATGTTGTAACATATTCATAATGAATAACACTCCCATACTCATCATGAATATGTCACTTTTTTTCATAATATGTCACTTTTTTTCATAATGTTGTAACATATTCATGATGATATTCATCCAGAAGAGGGACATGTGGCCCGGGTTCCTAACAGAACCCTTTCAGTTGTGAGCCTAACTTTTGTTGTGAACCACGGGACAAAAGAGAGCGTGCTATGTGTTCCAGCATTCACGGGATATTCCTCCTGAATGGCAAATTCACGTTCATTATTCATGATGAACGGAGACACGTGTCACTCGTTTGTCACCCGGTTCACAACAGAAGTTAGATTCACAACTGAACTTTCCTCTCTCTCTCTCTCATATATATATATATATATATATATATATATATGGCAAAACTTACACTCTTCACCTTGAGGTACCCTTATTTGGCATCATATCATATTAGTTACGAATACTACGATGGTTCTTCAGTCATCTTACCGTATCATATTGCTGGATTTCACAATCTTTTATACCATGCAAGTAATCTGTTTCCCAGAAACAAGAAAAAAGGGGTAAGATTCATTGAAATCAATCAAGAAAACATTTGAAAAATAGACCAACCTGAGTATGCAGTGTCTTTAAATATCAATAGACTGCCTGGCATCAGTGCAACAGAAAAAGGGTGGTGGTTTTGCAAATGCTCATGATCAGTTCCTTCTGCCGAACCTATATCGTCAATATTGCTTGTATTGCCAGTTAAACTAGAATGGGGAGTGAAGTCCATAACAACGGGCGACCCTAGTGAAAGAATAGCCACCACCGGAAAATATGCAGGCCCATCCTGGTGAGGCTACATTTCAATAAAAGAACTTGTCAATAAATGTGAGATGACGCCATTTTTGCCTAAAAAGACATACTATGTTGGTGATTTTAGTAAAAATTATCCGTCTATTTTGTGTAATTGGATTCAGAAGAGAATATGGGGTAACTAGTTAACCCCGGCTTGCAAGAAAGGTTTAGTAAAAGATATATATGATGGATTACGACATAATAACAACAATGGAGATTAGAAAGAAAATGGATTTTTAGCATGGGGGATTTAATACAAACCATTATGCCTTGGTTAGGAAGGTACTCGTTGATGAGGACATGATTGATTGCAGAAGGATATAGACATGATTCCTCGTTAATTTTTTTTGTAATTTTTGTCAGCCATGGTGGTACTACAGACACAGACAAAGCACAAAGGTTCAGTCTTGATTTAACAATATGATACAGGTGTATTTATGTGCAACGGAGAAACAACTTTTCGAATATAACCATTGGCACCATTTCATGAGGGTTGACTGAAGTAATAAGAGATAATATGAAATCTGAGCAAAAATCTACACCATCCTTGGTTCAAAGGCCATCTTTTGCATCAATTTCTTCTAATTTTTCTTATTTGATTTTATTAAATTCAATAAAAAGAAAAAAAAAACATCTGCATACTTCAGATGAAACGGAAACAAGAAGCATTTTTATCAACACCATTGTGCTTATAGCAAGATAAACCTCCACAATGAACACTCATCAAGTTCGGCAAGCATTATTCTTTTGCACCAAATCATAGATGCATGTAACAAGTGCTATCTATATGCTTGTATTTTGGATACGACATTGACATAAACTCATCCATATTGAAAGAAAAGTAAAGACGATAAGGTGAACTGCATGCTAATAAGGAAGTTCCTAGTCAACAGCTGAAAACATTTCAACAGAAAATATTTAACAAAATAACCCATGTGACTGTAAATAACAAAACTATACGTCTATACCCGATCCATCTTATGGCATTCACAAGTTTCCACTAAATATATAATTTCAGTGAAGTGTTTGATCTTACACCAACAAATAAAATACCCTTCCATGATAAAAACAATACTTCTTCCACACCAAAACAAAGGCATGGGATCATGTGAGAAGTGCCATTTTTGGTGAGAAGTGTGAGAAGTACCTTTAAACCGTTGATCAGTTTTAATCAAATACCCTCCCATGAATTGCGGCTTAAAAGAGAATTGATCCGGTGCATCTTATCTTGGTGCATCTCATCCTAATGTTCGTCCATTTCTCATCCAACGGCCGAAAACCACTTCTCGCCATATTTGGCACTTCTCACCGGAACCCAACCCCCAAAACAAAAATGGAAATTGTTAAGGGTTTTATGACAGTATAGAAGTATATACTGTTTTGAACAGATATTGATAATAGGAAAGGGATTAGGGCTTACAATCTTGAGGCAAAAGACCCTTTTCATGGACAATCCCTCCTGTGAAAGACATCGCACCAAAACAAACCAAAAGAAGAGCCATCAAATCCAATATCAATTTTCACCAATAAATTTAAAAATTAATAAATAAACAGTAGTGAAGTACCCCAATTTTGCAGTCTCCTGTTTTTCAAAGACTTCCATTTAGAAACCGGGGCTGTGTAAATCTACAAAAACCAGTTTCAGTCAGAGGAAAATGGAATTAACCAGCTACACAACTGGTGTCGATTTCGATCTGAAAATTCATACTATTCTGGACCACGCTAATGAACAAGAAGAAATAGGAGACAAAATGGCAAAAAGAATAGAAGATAGTGGTTTACATACATGATTTAAGAGAAGTTTTTGATCCGAATCAGAGATGAAGTCCGGGATGTAGAACAACGTCGGAACAGAACCAACTTTGAACTTGTTCAAATGATCGCTGGCTTCCATTTCCCTCCGTTTTACAAACTGATCAAAAATCTTGACACTGTGTGTCCAGATGCTCACCAAACACCACCCATCTAACAAGCCGGGTTAAATAGAACCGAATGGGCTTTGTTTGTTTGTAGGCGTTAGAAATCCGGGTTAAATATCTTATCTATTGTTATAGTAAGTTACAAAAATGGCCCCTGAGGTTTTGCGAGAATTTTAGCATTGTGTTAATGGTGATCGGAAATTACAACAAATGTCATTTCATTTTCGTTGCAAAAATGATCCATGGTCACTAGAGATGTTAGCTTTTGGGGATTTTTGTCTTTTTCCCCCTTTAAAGTTAAAATCGTGTGTATAAATTCTTAGGCCATCCACAGTGCATAGATAAAAGCCCTCAATGCCACATCAGCGCCACATCAAGCCTTAAAGACCCCCAGCTCATAACTAAAAGCCCTCTTGCCACCTCATTTTTTTAATTCTTTTATTTATACATTTAATTAATTTTTTTTATAAAAAGTAGCCGTTGTTGGGAGTTATTTATTTTTAAGATTAATTTTTTTTTTTTTGAGAAAATAGCTTCGGGTTCATCGGGTTTGAAAGCCCGGAGGCCGAGCCCGCAGCCGAAGCCCGAGGGAGCCCGCAGCGAACCCGTGGCCGAGCCCGCGGGCGCTGCGGATGGCCTTATAACACTTGTACTGTCATACAGATTGTCGGCCATATTCACGTGATCAGGGCTGCAAACCCCTTGTTTTTTCTCGCCGATCTCCATGACACCAACTATCATTGTAAGTCTATGACTTTATGGTGTACCACTGATAACAAGTCATCTTCATCCCCATTTCTCAACCCCATATCCGTCTTATCCAATCCGCACCTCCGTCTCCATCCTAGGTTCAAACCTAAATCGAAGCAATTAATGTTTGAACTAACCATTGTTGAAAGGAATGACTTCATTGTTGAAACTTTCATATTTGAGAACTTTGCTATTTATTTTCCATAGAGAATTCTATGAAACCTTTGTTTCCAAACGTTATTGATTCACTTACACTATTTTAATAGAAAAAGAGGTAAAGTAAAATGGCCTCTTAGGCATTTACAAAACAATAAGGGTCAATTTGTGAAACCTAAAGATAAGGGGCCAAATGCTAATAATTAATTTCTTATATAAACGTAAAACGCTAGGGATTTTCTGTTCTGGTTCATTTTCCGAGTTTAACGCACCGACTTTTTCCCCCTGTCTTCACAAACAAAACCCTATAACTTTCTTCCGACCAAATCTCATTGTTTGGACGTTTAATTTCGCTAAGTGTTGATCGGACATCTCAACTCATAGCTATGGTATGTTTTTGGAATTATTTTTATTTACTAGTTATTTTTATTCGTAATATCATTGAATAATAGGGGGGCGGGGGCGGGGGCGGGGTTGAAGAATCATGGCAAAATCGAGGGAAGTTTTTAGGTCGTAATTCATTTGTGGGAATTTATGATACAGTTGAGATGTCTTACGTTTCTGACGTGAATAGGTACATAGACATGAATCGAAATGTTATTATTCCTGTTTAAATGGATGGAGGAACTGTTTATGTTATGATCTTCAAAAATCAATCATGATGCAATAGGTTGCCCTTAGCATCTTAGGTTTATTATATTAGCTTATCTGGGAGGGGTTATGCTTGGGTGTTTTGATTACGATTATTCAGCTGCCTCGATGAATTTGAGCTTATCTAGAGGATTCTGGTATCAGCTTGCTGCTAGAAGTTATTGGTTGAAAAGGATGTGGCAAGATTCAGTTGCAACAACTGAATATTCTATTTTGGGGAACTTTTTTTGGGGATGTAGATGTCCCTCGTCGAGAGATAAACTTGGATCCCAGGTTTTAGCATGTCTAGAATTGTTGGTGTGTGTTTAATTTGATATGCTACAGAAAAGCTAAAGAGAAACATTCATTATTAAGGTGTAACACTCATGCCTATCATGGCTAAGTTACCACACACTTGAAACACCAAAAGTGGGGACGAAATCTCCTAGTCCATTTTTCAAATGTTTGAGGTCTAAAAAGTTAACAATCAAATCAATTAGGGGAAAAATGTTTTACACATGGCAATTTTCTTTGGAAATCAAATGTTATAATAGTGAGTAATTAATGCTTCATCTTGAAGTACAAATACTTGAAGTGATGTTGTTTTGATTTTTTTGGAAGTCAAACCTTGTTAAACATGGATGTGAAGGTTATTCAGAAGGAAGGAGATGTTGAGTATGACGTAACACATCGTATAAACAAATTGGTTAAAGTGGAGGGTTGCCATGGGAGTGCTGTGTGACAAGAATGTTTTGCTAAAACTGAAGGCACATTCAACAGGGTAGCCATCATGCCAACTATATTGTACAAGAGTGTTGGGCAATAAATGATGCCCATTGGAGGAAGTTGGAAATTGCAAAAATGACGATGCTCAAATGGACACGTGGTCAAACCACGTTGGACGAGATCCTGAACAGGGTCTTTCGAGAAGAGTTGGGAGTTGGGTCTATTCTCAATAAATTGAGAGACCGGAGATTGCGAGGGTTTGGACACTTTCATAGGTGACAGATGTCGGCATTAGCATGGAGGGTAGAAAACATGAAAATCAAAGGGGTGAGGAGGGGGATAGGTCGAGGAGGTGTGAGATGAGCATTTGAGGTTGGACATGGCGACTTTAGACATGTTCGAGGATATGACCTCTTAAAGGTGTTCTTGGTGGATAACGTGGTTGGAAGGAGGGGAGATTAGAAATAGAAGGCTGAGACGGGGGAGGGTTGGAGTTTTGAGATAGGTTTTCAGAGCATCAAGATAGATAGAGGGATGTTAGTTTGTCGTATTGTTCTTATATGTTTATATGCTTCTGGTACTTGCTTGGGTAACCTCTTTTACTATCTTATTCTTTTCAAAAGTTATTCGTAGTTCGTAGTTTACCTTTTGGTTTCAAGTTCCTTCGTACTTCTAGTTTCTTCCCATCTTTTTTGACGAACTTTATGAAAACTCGGTTCTCCATCAAACTGTCTTTTCAAACTCGTTTGCAAGCCAGGGTCTTCATGGAAATAGTTGCCCTACTCTATGTGATGGCATCTTACTCCCCATACCTTACATTAGAGTGAGATATATTGGCTATGTTTGGTTTACTTTATTTAGCATGCATACATAATTTAAAACTTGGTTTTTCATCAACCACATTCTTGACTTTTTGTAATGTTATTTAGATAATTACTCAAATGTATAGAATTTTTTTATCTTGTTTTACCAGGTATATCTTGTTTAGGTTCAAATTGTTGTTCTGTTGAATGCTTAAAGATTGTCAATATGGTTTTGGAAATGGAGTCATTGGGTGCCTTTTGGTCACCATACAATGATCTCAATGACTCCATAAACTTGAACTCATAATATTTAAATGTTCTCGTACATAACTTGTCGTAATGTATAGTTCCAAGTATGTTAGATGAATGTCTTTTAAAGTAAACAGCTTGCTAATTCAATTCTAAGTTGCTGAGCATTAAGTTTTACTTATTGATGGTTTAAACACATACCTATAGTTTATATCATGGTCCTCATGGATTGATTCTTAAATGATTTTAAGGATAAAAGACATCTTAAAGAAGTTATTTAGGCTGTACAAGTCTTTGGAGAGTATAAAGCTTCGATTGCGTGGACATGACTTCGGTGAAGATAATTGTATGCCATTAAAATTTCGACCTTAAAGTTTGATTTGTTTCTAAAAACAGTTTAAATTGTAAGATGGACTGTTGAACCTGGAGAACTTATAAATCTCATTTTAAATATATTATTACGATGAATGTATTTATTTTATGCTTATAGATTGGTCAAATGACAAGAATACATTTGACATCAAACTTAAACTTTGAAAAAATTAGAAATCACGATACTTTAAGGTTTTATATTTTGAATTAAGGCGTTTGGTGCTCATCATAATGACTTTTTAATTCCAAATACTTTCAATTGCATGTAGTTGACACTTGACCATTTTTGCCCTCCATTACATCCGGGAGCCTAAACACTTAAAATGGACGCCAACTCTATTGTTGATTATATTTGTTTTCACTCTCAAGATTTCACTTATCATACACATACTTTGCATTATCAATTCATCATATTCTTTCCATTCATGTAATTCTTTTTTTTTGAATTTTAAGAAGCTTTTGTTTTTAAAGGGATGACCCATTACAAGTATTTGTTAGCAAAACTTGTAACTTGCTATTGATTGAAAGTCCATTTATGCATATACATACGGAGTTCAGAAATTTTAACCTGCATCATGGACTTGTTTGTGCAGGCTGCCAAGATTCTTGCGAATTTGATTGTAATGGGTTCTGGAATACTGGCAAGGGCTTTTGTTCAAGCATATCGTCAGGCCCTTCAAAGTAAGTTTCTGTATAATTATCTAAGAGCCAGTAGCTATAACATCATATATACTAAAATGGGTTAAATCCAGTAGAGTTGTACAGCGTTACAAATTTGAAATCTGTATAATTATCTGATTTGGCATCATTATTTTTTTTGGATCTTGATGATGTGTTGTTCACTTTTGTCTGTATTTGTTTTTGTGTTGAGTGTGGAATCTATTTGCTTTGGTTTACCTTAAATCATTTGTTTGAAGTCATTGATGCTTTACATCATGGGTATATATTGGCCATGATGTTTTTTAGGTTTATATGTATGAATACATCTAGCTACTTTTTCAGGAGTGATGCTACTTTTCTTCTATTACTTTACCTTTTAGTACAGTGTCAAGCTACCTTTGGATTCTAAACTCCATGATGGATGTCTGTTCATTATGCAATCATGTGATATGCATGCTTTAAATAAATAAACAAACAACCATATAAAGAGAAAAGTCCACTGAACATGCCGATGAAAAAGTGGTAATACTTACTTGGATAGTTGGATCTCCTTCATTATTGTGAATAATTTGCGTTTCGTATAATTTAATACACCACGAAATTTGGTCAGTAATCATCCACCTGGTGCTTTAAAACACACTTTGGCTGTAGGGACCACTCCAAAGTACCTTTCGAGTATCATTTGACATTTGGGTGATTGCTTTTGTGTATATATAATATTGTTTCATTTTTACCATGGTAAGCTGAACAACCTTTAAACTTTCTTTATATGGTGTAAAAGATAGATTAGAGGTATTTGGGAAAACTATTATTTGATTGCTCCTCAATTAGATAAACAATAACATTAAGATAAAGTTAAAAACAGTCCTAAACTGTAATTATTTTATTATTTATCATTTGTGGTCAATTGCAGATGCTTCAAAATCGGGTGTTGCTCAAGAAACATTACAAAATGCTGTCCGTAGAGGAAGCAAAGCTATGACAGAACAAGAGGCCAGGCAGATTCTTGGTGTCACCGAGCAGTCATCCTGGGAAGAAATTGCGCAGGCTAGTTTTCAATATTTTAACGATTACTGACCAAAAATGTTAAAATATTTGCTAAAATGTTTCAATTTAATGCCAGTTTTTATTTGAGACAATAACGTTTGGCCACCTTATTTTTTTGTACAGAAATATGATACTCTATTTGAACGAAACGCCAAGAACGGGAGTTTCTATCTGCAGTCAAAGGTACACAGGGCGAAAGAATGTTTAGAGATGGTTTATGAAGCAAAAGATCAACCAGATGGTAGTAGTACCGGTTAATTCCTGCAACGGAGGCTACTCTTTTTTTTTTTGATCTAAAGCTAAAAGTCTTGTTAACGATTGTATAGTTTATAATCCGATTGATCACGAGAAAGATAAAGTTTGTATTCTTTAACCATGTCTCGTAAGCCGTTCTATATTTCTTGACCATCTTTATAAAACCCGAGTTAGTTTATTAGGCTGAAACTTGCATACTCTATTCTTTTAGCGTATTTGAAGTTAACCTTCAAATATATTAAGATCCAAATGAGTTGGGTGATGAAAGCATTCCCTTTTCTTGTGATAGAAACTGTGTATGTCTGCAATTCACAGCTATTCACAGTTATTCACATGTTCATTGTTTGACAGGTTTTTAATGGCAGAAGCTGTCTCCAGCAAGTTTTATTATGTGAATTTGGTTGTTAAAATACAAATTTGAGACCTGGTCTGTTTTATAAAATCTTCAGATTCCATGATTACAACTTATTTTTATTTTGTAATCGGTTGTGTTCATTGAAACTATAATATAAATTTTGTAATCGGTTGTGTTCTAAAGTAATAAATTATAATATAAATAATATAGATAATTATAATATAACTAATAAATTAATTATAAAATATAGATAACTAAAATTTTACTTTTGTTTTCTCTTACTATATTTTTGTGTAAATATAATTTAATTAACAAATAAAATACATGGATATATTGAAAGCATGCAACGTTTACTAAAATACAAATATTACACAAAATACACAATAAACATTACATTACTAATTATTTTCTTCTTCTCCAAATATAATTTAATGTACTTTTAATTATAGTAGTTTAAATAAAAAAACATTGCATAAAAATATCATTTTTTTTAAATAAAGCATGAGTAAGAAATGTTAATAAAAATAATGTTCAAATAAACTAATAAATTAATTAAATTTAATAAACATATTAATAATTAGGGAAAATTCCAATAAAACTCAATGGACTTTAGTATTATGAATGATTAAGTCCTTGGGCAATTTTTTTGAACAAATAAACCATTGCACTTTTCATAACCTGTTAAATAAACCATTGGACTTTCTAAAATCTGTTACTTACATCCTTATGACTTATAAAATTGATTAATGTGTTAAAAATAATTGAAAAAAATATGAAAAAACCAAACAAACTTATATACTTTAAACTATTAAGTCCTTATACATTTTTTGAACGGAAAAAATAAAATTTATAAAACGAAACGAATATATCATTTTTCATTACTCTTCCCAAAACATATAAAAGTTGTATCCAAAGCATAAATAGATGTACATAAAAGTTAGACATAATTTACCAAAAATTGAACCAAAATATACCAAGAGTTGCACAAAGAAATGCCAACAGTTGCACCAAAAGGTCTACAGATAAACAATCAAACATATGTTCACTTGAATTATCGCTTATAACATGGTTAAGATCATCACTGCAGTCATATGCCATTTTGTGAATAGGAATAACAACTTCATCACGATTACAAATTAAAATAAAATGATATCACTAAATAAAAACATTACTGTAAAGATGTAGTACCAATTCAAGATAAACATTTTAAACAATTGTACGTATTATTTTTTTTAATTTGTAGTCTACCTGCTATTCAAGCTGCGTACAATTTTAAACAATTGTAAGTATTATTTTTAATACTTACACATTATACCCTATAATTACAGATTAATCTTATATATTAATAAATAAATGACCTTAAAGGATATAAAGTGTAAGTATTACAAGTAATTCGTACCTATTTATGATATAAGATTAAATAAAAAATATTCAATATTGGGCTCATTTGAACGTATTGACGAGACAATTATAATGGTGTGACTTGTAAAAACGTATTTTTTAATATATAAGAATGTGAAGTGTAATGTTTTTCTAAAAAATGTTTTCTAATTCATTTCTTTTTATAGCCAAAAACAATTCTTAAACAGGAAAAAAATGAACAATTTTTTGGAACAAATAAGTCTTTAGACATTCTAAAATGTGTTAAATAAACCATTGGACTTTTGGAAACCTGTTAAATACATCCTTAAAATTGTAATGAGGATGTATTTAACAGGTTTCCAAAAGTCCAATGGTTTATTTAACAATTTTTGAAATGTTTAAGGACTTTTTTGTTCCAAAAAATTGTCCAAGGACTTAATCACTCAAATCACTAAAGTCCATTGGGTTTTTTAGGCTTTTCCCTAATAATTAATGTTTAAACAAACAAATAAACTAATTAAATTAAACAAAAATGGATTTGTTTAATATATATTTGTTTGTGAAATGCCTTTCTAATTGTGAAAGGAGTTGCTACACTTGTAAGACCTTGCAAACCACATGACATGTCATGTCATTTTGCAAGGTTTTGTGCAAGGAGTGTGTGGACGCTTCAACATTATTTTATATTTTCAATGTTACGATTTGACCTGAAAAGGGCTCAAATAATAGGGGTTTAAATGTTGAGATTATTGAAAAATGCCATTGAAATCGATTAGCTCAAAACCGGTTCTTTTTTTTGTGGTTAGATAACACAATATACGGTGTGTTACATTATCAGCAACAATGAATGGCCTTTCTTTACTCGAGGATTATAACTTCATTTTTGTCAATTCGACAGTCGGGGACATCTCATAAAATTAGATCGATACAAAGAAGATTATCATGCCTATGCACAAGGATGACAAGTACAAATTGAGAAATACGTCGGACTCTCAAGGGGGTGGATTTATAAGATCTCACATTGGTTGTGGAGGGAAACAAATGTTTCTTTATAAGGATGTTTGGTACGCAGACTGGATGGGACAGAACGGGACAAAAAAATAGTTTTATGTTTGGTATGCCATGGGACAAAAACCAGATAGGACAACATGAGACAAAAACAAGTTTTCATGGGACAAAACTTAAGAATTTTTGTTCCACCAAAATAGATGGAACAACATGGGACTAAATCATAAGATTACTAAAATACAATTTGTTGGTGCAAGTGTACCACATCTCTATATATTTCATATATTTATTTTGATGATTACAAACACACCGCATTATTGTTTATCTAACAATTTAATCCAAGTGTGCAGTTCTTGAAGAACACGAAGATTGTATCTGAAGGGTTCAAGACGGAAGTTTTACGGCATCATTATTTATGTATATCTTATAATGATAAACACCCTAAAATATTTTATCACTTGGATATTTCGTATCTATATAAATATATTTGAATCAAATATATATATAAATCGTATGATATATATATATATGTTATTTTATTAGATCTCATCATTACTTTTTATATATATATAATATATATATATATCTAAAGCTTTGGGTGTCATAATTGCTAAATATTAAATGCAAAAGAGTGTTTCAGCCGAAAGAAGCAATCCAGCGCCACTGCCCTTTGTACGACTGTCAGGCGGTATACCGCCGTGTGCAACGCGGTATACCGCGTACTGTTCACATGTCAGATTGCGTAGGAAGTTTCCGTTGCAGCTCAAGTGTATAAATATCAAGCCTCTCCATCAGCATTAAACAACCAACCAGCAATTAATTTCCTCCTCAGCATTTGATCAATACTCTGCTGTTTCTTCTCTCAATCAGTTATAATTTATAAAAATATTTTTGAGCAAGAAATCTTGAGTTGATAGCAGATTAAAATCTCTTGATTAGTTGAATCAGCAAAACAACTCAAGTGATCAAACTCTCTCTAAAAATCCAAGTGATTAATATTTTACAAGAGTGATTATCATATTAAAATTATACCCTCTTGTAAGTGTTTGAATAGAGTGAGTGATCCAGATAAATCTCTCATCTGAGTAGAGATATTCGTGACAATATTATTGTATTAAGGTTTGTGTTTCTACCGTAAAGAACACGTTCGTATTGGATCTCCGAGAAGTGTTATTTTCTCGAGGTGGACTAGCCAACGTTGTGTTTGGTGAACCACTTTAAAAATATCGTTGTCAAGTATTCTCTTTCCCTTATCTATTTACATTTCCGCTGTGCATTTAAATTATATCTGTTTATATAATTGTTGTTTATTTATTATTTCTATACTCTGATTTATTTATACTGTTTCTGTACTGTATTTATTTATAAAAGAATTTTTGAAAGTAAAAGATTTAAAATACAACCTTACCCCCCCCCCCCCCCCTTAGGTTGTCTAACATTTGGTATCAGAGCAGGTCTTTCAAAAAAATTCTGCATAAATTTCTTTTATTCCTTTAAATGGCTCAACAAACTAATATTGTGTTTTCAAAACCTCCCTTGATAGATACTGAAAAGTTTGGCATTTGGGCCGAGCTATTTGAATGTCACGTGCGTGGCAAAAATCAAAAGATTTGGAATATTATAGAAAAAGGGAATTTTAAACCCACCGTTGTGAAAGATGATGTTTTTATTGATAAACCTATAGATGAATGGACTACTTCTGATGAAACTCATTTTTGTTTAAACTTTGAAGCTAAGAATATATTATATGCTGCTTTAACAACTGATGAAATTGAAAGAGTATATACATATAAAACTGCAAATCAAATATGGGAAAGTTTAAATAATACTCATCGTGGAAACACGGAAGTTAAATCTAGTAAAGTAAATATTTTAGTTCACGATTATGAACTGTTCGAAATGAAACAAGATGAGTCAATTGACTCAATGTTTAAAAGATTTAACCTTATTGTGACTACTTTGAAAGGTTTGGATCGCACTTATCCTAACGAGGACTATATAAGGAAAATCCTACGAGCCCTTCCTTCGGAGTGGATGCAAAAGATAACATCTTTAGAAGACTCCCGTGACCTTTCCATAATGAAGATAGATGACTTGATCGGTAATCTTAAAGTGCATGAAATTGCACTCAAAAGAAACAAAGATCGGGAGCAAGTCAAAAAGAAGTCGATCGCTCTTAATGCCTCAACTCCGAATGTCAAGAAGAAGAAGGAGGAAGCTAGCACCTCAAAAGATCAATCCGATAAACTCGACGAAGTCGCTATGTTGGTAAGAAACTTCTCTAAATTTTTTACTAACAAAAATTTCTCTAAAAATAATAGATTTCAAAGAAACGGTAACTACCGTCGTGGCGGTGAAAACCGGAGTCGCAACTTCCACAAAAGAGAAGATAAAGTGAAGAAAAATGGCGACTCGAGCGAAGACGAAAAAGCAAAACCAAAGAGAGGTTATTGTTACTCTTGTGGTGATAAAGACCACTACGCTAACGAATGCCCCAAAAAGAACAAATTCCAAAAGAAGAAGGAGAAAGCCTTCGTTGGAGGCGCGTGGAGTGAAAGCGAAGAAGAAGATGACTATCAAGCCATTTGTCTTATGGCCGAAAGCGACGACGAGGTAAAATCTTCTTATTCAAATTACGATAGTGATTATGATAGCGATAGTGAAAACAATCTTGAAGAATTATATGAATCATTTCACAAAATGGCTAATCTTGCTAATAATTATAAAGACGAAATTGCTATGTTAAAAGAAACTGTAAATGCATGTAAAAAGAAAATAAATAATGTTAAACAAAAATCTGAAAATGATTTAAATATAATTGCTAAATTAGAAACTAAATTAGGAGAAAAAGATTTTTGTAAATCTTGTGATGCTTTAAATAAAGAAATTGCATGCTTAAATAAAAAATCACATGAAAATATTATTTGTACAAAATGTGATATACTTGAGAATGAGATTACATGTTTAAAGGCTAAATGTGCTTCATATGAAAAAGATAACATGTTAGCTAAAGCCTTTGAAAGTAGTAATAAAAAAGTTCTTAACATGCTTAATATGCCTAACCGTATAAAATGTAGAAAAGGTATTGGTTCCGATACGTGCAAAGATAAATGTTCTTGTAAACCCATCAAAAGATTTTATGAATCACCTAAAGTTAATACAAGAAATCAATATGTGCAAAAACATCCGTATGTGCGTAAAATAAATAATGTAAATTATAATACGAGAAAACCGTATGCTCGCATGTACCATGATAAATATTCTAAACCTAATAATAATGCGAATATAAATACTTGTTTTTATGTGTATGATAAATATAATCGCAAAATTAAAATGGTAAATAAATGGATTCCAAAAGGAATGTTTAGTAATGATAATCCCGGTGGTATGCGTTTATGGCTTTAAATGTGTTACATATTATATATATAGTTTGAATATAATTTATTGTATATATTATATATAAGTAATATAATAGTATATGTACTTTTATATTGTTTATATATATGTACTGTTTATATATATATATACCTACGCACTACATATATATATATTTTGTGTGTTTAATATATTATATATATATTTTGTTTGACTTGATATGTATTATATATATATATTAATATTGTGTAATGTATTATATATATATATATTCTGTTTGACTTTATATATATGCATGTTGGTTGACATTGAAACTAATTGTCAAGGACCCACGAGAAATGGGGACCATAAAAGTTACATCTTTATTATTGTAGATTGACCTCGATATGGACTGGATACTTGATAGTGGTTGCACACGTCACATGACCGGAAACAGTAATCTCTTTTCATCATATAAGTCATGTGATGGTGGACAGGTAATTTTTGGAGGAAACTCCAAAGGAAATATAATTGGTAGAGGTACAGTTTCTTGCAATAATGTTCAATTTCTTAATGTTAACCATGTTGATAATTTACATTTTAATTTGTTAAGTGTTCGCCAATTGTGTAAAAATAATACAACTGTTGTCTTCGAAGAAGATTCTTGTAAAATCATAAAAAATGGCAAAGTTCTTTTAAATGGTTTTGTAAAAGGAAATTTATATATTTGTAAAACTGTTGTATCTGAAAATGTATGCTTATCTTCTATTAATGATGTTTCTACTTTATGGCATAGGCGTTTAGGTCACGCTAATCTAAGATTAATGCAAAACTTAAAAAATAAGGAGCTTGTGAGTGACCTGCCAAAATTAAAGTTTGATAATCATTTTTGTGATGCTTGTCGTGTCGGCAAACAACATCACGTTTCTCATAAATCAAAAAATGTTATTTCTACTCAAAGAGTTTTAGAACTTTTACATATGGATCTTTTTGGCCCGATGGCTATTCAAAGTTTTGGAGGAAATTTTTATACTTTGGTTATTGTGGATGATTATTCCCGTTATACTTGGACTTTATTTTTGAGACATAAAAATGAGGCTTTCGAAAAGTTTAAAATTTTAGGAAAAAGAATTCAAAACCAACAAGGTTGTACGATTGTTTCCATACGTACGGACCATGGACGAGAATTCGATAATGAAGTACAATTTGGTGCCTTTTGTGATAAACATGGTATAACTCATAACTTTTCGGCTCCTCGAACTCCTCAGTCAAACGGGGTTGTTGAAAGGAAAAATCGAACGTTGCAAGAAATGAGTAGAACTATGCTAAACGAACATCAAGTTCCCCAAAAGTTTTGGTGTGATGCCGTTGCTACCGCGACCTATGTGCTTAACCGTGTCCTAATTAGAAGTATCCTAAATAAGACACCCTATGAACTTTACCGTGGTAGAAAACCTTCCTTAGCTCACCTGAAAGTTTTTGGTTGTAAATGTTTCATTTTAAACACCAAATCCTACTTAACCAAATTTGACCCTAAAGCCTATGAAGGAGTGTTCCTAGGTTACTCTTGGAATAGCAAAGCCTATAGAATCCTAAATAAGGAGACCATGGTAGTAGAAGAATCCTTAAATGTTAGCTTTGACGAGAGTCCTCCCAAACCGAGTGCACCCTTAGCAAATGACAATGTTTGTGAAGGAGATGTCTTAGCCCAACAACTTAGTACCTTGGATTTAGGTGCCCAACCTTCCACAAATAATATTGAATCTAGTGATGCCCCTTTGTGTTTTATTCCACAAGGTGTAGATGATCCTAATCTTAGAACCGCTCGAGGCCATCCCGTAGATCAAATTATAGGTGACCTAAACCAAAGGACAACTAGATCACAAATCCATACCCATTGTGCTTTCCATGCTTTTATCTCAACCATAGAACCTAAAACCATAGATGAAGCTTTAGGTGATGAGGATTGGATATTGGCCATGCAAGAAGAGTTAAACCAATTTACTAGGAATGATGTGTGGGACTTAGTGCCTAGCCCTAGTAGTCAAACCATTATTGGCACAAGATGGGTCTTCCGTAACAAGGTAGACGAGAACGGTGGAGTCACACGAAACAAGGCACGTTTAGTTGCCAAGGGGTATAGTCAACAAGAAGGTATAGATTATGACGAAACCTTTGCACCAGTTGCAAGGTTGGAGTCTATTCGAATGCTTCTTGCTTTTGCAAATGCTAAAGATTTTAAATTATTTCAAATGGATGTTAAAAGTGCTTTCTTAAATGGTATTATAAATGAGGAGGTATACGTTTCTCAACCTCCCGGTTTTGAAAGTTTTGAAAACCCGACACATGTTTATAAATTGAAAAAAGCGCTTTACGGTTTAAAGCAAGCTCCGCGTGCGTGGTATGATAGATTAAAAACCTTTCTAATTGTTAGTGGTTATATTATGGGTAAAATAGATAATACTTTATTTGTGAAATATGTTCAAAATGATATTGTAGTTGTGCAAGTATATGTTGATGATATTATTTTTGGTTCCACTAATGAAAAACTGTGTAATGAATTTTCTGCGAAAATGACAAGCGAGTTTGAAATGAGCATGATGGGAGAGTTAAAATACTTCTTAGGATTGCAAATAAAACAATGTGAAACTGGTATTTTTATTAGTCAATCTAAATATTGTAAAGATATGTTGAAAAAGTTTAACTTTGAAAATGTCAAACCCGTTGAAACTCCAATGACCACAAATTTGCATTTATCAAGTGACGAGGAGGGAAACGATTTTAATGAAAAGATTTATCGTGGTATGATTGGTAGCTTATTATATTTAACTGCTAGTAGACCTGATATTATGTTTAGTGTATGTTTATGTGCTCGTTTTCAATCTTCACCTAAACAAACTCACTATGAAGCTGTCAAGCGTATCTTTCGATATTTACGAGGTACTACTAATCTTGGCTTATGGTATGCAAAGAAACCCGAGTTAGAAGTGACGTGTTTCACCGATTCCGATCTTGGTGGATCTATTGTTGACCGAAAAAGTACTAGTGGGGTATGTGCCTTTATAGGTCTCTCACTTGTGTCTTGGTTCTCTAAGAAACAACAATCCGTAGCTTTGTCTACCACCGAAGCGGAATATGTAGCCGCCGCAAGAGCATGTGCTCAAGTTCTTTGGATGAAACACACACTTACCGACTTTGATGTACATCTAACCAAAATTCCAATTATGTGCGATAACTCAAGTGCCATAAACTTAAGTAAAAATCCCGTTTTACACTCTCGTACAAAACATATTGAATTGAGACATCACTTTTTACGAGATAATGTTCAAAAAGGCCAAATCGTGCTTGAAAAGGTTGATTCGGAAGATAATTTGGCCGATATTTTTACTAAAGCTCTAAACAAGAAGGCGTTCTTTAAATTAAGACTTGGTTTAGGCATGCTTGAGTATAACCCTTAAAAATACTAACTCTCAAATATTTCATATTTTGAGGGGGAGCATCTTTCGAGGGGGAGCATAAGCGACTTTCTTAAACCCTTTTTGCTTCGACAAAAGGGGGAGAGAAACCGAGTATGCTCTCGTGTTTAGCGTTGTGTTTGTCATCATCAAAAAGGGGGAGATTGTTGGTGCAAGTGTACCACATCTCTATATATTTCATATATTTATTTTGATGATTACAAACACACCGCATTATTGTTTATCTAACAATTTAATCCAAGTGTGCAGTTCTTGAAGAACACGAAGATTGTATCTGAAGGGTTCAAGACGGAAGTTTTACGTCATCATTATTTATGTATATCTTATAATGATAAACACCCTAAAATATTTTATCACTTGGATATTTCGTATCTATATAAATATATTTGAATCAAATATATATATAAATCGTATGATATATATATATATATATATGTTATTTTATTAGATCTCATCATTACTTTTTATATATATATAATATATATATATCTAAAGCTTTGGGTGTCATAATTGCTAAATATTAAATGCAAAAGAGTGTTTCAGCCGAAAGAAGCAATCCAGCGCCACTGCCCTTTGTACGACTGTCAGGCGGTATACCGCCGTGTGCAACGCGGTATACCGCGTACTGTTCACATGTCAGATTGCGTAGGAAGTTTCCGTTGCAGCTCAAGTGTATAAATATCAAGCCTCTCCATCAGCATTAAACAACCAACCAGCAATTAATTTCCTCCTCAGCATTTGATCAATACTCTGCTGTTTCTTCTCTCAATCAGTTATAATTTATAAAAATATTTTTGAGCAAGAAATCTTGAGTTGATAGCAGATTAAAATCTCTTGATTAGTTGAATCAGCAAAACAACTCAAGTGATCAAACTCTCTCTAAAAATCCAAGTGATTAATATTTTACAAGAGTGATTATCATATTAAAATTATACCCTCTTGTAAGTGTTTGAATAGAGTGAGTGATCCAGATAAATCTCTCATCTGAGTAGAGATATTCGTGACAATATTATTGTATTAAGGTTTGTGTTTCTACCGTAAAGAACACGTTCGTATTGGATCTCCGAGAAGTGTTATTTTCTCGAGGTGGACTAGCCAACGTTGTGTTTGGTGAACCACTTTAAAAATATCGTTGTCAAGTATTCTCTTTCCCTTATCTATTTACATTTCCGCTGTGCATTTAAATTATATCTGTTTATATAATTGTTGTTTATTTATTATTTCTATACTCTGATTTATTTATACTGTTTCTGTACTGTATTTATTTATAAAAGAATTTTTGAAAGTAAAAGATTTAAAATACAACCTTACCCCCCCTTAGGTTGTCTAACACAATTTTTACTTTTTACAACCTAAATACTTAAACCTAGTCGTACCAAACGTAGGACAGACAATTAGTCCCGTCCCGTCCCGTCCGTTCCCAATGTCCCATCATGTCCCGTCCCGTCCAGTTTTGTCTCATCTAGTCTGCGTACCAAACGCTACCTAAGAGACTAAATACCTCCTCTATTATATGAGTTTTAAAATCGTGAGTCTATGTATGAATAAAACGTACAATATCTGATACGGTTAGTTTGAGATGTTACAAATGCATGTTTTTTGATATGATGAAAAATTATACGTGAACAACAATAAGATGGAAGTATGAAAAATGAGAGCGACAAAGATAAACGACATAGTAGACAAATTGCATTAACGTTGTGTTCTTGAGTTTTTTCCTAAAGGAAAAAAGAGGACCCAGAAAGAAAGAAAGGAATTTCTAGAAGAGAAATAAAAGAAAATAAGGCTGATTTTACTTCCAAAATTAAAGAAAGAAAATGAAAAAAAAACACTAGTTACAAATTTACAATTTACAGTAAAATAAATAAAATGAATTTACAATAAAAAGAAAGTATCCATGACTATAATATAATAATCATAAGAGCATGTTCAACAGATTTTCTATAACTTTTATAAAATAAAGACTTAAAAGTTAAAATTTTAAAATGAATTACATTTAGTTCCAACAGATTTTCTATTTTAGAGATTTAATCATCCATTATATTATTAAAATATTGTTTAAATTTATAATCCCAATACATTTTTTAAATAGAGTTTATGTAAAATAATAATAATAACTCAACCCTATTTGTGAAAATGAATAAAAAAGTAATTTCTTTCTTCATCTAGCAAGTTTTAGAGAATTTTTTAAATTTGGAGCTTTCTTTAGTTTTATCTATTTTAAAGAACAATATAAAGAAGTTGTTGGAGAAATATAGAGATCAAAAATACATTTTTCTCTATTTTAAAAAAATGTTGAAGATGAGTAATACTTAAAATGATTTCTTTTTTTGGCGATAATACAAAATCTTTCCACAATTAATAAAAAGGGTGTGAATTTATTTTGGATGGGAAGGGATAGCAGACACCAACAAAGACTTGCTACGTGGCACCTACAAAAGTACTCTAAAAAAACCATTTTTTCCTCATAAAAAAGAAATCAAATTCTTGAACAAAATACTTTGTATTGTATTTGTATCCCACAAATCTCTCCGTATAATTGTGTTGTCACCCTCCGATCTCTCTCTGTCCTCCCTAAATTGTTGTTTCTTGCTTCCATAGTCGCCAAGAAACACTACCGAATCCTCTATCTGTTGCTGATTTTTTCAATTCAATCCAATTTCAACTCAAAAGGTGCGCAATACCTGCCCTTTTAGATTCTAATTTTGCTTCAATCTCTGTCAATAATCGTTTTCCACATACCACTTTGATCAGATCTGCCCCCCTTCAGTTTGACCAGGTTTGATATATACATTTCGCTTGCTTGCTTGGATCTGGACGTGTTCCATTTTTGTTGATTGATCCGCTAGTTCGTCCAGATCTTGTTTTATTTCTCTTGAATTCCTGAGGGAAATTGAATAATTCTGATCATGTATATTGGGCATCTGTAGCTCATATGTTAATGTGAATATTTGAGGTTACGATTTGCTTGCTCATCAACTGTTTTGATCTATAGTACATTGGTGATTTTATTTGGGTTGTGTTGTTGATCGTTAGTTTTTTTCGTTTTTGAGCAATTTCATCAAAAATTGAGTGCAGTGGGAGGGTTTAATCCATCATTATGCTATATGTGTTTGTACTCGGTTGGTTTTAGTTTTAAATTTCATGGTATATTGTTGTTTGTATTTGAAGGTATATGAATTTTGAGGGACCCTTGGTTTTTTTGAACCCTACTTGAAGGTTTAGGAAAATAGTTAAACTACCTAATTGTTTTGATCATAGATTCATAATGCTAAGGATTAGATTTGGGTTAGATGTTCAACTTACAATAAATGGAAAAAAATTTGGATGAAATTTAGTAAGTTTAAGATTTTTGGATTTCACACACTTGATCCGAAGGCTTAACCTTCTTTGTTTAGGCCATGATTAGGAGATTTTGGTGTTATTATCAGCATCAAATATTTATGATGAATATTATTCATCTGTGATGACATTCATCATGAATATCTGTAATTCAATTTGAACTTTGGTGAATAGTTTGATAAGTGGTTTCTACAACTCGTGTTTATTTGCAGAATTATTTTGAGCTGAATTAATATTGTTTCTAGTTTCTTGATTTCTTCTGAACCTGAATAATATTTTTAGCGTGTTCTAGAAGGAGAGCGTTTGGATCCTTCTTCGGGACAATGAAGAAGGCCTTTGATCAAACTGTCAGGGACCTGTACGTTCAATTTGATATCTATAAAATTTACTTTAATATTTATAAAAGCCTCATGATGTTTGATTTTATGATTCATATCACACAGTAAAAGAGGAGTCAACAAGAAAGTTCTTAAAGTTCCTTCTATAGAACAGAAGGTGAATTTCTTTCTTTTATTTATAACTTTTTTGTTGTTGAACTCATCAAGGTTGGGTTCCGTAAGTTACACCAAATTCCTGAATTTGTTTTGTTAATGTTTCAATCTATGTTTTCCCAGGTTCTTGATGCTACCAGTAATGAGCCGTGGGGTCCTCATGGATCGCTTCTTGCTGATATTGCATTGGCTTCAAGAAACTAGTATGATATTCTTGTTTTTCTTTTACAAATGAAGAATTAAATGATTTATTTTTGCCCAACTAAATTCACCCTCCGTTATGCATATGCAGTCATGAATACCAGATGATCATGTCAGTGATTTGGAAGCGTGTTAACGATACTGGCAAAAATTGGCGCCATGTGTACAAGGTTTGGGTCTTTCATATGTGAAATCATACTTTTGTCCCACTAAAATAGGTGGAACAAAAATCAAGATATGAGTCAAGATTGGTAAATTACTAAATACCCATGTCAAATCAAAATCCTAAAACCTTCCACAAGTTTTTCACATGCCTCTCTCACACCCTTAGCTAATGGTGAATTTTCTTCTGATTCATGCTTAAATCTAATCAGACAACTTTTTGATGCCTGATCTTAAATGGAAAAATGTAACCTGAACACTTTCTTTCTTTCTTTCTTTTGCATCAGGGTTTGACTGTTCTTGAATATTTGGTAGCAAATGGGTCGGAGCGTGTCATAAATGAGATTAGGGAACATGCTTACCAGATAACGGTATTGTTTTACTCTTTGAAACTTGTTACATTCTAGTATCTTTATCTTTAGGTTATCATCGTGGTGGGTATGAAGGGTATTTTGGGAGCAGAGTTTTCTATTTTTTTTGGGATTTTGTTAAGCACTAGAGTATAAGGGAGGGAGAGAGTGTAAGTTATAGATAAATGCCAGGTGAGTGGGCATCTGGATTATAGCCAATTTTGTGGATTCTACTCTGTAGTTCCTTCCGTTTGTTTCCGATTACAATCATTCGGAAGCTTCCAACTACAAACTGTGTTCTAATTGATTTCCTTAGTGTATCACATTGCTTATTTATTAACATGTCTTTTTCTCTCTGTGGTAGACATTGTCAGAATTTCAGTATATTGATTCTAACGCGAAGGATCAAGGGAGCAATGTAAGGAAGAAGTCGCAGAGTCTTGTATCTCTAGTGAACGATAAAGAGAAAATACAAGAAGTTAGGCAGAAGGCTGCTGCCAACTGGGACAAGTGAGTACTTTATTTGTCTTAACAATCTGGTCTGTTTATTTTTTGATCTGATCACCATAAGCTATTGTTGTTTTCTTGTTTTTGATGAGATGTGATTGTAACATTTCCAATCAGGTTTCATAATACATCAGGAGGGGTGAAGAACAGGCCTAGATCGTACCCGGGTCCTGGAGGTTTTGATGACGATCGCTATGGAAGTAGAGATGAGGACCGAAATGGGTATGGGAGAGAAAGAGAATGGGGTGATGACAAATATGGTAGCCGTGATGGTGAAGAACGCTATGGTCGGGATCGCAGTAGGGATGATGAATACCGAGGTAGAAGAAGTGTTGATGGTGATAACTATGGCCGAAGAAGTAGAAGCTCTGATAGAGAAAGGGAACGGGCTTATGAAGATGAAGGACAATATTCTTCGAGGTTAATGCATACTCTTTGTATTTGTTGTTATCATTGCACTAAATCTGCAATAAGTGTCCGTGTTTCTATTTTAGTCTGTCCGAAAATAAGTTTCGATTTTCAAAAGTAAGTGCATGTTTTCCAATTGTGTCCTTAATTATGAGATGAAGAAAATTCATTAAGGGTAAAATTGTCATTTTGTTATTCATTTAAAATTACTCTTTCACATGGGTCCCATTTTGATGATGCTCATGGGAGCATAAAATATGATCTTCATTAGTTTCTATTTCGTTTTATTACAGAGGAAGCTATGCGAAAACTGATGATCAATCTCATGATGGAAGGTAATCTAGTTATCCATTTAATACCCCTTTCTTGTTATAAATCAGACTTACTATCCATCAGAATGTTTATAAACAAATGCTTTCGTCTTTCTTGTTTGGGTCAGGCCTCTTGAGCGGAGATCTTCTGAACAAAATCTCGGGGTACCTCCTAGTTATGAAGATGCTGTGGGTGGTGGTCGTAGCCCCATTTATAGCGAGAGGTATAGTTAGTGGTTTATTCATATGTGAAGACTCTCTTTGGTTACGTTGAATCTAGTCTGATTTTTATACTATTTGAAGAGATGGAGAGGTGAAATCTTCACCCCCGCCTGTAACCGCCGGGCGTGAAACCACAGTTTCTAGCAGCCCTGAGGCTCCTGCAGTTGCTCCACCGCCAGTAGCCGCTACACCTTCTCCACCTGCTGCCACCTCGAATAAAGAACGTAATGGTTTTGATGAATTTGATCCCCGAGGTTCCTTTCCAGGTAAAATACTGAATGTGAAGTTGACTTTTCGTACTGGTGTTTGACTTGTCGTTGCACACAAATCACTGTTCGATTAATGGGAGAATGAACATATTTCAATCTTCTTTGGTGATTATTCATTCATGAATATATATTTAACATTTTGGTGTGGACAGCAGCGGCCCCACCAACATCGGGTGGTGCTGAAATGGACTTGTTTGGTTCTCCATCGGACTCATTCTCTGTGAATGCATTGGCTCTCGTGCCGACTACAACTGCAACTTCTGAAGCTGATGCTTTTACGAACTCAAATCCTCCTGGTCAGACCTTCGTGGCTGCATCTTCAGCATCTGTTAGCTCCAGTCAGGTTCGTTTTACAAACTCAAATACCTAAAATATTTTTTTACCTCGGTAGAAATAAAGGCTAGGCCTTGGGGCTTAGGTCTCCGGTTCTGGCTATAATCTTATGGGCCCCATGGGATTAGTCGACGTGAGGGTAAGCTGACCTGGACATCAACGGTTACAAAAGGTGAGTGTGACTATTGGTCAAATGACCAAATTGCCCTTTTAAAAACGGAGGGCGTATTATTTTCTGGATGTGCAAACTAATATGGTGGCGATTTATGTCGTGACCAAGTCAAACTGATATTGTGTTGTTTATGCAGCCATTTGAAGATCCATTTGGTGATGGTCCATTTAGAGCCGTCAGTTCAACAGATGGATTTTCTGCACCACCTCAGTCAACATCTGTCTTCGGTCAAAGTGCTGAACCACCGCAATCAGCCTCGGAATCTGGGAATAACTTTGGATATAGAGGCAGTTACGACAAAAACACAGATATTCTAGCGGATCTACTGCCGCCAGCGGGACCTTCACAGACAAGTTTTCAAACTCAACCTAGCCAACTTCCATCTCAAACAGGTTTCCCAGTTCAACCTAACCAGACCCAATTCCGACCGAATTTTCAAGGTCAACCTGGTGGCCAACCTACACCACACCAAGATGGTTTCCAGCCACATGGTGGTCAAACCATGGGTCTTGGTGGTTTTCAAGCTCAAATGGGCTCTGTCTCACAGCCGGGTTTTCCTGGTTCCAATGGGCAACCTGGTCATGTGAGTAACTTTTATGGGGGTTTTGAACCTCAAGGTTCTTCGGCTCCGGTTCCACCCATGGCCCAAGTTACAACCACACCGGCTGCACCGCAGTCCAACACTTCAAGTTTGTATCAACAGCCACAGCCGACGGGTCTCACCGCTTCAACTGGTGCTCTTGCTATAGTTCCTCAACAACCATCCAAATTCGAGACGAAATCGACTGTTTGGGCTGATACGTTGAACCGAGGGCTCGTGAATCTGAATATAGCTGGATGTGAGTTGCTTCATATATGAATTTTATTAAGTTTTTCAGTATCGAACTTATCTTGATGATTAATGTTTCTGTATGTGCACAGCTAAAACGAACCCATTGTCTGATATCGGAGTGGACTTTGAAGCATTGAATCGGAAGGAGAAGAGAATGGAGAAAGCTAGCACAACTCCCATGACTTCGAATGTAACCATGGGTAAGGCCATGGGTTCTGGTTCTGGATTTGGACGTGCGGGTGCAGGTGCACTCAGACCCCAACCGAACCCCATGATGGGTTCCAGCATGGTTGGACCTGGCGGCTATGGTGTGAACCAGCCCATGGGTCAATTCCAGATGCAACCTCAATCAACTGGTTTTCCACCTGGCTCAGCCATGTCTGGAACTTACAACCCGATGATGGGTCGTGGTGGTGGTGGTGGTGGCTACAGATAGAAGGGGAAAAGGAAAGATGAAATGGTGTTTTTTGTGAAAAACTTGTTGAGGTTAATGTATGATTGATTGTATTCTTCATATTGTATACAATTGAGGACATCACCATTCTCTCTCAGGTTGTGCCTCATTAACAGTTTTTGTGTCTTATTGATTGTTGAAGCAGGCATTACTAAATAAACATAAATGATTTTTTTTTAAACTGCTCAAAGAGTTGATACTCTGTCGTTTTCAAAAGAGATCCAGATCAAAGATTGCCATTTAACAAATCCAAATATTGATTATTGATTATAAAATATTCAATACATTTAATAAAATATTATTTCTTTTAATTACCAGTGGGAAAAAAATTAAAATAATAGAATTTTAGAAAATTTTCCAAATCTAAAAATTGCATTTACCTTTTATATTTTTGTATTTTTTACTTATTTTGGGAAAAAAACTACAAGTGAATTTTGTGAAATTCAAGCAAATACAAAGGTGTGGTACGGTGTGCAGGTAGAGTTGTACATTTACACAGAAATGGCAAATGGGGTTTTGGAGGAAGTCTCTGCAGTGCAGCTTTGTCCCTTGCTGGATAAAGACGTTTCTGCAATCGAACATTTAGCAGTCTCGCAATACCAACAAAAACACACCCCAAATCTCTCTCTCTCTCTCTCTCTCTCTCCACACAAGAGTTAGCAATATCTGCAGAAAATCGCAACAGCAGTTTGCAGCTTTCGATCATGAAATTTGCTGACAGCTGCTTCAGCTTGTAGCGATACCCATCTATTTCATCACATGGTGATTGCAGCACCTCACTTTATTTCCATCGGTAACTCCAAACCTCAATCCCACTTCTGATTTATTGCTTTACATGCAGATTTTACTGCAACTTTTCCTCTCTGTGTTTTTGATTTATGTGAGATCATATGGCTTTACTTTACATAAACTTGAGGTCATCGATTTTTATTCTGAGTTACTTTTATGGATACTAGTTTGACCAATTGGATCACACAAGGAATTTGTAGGAACCGCAAAAATTTGTTTACTTTGTGATTTGTCAAATCTTGTGTTTAGTATGTTTCTATTGAAACCCTTATTATATGGTCAACTTCTTAATTTATGCAATAAGGAATGCTAATCTGTTTTGATTAGAAGCTTAGAACCCTAATTTCAAGTTTTATGAAGATTAAGAAAATGTGCTATTGTCATTGAGATTGGTGACTTGAGGAGGTTGTTGGAGTAGCATAATCACCCCTAAATGTTACCCTCCTACAAATTATATTTATTTTGTGGGTTCTCACATGCATCCCTACCATTTTGTGGGGTTTTTCTTTCAAAAGTTTTTAGCAGAAAAAACCCTAAACCAAACCAAAACGATGTACCAGTCCCACGGTCATCATGATAGACAAGATCACAGGACATGGTGTTTTTTTCAGTGGGGACCACTGTATGCATGTTGTGAACACTTCTTTCACCAGTATTTGAGTTGCTGCAAATTGTGTGATGACTTGTTTTCTTGAATGATTAACACTTATAGGGTATAACAATATGTAAACACAATTACACAAAGTTGATAAGCTGTCATTGCATTAAACGTCAACAACAAACACACCACCGTGCTAGTTTTATGTGAAAAAAATGGTAAGCTATCATGGAAGATTTTAGGGTTTTAACTTGACACGGGTAGTTTAGTAATTTACCAACATTGTCCCATATCCTAGATTTTTGTTCCACCTATTTTGGTGGGTCCCACTCAAATCCAATCTTGTCCTAGTCTAACGTTGCACCAAACTTGGGACGACAAGTTTTTTATTATTATTTTTATCGTCCCGTTCTGTCCTGCGTACCAAACACACAATTAGT
This sequence comes from Saussurea involucrata, assembly GCA_033807775.1. Classification (NCBI taxonomy): domain Eukaryota; kingdom Viridiplantae; phylum Streptophyta; class Magnoliopsida; order Asterales; family Asteraceae; genus Saussurea; species Saussurea involucrata. Next base: position 17,877,185 of record CM066325.1, read on the forward strand.
GAATTAGAATTGGACTTAATTTGATCCTTATTTTTCTTTGTTCTATGTCATGTGCATAACAAATGCAATTGATTTCAGGTCCTTCACGGTGTCGTGTTTGTCATTCTGAAGGTATTGGTTGTTCTACATCATATGGAGTCACTAGCAATTGGGTGAGATCTTCTCCTGAGATTCCCAAAACTTCTGATAATTTAGAAGCAAGGTTAATATATAAACAAACTTAATACATCATTAGGCACTCATTTTTTTTTGGAAGTATATAATATTGGTTATGTCCATTTATCCAGATTCAGATGCAAAAATCGGTTTCTTGGAGATGCCCAATTCAATTGGCGGCCTATTGGTCGTAAAAATTGCTTGTCGAAAGTTTCCGTTGCTGCAGACTACCCAGATTCAGTCCCAGAATCATCTAGTTATGCTGCGAAGAATGGATATCATCCACTTGAAGAATTAAAAAATTGCAAAAGAGTTCGTGAAACTAAGCTGACTGGTGCAGAGATAGCAAAGACAACTATTGAGGTTTAGGCCATTGGCAACCATAAGCTAGCTTATTTTTGAGCTTATTGAAAAAGCCCCGTTTGGTTATTCATAAACTAGCTGACAAGCTAGGATTTTGAACGCTAATTCAATTAACATTTCAATAAGTTCGAGGGATTTTTTCCACTTTTTTTCTTTTTTTTCTTTTTTGTATTTTCCAATTAAATTTTCAACATATCCTTTTTGGTCATTTTACATTGTCATTTAGCTTATCATCTAGTTTTTACCAAACATGACTATTTTAGTATTTTATCAATTAGCTTATTAGCCAACAACGAATTTTTCAGCCATCAGCTAGCTTATCAGCCAACAGCTAGTTTGCCGAACATAGCCTTGATGAGTATCCTTGTTGATCATTTTGACATATTAAATGCAAATTACTGATCATTTTAGGCCAACACCAGTGCGTTGTTGATATTCCCCGGTACAATACACTCTGAACCACATGAGCACATCTCATGGGTGGAATATCCGTACGTTATTGACGAAGGCGGAGGTTTGACTTCTCCCATTATTAATTGGATGGTAGTAATGAGTAAAATTTTCCACAAAATCTGTAATATTAAATCATTATTTTTATTCTCTTACGCTCCTTCAGATATATACTTCAAGGTCCCTGATGATGCAAACATCATGCAAGATCCTGAAGCAAGTAACCCGGTGGTAAGAAATTTCACCTTAATCATCTTAGCTCACGAATCTAGCGAAGATGTTTCTATTTCTGTTATTCTTTGTGGACCCTACATCATTGTTATCGATACTTAGATAATTGCATACCTTCAGAATGCTTTGATTGGAATGGATCTTCCACTTTTCGAGAATCAACTGTTATCCGTTCCCGAGAGTCGTATTTCTGATACCTCTATCGATGACATTCCTTTCTTCGATGATTACTACGAGGTAATAAATCAACGACACTATGCTACCTTTTGGTTTCCAGATTTTTGGTTTGTTATCTTTTTTTTCAGATATATTATCTTTGTTTGTGTTAGGATGAGGTGTTGGGTGCCTTTATGGAATGGGGTCCACCAATTGATACTGCCAGGGCCCACCCCATTTATTTTGCCAAGTGTTTGACAAAGGTGAATGCTCCTCCGTAGCTACTCTCTTTCCCAAAATTAGTTTCTGCATTTCTATTTTAATTTGTCCCAAAACAAGTGTCTGCTTTCAAAAGTAAGTGCCTACTTTTCAATTTTACCCTTAATTATGAGTAGAAAATTTTATTACTCCCTATATTATTAAGGGTGAAATTGTCATTATATAATTATAAAGTGTAATAATTACACATTTCTAAAATTGTATTGTCTTTTTTATTGTATTATATCTCTGTGTTCTGCAAATTGCACCAAGTAAAATAATTTCGTCAAGTTTTTAAAATCAACCTCACTTGTAGGCTGCTAATATGGAGTATGCTAGAAGGATGGACCATCCCTCAAATGGGGTTTCCGTTCTCGGATGCCTAACTCCTGCTTACGTTGACGAAGAGTTATATCTACGAAGGCTCTTCAGTATTGAAGATGGCGATAGCTATGACCATAATTGGAAAGGTTTTGCTTCAACTTCATTAGTCAAGATTCTTGCCTTTTTCCCTTTCTATCTTCAACTTCATTAGTCAAGATTATGCATTTGTGCATATGCACATGTGCATGAAAACCAAAAAACAGCTTCAATTACTTGTATGCACATGTGCATACTGTCCAGATGAATGGTTACCAGGGTGTTCCTCAGTTTTTCATTTTTTTTAGGTTTTCTCCTAAACCTCCCCCCCCTCTCTCTAAATATATATATGTGTGTGTGTGTGTGTAGTGGTTGAAAGTTGTTGCTTTACTTGATCCAATAGAGTTTTAAACATACAACTCATCATATTTTTGCATGTGCAGATGAAGAAGAAGAGTGCAGTGCCTCAATTTTCTACCGATTGGAGATTATGAGAATAGAGTTGTTCTCCGTATATGGTGTCCAGGCATGTATATTAGTTAGTAAAAACCAAACCAAAGAAACCCGGTATATCCCACACGGAAACAGTGTTTGGGGGTAAAGATGTATGCAGACCTTTCCTCTATCTAATAGAGGCAGAGAGACAGTTTCTGAAAAGACACGTGATAGCTGTTGCATTAGTAGCACATGATAAAATATACTTCTCGTCCTAAAATAACTGTCTACGATGAAAATGACACAGTTATAGGAATGTGTAACTATTACATTTTTTTAATTAATCAAAGGATAATTTTACCCTTAATAATAGAGACAGAAAATTATCCATCTCATAATTAGAGGTAGAATGGAAAGTAAACATTTACTTTTGAAAGTGGAGACTTATTTTGGGACAAACTAAAATAGAAATGTGGTCACTTATTTTGTGATGGAGGGAGTACAATGATTTCACTTTTCGGATGCCTTAATATGAATGCAACATTTGTTTCATTTCCCTTTCTGTTAAAATAGAAATTTGATGATACTCAGTCCCAAAATATTTCTAATTTATTTGTCCCAAAATAAATGTCTACTTTCCACTTCTATCCTTTGATTATAAGATGAAAGATTCTTTACTCCATCATCAAGGGTATATAATTTTGGTTTAGTTAACTAACAAGTATAATAATTACACATTCCTAAAACTCTGTCTGTTTTTCATAGTAGACATTTATTTTGGACGATATTTATCGTTGCCAATTGTTGAAAAACATTGATGGCATCGATTATGGTCAGCAAGATTCTACTGTTTTGTCATTTTGGAGAAAGTAAGTTTGACATAACTGTTTTATATACAGTCGGCAATAAGTTTGCAAGATTTCAGAGACGCTGAGCCTGATATTCTTGTACACTCGATTCCCGAGATCGTTGCACACTTCAGTGAGGACACAATGCACTCTAATCTTGCGCTTAGAGCGCTATGCAAAAAGAACGGGTTTCATGTTGAGGTAACAACTTTCTTATTTATTGCTCAATTATGAAAAGACATATGCAGTTTTTTTGGGGTAAATATAAAATTGAACACATGAATCCTTCTTTTGAGTATCCGGTTTGGTCTACTTTACAGGAAGCAAATATAATCGGCGTTGATAGTCTTGGCATGGATGTTAGAGTTTTCACCGGGCATGAAGTGCGAACTCATCGTTTTCCATTCAAGACTCGGGTAATTAATCAAACATTGTAGAAATGTGGTTTACTCGTTATGTAAACGGGACCCATGGCTAAAACGAACTCGGTTGATGTGAGCCATGTTTGAATTTGCAGGCAACATCAGAAACAGCTGCAGAAAAACAGATCCAACAGCTGTTATTTCCGAGAGCAAGGCGCAAGCGACTAACCAGGACTCGCACCGATGCAACTAGACTAGTTGATTAAAAGCCAAAGGATGATGAAGAATAAAGAAATGCATAATGTGAAATTGTGTTACACCTGATTTGTGGTGTTAAGTTTTACTACTTGAATAATAAAAATAAAGTCATAGTTGATAATAGGCCAACTCTAGTTTGTTGTTGTATGCTATGCTATTTCATGAAAAAATGCAAGTAATTTGTCTTGAAATCTCCTACTATTCATCTCTGCTCAAATGATATGCCTTGGGCGAAAACAAGTTAGGGGTTGTTTGGTTGGTCTTTCGTTAAGTTTAGTATGGATAAAGTTGTCCGTGTGGATTAAGCTGTCTGTATAGATTAGGAATTAGGAAGATTTTTGTTTGGAAACGTGACTTTCTGCATAAAGTTGTCGGCTTGCTGCCTAGAAGTTTACTGAATTAGTTACTTTCTATATTATCAAGTCACTACTACCAAACCCTGATTTATAGGTTACCGAATAAGCTATGAGTCTCATTAAGCTCGTTAAGCTGCTAACAAACAAGCCCTTTGATATGTTTGACAATTAGTCGATAAACTAGTCATGTTTGATAAACAAACCTGAAAGGTTAGGGTTGTTTGGTCATATATGTAAAATACAAGGGGATGTAATTGAAAAATGTGAAAAAAAGCCCATAGAGTTTATTGAAATGCTTCTTCGTTGCCTCTTTCAACATACTTCATTGAAGGATCAAACGTCAATTATGCTTCTTCCTTGCATTCAGTTATCAAATAATAAGAAAAAAATGAGATTTGTTCATCATCAAATTACTTCTTTTTTTCTATATATATCATCTCCAAGATCAAATCTTCTTGATCGGTGAATCTATTCTTTCGTAACTGCTGCTTTTTCAGTGTTTGTTTTGCTGGTCGAAGCAAACTCATGCTTGTTACTGCTACTAGACGCTACGTTTGATTTAGCTGAACTCATGACACCGCCTTCCTCATCTAAATACTTGCTTTGTTCTGTTTCATCTACAACCTCTGAACGGGTTTCTTTATCGAACCTGCAAACACATCAAGAGCATTGTTTAAAACTCAGCAAACGGCGTGCTTTTTGTCAATTGTCATCCTAAGAAATTACTGATTTCAGTCATCCAAGATTTCATGTTTTGTTATTAATGAAGGGTGTTTTGGACATTTGACATATAGTAGAAAATTTTATTAAAAAACTTTCATGGAATGAATGTGAAGATTTGGAGTAACTTGGAAAACGTACCCGGAATAAACAACGAGCCCTACAGCGACAGCACCAAAAGCTACGAAATACATCCAATCGACCTGATGATTGAAGTCAAAATTCAACATAGAAAAATTCACAAACTTTGCAATCAATTCAATACTTCAAAACCAAAATTGAACCCAAGAAGTAGAGCGGTTGTTTCAGAAAAAACCCTCGACTTTTGAGTAAAAGTTTGAACAAAGGCCAAATTAAAATCTAAAAGATTTCATTTTTGTTTAATACGAACTTCCAACTATTCGTAAGAAGTTTTCTACTTTTACAAACCTTTTCATGGTATGCAAATATACGGATCAAGACCGACCACATGTCAGATGTCAGCAAAGACAGATTCAGCATCGTAGATCCGCTCATCTACAATTGCATTAACAAGAACAAAGATGAGATAGATGTAGATTGAATAGATACCCTTCAATGATGACAAAATAAATAAATTTTGGCTTGACAATGAGCAAAAAGGTACTTAATGACAATTTTACCCCTAATAACAAGTTAACAATGGGAGTAATGACAATTTTACCCCTAATAAATGTCCACAACAGAAAAGAGACAGTTTTAGAAATGTGTAATCATTAAACTTTTTAATCAACTAAATGACAAATTTACCCCTAATAACAAAGGGAGTAATGAATTTCTCCATCTCATAACTAAGGGTATAACTGGAAAGTAGAAACTTGCGTTTGAAAGTGGACATTATATATTGGAACACACTAAAATAGAAATGTGGACATTTATTTTGGGATGGAGGGAGTGGCTGTAACTTCAAAACTTTCAGAAAACAGAAACATTGCGGTTTTCATTTCATTGATGGAGTAACAAATGGTTGCAGCTATTACCTTAAGCAAAACAGGCACGCCTGAGTAGAATAGAAACATTGCTGCTGCAAATCCGGTATAAGGAAGCAACTAAAAGTCAAACAAAGAAAATGACATCTCAGATTAGAACTACACAGGAAAATATGATTTGCTTTTATATGAGGTTTAAATGCATATTAATAACCCATTAAGGCACAAGATGCAATATGGAGGTTAGTTTTGTCATTTAACTCCTATTGCTGAACCTGTGTAATATACATTGTTACATACACACATATACATATACATGTATATATATACATAGAGAGAGGCAAGATCAAATGAGAATGCGGCCAATTTGCGAGAAGTTTCAAGATCACATGTGATTATAGAGTAAAATCACATGTGATACATGTCAAAAGGTCGCCCGCTCTATGGCCGGTCAACGCAACATGTTTGTATCACATGTGATCTTGGATATTCTTGCCTTCTCGCAAATTGACCACCTTATCGTTTGATCCTTCATCTATATATGTGTGTGTATGTATACATATAGGTATATGTATATGTAAAGGCAGGTTCATTAAAGAACCGTGAGAACCAACTATTCATGATGAATATACCTAAAGATTAATGAATATTATTCATCATGAATAATGAAAATGAATGATATTCACGATGAATATAATTTATTAATATTTAGGTATTATTCATCATGAATAATTCATGCATAGCTGGTTTTCACAGTTCTCAAAATATTTAAAGTTCTTAAATGAACTTTCCTCTGTATATGTATATATGAATATGTATAGAGAAAGACAAAGAGCTTACTGCTCCTGATGACCAGTGGATAGATTTGAGTTCCTCTCGCTCAAGTATGGTTCTATCAAAATCGTTAAAGAATACAAAAAGTGAAACTTTCTTCCATCGCCAATTTCACTATGCAGGTTTGCTTACATAATTAAACAAACATCAAATCATGCTTAAACCATATCAATACGTGATCCCAATTTGATCATATTGATAGATGCCATATCTGTATAGGTAAGGATACATTTGAATACCACTGATAATAGCACCGAAGAATCCCAACATTGCCATAAGTTCAATCCTGTCTGCAGTCGTCACAAAAAACTCCTGCACAAACCCAACAACGGAGATTAGCATTCACAAACTTATATGTCATCTTATCAAGTTGATTATGGTGAATTTATGTTTAAATCATCATATGATAATGAGTCAACATCACATTTACATATAACAAGATACTGACCTCACTAACGTTGCTGACAGCGTACAACGTAGCCCCGGCAACCACCAAGAAGTCCCCTTTAATAGGGTTGCTCCCGCTTTCTGAGAATGTAAAACATTATATATATATATATATATAGAGAGAGAGAGAGAGGGAGGTTCAAGGGAAAACCTCAAAAAACGGAAAACTGAAGAACACCCTAGGGGCCCTTCATCTGGACGGTATGCATTTGTGCATACAGGTAAATTAAGTTGACTTTTTGGTTTTTATGCACAAGTGCATTATACATTTGTGCATATGCATGTTACAAATTACCTGTATGCACAAGTGCATACCGTCCAGATGAAAGGCCCTAGGGTGTTCTTCAGTTTTCCGTTTTTTTGAGGTTTTCCCTTGAACCTGACCCTATAAATATATATATATATATTGATCAAAATGATCAATTTAAATAAAACCATAAAAAACGAAACATATTTGGGTACGAAAAATACTCACGTGACCGGTCTGCTGCATGAACATCTGAGAAAATAACGAGCACGAGACCGGCAACACAGATGGCAACACCCGCGATTTTCTTGAACCTATATTTTGTCTTTAGGAAGAGCCAAGTGAGAAGTATGACAGATGGGATTGACCAACAATCGAGCAGCATTATGCTCGTTATTGATGTGTACTGGTACGCCTTCACCACTGTTAATTCATCAAAACACATAAAAAGTCAACACCTTTTCCACTTATACCCTTGTGTTACTTTGACCATCAACAAAGTTTGAGTTGATCCATTCCACTAAATACACGGTTTAATAAAATTATTAGAATGTCTATCAGTAACGATAAGATTGGGGCATCTTTTGAACCAAAAACTAAGTGATTTTGGTGGTTTCTAATGATTGCTAAGGGGCAAAAAGGTCATTTTTTCCGGTACTTCACCTAAAATGTAGCATTCATTTTAGGAGAGGGTGGTTATAAACAAAAAGCATAATCTATGGGACCATTTTGGCGGTAAAAATGCGTTCTATTGGAGCAGGGGAAAATAATCATTATCGTTGCAAAACGCGCTTACCAAGATAATTTGCCTCTACGTCTACAAGTCCAAGAAGTAGATAATAATACCATTTGGCCTGCAAAAGTATACATAAAATGAAACGGGAATCTGTCAAATTGTAACTACTTGTGAAGCAAATTTTGACACGTGGGGCTCCTTATCCCGGTTCATGAAAGGAATTGTTTTATATTGAAGAAAGAATTAGCTACCACTAGATTCGTAGAATCATAACGAAAATGAATAAACCGGTCAACTTTAACCATTCACATGTGAATAAAATAAAGATTGAAGATAACTAACCTTAAGCCCACTTCCCCTGTGTATTAGAATTCCTCCATAAACTATCGCCAACATCACATAGTTTGCTAAAGACTGTGAAGTAGGTGCATTGATTCCTAAGTTACGAAATATAAGTACATTATAACATATAACATCAAATATTAAGCTTTTTAATATCGTTATAAAGGTACACTGATCTTGTCTATAAAAACCAGCAAACGGTATGGATCTGAGGATAGAAACCCACAAAGACAACAGAAACATAAATTTTATATGCACAATGCAACACAAGCATAAATTTTATAAACAAGTTTTTTTTTGTTTATAATTACAAGACTATTGAGATAGCATATATATCACATTGACCATGTAGACTAAAAGACATTAATCTTGTATTTATTTATGTATTTGAATCTTCATATGTTCATTGTGAAGAACCACTGTTGTTGCATAGATGCAAAAAACAACACTGATAAATGAGTGATTTTATGATCTTTTTGTATTTACATACCTCAAAATATTGTCCAAAATAGCTCACTGTTGCAAATTATAGTGTGCTTTTTGTATTTTTCACAATAAGGATGGTTAATTTGCAGTAAGAAGCCAGTTACAGTGGTTCAAATAGTTAAATCACTCATAAATTAATCAAACACTAAAAGCATAAAAGTAAAGTAAATTACAACTAACACAGCATCAAATACCTTGACTTTTTCACATGATAAAAAAGAAGCTAAAACCAGTCTTTGTACTCTTTATACGAACAAAAATCCCCCTTTTATGCATAATTTAATATTATTACTTTTATGGGAAATTAATCATTCACATAAACAGGTAGCTTCAAGAACCCCAATTTTGTTCTTATTATTATAAAACCCCCAAAAACAACAAATGAAATGCAATTATAAATGGATCTCCAAATAAAGAAAAAGAAATACAAACCTCTTCTAGCAAGCTCAGATGATGAAAAGCCAGTGGAAGTGATAAGAAGAGACAGAATTTGTCCCAACAAGAGACCTACCACAGTCTTCTTTGCCAGAAACTCCTTCACACTAACCATGGTTAGATTAAAAAACTCAACCCTTTTCCAGAATTTGGGGGAAAAGGTTAATAATCCCACCAAAATCAAGAAAGCTGAATACAACACCAGAACATCCAACTCACATAAGAACTGTTTGGACCCAGAAATCTTGAAAGAGTTATGAATGTGAAGAAACAATCTTTTTCAAAAATTAGTGATAATCAGGTGAGAATTTGAAAGACCCACTTGGATATTTGAAGTGGGTAGGTTTTGAATAAGGAAGGAAGGAAGGAAGTCAACCTCAATGATTTGATGAAAAAAATTAAGAGAGTTGAAAATGAGAGTGACCTTCTAAATAAAGAACCAACGGCTGTAAAGAATGTCCAATTCCAAAAGGGTATTTTGGAATTTGGAGTGTTTGTCCTGGATCGGTAATCTCGAGCCGTGAAGATTGGGAAGCACATAATCATGCCGTAATCTTTTTTTCTTGTCCTTTTATACCCATTGCTTTTAACTTTTTCTCTTTGCATATATTTAGGCATTGTTTGGAGGAAAAAAAAAGGAGAATTAAATTAAAATATTCAAAGTTTGACTTTGATTTACTAAAATATCCATTTCTCTTCTGTTTTTACCAAAATACTCATTTTTTCCGTGAAGTTTGTCCGCAATCACGATTCACAGACAGGGACCATTCTTGCCATTTTTGAAACTTTCCCGCGATGGACCAATTTTGTTGCTTTTTGAATGTTTTGATTTAATATTTACACTTTCAACCCCTATACTTATTTACTTACTTTACTTTATACCTTTTACTTTCTTAATTTTAATTTTACATTTAACACATATAATCGTTTATCAACTAAAATACGTTTTAATTTTAACAAGTTACACCATTATAATCGTCTCTTCGATACATTCGAAATGAGCCAAATATTGAATTTTATTTATTTATATATTTTAATATATATCATATACACTACATAAAAATATTTTTTATATTTAAAATTCATATTATTATAGTTAATTATTTAATTTATGGTACTCTTATAGTTAAAATACGTTTTATTTATTTTATTATCGATGATCCAAGTGTAAGTATTAAAAATTGGTGGAGGCTTTGTGATGGACAGACATCGATCCTTTTGTGCATACTCTGTAAGTGCAAATACTTCAACTCCAAACACACATGAATCATCATTCACCAAATACCCATTTTCACAATTTTTAAATGAGTTCAGTGATACCAACTTGTCAAAACCCCATTTCATATTTTTCTCGTGAAACCTTGTCCTATTGTCATTCACGATATCTATAAACAATACAAATAATAATAATTTAAAACGATTTAATGAATTAGTTAATATATGATTATTATGTTAATGGGATAGGAGTGTAAAACAAAATTGAAAATACGTTAAAAAAATATTTTTTATGTAGTGTATATGATATATATTAAAATATATAAATCAAAAAAATTCAATATTGAACTCATTTCGAACGTATCGAAAAGACGATTATAAGGCCTTCAGTACCCCATCCCTTCTATCTTTCAAAGATTCCACTCCACATCAGCGCCACATCAGTTTTTCTTTCATCCCTCACTCCATCCCTAAACACCAATCTTTCACCGTACCCCATTCCCTCAATCTTTCATGCCACCTCATTTATTTTAATTCTTTTATTTATACATTTAATTATTTAACAAAATAAAAATATTTATATATTTTTTAATAAATAAAAATAAGATAAATAATAAAAATTAAAATTCATATCATTCATTAAAAATAAAAATTACAAAATACAAAACACTACCAATTATGAAATTTTTGAATTTGCTCTTTTCTCGCTAAAGTAACCCTCAAAGCGTTTCCCGTAAGGTGCTCATGCGGGGTCATGAAAAACTCGAAGTCTTTCTCAAATCGTTTTGAGCGTTCGCTTTCGATTTCGAGCTCGAGTTTTTTCATTTTGTATTCCATTGTATCATCAAACTTGTCGTTGAACGTCGTCAACAACTGAGTAACACTTGCGACCATTGTGGCGAATTTTGTTGCGACCATTCCGGACGATAACCTTGTTGTTGTGTAAACGCTTGGAAAGCAAGCTCTTGATCTTCTTGCGATTGTGGTGTATTCGGTCGGTTACGACGGGATGTAGGTGTTCTGTTTGGATTCATGATGAGAGAGGTGTGTAAAATAAGAGGTTGAGAGAATTTGAGAGAGTTTGAGAGGTGTGTAAAATAAGAGGTTGAGAGAATTTGAGAGAGTTTGAGAGGTGTGTAAAATAAGAGGTTGAGAGAATTTGAGAGAGTTTGAGAGGTGTGAGAAATAAGAGGTTGAGGGTTAAATATATAGGGTGAGAAATTATAGCCGTTCAACGGCTAGTTTATAAAAAAGTAATTAAATTTTTTTTTTTAATAATCCTCGGGATGAATCGGGATCCCATCCCCGCATTCGATCCCTTCCCGCAAATGATCCCGCCCCGTACCCCATCCCCGCAGCCATCCCGCTGCCACATCACCCATCCCGCATGCTATCTTTCATGCGCTACGGATGGCCTAATGGTGTAACTTGTTAAAATTAAAACGTATTTTTTAACGTATTTTAGTTAATAAACGATTATGTGTGTTAAATGTAAAATTAAAATTATAAAAGTAAAAAGTATAAAGTAAAATAAGTAAATAAGTATAGGGGTTGAAAGTGTAAATTTCAAATTAAATTTACAAACCTATGTCCCGCGAATAGTCCCGCGTACACACAAAATTGTGATTTTGATTTAATATTTACACTTTCAACCCCATAAACTCAAATCTCTTTGTAGTATCAATCAGGTTCTAAATGGCGTGAGACGTAGCGTGGAAGCAAGGTCAAGCCTCAAGTATCAGGAGCCACGGCGAAGCCATGGCGTTTTCAATGCGTGATTTATGACGTCAAATTTCTAATTCATATATAATATTATATGTAAAAGTATGTGTTTTGTAGTGTTACTCAACGAGTCAATAGTAGTAAGCAAGTTAAATTAGGTTATATGTTAAAAAACTTGCAAATAAGACATAAAAAACGTAAAGAAAAATCAAATATCGCATTACGAAAACTGTGCATTAGGCCATGACGTGTCACGAGCTTAACGTGGCGTGAGAGTGTGTGGTAGAACAGTTTGGAACACCCCCCAGAACGGGCCTGGTAATAGTGAAAAAACATTAAAATTTCCATGTAACTAAGGCATGTAGAGGCATTAAGCGCGTAGCAAAAGTAGAAGCATTCAAAAGCAGAAGTAACGACAGAGGTGTAAAAGCAAAAGTAATGATGGGGTGGCTTCAAAATCAACAACAATGAAGCTGGAGAAGCATAAGCAACAATTTGGGTAGTGTGTGTGTGTGTGAGAGAGAGAGAGAGAGAGAGGAATCAGCCTAAAAGAATCGAAGTCTCATTTTCAAGATTGAAACACAAGGAATGGAAAAGTGTCAAAAAGGACAATTTGATATTTTGTTATAGAGAATCATATATAAAAAGAGTTTAATTCGATTTAAGTATATATATATAGGGTTGGGTTTACGTGAGACCAACCTGTTTTCGTGAGACCCGTAAGATCATAAAATAACACTAAAACTTCACAAGTGATTCATTGTGAAGGTAAGAAAAACAACGAACATTCACAGCAAAAACACTGTGAAGGTTTAACGTTAATTTTGTTGTCTCACGGTTCCACGGAAATAGTCTGGTCTCACATTATCTCAAGTATATATATATATATATATATGTGTGTGTGTGTGTGTGTGTGTGTGTGTGTATGTGTGTGTGCAAAGGTTCAAACGAGAACATATCCAATTTACGAAAACGCGACAATATCCTTATCACATGGTGATAGTACACGTCAGGGTACACCAAAGGTCTTCCACATCTTTGATTTTGTATCAATGCGATAGAAGAACCATTATCACATGTAATAATACACATGAAGAGGCCTAGTGGTGTGCAAGCGACCTGCCCGCAACCTAAGTCGCACTAAAGGTCGATCACGTCTTTGATTTATTATCACATATGTATCACATGTGATGAGCTATATGGTACACATATAAATTGTAGAATTTGACCTATAAAATTAATCTGCCAAGTTTTAAGATCTCGGTAGGTGAATTAGGATCGGCATACGCATACCCTTCTTTTCAACGGTATACAACTTTAGGAAATAAACAAAGGAAAACATCTAAAAAGGAAAAACATAATGGATTATTTAAATGTAATTAAGGAGCCGTTTACAAAACGCTTACTCGGGTAAGTGCTTACCTGTGACAAGGACCAAGAGTCTTACCCGGTAAGAGCGGAAGCAAGGACTGAGAGTCTTACCCGGTAAGTGAGTGCGACGACTCTTACCACGGTTAGCCCTTACCAGCTAAATTGTAGCATCGATACCATTTTGGTGGACTAAAATCTTACCCGGAAAGTAAGTGATAGTGTTGAATTTTACAGGTAAGCACTTACCCAGGTAAGTGATTAGGTAAACGGCCCCTAAGTCTTTGAATAATATTTGTGAACAAATAAATACTTAGGCTTTCCAAAACTTGTTAAATATATCTTTATTACCTACCACAACCACCTAAACCGTTGTAATCTGTCTCCAAAATTCATTGTAGGGTTTTACCTTCATCTCCATCTGAGCAACAACAATGGCATCCTCCACCTCCATCTCCATCTCGGTTTCACTTGTGTGTGTGCGAGAGAGAGGGGCCCAACTATATCGGGTTATGGGTTGTGTTTTGACCTCTATTCGTTTTTAAATTGAGCTTGTTGCAACAATGTTAGCTGAGATCTAGCCAAATATGGTGGTAATGACAACGATGACATGGATTGTGGGAGACGTTGGTGTGGGCTGGCAGCGACGGAGACAACAACAACGTACAACTAGGTGACAACACGGGATTGGGAGGCCAACGTGGTATATAATCCACACACGGGACGTGGACATTTTGGTTTAGGTTTTTCTTCTAAACGCTAATTTGCATTTAGTTTAGATATTTTTCCTTGTTTAATTCTGATTTTTATCTATTACGTAGGTTACCAATCATCTTTCTCAGTAATAGAGATGTAATTAATAGGTTTCAGAAAGTCCAAAAATTTATTTGTTAAAAAATTGTCCAAAAAGACCCTTAATAACAAAATGACCAAACGAAATGACCCTTATTCATTGGCCTTCTTCTGGTGCTGAAATTATTAAGGGTTCGTTTGGTACACTGGACAGTACAGGACATGACAGAACAGGGATCATTGTCCCATGTTTGGCAGGACTTTTATGTGGAACAGAGTGAAACAATGTGGAACATGACTGTTCCACCCCTACCCCATGGAACAAGATGGAACAGACTTATGTTTTACCAATATAACCTCAAAATAAAATCTAATTCTATTCTAAAACATCAAATACACGGTCTATTTTATATTTTACTCATTCTTTAAATTTTATTTATTGTATTTTATCTAATGTTTATCTATTCTGTTTTGTCCAGTTCTGTCTGCCAAACGCTGAACAACTGTTCTGTCATGTTGTTCTATCTTGTCTGCGTACCAAACACACCCTAAATGTTCCTAAAATTTTCAAATCCAATACAAACTTATATCTTAAACAATACAAGTTACTACATCTATTAAATCTGATCATTTTCGAAGAAACATAAATAATCGAAGCGTTTTAAAACCAAACCAAATGAGGCCTGGAGAATAAGATGTACAGAAGACAGACATATCCTCTGCCCCAAAGAGCAGAGGACATCAAGATAAACACAGAAATATACAAACTGAAAATTTTCTCAAATTTTATTAAACCATAATCATCAATGCAATTGCAAACCCTAATTTCTTCAATAGAAAACATAATTCATACCAATTTGTTTCAACTTTCTGACTGCTTCTTCAACCCTAACATCTTGTTTAGGGCACCAACATAAGCTCTGACACTGGAGATGACAATGTCCATAGATGCTCCTGTTCCACTGCCAACAAAACCATGGGATATATATATTTTTAGCTCCCATTTGCCTCTTGAATGGGTATCATCTTTTTTGTTAGAAAGATAGTTTAAACAATTTGTGTAAAAGAGTTTGTAATGGCAACTTGCTAACAGGCCCGCATCATGTGAGAGACAGATCAGATATACAGTAGCGACCCGCTAGTTAGCTGGCTTAAAAGCCCATGCCCATAAGAAGCCCAATTCCCAAAAGAATCATAACTCCCATATTGCGGCTGCCATACTTGAACTCTCGCCTGTTTGTGCAAGTATTTCATACAAAAATTCCAAAAAATATATTGAAAATTCTAGCAAATTGCCTAACAATGTAAAAATATAGATCATGCAACTATTATCAGGGTAGAAAAAAGGTTTTCATTAATCCTACCCTCCAAACCCTACATTTGCATGATTTTTATTTGGTTTATTAATTTGTGTGAGTGTTAGTTGACCCTAAACACCAATTTTCTTCCATATTATGACCCGTCTTCATTTTAGCCCGCATCCAGTACCCGGGCCCACAATCAAAGTCTTATTTCTTCGGTGAGTTCGGTCAAGTATAAGTAACACCCACAAGATGAAAATATCGATGATCAAAGTGAATCACGCCTCTTAAGGAATCTCAAAGAACTTGAGGACCCCAAATGCATAAAATTAGAATGGTGCATTTCCAAAAACGAAAAAATAAGCACGCGTACCTAAAAGTCCGCACAAATTTTTCTCCACTCGAAGCATGAGTGACGTAGTTGTTTTCTCCGCTAACTAGAACACGGGTGCTGGCTATAGCATCAATGCCTCCTGTTACAGCAGACATCGAATACTCTAGCAGTTTTACAGGTGCCTGTAAAAGAGATATCATCAATCTTTATCATGCCGTTATAAGGATTCATGGATGCAAGTTAAGATTCACGATATAAACCTTAACAATGAGATCAACTGCCTTATAAGCGGCATCAACTGGTCCAGTTCCAGTGGAGCAACCAATGTGTTCTATCCCATCTTTATCTAATAACTTAACTGTTGCTGTTGAAAGACCAAGAGTCCCACATGTAACCTGTGAATTATGATTTGGGTTCAGTTAACCGAGTTCTATTGTAAAACAGAAGCTTAAAGAACACAAACAGACGAAATTGTTGGCTTCCAAAGCTTACTTTATTCAGCAAAGAACTGGGCAATTTATAGCCAAATACAAAACAGAAAAAGAGAAAATCAAGCTAGCTTAATCTACGGGAAAAGCCTTAGGAATAGGATGGGCAATTTTCTTTTTTATCAATAAAGTTTTTCCTAGGGGTTCCGTCCCCTTTTTCCAAAAAAAAAAGACATTGTAAAATAACAGAAAATAAACATGGTATTTGGTAAACAGCTGGATCCAACATTCCCTCCCTTAAACTAAGCACAGCTGCTTAGTTTAATTCACACACTCTCAACAAGCTTCTTAGTTTCTGAAATTGCTCGAGTTAGGGTGGCTTTGTAAATATATCAGCTATCTGCTCCAGACTTCCACATTGAACCAGCTGGATTTCCTTGTCATGGGACAACTCTCTGAGAAAATATAATCGTACTCCTATATGTTTGCTTCCCCCATGCATAACAGAATTCTTGGATAATTTAATAGTTGAGCTACCATCACAGAAGATCGTCACACAGTTTTTACCCCCACATCCAAGACTCACCAAAATCTTCTTCATCCAAATCGCCTGACACGCACATGCTGCAGCCGCTACAAACTCTGCCTCCGTAGATGATAGAGTGACAATTGCTTGTTTTTTTGAAGACCATGCCACTGCTGCAGAGCTCAACATAAAAGCATAACCCGATATCATCCATACACCCTGCATGATCACTGTCGGTGAATCCTACTAACTCGTCACTTTTCTTTGAATCTATGCTGTTAAAATCGCGATATATCAGTGATATATCGCCGATATATCGGAAATCGGTCCTAGACAAAAAATCGGTGTAAAAAATCGGCCAAAAAATCGGCCGGCGATATTGACCGATATGTCGGCCGATTTTGCCGATTTTTAGGTCCAAAAATCGACCAAAATCGGGATTTTTTAAAAGGGTGTTTTTTTACCTTCTTTCTGCTCCAGTTCCAGAAATGTCCAAAAAATTGAAACTGGGTCAAAAACGAAAATTAGCAAAACCAAGCCGCGCGAGCTCGAGATTTTGGAGCTGCATTCGTGTCCGCAGGTCGCGCCCACACACAAGTTCGGCGATTTTAGCTTACGAAATCCTCAATCGGCACCCCCCTGCGCGCGGGTAGGTGTTGGAGTAAAACCATTCAAAGGAGCTTGTAAACCCCTCACACTTTCATGGTTATAAACCATTAAGGTTTTACTCTTTCTTCCTATGTGGGATACATTCCTACACCCACTTGGTTTTTGCTAATTTCATCTAAGTACTCAACTTTGAGTATCGATATCTCATTCACACATACTCGGTTTTGGACACATTATGCATCGTTTCGAAGCTCTCATATAGGAGAACACAAACCCACTAAGAGTTAATTATATATAATACATATATATGTATTTAAATGTGTCCAAAGTTAGTAAAAACATATATTTTTTACTAAATTTTCCAATATATATATATATATATATAATTCTAAAAAATACTCCCTCCGTCCCAAAATAAGTGTTAACGTTAGTATTTTTGTTTGTCTCAAAATAAGTGTCCACTTTCAAAAATAATTTTTCACTTTCCCATTGTACCCTTAATTATGTGATGGAGAAAATTTTCTCTCCATAATAAAGGGTAAATTTGTACTATGATTAGTTAAAAAGTGTAATGATTACAGTCTCCTAAAACTATGTGCAATTTTCATTGTGGACATTTATTTTGGGACGGAGGGAGTATTATATAAACCGATATTCCGATATATCACCGATATTTCCGAGATATCGAATATCGGTCCTTGACCGATATCACACCGATATCCGATTTTAACAGCATAGGATATGACAGAGCTGATGATGATAGTGAGACAAAAAGTTCCAGCATCAATGTTGAGGCAGAGGCAACGGGCCCCGTTAGCAATGTTTAGACAGAGGCAACCGATCCTGTTAGCAATGTTGAGACAAAAGCAACATGTGTTATTGATGTAGAAACACGTACAAGAAGACCTTCGGCATAGAGGGAAAAATATGTAAGTGGGGAGGGGCAGTCTGAAAGTGATGGCAGAAGATGTCTTAAACTTTGCTAATATTCCTGAGGATCCGACTAGTTTCGATGAAGCCGTGAAGAATGAAAACTGGAGGAAAGCAATGCAGTCTGAAATCAAGAGCATCGAAAAGAATGGAACGTGGTCTCTTACAGATTTACCGTGTGTGAAGTGCATAGGAGTCAAATGGATTTATAAAACCAAGTTGGATGAACATGGTCAGGTACAAAAGTTCAAGGGTACGTTCAAGAATATGGAGTTGACTATCATGAAATATTTGCTCATGTGGCCCGGATGGATACTATCCGAAGGCTCTAGCTGCAAACAAAGGATGGCAAGTATATCAATTAGACGTGAAATCTGCATTCCTCCACGGTGAATTACTAGAAGATGTTTATGTTGAACAACCAAAAGGATTTGTAGATGAAGGAAATCCCGACAAGGTTTATAAATCAAGAAAGGCTTTATATGGACTAAAACAAGCTCCACGAGCTTGGTTAATCGCATAGAAAGTTTTTTCTTAACGGAGGGATTTACGAAGTGCTCCACTGAACAGACTGTCTTTGTGAAGAACAACAATCCATGTATGCATTTGATTTGTAAGTTTATATGTTGATGATCTAAAATTTACCGGGGATGATGTGGCAATGATGAGAAAGTTCAAGGAGTTGATGATGAAGGAATTCGATATGACTGATTTGGGTAAGATGAAATATTTTCTTGGCATTGAAGTTTATCAAATGGACAGTGGTATCTTTATATGTCAAGAGAAGTATGCATTGGAAGTCCTAAAAAGGTTTGGAATGAAAGATTGCAAGGTTGTTCATAATCCTATTGTTATCGGATCAAAGATCTCGAAGGATGAACAAGGAGAAGCGGTCAATAACACCTATTTCAAGCAAATGATAGTGTTAGGATCCAAGCGCTTACCACTACGCCAAAAGTAATTGCTGATGGAGAAGGTGCAACTTATTTCCATATAGCGTAACAGCCAGCACCACGTTTCGATTTAGGAAGATGCTGGTCAATGACCCAACATATAGGAAGTTTGATGTATCTCACTTCCACTCGCCCATTTTTTATGTTTTCAATATGCTTAGTTAGCGAATATATGGCACAACCTAAACAAAGTCACTTGATGGCTGCAAAGAGAATCCTCCGATATGTTGCTGGTACGAGTGGCTATGGGATATTGTATTCAAAGAAAAGTGACGAGTTAGTAGGATTCACCGACAGTGATCATGCAGGGTGTATGGATGATATCGGGTTATGCTTTTATGTTGAGCTCTGCAGCAGTGGCATGGTCTTAAAAAAAACAAGCAATTGTCACTCTATCATCTACGGAGGCAGAGTTTGTAGCGGCTGCAGCATGTGCGTGTCAGGCGATTTGGATGAAGAAGATTTTGGTTAGTCTTGGATGTGGGGGTAAAAACTGTGTGACGATCTTCTGTGATGATAGCTCAACTATTAAATTATCCAAGAATTCTGTTATGCATGGGGGAAGCAAACATATAGGAGTACGATTATATTTTCTCAGAGAGTTGTCCCATGACAAGGAAATCCAGCTGGTTCTCATATCTTCAGCCCCCAATCAAGAATCATTTCGGCACCTTGCTTGGGATTCCCACTTCTAGTTGGAGTATTCTTCAAATATTACATCCTTGTTGATCACCAACTTATCCGTTATGGGATCGTAAATCATGTAGCCTTTTGAATCATCGTTGATTCCAAAGAAAACACGGTTGTTGCTTTTATCATGCAACTTACTTCTTTTCTCTTTAACAGCAAAGTTTAAGACATCTTCTGCCTCATCACTTTCAGACTGCCCCTCCCCACTTACATAGTCTTCCCTCTATACCGAAGGTCTCCTTGTACGTGTTTCTACATCAATAACACATGTTGCTTTTGTCTCAACATTGCTAACAGGACCGGTTGCCTCTGTCTAAACATTGCTAACGGGGTCCGTTGCCTTTGCCTCAACATTGATGTTGTAACTTTTTGTCTCACTATTATCATCAGCTCTGTCATATCTTCATCCCCCAATCAAGAATCATTTCGGCACCTTGCTTGGGATTCCCACTTCCAGTTGGAGTATTCTTCAAATATTACATCCTTGTTGATCACCAACTTATCCGTTATGGGATCGTAAATCATGTAGCCTTTTGATTCATCGTTGATTCCAAAGAAAACACGGTTGTTGCTTTTATCATGCAACTTACTTCTTTTCTCGTCCAATATATGCCATGGCAAATGCATCAAATGTCCGAAGATGTGCAACGGAGGGTCGACGGTCACTCCATGCTTCTTCGGGAGTCGTCTTTCAAGGCTACCGACGGGCATCGATTTAACACATATATTGCCCACTTCACCACTTCGGGCCAAAATGTCCTTGGAACTCCTGGGACATCATGCTTCTAACCGAGTTCATAAACCGTGCGATTTTTCCTCTCGGCAACTCCGTTTTGTTGAGGGGTGAAGGCGGTAGCTAGCTGTCTCTTTATCCCGTTTGCTTCACAAAAGTTATTGAACTCGGTCAATATAAATTCACCTCCACATCGGTTCTCAAGCACTTGATTGGAAGTCTTGTTTCTTTCTCAACAAGCACTTTGAAGAGTTTAAAAGTAGAAAAGCGTCTGATTTTGAATTTAAAAAATAAGCCCAAGCCTTACGGCTAAATCATCAATTAAACAATCACATATCTTTTCCACTTTTTGTAATTGGAGAGATAGGACCGCATAAATCAGCATGAATAAGTTCTAACCTTTGTGTGGCTCGCCAAGTGTTATGCTTTGATATGGGTTCTCTGCGTTGTTTACCTTTTAAGCAGTGTGTGCATACCTCATCAGACAATAGGAATTGGGGTAGTCCATGTACTAGATCTTGTCGCTGCAATGTATGTAAACCTGACTTGCTGATATGTGCCAACCTTTGATGCCATAGTCGAGATAGGTCTTGTGTGAATATGATGACACACCCCCTGTTCATGTTTGCAGCTTTGGGTTTTGTTTTTGCTACGAAAGTGAACATTCTATTAGGGGACATATCATATTGAATTATGAGACCTTTCTCTGGATGATAAATCTTGCATCTATTACCTACAATCAAAATGGATAAACCCTTTTCTTGTAGTTGTCCCATGCTCAATAGATTGTTCTTGAGATAGGCACGTAAAATACATTACCAATTACACAACCCATCCCATTTATCTCCATTTTGACACTCCCAATTCCCGACACCAACATCTTTGAATCATTTCCAAGTTTCACAGATTGTGTGAAACTTTCATCCAACTCAGAGAACATGTTTATTTCACTGCACATGTGGTTTCTGCACCCCGAATCCAAGAACCATAAATCTTCCCGTTTCTTAGATGTCTCCTCAACATACGCCATCAACACCATTTCTTCCTTTTCGTCAATCTCTACGTAATTTGCTTGCCTTCTCCACAAAGGGCATTTGTACTGGAAGTGGCCAAGCTTGTGACACCGATAACATTCGATGATGGATTTGTCAAATGTTGCTCTTCCTCTCCCACCAATGCCTCGACCCCTGCCTTCGAAGTATCCTCTTCCGCCTCTTCCTCGATTGGAAACCGTTGTTACCTTACACACTTGCTCTTCCCCGATCTCTTGTTTCCTTAGCCTTTGCTCATGCACCAGTAGTTGATCCATGTCCTTAGATTCTTCGATCGAACACACGATGAAATTGAAATTTTCTGTCAGTGTACGCAGAATATTTTCCACAATCTTGACATCGTCGGTATCTTCGCCACAATTTCGCATGTCATTGGCTATAACTAACACTCTTCTAAAGTAATTTGTCACCGATTCCCCCCACCCTTCATCTCTAAGGCTTCAAACGACCTGCGAAGCCTTTGTAGGTGAGGCCGCTTCACTCTCGCATTTCCCTAGTACATCACTTTCATGGACTCCTATGTCTGCTTTGTTGTCTCCTTTTGAGTGATCGTCCTTAGGATTGACTTATCAATGGCTTGAAATAGGTAGTTCTTTGCTTTTAAGTCTTTAAATTTTCCATGATCAAACTCCAATGATCATAATCTCCATCGAACTTTGGCACACATGGGGCTGTGAAATTACTTGATCCAGCAGTCATCTCACTCAATTTCTTTTCTGACACACTCGTGTTTATCTCTCATACTAATTCTTCCTCACACGCTCATGTTTATCTCTCACACTCACTTTTGTTGTGATACCAAATGTAATGTAAAACAGAAGCTTAAAGAACACAAACAGAAGTAATTGTTGGCTTCCAAAGCTTACTTTATTCAGCAAAGAACTTGCAATTTATAGCCAAATACAAAACAGAAAAAGAGAAAATCAAGCTAGCTTTATCTACGGGATTATCGAAAAGCCTTAGGAATAGGACTCCGAAAGACTTGGTAAAATAACTATAAAATAAACTTGGTAAATAGCTGGAGCCAACATCTATACCCGTGGGGTCCGGTTTATACCTGAACGTCTCCAAACTTCCAGAAAACTTGTGGCTGGAAAACCTCGTCTGATACCAACGCTACTAAATCGTCATCAGTGATAACCTGGAGGGGATAAGCGGGATGACCAAAAATAGCAGGCAGAACTATATAACTCGCATTTTATAGTAGTTAGATAGTCGATACAATTATAGGAAGAGTTTTTTAATACCTTTTTCAGTTCAGCCACGGATTTGAAGCGCCAAAAGAGATCATTAAGTTCCTTTCCATCTATGTCGTAACCAAGCTGAAAAGAAAATGGAACAAATTTAATTCAGTACAAAGAAGGTGTTGTTCAATTACAAATCGATGAGTTCACAATGCACTTTACCTCATAAAGTTTAGATTTCAGAGCATGTCGTCCACTGTACAACAATAGTTGAAAATCATTAGAATACCCAATCAACTGAACGCCCCTGAGTGTGTGTGTGTGTGTGTGTGTGTATGCAACAAAGTTTGGTTTAGTTCCTATTTAGGCTATGTTTGGCAAACTAGCTATGGTTGATAAGCTAGTTGGTGGCTGATAAGCTGGTAGCTGATAAGCTAGCTGATGAAAAAGTGACTGTTGGCAAAAGTAGTTTATAAACATGTAAAATGACCAAAAAGGACATCTTCAAATAATTATCAATTACAAATTTAATTATGTAATTAAAATAAATTTATAACAATATAATATGTTAATTAATACACCTAATATAATAAAGAAAAATTAAATAATATAATATGTTAATTAAAAGAAATTTAAAATTTATTATTACATATATACTATAAATTTTGAATTTGTTAAAACAAGTTTAGAAAAAAATATATATTAACTTATGATTTTAAATAACCGTTACATACAATATGGAAAAATAATCAAATAATAATTAAAAAATAATATTAATTGATGATTAAAATATATCCATTAATATTAAAAAATATATATATATAATTTATATGATTAACAATAATTCTAAATAACTAAAATTTAATATCAATGTATAATTAAAATTTAATATAATAATTTTCAGTTAATATTAATTAATTAATTATAATTAAATTTAAAAAAATAATATTTATTAATAATAATAGTTAGTAAATAATAATAAGGGGCAATATTGGAATATTCACAAAATGCTACTGAAACGCTACTCCAAGTAGCGTTTCAAAAAGCTAGTTTATGGTCATCCAAACATGTACCTCAAAAAAAAACTAGCTTATAAGCTAGCTTTTTTTTGCCAAACAATGCCTTAGTGCAATGATTTTTTTTCTGAATCGTTGTAAAAGAAGTTTCAAATTTTCTTATTTTACACCTATTTTTACCAGTTTTTGTAACATCTTATGACATGGATACCCGTTTACGAAAGGTGTATGCAAGTGTTATGGTGAAGTGGACAATAAACTTGGCATCCACATCATAAAATGTTACAAGATCAACAAGTTACTGTGAATAATATTCAACTTTGAAATTTTGTTATATTAAATAGAAATTTTTGTAACTTTGTTACATTGATCGAGAAAAAAAAAGCAATTTTATACACTAAATAGGAACTAAGGCAAACTTTGTTGCACTTTGATGCATTTTGTCCATATATTGAAGAACTTGATGCAAATAATCACAGAACATATATATCAGAAACTAGGCAATAAAAAATAACCAACTTTCATTCAACATACCTAAGTTTTCCAAGTGTAAGTCCAGATTCATTAGATCGGTGAAGTCCAATATCTTCAGGACACATGATTTCATAGGTGCTTTTGTTCTTTAGCATTCCGTCCTACAAAATAGAACACAGGACTATATCTAATAAGTTGATTGAAAATTATAAACAATTTATACTTGAGCCATAAACTAGTAATAACCGACCATAGTGTCCAATAAATGAGCTAAACAAAGTTACAATTTATTCAACTTTTACCATGGGAGACCAACCTGATGAATTCCACTTTCATGAGCAAAAGCATTTGCACCAACGATAGCCTTGTGTGGCTGCACCTGCAGTCCACTGTACTCTTCCACCTAAATAACACAAGTTCAAAGTCAAAAGAGAGTCAAGTTATATATATATACACACACACAGACAATATATATATACATACCATCTTGCTAGCCATGACAATGTGTTTTGTATTGATGCCGGTGTGAAGACCACCCAATTCGTCTCCTTTGCATTTTATAGTCATTACCACCTATGTTCAACAAAAAGTGAGGCAAATAACTTTTAAGCTGTTAAAAGAAAACAGTTTAGAAACCAATACCCAGTTGGATATGGATTTTTGTTAAATTATCAAGAACAAGCAACAACGCAAATACGCCCATTACACTCACCTCTTCCAAAGAAGCATTACCAGCTCTTTCTCCAATCCCGTTTATTGTTACTTCTAATTGTCTTGCACCTGAATAAGCCCCCTGGAATTCACGCACTATTTTGCTCAATAACCTTAACCGAGAATTTTATTAAGACCATAACCTTATGAGAAGTTTAGTGGCATTTTAAAACTTGTCGGAAGGTCATGGACTTAAAAGATAATTGGGATAATTCACCTAGGTTAGCATACGAATGAAGCACAAATTAAAAACATAACATTTGTATACACCTACCTCTAAAGTATTGGCAGTAGAAAGTCCAAGATCATTCTGGCAGTGGGTGGAAATAATGACCTTCTCAATGCCAGGGGTGTTGGCTTTTATGTCAGCAATGAGCTGCCCGAACTCACGAGGCCAGTTATAGCCAACGGTATCAGGAATGTTAAGAGTTGTTGCACCTGCTTTAATAACCTCACCCAGGATCTCATATAAAAATTCTCTCTCTGATCTGTAAACAAACATAACACAAACCCATGTTTGAACTGAAATTGAGATACCAGACACAGGTTCTTTCTTCTGAACCAAATAGAACAAATCCATAGTTTTCAAATAATTGTACTTCACTTCTCATTGCAAACCAACCTTTGGTTTAAAACATCTTCCCACAGTAAGAGCATAAGCATTGCTAAACTAACAAACCACTACAAAAAATTAGATCAACATCTTCCCACAGTAAGAGCATAAGCATTGCTAAACTGTAAACCCTAACTCATAACACAACAATCCACATTGCACAGCAATAACCCTGAGTCTAACAAAAGCAATTTTGAAGAATCAGAACAAAGCATATTTGGGGCTAAAACCTGATAACTTACCCTAGTTGTGAGAAACAGAAAATTATATATTATTCTTCACATTATACAAACATGCAACCATGAGTGATGTATAGAGATTTACCTCCCAGCATCTTCAGGGCTAAACTCAACGTCATTACAGCCCAAACTTCTGGCATAAGCCACCATACTCCGAGCTTTTTCAATCACTTGTTGTTTAGACATCTTGAGCTTATACTGCATATGAATCTCACTAGTGGCTATAAAAGTATGAATCCTGGGGAATTTCGCATGCTTCACAGCCTCCCACGACTTATCAATGTCATTCTTATTACATCTCGCGAGACCGCATATGACCGGCACGTGACCTCCCTCATCGGCGGCCACATTTCCGACCTCTAGCGCAATCAACTTAACGGCTTCTAAATCGGCTTCGGAGGAAGCAGGGAAACCGGCTTCAATAATGTCGACACCGAGTTTGGCAAGTTGACGAGCGATATCGAGCTTCTCCTTGGTGGTCATGGTGGCGCCGGGGGACTGTTCGCCGTCGCGGAGAGTGGTGTCGAAGATGCGAACGTATTTAGGGTCGGAAATGTGGTTTGGGATGTAGTCTGGACGGCGGGAGCAGAGGATTGAGAAGGATTGGGGTTTTGAGGGTTTGAAATAGAAGAGAGCGCGGATTGGATTGGTGGTGATGGTGGTGGTGGTGATCGGAGAAAAGAAAGTAGGTATATGTGAAAGAGACGCCGCCATGGCTATGGTTGAGACAGAACTGTGAAAGAGATGAAAGATGAGGTTTAAGGAGGGGGTTTTGTTGTTTTTCAGTTTTAAACGTCACTAACACTTTCTTTAAATAGTAGATAGAGTAAATTACATATTTGGTCCCTGATGTTTGGTTGCTTTTTGGATTTGGTCCTTATTTCGAAAAAAATTACATGGATCGTCCCTGAGGTTTGACAAAGCGTATGGATATGGTCCCTCCCTCTAAACGCCGTCTATATATCACCGTTAATGTCTTCCCGCGTCCAAATTAACAGGGGTAAAATTGTCAATTCACTATTCTCCTCTCGTTTACGTATTACCGAATGTAATTATGGTGCTGACCCTTCTTTTCTTATGTTAATCATTACCAAAGCCACCATCTTCATCTTCTCTGTGCTTCTGTAAAACCCATTTCTTCATCAAACCTTAGTGTATGTGAAAATCAAAGCAAGATTGTTCGTCTTCGTGCAAAATGGATGGTCCTTTGTGGCAGATTCGAATCAACCCATCAACCAACGAGTACGTTGACGTATATGGTATGTATTGCAGCTAACAGTTTATCATCCCTCCATTTTAGTGTCATGCAGTTGTTAGTTGGATTTGTTAATGAAAAAATCGTTTTTTTCACAGATTGCTACCCTCAGTTGGTTATGTTCAAGATTCATCATGGAGGGTTTTTCACTAAGAAACCTGATAGGAGTTATGTTCAAGGTAAGTTAAGTTATGTTGATTTAGTAAACATGGATGAGTTCTCTGTACATGAGTTGGATGCCATGATGACATAACTAGGGTATAGACAACCAATCCCTACTTATTATCACTTTAGACTCCCTGGTTGGGACTTGGACTTTGGTCTAAGAGCCTTGGGAAATGATCAGGACGTGATCAACATGTTGAAATATGTTCCTGAATGCAGAGTGTTTGAAGTATACACTGAACAATGGAAAAGTAGGGTGGGTACTTATTTGGCTAGTCCTAGTGGTACTAATGTTGTTATACAAGAGATTGAAGAAAATAACGAACCTGAGTTTAGTAGACTACAGAAAAAGGTGCAAGAAGGAGTTGCTATCTCTTGCAGGAAGAAACTTTTCATTGAATGGCATGACACTATTGATCAAGTCCGACAAAATGCCAATGAGATAGGTGATCAAGTCCAAGAGACTGCCACTAACTTAGGTGATCAAGTCCAAGAGAATGCCCCTGATATAGGTGATCAAGTCCAAGAGAATGCCCCTGATAAAGTTGATCAAGTCCAAGAGAATGCCCCTGATATAGGTGATCAAGTCCAAGAGAATGTCAATGTAATGGATTTCCAACACATTGGTCCTACTAATGATGTTTTGGAAGATGAGCACTTCAATGATTTGTTTGATAAACTTGAAAGCCAAGGACTGTTTTCACAGGAATTTAATGTGTTGGAATTTAATGATTTGAGAGATTTTGGTTTCAGAGATTATCAATTTGACCCCAATAGAACTGATAGAGCATATGCAAGTGATCAGGATAGTAATAATGTACAGACTGATGACTGCAAGAGTGATGACAGTGATGATACTGATTACATTGTGGATGAAGTTGACAAAGTAGACTTAGATATCATGGACTTTCACATACACACAGATGTTGATGCAGAGTGGATTGGTAGGAGGGAGTTAAAAGTGGATGGAGATGCAAACAACATTGTTGTTGATGCATTGGATCATGATAATTTTGAAAGCAACACAGATGAGTCAGATTTGGAGATGGAAAGGAAAAGAAAGTTGAAACAAATTAGGATGGAAAGGGCTGTGGGTGAACAAACAGAAGGGGTTCCCAGTTTTTATGTTGGTAAGGTATTTGGTACCAAAGATGGCATTAAAAAAATGATTGATATGCATGCAATATTAACTAGAAGGCAGATTCATGTAGTTAAGAATGATTCAATGAGGCTAAGGGTTGTTTGTAAAGGCACCCTACCAGATTTTAGAAAAGAAAGTCAATGTGGTCCAAGCTTAGGGAAAAAAGAAGCAAAAAGTGGGCCCTCATGTCCTTGGGTCTTACATGTTTCCAAAGGGAAAAATGATGTTAATTGGGTGGTCAAAACATACGTGGAGACCCATAATTGTCTCCAAACAAGATATGTGAAGGCGTGTACTGCTTCTTTCCTATCCCAAAATCTAGTTTAGACCCTTATTCACAATCCAGATATCCCTGTCAAGGCTGTTCAAATGGATATGCAGAGAAAGTTTGAGCAAAACTGTTCAAGGATGAAATCACATAGAGCAAAGGCACTGGCTTTGGATAAACTTCGTGGAGACTATGGTGAGCAGTACAAGAGTTTGAGGGACTACCTTGCTGAAGTTCAGAGAACAAACGCTGACACAACTGTGAAGTTAGAGGTTGAGGTGGACCCTAACCCATCAATTCAAACAAGAAGATTCAAGAGGGTGTACGTGTGTCTTGGGGCGTTGAAAAGGGGTTTCAAGGCTGGCATGAGAGATTTTTTAGGGTTGGATGGAGCCTTCATGAAAGGTCCTTTTCTTGGACAGATTCTCACAGCTGTTGGAATTGATTCCAATAATGGCACATACCCCCTTGCATACGCCATTGTTGAGGCAGAAAACACAGATTCATGGAGGTGGTTTTTAAGTTGCTTAGGGGATGATCTAGATCTGGCAACAAATTCCAATTTCACATTCATTACTGACAGACAAAAGGTACTTTTCTATTCTATACATCTGTTAGTTATTATGATAGTTATTGTTAGTTATTGTTAAATATATATATGTTTGTGTGACTTGTAGGGAATAGTACCTGCAATTGCACAAGTATTCCCTTGTGCAGAACACAGGTTTTGCCTAAGGCACATCCATGAAAATATGAAGAAGACATGGAAAGGTAAACTGTTCAAGGATTTGTTGTGGAAGTGTGCCTCAGCAACCACTGTCTAGGAGTTTGATCGTCAGATGGAGCATCTGAAGTTGGTGAATGAACAAACATTCAATTGGTTGAAGCTGATACCCCCTCATCATTGGGCCAGGTCTCATTTTACAGGTACTTGGGCTTATTTAACACATGTTACATACATGAAGATTATAAATTAATACATGTTACTTACAATTGGTGAACACATGTTAATAACAGGAAGAAGTCATACAGATGTGTTGTTAAACAACATCTGTGAGGTATTCAACAAACAATTAGTGGAAGGAATGGACAAACCCATTATCACCTGCTTGGAGTATATAAAGCAATACATCATGAAGAGAATAGCAAATGTGCAGACCCTAATTGACAAAGCACAAGGTCCCCTCACTCCAAATGTGACAAAAGTACTTGATCAGATCAAGAATGATGCTGTGGATTACCAAGTCATATGGAATGGTGAATGCAGATACCAGGTTAGTGGTCCATGGATGGACCAATGCATTGTAGATGTAAGGGAAAAATGGTGTTCATGCAGGAAATGGGAGCTCACTGGAATTCCATGCAAACATGTTGTTGCATGTATATGGAATATGCAGAGCAATGGAGAACAGGCTGAAGTTCTTGAGAAGTGGGTGCATAAAAGTTATTGGTTGGATACATGGAAACATATGTATAGTTTTAAGTTGGAACCAATTAATGGAAGGATGTTGTGGGTGAAGTCTACTTGCTCAACCACTTTGATTCCACCCACCCATCACACTCAAATTGGTAGGCCAAAGAAGAAGAGGAAGAAGGCTGTTGGAGAGCTGATTGATTCAGGAAGGAAGCTGAAGAAGGTTGGAAAGACAATAAGATGTATGAAGTGCAGGCAACAAGGTCATAACTCTAGGAGTTGCAAGGGACAAGCCCCATGATGTGGTTCTTATGTAATTTAATGCTTAGCAGTAGCTTTTGGTTATTAGTGATGCAAACAATAGTTGTTTAATGATGGTGGTTGTTTTTGGATAGTAGACAAAGTAACTATAGTTTATGGGATCCCCTGTTTTTTGGATGTACAACTAATGGGATCAATTTATGGTACCTGTAAATTGTTGGTTATGGAAATGGTTAGTTATGGTGCCTGTAAATTGTTGGTTATAGAAATTGCTAGTTGTTGGTTATGCAAATCTATGAAAATCATACCTGTTGATTATGCAGCCACTTGGTTATGCAACCTCTTGGTTATGCCAATTGTTGCCTATGAACATGGTTGTACTTATTACATTAAGCAAGTTGCATTAGTATACATTCCTCAATCTGAACATGGTTGTACTTATTACATTAAGCAATTTGCATTAGTTATGCCAATTGTTGCTTATGGAACTTGCTGCCTATGAACATGGTTGTGCTTATTACATTAAGCAAATTGCTCTTGGTTATGCCAATTGTTGCCTATGAACATGGTTGTACTTATTACATTAAGCAAGTTGCATTAGTATACATTCCTCAATCTGAACATGGTTGTACTTATTACATTAAGCAATTTGCATTAGTATACATTCCTCAATCTGAACATGGTTGTACACAAATCAAATATATACCATTAAACCACTTCATCTTACAATAACCAATCTGAGATTACATTAAACAACAACAAAAACAACAAAAACTTACAGTAACCAATACTTGTCTTATTACAACAATTTAGGTCAACCTAAAAACAAAAAACACTCCAATCGCCAACCATGTCAGACACAAAACCTGCTTCATTCTGAGATTTTGTTGTTCCACCTTGTTCTTCGACTTTAACAACCCTGGAATAATCATCTTTGATCGATCACACAAAGCTGGGTCATACCAATCAATGAAACCACAGCTTCTTGCCTATTTACCATGGAAATTGAAGATGGAGAAATCAGGGAAAATCCAATACATGTTTCACAAAGCTGAACAAAATGAAATACCTTTCTTGAGCAACAATAGAAACGTCTTCCTGGGTTTGATGAGGTCCAAGAAGTTCTCAAAACTGCATCTGATCCACAACTGCATCTCTTCATTGTGGGAGCGAGCGACAGAGGAGTGAAGAAGTGAATGAGACCGTTGTGTTGAATTAATACAGAGAGATTTGATTAATAAATCATTTACATGTTTGATAAAATGTGAAAAGACAATTTTACCCCTCTGAATATTGACCCTTATGACATTAACGGTGATATATAGACGGCGTTTAGAGGGAGGGACCATATCCATACGCTTTGTCAAACCTCAGGGACGATCCATGTAATTTTTTCGAAATAGGGACCAAATCCAAAAAGCAACCAAACATCAGGGACCAAATATGTAATTTACTCTAGTAGATATGTAAAGCATGATCTGCTCACTTTCTTATAGGCTCGCCGCGACAGCCGCCATGGCGTGCCGTGCTTAAGGCTTGTGTCTCACGCCACGCTATGTTTGTGGCACGCCATGCTTAATGTGCGATCTTATATAACACGATATTTGATTTTCCTTTACATTTTTAATATCTTATTTGCTAGTTTTTAACATATAACCTAATTTAACTTGTTTATTATCATTGACTCGTCGATTAATAGTACAAAACATTTGTTTTTATATATAATATTATATAAAATATAGAGATTTTCCGCCATAAGTCACGCCTTGATAAACGTCATGGCCTCGCCATGACTCCTAAGGCTTGAGGCTTGGCCTCACCGCCACGCCACGCCTCACGTTTGGACATGAAGCCCAATCGGCATCGCAATACCCCTCAACATCGAAGGTCGGAGAAGAGTTAAAGAACAACCCTTGATTAGGATCTCTTGACAGATATTTGAGGACATGAATAGCAGCTTCCCAATGTGGCTCTCTTGGACTAGCCATGAATTGACTAAGATGTTGAGCACAAAATGCCAAGTCAGGTCTCGTATTAGTAAGAAAATTGAGTTTCCCAACCAATTTTCTGTAAAGGGAGGCATCTTTCAGTGGAGCACCTTGATCAGGGAGAAGCTTTAGAGAAATATCCAGTGGGCTGATGACAGGAGAAGTGTGTAGGCAGTCAAATTCTTTGAGGAGATCCAAAGTAAACTTTCTTTGGGACAAGATAATTCCGTTTGGGACCTTATCGAATTCTAGTCCCAAGAAGTAGTGCAAAGGTCCTAAATCTTTAATTTTGAATGCGTCATCTAAGAACGTCTTGAGGACAGCCATTTCGGCTTTATCATTACCAATCATCAGAATATCGTCTACATAGACTGCCAAGAACACAACGAAAGAAATTGATTTCTTGTAGAACAATGAGTAATCATTTTTGGAAGCCTGATACCCTCTCGAGACAAGGGATGAGCTAAGTTTAGAGAACCATTGTCTCGAGGCTTGCTTTAATCCACATAGGGACTTTTGGAGCTTGCAAACAAGGGATGAATCTTGCAGATCAAGTCCAGGAGGTGGTTTCATGTAAACATCTTCATGTAGGTCTCCATGTAGGAAGGCATTGTTGACGTCTAGTTGACACATGTCCCAACCCTTTTTTACAGCAGTAGCTACCAAACTCCTTATGGTTGTCATTTTTACTACAGGGGAAAATGTTTCTGTGTAATCTATGCCTTCTTTTTGGGTGTAGCCCCTGACCACTAGTCTAGCTCTATATCTTTCAATGCTCCCATCCGCATGTTGCTTGACTTTAAACACCCATTTGCAGCTTATTGTTTTCTTACCAGGAGGGAGAGGAACGAGAGACCAGGTCTCGTTAGCTTCCAGAGCTGAAAATTCTATTGCAATGGCATTTTGCCATTCGGGGAAGGAGACAGCCTCTTCGTAGGTACTTGGTTCTGTTAGTGGTGCAAGTGAAGAATGCGTAGAAGATATCATATTGCAGGAGATGGATGAATTGACAGAATGTGGAGAATGACATAAGGATGTGAGTGTGTGGGAACATGTGGAAAAACAACATGAGGAATCGGAGATGTTGCACACATAGTCACTAAGATAAGGAGGGTTAGATATCCTTGAAGATTGCCTTGAAGGGACAGGGTGTTGAGCATGTGATGAGGATGTTTGGGACTGTGAGTTTTGTGGTGGAATGGCATTGTGGTCAGCTGGAAATTGTTGATCTGATGAAATTTGTGAGTTTGAGTTTGGAGTACGGGTGGTTGGATGCTGTGGAGACGAATCTGGGACAGGTAGGGGTAAGAACATAGATAAGGGCGAGGTCACGTAAGGGAAAATGTCTTCATGAAATACGACGTCTCTCGAAATGTGTATTTTCTTGGTTTCCATATTTAGAAACTTGTAAGCCTTTTTCCCATAAGGATAACCCAATAAAACGCAAGGAGTAGCTCTAGGAGAAAATTTGTCCCTTCCTGGCTTGGGTGTGGAGACGTAACAAAGACACCCAAATGTTCGGAGGTGCGAGTAAGTTGGCTTTCGACCAAAGAGTAGTTCATATGGAGATGAGCCGCTCAAGACTTTTGAAAGAAATCTATTGATGAGATATGTGGTTGTAAGAACACAATCACCCTAATATTGTTGAGGTAAATTTGATTGGAACATGAGTGCTCTTGAGGTTTCCAAAAGATGTTTATGTTTTCTCTCCACAACTCCATTTTGTTGTGGAGTGTTGGCGCATGAAGTTTGATGTTGAATACCTTTCGACAAAAGGAAATCGGTGGCGGAAACGCTAGAACCCAGTTCCAAAACATTATCAGTTCTAATGATCTTAACATGTTGACCAAACTGAGTTTCAACCATGGCGAGATTTTTTTAATGAAGTTAAAGGCATTGCTTTTGCAACTGAGAAGATGTGTCCAAGTTGTTCTGGTGAAATCATCAACGATTGTTATGAAGTATTTGTATTTATCGTAGGTTTGGACATGATATGGCCCCCATAAATCGACATGAATGAGTTGAAAAGGTTTAGTGCTACCAATCTGGCTGTGAGGAAAAGGTAACCTGTGTTGTCTAGCTTTAGCACATATTTCACAAGAGAACAAATGATTCTTGTCATCGATATCAACATCACAAAGAGACAAAGATTTTAGTTTAGACAAAGGTAAATGCCCTAGTCTAGAGTGCCACATCATAATGCTACTACCGTAAGTTGCGTTGGATAAAGCAGAAGAGAATTGGTAGCCATGGATCTGAGGAATTTGATGAGAGAGTGCAGGATGAGACAAAACGTATAAGCCTCTTTGTATTTTACCAAGAACCACTGACTTCTTCAGAGAAGGGCCCTGCACATAGCAAAAATCAGTGGTAAAACTAGTGATGCCTTTTAATTGTTGGTTCAATTTGAACACGAAAAGGAGATTGTATTTGAAATCTGGGACATAAAGCACATTAACCAGAACAAGATCAGATGCAATGGAAACAGTCCCAATGGAATCAATGGATGAAACTTGACCATTTGGTAGAGATATGGATATGGTGTGCGGAAGTTTGGTTAATGAGGAGAATAAAGATTTATTCGAGCACATGTGATCACTTGCCCCACTATCAATAATCCATGTAGTGTGATGAGCATCAGAGATGATGCTTATATGGCAAAAGGACCTGGAAACATTACCCGCAAAGTTGGCAGCAGATGGGGTAGATTCAGAGCTTTGAGCACCCTTCAGTAAATTCATCAGTTGAGTGCAGAGCTCTGGTGATAGACCAGGAAGAGAAGAAGTTGTCGAGTCTTGACAAGCTGGTGATGAATCTGGGACATCAACCTGAGCAGCAAACCTTTTGTTTTTGGTGAACTTAAAATCAGGAGGGAAGCCATGAAGCCTATAGCATTTTTCAATGGTATGTCCAGGCTTCTTGCAGTGATTGCATATGGGAGAAGATTTTCTTGAGTTGAAACTTGTAGGTCTCCCCCTTCCGTAGGTACCATGCATATGCGATGGGTTTGAATCGAATTTAGAAGAGCCAACATGTGAAGCTGGTCCGGAAGAATTAGCATGTAAGGATGCAGAATCTGCCATGAAGTGATTATTGGAGTTGATCTCCCTTTGAGTTTCTTCTTGAAGCAACAGACTGTAAACACTTCCCAACGAAGGGAGAGGGTTATTCATGAGGATGGTGTAACGTCCCAAAAATTACAAGGAAATTTAAAATTTTAAAACTTGCATTTAATTATAAAACAACCACGTTTTAATAAACCGCAACTCAATGATAGTTAATATCGTCAACTCAAACAGTCAACAGAATTCATACAGCGGAAATATTATAAATAAAGTCTAAAAGTTTAAAAGTTTAAAAGTGCAGATTTCAATAATTCTCGATGCCCGCGCTTTGTGTGTGTACCGTCAAGCCCGACTGCCGCTCGCACCTGAAATCACAACATATTGGGAAAAGGTAAGCTAAACGCTTAGTGAGTCCTACCACACACGCAGGTAGCAACCCCACGAATATCGCCCCTACTCGCAAGTAGGCAACATCACCATCACCACAAATATAAAACCACATAATGATAAATGTATAAATACGAACCTCGGTCCCACCGAGTACACCAAAATATATCGACACAAGCTCAGTCCCACCGAGCCCTCGGTCCCACCGAGTAAAGACATTGATACAAGCTCAGTCCCACCGAGCCCCCCAGTCCCACCGAGGTGTACACAAGAATAAATAATCCACATATAAATTCAACAAATCACAACTAGTTATCACATCCCAACTAGTTCACGTAAGCACATAATAACACGTAATAACACGTAGCACAAAATAACAATATGCATGAAATTCCTAACTACGCGGTGAGAGAACTCACCTCGTAAGCGCGCCTAGCTCACGAACAACAGTTCAAGCTCCACCAATCCGGGATCACTTCCCAATACCTAAACGAATGTTAAAACGCATTAACACGAGGTCCGAACCCTAAAACATGACGCACGAACAATTGTCGCTAAAACTACTTTTCTGTCTAACCAAACAGGTCTGTTCGGGACCTGTTCCGACCTCCCCAAACACAGAAAATCCTCAATCATATTACATCACCAGAAAGTGCTCTGAGTTAGGGCTCCAAGGATATATTATACTCCTCCTAACGATTTTTCTACAGTTTAATACGGATTTTACAAAAACGGTTCGCAGAACAGCGAAAACAGAACCTTTCAGTACAAAACGACGATTTGGCCTAAGCTACGTTCCGAACCAGTTTTTCCTCAAAACAGACAGAACTTAAAGGACTCGTAAACGGAACTTTTGGCACCAATTTCATCCCATTCCGACATTCCTAGCAGAAGTTACGCTCGATACAAAAACAGGGACAGAAAGGTAGTGATCACATGAAATCATAACTTAAATCAAAACGGTTTAGATAAATGACAACGGTTTAGGGTTCCGCCAAGGTGGTTTAGGGTTTAGGCCGCGACCCTCACCCACTGCCACCTCCGGCAGTGGGGCACGGCGGTGGCAGCGGCGGTGTTTTCCGGCGGCGGTCGCACACACACACGCAATCCGCACTACCCTCCCGCACCACCGTTCTTCTCTCTCTCGATCGTCCTAACATGCACCTACTCGCACCCACAACCGTACCAGCACTGCCATGGCCAGCCACCACAGCGGCGGCGTGCAGCGGCGGCCCCCCACCGCCGGCAGCCATGGCTGCGGCGGTGGTAGTGGCGGTTTGCTGCGTTTTGATAACCACACAACGGTACGAAAGAAAAATAAACGGGAATACCTCAACGAAGCCTACTTCCTCCTCTTTTCCGGCGAGAACGACCTTTTCCTTCCCTTTTTCCGGCAGCCCCTTGGCGGCAGCCTCCTCTCCCTCTCTTCTCCTTGCTAGCGATCACCTAACTCCCTCTCTCTCTCGGTTTCTTCCTCGCCGACCTCTCTCTCTCTCTCTTGCGCTCACTTCGCCGGCGACACCAAAGGGAAGGGAATGGGGAGAAGGACTAAGGGTTGTGGTGGTGGTGTGTTACTGTGAAACCGAAGGGAACAGGAAGGGGGAGGCGTCCTTTGGGCCGACCCCTTGCCAAACTTTGGGAAAAAGCCCCTAATAACCCCTCAACTAATCATTTCCTTGCAAAAAAACCCAAAAGTTGACACATTTAACTTTTTGGTCCGATTCGACTAACCCCGCTAAATAAAATATTAGCAATAATTAAATAAATAATAAAAAAACCGGGACACAGGCTTTACAACTCTCCCCCGCTTGAATTAGACTTCGTCCTCGAAGTCTTGACCGACGAAAAGCTCGGGATAATTCTCACGCATCTCCGCTTCAGGCTCCCATGTCCACTCTGAACCCTTCCGGTGCTGCCATTGCACTTTCACTAACCCAATGACTTTGTTGCGCAGATTTTTCGTCTTCCTTTCAATGACAGCTATCGGTTTCTCCACGTAGTTGAGCCTCTCGTCAATCTGAATGTCCTCGAGAGGGATCACTGCAGCCTCGTCCACTACACACTTCCGCAATTGGGACACATGGAAGGTGTCGTGAATTAAGCTCAGTTCTTCAGGTAGCTCTAAACGGTAAGCTACTTTCCCCACGCGGGCGATAATCCGGTACGGCCCAATATAACGAGGCCCTAGCTTCCCTCGCTTACGAAACCGGATCACCCCTTTCCAGGGTGAAACCTTCAACAACACATAATCGCCCACCTGAAACTCCAAGTCTGATCGCCTTTTGTCAGCGTAGCTCTTCTGTCGACTCTGAGCAGTAACTAATCGATCTCGAACCACCTGAATCATCTCGGTCGTCTTCAACACAATGTCAGTGCTCCTTAACACCCGATGACCAACCTCGCCCCAACAAGCGGGCGTCCTGCACTTCCTACCGTACAACAACTCGTATGGCGGCATGCCAATACTAGAGTGGTAGCTGTTGTTGTAGGAAAATTCTGCTAGAGGTAGGTACTGATCCCAACTACCTCCAAAATCGATGACACAAGCTCGAAGCATATCCTCAAGGGTCTGAATGGTTCGCTCGCTCTGTCCGTCCGTCTGTGGATGGAAGGTCGTGCTAAAGTGCAACCGTGTTCCCATCTCCGACTGGAACTTCTCCCAAAACCGGGAGGTAAAACGAGTGTCTCTGTCGGAGACAATCGAAACTGGCACTCCGTGCCTGGCCACGATCTCACGTACAAACACCTCCGCAAGCTTCTCCGCCGAGGAGCTTTCCCTGATGGCCAAGAAGTGAGCACTCTTGGTCAGACGGTCAACGATCACCCAAATGGCATCGTTCCCACGGGGAGTCCTTGGGAGTTTCGTTATGAAATCCATAGTAATCTTTTCCCATTTCCAAACCGGGACCTCCAACGGCTGCAATTTCCCATGTGGTCGTTGATGTTCCGCTTTGACCTTCCGACAGGTCATACATACCTCAACACATCTAGAAACATCCCGCTTCATGCCGGGCCACCAATAACCTTCACACAAGTCTCTGTACATCTTTGTAGCTCCCGGGTGAATCGAGAACTTGGACTTATGTGCCTCATCCATTAGTACCTGCCGGTTCCCACCGATGAATGGAACCCAAACCCTACCATGTCGAGTTAACAATCCCCGACTATCACGAACAAAATTCGGGATTTCCCCCGACACTCTCTCCCTCTTTGCATGTTCCTCCAAGACAGCCACCTCTTGAGCGCTTCCTATCGACTCCAGGATAGGTGTAACCACTGTCAATCGCTGACATAAACCCCTCAATGGCTCACCGACCGGATGTCGGCTGAGTGCGTCCGCAACCACGTTCGCTTTACCCGGGTGGTAAAGTATCTCGCAGTCATAATCCTTGACCACATCGAGCCGCCTTCGCTGACGCATATTAAGGTTCTGCTGACCCATCAAGTACTTGAGGCTCTTATGGTCAGTGTAGATCGTACACTTGACACCATAAAGATAGTGCCTCCAAATTTTAAGGGCAAACACTACCGCTCCCAACTCCAGGTCATGAGTCGGGTAATTTGCTTCGTGAGGCTTCAACTGCCTAGAAGCGTAGGCTATGACCTTGCCGCGCTGCATAAGCACGGCACCCAAACCCTGATGTGAGGCGTCACAATATACTACCAAATCCTCCATGCCTTCGGGCAAGGTTAACACAGGAGCCTCGCACAAACGCCTGCGTAGCTCCTCGAACGCCTTCTGTTGTTCCTCACCCCAACTGAAAGCCGCAGATTTCTTCGTCAATCGTGTCATAGGCAACGCGATCTTGGAGAAATCCTGAATAAACCTTCGGTAATACCCCGCCAAACCTAGAAAGCTTCGCACCTCGGTAGGAGTCTTCGGCACCTCCCACCGCATCACCGCTGAAATCTTAGCTGGGTCGACTTTAATACCATCCCGATTCACGAGATGTCCTAGGAACTGGACCTCTCGTAACCAGAACTCGCACTTGGAAAACTTAGCGTATAACTTCTCTCGCCTCAATACTTCCAACACTTCTCGAAGATGCACCTCGTGCTCCTCCCTGGACTTTGAATACACCAGAATATCGTCGATGAACACAATCACCGATCGGTCCAACATCGGACTATACACTCGGTTCATGAGGTCCATGAATGCTGTCGGTGCATTGGTGAGCCCGAAAGGCATCACCACGAACTCGTAATGACCGTACCGCGTACGGAAGGCCGTCTTCTCCGTGTCCTCACTCCTGACCCGCATCTGGTGGTACCCCGACCGTAAATCAATCTTGGAGAACCACGAGGCCCCCTGAAGCTGGTCGAACAAATCGTTAATCCTTGGCAAAGGATAACGATTCTTTACCATAAGCTTATTCAGCTCCCGGTAGTCTATGCACATCCGCTGCGACCCGTCCTTCTTCTTCACGAATAAGATAGGTGCTCCCCACGGCGAACAGCTCGGTCTAATGAACTCCTTCTCGAGAAGTTCCTGCAACTGGGCGTACAGCTCTTTCATTTCTGGTGGAGCCAGGCGATAGGGTGCCTTGGCCACCGGAGCAGCACCCGGGATCAGATCGATCCGAAACTCTACCTGTCGTTCGGGAGGTATCCCCGGCAATTCCTCGGGAAACACATCGGTGAGCTCCCGTACAACAGGTACGTCTTCCGCAGACTCCTTCGCTTCCCCAACACGCGTGTCTATCACGTATGCCAAATATCCCTGCCCACTATGCTGAAGGTACCTCCGAGCTCTCGCAGCCGAACATATGGCCGTAGTCCGTCTAGACGAATCTCCCTGTACTAACAGTTCTCCCCCGCTTGGGGTTCGAACTCGCACTTGTTTGTGACGACAAACAATCTCTGCTTCAAACTTATCCATCCAGTCCATGCCCACAATCACACAAAGTCCCCGCATGGCAATCGGGATCAGGTCAATAAGAAACCGCACTCCTGAGATCTCTAAGGTATACCCGCGAAATACGTCCGTAACCGTCAAGGTCCTATCATCAGCCACCTCAACAACCAGAGGATGACTCAATCGTCCTACCACTCGGCCCAAACCCTCGCTAAAAGTGCGAGACACAAAAGAGTGAGTAGCCCCGCTATCAAACATTACAACCGCAGGCACTGAATTAACTAAGAACGTACTTGTCACCACTTTATGCGTAGCTTGTGACTCCTCTACTCTCAATTGATGAACTCTACCTCAGACCGCCTCCATCACCGCAGCAAGTGAAGCATACTTCGCAGTACTCACGAACTCCCTGATCTCGGTACGCAACATGTCCTTGTACTGCGTCACCTTCGTTTCCCCAGAAGCAGCATACTGAGGACAGAGTAGTGCCATTTTCGTGAACTTTCGGTTCACCTCCTTTACAGTCTCCGCAGTCTGAGAGAGCTCCAAGAACTCCTTGGCAATCCTCTCCATCTCCACTAGAGTCACATACCCTTCACGAAAATGTACGACGAACTCCTCCCCGGTCCGAGTAGTGCGCTCGTTAAACATTAAAGCAGCAACACACCAGTCTTTCGCTCTGTCTCGCAACAGATTCACCACGAAACGAACCTTCTAGTTCGCAGGACAACCACCGGTAAGGAATGTGTGCTCTATAACCGATCCCGACTCTCTCGTTCGGGCTGCCCACCCGCAGGGGGTGGAATCGCCGCGCGGTTCCTTCTAGTGTTGACCATTCTAATAAAAAGAAATTTCAGAGAGTTATTAGCACAAATAACTCACCCTACTACGTTCACGCTCCACTCCTTGGCTTCCTCGTGACTTTCCCCGACTCGAGTATGGATCCTGTGCTTCAGATAGTAGGAGCTCTACTACTACCCTTCACACCTATCCTTACTCGTTCCGAGTCCTGTCCCGGGACGTCCAAGTAGTTGCTTACCACAAACAAACACATATGTCCACTCCGGCATATGTAAACACCTTTCCTAGCCGTTAGAAAGTCGTAACACCCCACTACCCTTGCTAGAACGGAACCCCCACTAACCCTGACGAGTCGCCTCGTAAACGCACAGTCGTATACAGTGAAACCAGATAGACATTCGAATATAAGATTCTATCCTACAACGGTTGGACTCAAACAAGAGCTGCGCAATAGAACTAAATCCAACATTCTAAGGCTATTCAGTTCCTACTGCATACAACCTAAGGTGCATTCACTTAACAACCTATCGAGGCTAGCATGAGTTCATAATAGCAAGTAACAAGCATACGGC
Source organism: Saussurea involucrata (assembly GCA_033807775.1). Taxonomy (NCBI): domain Eukaryota; kingdom Viridiplantae; phylum Streptophyta; class Magnoliopsida; order Asterales; family Asteraceae; genus Saussurea; species Saussurea involucrata. The sequence continues at coordinate 17,919,674 of CM066325.1, forward strand.
ACCACAAAATCCACGTAAGCAATCTAACATGCATACCCTATGCCTAGAAAGCAATAAATACACTAAGTGTTGTACCTTCCCAATTGGCGTCGGCTGACTGTACACACTGCGCCCACGATCACCGTTTCTCAAACGGGTTTTCTCCGTTCATTTATTTTTCTTTTTAAAGGGTCTTAATAAAAGAGAAAAATTTTCCATAGCCGCGACTTGAGACCAAACACACCGAGATGTGCTTGATTCCCTCAAGTTGTGCTCTGATACCAAGTTGTAACGTCCCAAAAATTACAAGGAAATTTAAAATTTTAAAACTTGCATTTAATTATAAAACAACCACCTTTTAATAAACCGTAACTCAATGATAGTTAATATCGTCAACTCAAACAGTCAACAGAATTCATACAGCGGAAATATTATAAATAAAGTCTAAAAGTTTAAAAGTGCAGATTTCAATAATTCTCGATGCCTGCGCTTTGTGTGTGTACCGTCAAGCCCGACTGCCGCTCGCACCTGAAATCACAACATATTGGGAAAAGGTAAGCTAAACGCTTAGTGAGTCCTACCACACACGCAGGTAGCAACCCCATGAATATCGCCCCTACTCGCAAGTAGGCAACATCACCATCACCACAAATATAAAACCACATAATGATAAATGTATAAATACGAACCTCGGTCCCACCGAGTACACCAAAATATATCGACACAAGCTCAGTCCCACCGAGCCCTCGGTCCCACCGAGTAAAGACATTGATACAAGCTCAGTCCCACCGAGCCCTCGGTCCCACCGAGTAAAGATAATACAATTGTACTAGCTCAGTCCCACAGAGCCCTCGGTCCCACCGAGCCCCCCAGTCCCACCGAGGTGTACACAAGAATAAATAATCCACATATAAATTCAACAAATCACAACTAGTTATCACATCCCAACTAGTTCACGTAAGCACGTAATAACAGGTAATAACACGTAGCACAAAATAACGATATGCATGAAATTCCTAACTACGCGGTGAGAGAACTCACCTCGTAAGCGCGCCTAGCTCACGAACAACAGTTCAAGCTCCACCAATCCGGGATCACTTCCCAATACCTAAACGAATGTTAAAACGCATTAACACGAGGTCCGAACCCTAAAACATGATGCACGAACAATTGTCGCTAAAACTACTTTTCTGTCTAACCAAACAGGTCTGTTCGGGACCTGTTCCGACCTCCCCAAACACAGAAAATCCTCAATCACATTACATCACCAGAAAGTGCTCTGAGTTAGGGTTCCAAGGATATATTATACTCCTCCTAACGATTTTTCTACAGTTTAATACGGATTTTACAAAAACGGTTCGCAGAACAGCGAAAACAGAACCTTTCAGTACAAAACGACGATTTGTCCTAAGATACGTTCCGAACCAGTTTTTCCTCAAAACAGACAGAACTTAAAGGACTCGTAAACGAAACTTTTGGCACCAATTTCATCCCATTCCGACATTCCTAGCAGAAGTTACGCTCGATACAAAAACAGGGACAGAAAGGTAGTGATCACATGAAACCATAACTTAAATAAAAACGGTTTAGATAAATGACAACGGTTTAGGGTTCCGCCAAGGTGGTTTAGGGTTTAGGCCGCGACCCTCACCCACTGCCACCTCCGGCAGTGGGGCACGGCGGCGACAGCGGCGGTGTTTTCCGGTGGCGGTCGCACACACACACGCAATCCGCACTACCCTCCCGCACCACCGTTCTTCTCTCTCTCGATCGTCCTAACATGCACCTACTCGCACCCACAACCGTACCAGCACTGCCATGGCCAGCCACTACAGCGGAGGCGTGCAACGGCGGCCCCCCACCGCCGGCAGCCATGGCTGCGGCGGTGGTAGTGGCGGTTTGCTGCGTTTTGATAACCACACAACGGTACGAAAGAAAAATAAACGGGAATACCTCAACGAAGCCTACTTCCTCCTCTTTTCCGGCGAGAACGACCTTTTCCTTCCCTTTTTCCGGCAGCCCCTTGGCGGCAGCCTCCTCTCCCTCTCTTCTCCTTGCTAGCGATCACCTAACTCCCTCTCTCTCTCGGTTTCTTCCTCGCCGACCTCTCTCTCTCTCTTGCGCTCACTTCGCCGGCGACACCAAAGGGAAGGGAATGGGGAGAAGGACTAAGGGTTGTGGTGGTGGTGTGTTACTGTGAAACCGAAGGGAAGAGGAAGGGGGAGGCGTCCTTTGGGCCGACCCCTTGCCAAACTTTGGGGAAAAGCCCCTAATAACCCCTCAACTAATCATTTCCTTGCAAAAAAACCCAAAAGTTGACACATTTAACTTTTTGGTCCGATTCGACTAACCCCGCTAAATAAAATATTAGCAATAATTAAATAAATAATAAATAAATAAAAACGGGACACGGGCTTTACAGATGGACCCTCTTATAATTCCATAGGAATCATTCAATCCCATGAGGAACTGAATAACTTTCTGATCTTGTTGAAATTTGATTATCTTTTGAGAGGCTCCACATTTACAGCCACAAGAACAAACAGGAGTCAAGCACAAAGAGTCGATGTCATCCCATAGCATCTTGATTTTGGTAAAATAGTCAGCTATATTGTTGTTTCCTTGAGACATCCCATATAGGTCTTTATGTAGACCAAATAATTTTGCTCCATTATAAATTCCGTACCTCTCTTCGAGTTCCACCCAGATTTGGTAGGCAGAGTTGCAGTAGATCACACTTCTTGCAATGTCCTTAGAAAGAGCACGAAGGATCCAAGAGATCACCATGTCGTTGCATCTACACCAACTGTTGAAAGTTGGGGAGGATGAATCTGGTTTTGGCAAAGAACCATCGATGAGACACAATTTGTTTCTTGCTGATAGAGCTATGATCATAGACCGTTTCCAGTTTCCAAAACCCGTTCCATCAAAGGTATCACTAACTAATTTCATTCCAGGATGATCAGACGTTTGAAGATGAAAAGGGTTGTCTTGATCTTGATCACTAGTGGTGTTGGTGATTTTAGTGAAATCATCGGTCATTTTGTGTAATTGGATTCACAAAGGTAATAATGGGGTTGTTAGCTAAGCTATAACATGAGTTAGGAGGTGTGGAGTGCACACTCGTGTAAGCTAACTAGAACCCGGGATTGTTGGACAGATAAAATTGGCGTGTTACAAAGTGGTTTTCAGAGCTGGGCGTCGGGGCCACTTTTGGCGCTACTTATCTAGCACGGGAAGTAGCGCCGGGCTCTGGAATGTTGCCCGCGCCCCTTTTGGGGCTACTTATCTAGCGCGGGAAGTAGCGTCGGGCTCTGGAATGTTGCCCGCGCCCCTTTTGGGGCTACTTATCTAGCGCGCGAAGTAGCGCCGGCGTCAGGGAATCTTTCTCACTTTGTAACTCTCAATTTTTGTAACCGATGCCATTAAGTCCACAATCAAATCTCATTAAATGAGAGATTATTTCCTGATTCAATACAGTGTAGGTTACGATTATCTAAAGGTGTATAAGTATGAATCGATTAGTGCCTTAATCGAAACACCGAAACAAAGAGATTGTCCCCTAGAGAATTTCGTGATACCCAGGCATATAGGGTCGAAATATCTCTTACGGAAAGCGAGCTCTCACGCGATATCTGCGTTTTATCCAAGCTATTCTACATCTCTTTCTCTCTCAACTTTTCGAATTCCTCCAACAAGTGGTTTTGTCATTGGTGACTTTAGGATCTGGAGTTCCTGTCATTTGAGAGAACCTTAGATCTGGAGAAATTCCAAGATTTCAACCGAACAAGGAGGAAGCCCTTAACTGATACGTGCTTCTGAGAGAGAGGATTGAAAAAAAACGATGAGGTATAACCTCCCTAAATCAGCGTCTTAGGGTTTTGTTCAGATTAAAGAGCCTAGCGAAGAAAACAAGAGTCGATGCAAGGTCGCTCTGATACCATGTGAAACCAAAATTAAACAGGCATGATGATGATAAGATGGAGAAGAAAGATGGAGAAATTTCCTTGATATATTTCTGTACATATTGAATTACAAGAGAGGATATATATATATACATATAGTTATCTAGATAAGGGCTAAAGAGAAAAGGAAAGAAAATATGATGTGAGAAAAACCAGGAGATATCATAGTTATGTACAGGTTGTTGTTGTACAAGTCTCATAGCCTACTGTACTAGTGTGAGAATCTCCAACACGTGCCGTGCTTAAAGCTTGTGTCTCACGCCACGCTATGTTTGTGGCACGCCATGCTTAATGTGCGATCTTATATAACACGATATTTGATTTTCCTTTACATTTTTAATATCTTATTTGCTAGTTTTTAACATATAACCTAATTTAACTTGTTTATTGTCATTGACTCATCGATTAATAGTACAAAACATTTGTTTTTATATATAATATTATATAAAATATAGAGATTTGCCGCCATAAGTCACGCATTGATAAACGCCATGGCCTCGCCATGACTCCTAAGGCTTGAGGTTTGGCCTCACCGCCACGCCACGCCTCACGTCATTTAGAACCTTGGATGTGCGGCATAATGCATCTCGAAATTAAAACTTAAAAAAATAATGTTGTTTAATGTTCAGTTTTATTATGGATTATATAATGTTAATTTTATGGTTGTAGCGTGGTTTTAAATCGCATATTAGATATATAAAATATAAGGTTAATATAATAAATTGGTTGAAAAAAAGGAATTTTGCCTTAAACAGTCAAAAGTACAATCTCTTATTCTTCCTATACCCACTATAGACTCTTATGTCTAGAAATACCCATAACTTACGCAGAAGAACTTATGCGAATAAATTTTTATACGTAACTTTGGTTTTCCTCCTAAAAATTAAATAAAAAACATTTTTTAATAAGTTTACGCAGGAAGTTTTTTGCGTAAGTTTTCCGTCCCACATGTCCGCGTAAAATCCGCGTGTGTGCCACGTGTATTCCATGTTGGATTTTCAACCGAAAATAAAAGTTTACGAGAAAAAGATAAAAAAAACTTACGCAAAGATAAGTCTCTGCGTAAGTTTTAAATATTTTTTATATAAATTTTTTTATTTTTTAAGGATCATTGTACAACTGATTTGCCAACACACTTAAATCTAGATGTGAGCAAAACACGACCGACCCGACCACCCGAACCACCCGGAAAAGCGTCACCCGACCACCCGAACTACCCGAACCCGATTATTTTTGCGGATATTTCGGATTGGGGCGGGTACCCTTAGACCAAACCCGATCCGTCCGAAATATCCGAAGTTTTCTTGATGTTGTCTGAAATATCCGAACTTTTCTTCATAATCCTCCTCGTCCTCGTCATTTTGGTGTTGTGTATGTGTGTGTGTCTATATATATATATAGAGAGAGAGAGAGAGAGAGATAGAGTACCTGTGTGTGTATATATATATATATACGACCTGCTGTGTATGTTTTGTGTGTGTATCAGTGTATGTATATATATATACACAACCTGCTGTGTGTGTGTGTATCAGTGTATGTATATATATATACGACCTGCTGTGTGTGTGTCAGTGTATATATATATATATATTGCTGCGAGAGATAGAGAAAGAGAGAAAGAAGGGGGAGAAGAAAGGGGTTAAAGGAGACTGGTAGTTTTCTTTCTTCACAGTTCACTCGACAAAGAGAGAGAGAGATAGGAGAGGAGGATATGTAAATCTGTGTGAATTAATGATGTATCATTTCCAAAGGATGTTGGAGAGAGAAAAGGAACTTGGGAACTTGGGATATAGCTGTCATAGAGAGAAAAGAAAGCTGGTGGGTTTTCTTTATTAATTATGCCTGCTTTATTTGATTTCAACTTTCAAGCAAATAATCACTTTAGAACCCGATGGCCCCGACCCAAAATACCCGAAATCCGATCCCCCCGAAATCCGATATCCGAAATTATTCTTGGACGGATTTCGGGTTTCGTATCTCCCCCCCGAAACCCGATCGGGTGGTGGGTTTTTGGTCCGAACCCGACCGACCCGACCCGATGCTCACCCCTACTTAAATCTGATTTTTTTATTCTTAATTATTTTTTCTTTTCTAAAAATAATATAAATCTAAAAACCTAAAAAATGTAGAATTTTTTATAAAAATCATATACATTTTTTAAACCAATATTTTTAACATATTCAAAAAACATGTGTTTTGTATTATTTTTAAAGATTTTTTATATAAAGATTTTTTTAAATATATATTTAAAACTTACGCAGAGACTTTTCTTTGCGTTATTTTTTTATCTTTCCGCGTAAACTTTTATTTTCGATTGAAAATCCAACGGAGTACACGTGGACTTTATGCGGACACGTGGGACAGAAAAGTTTACGCAGAGAAAATTCTCTGGGTAAACTTATTAAAAAATGTTTTTTCTTTAATTTTTGGGACGAAAAAAAACTTACGCAGATAAATTTCTCCACATAAGTTTTTCTGTGTAAGTTGTGAGTATTTCTGGACATAGGGGTTTAAACTGGGTATAGGAAGAAGGATGGATTATACTTTGGCTATTTGAGGCAAAATCCCTTTGAAAAAAATTGTTCAATAATGATGTGTTCAAATGCATAATATTTGAACTTATTTTGAAGGTATCGATTAAACGATTATAATGTCATAGTTTGTAAAATAAAAAAAACATATTTTAATGTATTTTAGTTAACATACTATTATACATGTTAATGTGATAAGGGTACATGAAAAATGAAAAATGAAAAAGAAAAGAATATAAAACTCAATTAAATAACTAATTATAGATGTATAAAGTGTAAATATTATAAATAAATAATAATTTTGTTTTTAATTATCATGTTGAACGTGAGACTTTTGAAACTTTTAAATTTGTACATTATGTGTGAGATTTTTTCGTACCTCTTAAAAAATCAAGAATAATCGTAATAGATATTTTTAATGAGTATAGATAGATAAACATAGATAAGGCTTCAAAATGTAAAGGTTTAAAAAAAATCGATACACCATTCTTAAAAAATCTTGATACGTATGTATGACATTTTACAATATTATTAAATTAAAAACTTGTAACACCTTGAAATTTCCATAATTGATGTATTATTTATTTTGGAAGAATGGTTATAATAATGGAATGATATTATTTTAACCTTATGTCAAAAAGGGGTCAAAAGTAAGTTTGACCGAAGTTTGAGGTTATTAGTATAAATTTGTAAACTTCAGGGTAGATTTGGCCATTTGCTGAGAGTTGATTTATACTTAAGGTTTGAGGCGGCTAGTGATTGAGAAATATCTCAATTTGGTTTCCTGAAGTCGGTTTCAACAAGCAGATAAATAGAAAGATTCTTGAATCCTAAATTGCTCCGGTGTTCGATTTTGGTATTCAAATCAATCTTTTAGTAATGGATCATCAGGTTATGCTGATTTTGATTAGGTTTCAATTTTGGTGTAAGAAGTTGAAGGTGAATTGAATTAAAGTGCAGTCTGTATTCAAACTCTAAATCTCAGGTGAGTTCATCTCTTTGATAAATTTTAGGTGATACCATCTAATTCATGTTTGATTTGAGTTTAGAAATGGTATTGGTAAACTTGGGTTACTAGTTTAGGAAGATATCTCCACTGGTTCGTAGAATTGTACTGAAAATTGATGCGCATATCGACATCCCGGTATCAAAGTACCAGTGTCGAGCCCCAGATTTGTTTCCGGATCCGGTATGCGAATGGGATCCGGTTTCAAATGGGATCCGGTCTCATTTGGGATCCGGTCTCATTTGGGATCCGGTTTCATTTTGGGTCCCGGTTTCGGACAGTTCCGGATCGGTACCATTCGGGTAAGTTCCGAATTGTGTTACCGGATACTGAATGTGACTCTGGATGGTTCCGGACTTGAGAGTCCGGATACTATTTCTGGATGGTTCTGGACTTTGAGTCCTTTCCGATGAGCTTTCCGGATAGTTCCAGATTAGCAGAACCCCCGTGTAATAACCGGGTACGTTATTGGTTTATTAATTTTTATTATTTTTAGTTTAAGGTAAGTTTGGGATTAGTTTTATGGAGTTATAAGTTAATGGGTAAGTTTTAATTTTAATTTAGAGATTGGAGGGTTAAAGTTGCCATTAGATGAAAGTATGGGGTTTGTTTGGTTAATGTGATTAAACTACACCACACCCACCGCCCCTTTTCTTTCATTTAGAGTGAGGTGTCTCACTTAGAGACACTTAGTATTATTAAGTGTGTATGTGTGTGTGTGTGTGTGTGTGTGTGTGTGTGAGAGTTTTCACGGCAAAGAGAGAAGAGAGGAAAAAGAGAGAGAATTGAGAAAGAAAAACTAAGAAGAAGAAGAAGAAAGTTGATGATTCTCAGCTGGATTATTAGAAGCAACACAAGAACACAAAGGTAACAATCTTATATAAATTCCTTCATTTATGTTTATTAATTTTCTAAAAGGTTTATAAATGGGTTTTGATGAATTATGGATGTTTTTGGGAAACTGAGTTTATGGTCTTAAGTATATCTGCAAAATTACAGAAACATTCATGGTTTAAATCTATAAATTTCTGGGTTAAGTATGAACTTAGTGGACTGAGACAGTTATGAATGTCGCAGTAGTGGGTTGCGACAGTTATGGTAGTTGCGACAGTTATAAGTATCGCAACCTTGGGTTGCGACAAGCTCATTGATATCGCAATGGTTAGTTGCGACATGTGGTGTATCGCAACAGTTGGTTGCGACATGATGTATATCGCAACAGTTGGTTGCGATATGCTACTATGTCGCAGTAGTTAATTGCGACATGTACTATGTGTTGCGACAAGGGGTTATCACAGCTAGTTGGTTGCGATATGAGTCGAGGATTTTGGATTATTTAAGATTATTAGTTTTTAAGGAATCAATTGAGGGTAAAAGATAATTGTATTAAATTGTTCCAGATTCTGTGAATTTTGGGTGAAGGATTGGATTACTAGAGAAAAGCTTGGAAGGGTTTTTGATAAGCAATCAGGTGAGTTTTACTTTAAAATGTTTTCAAACTGGAATACATATATGTGTGGATTGAGAATGTGATAGATGGTGTGATTATGTGTTTATGTTTGAAATATAATATATTGATATGTATATTGTATTTACATGAGCATTACACTACACGAGAGCACGTTGGCCAGGCTTAGGACCGGTGGAGTTTTGGCTGTACGGAGGGACAACGGTGTTGGCTGTAATTTTAGTACAACAGAGTAAATTGATTAGTTGGCTCGCAACCAACTAATTTGGCCATGGGAATGAGGAGTTGTACACAACGCACGAGTCTTGCTTGGTATTTAATTACTTGTGGTTTATGGTGTTTGTACAAATGATTTTAAACTGACAGGGATTATCTCACTAGACCGTTTGGTCTAACCCTCATTTTGTTTTCAAAAATATGTATTCCAGGTTGAGGAACTTTTATTAGCAAAGGAAATGATAAAGTGTAGGATGCGGTTGATAGCTGACGAAGATTAGGAAATGCTTATGTTTTATATTGTATAGTTTTGAGACTATGGGACCGTACGTGATTTATTATGTATCTTTTGGTTATGAAGCTATGATATGTGAAATATGTTATTTGATGTATGTTTTGGGAACCGGGTCGTTACACCCCGTGCTAAGTCGCCGAAGAGGGACAATTGAGAATAAGGGTATGATAGATTATTTGGGATTCTTAGCTTTGAGAATATTATATGAAATGTTTTGTGCGTTCGAGTAAATATGCACGTATGCTAGTAAGTGTAATGGATCCATAGGCACTAGTATTATGTAATCACGTGGAATAGGCATGGTGCTAATCGTAATTCCCGTGAATTTGAGAAACGTGGAATAGGTCGGGCTCTTAATGGTAATTCCCGTTGATTTGAAATGCGGAATAGGCCGGGATCTAATGGTAATTCCCATTTAGTGTTATGATGTGATGAACGTGGAATAGGTCGGACACTTAATGGCAATTCCCGTTGATTGGAAATGAGGAATAGGCCGGGCGCTTAATGGTAACTCCCATTTCGTATTGTGATGAGAAATGTGGAATAGGCAAAGTAAATTGTAATTCCCATTTCGTATTATGATGAGAAATCTTGGAATATGCGTGAGTTAATCGTAATTCCTGATTTCTATGGGAATGTATGAGATATGCATAAAGTAAATTGTAATCTCTACTTCCACTCCAAGAAATAGGCATAAAGTAAATTGTAATTTCTTGGATATGAGCAATGATCTAGAATCTGGGATGATTCGTAGTAGGCTCTAGAACATGATAATATGACTTACTCAGTGTTTGTCATATTCATGGAACCGGGTATATTCTTGTCATCGAAAGATGTTATGTGTACGGTAAGAATGATGGCAAATCAGGTTTGTTTATATGCTTTGTTTACGTTTGGTTTCAAAGCTTATAATGTGTTAATTTGGAAAACTGGATGTTCTCACTAGGCGTAAGCCTAATCTTTTCAAATTAACTTTTCTTACCAGGTATTTACTCGGGAAGGAATAAGCAGGGATGAGTGTCGAAGAGTACCAGAGCTTTGGTTTTGGAAATATTGTGAATAACCTTATGAACTGATTTTGTGTTCATATATCAGACCAGCTGGTTGTTCATGGTGCATCATTTGTAAGTATGCAAATTTGTCACTATATCTCGGTTGTGAATGAAAGTTTGGAAGTTATAGTGGAAAAACTCTGATAAATTTTAAGGTTTAAATTTAGTGTGAATTTCAGGGTGTTTCAAAACTATTCAATAATGAACTTAATTTGAAATTATGGACGTAAAGATTATAACGATATAATTGTAAAAAAAATGCATTTTACAATGTATTTTAGTTAACATGTGATTATGTATTTTTAATATAATAAAGGTGTAAAATTAAAAATTAAAACCTAATAAATATATAATTTGAATGTATTGATGAAACGATTAAGATGATATTGATGAAACGATTAAGATGATATAACTTGTAAAACGAATAAATGTATTTTTAATGTATTTTATCTTATATACGGTTATTTATGATTATATGATAAAAATCTAAAATGAATAATGAAAAAAATAAATGATTAAAAGTAATTCAATAACTAATTATTAAGTATTAACTTTAACTTATTAAAAAATGGGGCGTGGGTTAAAGAGAGGTTGGTGGGAAAGTGGGTGTGGAGGGGTTGTACATCAAGCTTGGCATATAGATTTCAAGATTTAGAAAATAACTTATTTATAACTTTTATATAGTAGTATAGATTTGTAAAAAAATGCTTTTTATAGTGTATTATAGTTAATATATTATTATGTATTTTTAATATGATAAAAGTGCTAAATGAAAAATAAAAACGTAAGAAATATAAAACAATGTAATTTGTATATATATTTATGATATTTAATAATATGATTAAATCAATATTTGATTAATTTTGTAGGTATTAACGAGACGATTACAATAATATAATTTGTAAAACAAAAATGAAATGCAGTTTAATTCATATACGATTATTTATGTTAATGTGATAAGAATATAAAATCAAAAATCAAAAAGTAACGAATTAAAAGTAAAGTAAAGAACTAATTCAATGGGTATGAAATGTAACCTTAAATCTTGAAAATAACCGTTTCAACATTTCAATATACTAGTATAGATTTATTTTCAATTTTTTGTATTAGTGTTTATATTTTACTTTTTCTTTTTCAATTTTAAAGATAGTTTTTAATGTTGAAATAAAATATCTGCTTAAAATTTTCATTTTCTCTATTTTAAAAAAGTTATGGCTTTAAACTCTATATTATCTTAATTATGTAATTAGTATTTTTATTATTATATTTATATTAACGTCTTTTTATATTATTATATTGAAGTCTTATATTAATATATTTATTATTTAACGTATTATATAGACAACTCAATTATAATCTGTTGTTATATCATATTCTTTTCTTAATGTTATCTTAGATTACGTATGTCATACTTTATTACTATCATATTATTATACTATTAGTCTACTTGTACAATACAACGTGATATATCTCGATTTTAATGTTCTAATTTATTTTAATGTGTGGTTTTGAGAAAACGGTTAAAGTTTTTTTTTTATAAATTTGTTTAAAGAATGGGGATTTGAAAGTGATTAGAGATAAATATTAATTAATAAGAGTCAACGATTTAAGGATTTGAAGGTTATCAGAGATAAGTATTAATCAAGTAATCAACATTAAAAACAGTACATAAAGTTTCATTAGTTGTTTTTAAGAGATTTTAAGTAATTAGCATTAAATAGCGGTACATGAAGCTTTAGAAATTAATTTTAAAAGTTTTTCATAAATGTTTTATAATATAATATAGATTATCAAATATTATTATTCACACAATTGTATTATATAGATAATTCAATTATAATATATTGTTATACTTCTCACACAGTTGGACCAAGAAAACATTAAAAGACGTCTAGTTAAAACATTTGGGATTCAAAATATGTTGTATTTTTATAATTGTATTATATTTTAAAAAACCAACATAGAATTCCGTAACTTCTAGTTTATCAAATAAAACAGCTTAATTTAAAGAGTAAGATTTGGTCCCTGTGGTTTTATGAAATTTTGGATCCCTCCCTCAAATGAAATAATTACATTTATAGTCATTGTGGTTTCACTTTTGTTATGGATTAGGTCCCTATCACTAACCCCCTTAACTTTAGGTCCGTCAAATCAGGAGCTCTTTTGTCATTTACATTTTCTTTCATTTTGTTTTCAAAAATAAAATATTTATATTATACATAATTCATATATATTATGAATTAACCCGCTGTTCTTGAAAGTCCGGATTTTGACCTCTGCAACCAAACCATGATATTCTCACCGGCGTCGCCACCATCGATCACCACACCATCGATGTTTCCCCTTTCACTCTGCCCCACCTTTCTTTACACCACCACTTCGGCCACCACCATACCCACCAGAATCTCAACCCCATGGAAACCATTACCTTCCACTTCACATTTCTTCACTTCCCTAAAAACCCCTCAGAAATTACCCTATTTTCCTCTCGCCGCTGGAAGTTCCGGTGGCGGTGCCAACGGTCGCGGCAAACTCAAATAATTGGTGGAAGAATTAGTCTAGTGAAGACAACGATGATGACGAAAATTCACACACAAAACGTGTTATTTTCTACGCATTAATCTCTTCACTATGCTTCGCTTTCCTCTTTCACTCCGCTTCTCGAGCTTACACAATTGAATCGAGAACAGAAAACGAAGAAAAAGTTGGTTGGGAAGTGAAAGGAGGTAAACGAACAAAACTCATATCTGACCCATTCAGAGATGTGTTTGTTGTTCCATCTGGGCTTGGTAATCTTCTTTGTCACCACCTACAATCGACAGCTGCATGTCCTCCATCTTGGTTTCCTTTTTGCCACCACATAGCACTACCAGCAATTGGTGAAACCATCGATCCCCCGTTCAATGTTTGACGAGCTGTAAAATCAAAATATAAAGTTTCATCAAGAAAAAATATGAGCAAAATCATGTAATTAAGCTTCATTTCCATTGATCTTAAACCACATTTCTTCAAGGTCTTGATGAAATATTCAATTTGTAAATGGGTTTCAACATTCAACTTTCTATATTGCTGTTTTAATGGAGTTTTGCGTTAAAAAAAACTTGCAGGTTCAGGAAGTGGAACTGGGTGGTTTTCTGGGCAATATCGATGTTATTCCAGATGCTTTTCGTGCAGTTTCAGAGACTTCATCTTCTTCATCCAGTTATGAATTCCATACCACTTCTTCTGGGATTCAGATTTTGGCATTCAACTGTTCCAATGATTATAGAACTCGATTTCTGAATGGAGGATTCAATTTGTTTTCATTGGAAACTTCCAAAGTCATTGACTTTATTGGGACATAAGTCAATAAATCATTCTCCATTAACGAAGTTGCTGTTGAGTTGTTTGAGAGGCTACCATAGGAGCTCAAGGAGCTTAAAGATCAGGTATAGGGGGTGTTTGGGAGTGCTTATATTTTTGACTTATTTGCTTATAGCTTCTCTCCACCGCAAATAAGCAGTTTGGAGTGTTTGGATAGAAAAAATCAAAAGTGCTTATTTGTTTCTCCTCACCACAAATAAATTGTTTTTGATAAGTCAATCCATACCTACTTATTTCCTTATCTATCCAAATTACATTTTTACCCTCAATTTTTAACAAACACTTTTTAAAAACTACTTTTCCTCACCACATAAGCAAATAACCATAAGTTAAAAATATAAGCACTCCCAAACACCCCCATAATATCTTTTCTTTGTTCCTTCTTGCAGCAGATCTGGAAACTTCATAATATATATGAATTATGTATAATATAATATTTTATTTTTGAAAAAAAAATAAAAAAATATATAAAATGACCAAAGAGCCCCTGATTTGACGGACCTAAAGTTAAGGGGGTTAGTGACAGGACCTAATCCATAACAAAAGTGAAACCACAATGACTATGTAATTATTTCATTTGAGAGACCCAATCCAAAACTTCATAAAACCATAGGGACCAAATCCATAATTTACTCTACTTCAAAATATTTTGATGGTTACAAATAGAAAGAAACTTTCCTTCTATTTAAAAAAAATGTTGGCAGGACATGAATGATATAGAATATAGAGCAAATTACATAAATCGTCCCTGTGGTATGGTCATATTTTGGATATGGTCCCTAAAATGCATTAATTACACTGAGCGTCCCTGTGGTTCGACTAACCGCACGCAGAGGGTCCTTCCCTCTAACGAAATCTGTTAACCCAGTTAACTCAAGTGGTATTTCGGTCTTTTTACTCTCTCTTTTGTCCTTTTCCTAATAAAAAATAAAAATATAGATAAATAAATAAATAAAGAAGGTGGACCCACACTTACCCCATTTTCTTCTTCCTCATGAGTAGTCATGATCACCATCACCAAATCCACTAAACTTTTGTTCTTCCTATATATACATTCTAACTGTACACCCCACCTTCTCCACACTTCCACTCTGAATAATCTGTATGGCACTTGTTAAAGAAATCATGGGTTGTTCCATGATGGAGAAATCTCCGTTTCTTTCTTCAAACATTCTTAATACCATTAATCATAATCAGTTTTATTTGAACCCAGTTTTTGTTCTGATTCATATGTCCAGGTCCGACCAATTCATGAAAACGATTCGAACGAGGACTCCGGTGGTGGTGGTGGTGGTTGCCATAAGTGAAGATTTGGCCAAATTTGTGATTTTTATTTCATTGTTACCACCCTCTCTCACCTATATATATATATATATATATATATATATATATATAACACATAATAGATGCAAAAAACCCACCTGCTAAAACGAGATGCGATTTTCCGGCGAGAGCTCCGACGAGATGCGATTTTCCGGCGACTTCTTCACCAACCAAAAACTCTTGATTTCTTGCTGGATTTCATGTCAAAATGATACAAAAAGATCGAAACAATGAAACGAATAGATCTGTGGTGGTTTATTCGAACAAAAACAATTTTTCCGACGAGATTTTGCAGAATCCGGCCAAAAACGATTTTGTGAGGAAGAAGAAAGGGGGTAGGGGGTAGGGGGGTGTAAGGGTGGGTCCACCTTCTTTATTTTTTATCTATTTTTTTATTTCTTATTAGGAAAAAGACAAAAGAGAGAGTAAAAAGACCAAAATACCCCTTGAGTTAACTGGGTTAACAGATTCCGTTAGAATGAGGGACCCTCTGTGTGCGGTTAGTCGAACCACATGGACGCTCAGTGTAATTAATGCGTTTTAGGGACCATATCCAAAATATGACCATACCACATGGACGATTTATGTAATTTACTCTAGAATATATCAAGGTTTTTTTGGTAAATAGTTTTAAACTTTAATACTAGATTAAAAAATTTAGATAAAGAATAAGCAGTATTATAATATGAACTATCAATTAACTTTTTATATGTTTTCTTCTTCATTGTAATTAATTAATATGTACGGGCCCTTAATATAATATCAAATTCTTTTCAATCCCTATTAGATACTAAAAAATCAATAAATTTATGTCTCTTTTATTTACTAAATTTTGAACTACTGTTATATACTTAAAAATTTTGGGCCTTTATTTCTTGTAAGCCTGGACGTATGTCCGACCCGCCCTCCCCTGGCACGACCCTGAAAGAAAGATGGAATCTCATTTTATTTTGATTTTCTAATTCACTTTTAGATTGCCATCCTTTGTTGTCCATATTAAACAAGTCTCTCAACATGGGTGGTTACATTAATGTTAATTTGATACCTTTATGTTATCTACCATTATAATCAAACTTATAAAGACTTTAATGAAATCTCGTTCAACCTATGAAGATCATATTAAACAAGTCTCTCAATAAAGGTGGTTACATTAATTTCAATTTGATGTCTTTATGTTATCTACCATAAGCAAACTTATATAGAATTTAACGGAATCTCGTATACCTACTAACCTATAAAGGTCGTAGTAAGGTCCCATACACAAAGCAAATGCATGTTGAGGTAGAGGGGGCACTTGTGCCTAGGGGTGTTAACGAGCCGAGCCGAGCCGAGTCGAGTAGCAGGTTATTCGAGCCGAGCTCGAAAAAATAATACCAGACTCGAGCTCGATTAATTTTTCAAAGTCGGGCTCGAGCTCGAGCTCGAATATTTTTTCAATGTTCAAGCTCGAGCTCGAGCTCGATGCTCGTTTATGAGCTCGAATTCGAGATCGACTAACTCGTTTATGTAGTCAAGATCGATAATTTTTATATTTTAATTATATAATTTGTAAACATATAAATATGTCAGGCTCGAAAAAGTGTATGCTCGAATGGCTCGGCTCGACTCGACTCGTAAAGCTTAGTCGAGCTTTCAAACGAGTCGAGTCGAACATCGGTGTTATAGAGCTCGACTCGTTAACTTAAGCGAGCTTTATTTTGTGTTCGAGATCGACTCGAGCTTGACAACTATTAGGTTCGAGCTCGAGATAAACGAGCTCGAGTTGCTCGTTAAAAGCTCGACTCGTTAACACCCCTACTTGTGCCCCCAACAAACTTATTGCTTTTACCAAAATTGAAGTGATGATAAAAATAAATTTAGCTAAAATAAGTATAATGCCCTCCCCATCCAATGTTTTCCAATTCTCAACTTTCCAACCCAATTAAAGTCATCTAGTTTAACTTAATTTTCGCCCGGAGAACTAATTGGATTGTTGCGAGCGGAACGAATGGGGCGCGCTTTGGAAGAAGCGATCTGTTACCGAGCCGTCTTATTGGGAATAACAAGAGCATCTATGAATACTCAAAGTTTCATATCTGAAGCGAGTTTTCAAGAAACTACTCGAGTTTTAGCAAAAGCAGCTCTCCTGGGCCGTATCGATTGGTTGAAAGGCCTGAAAGAAAACGTTGTTCTGGAGGGGATCATACCTGTTGGTAGCGGCTTCAAAAAACAACCTAACAACATTCCTAACAACATTGCCTTGGAACTCAAAAAAAAAGAATCTATTAGAGGGGGAAATGAAAGATATTTTGTTCTACCACAGAAAATTATTTGATTCTTGCCTTTCAAAGAATTTCCATGATACACAAGAACAATCATTTTTTTAGGATTTAATGATCCCTAAGAACACCCCTTTCTTTTATCTTTTATTGTTTTATCTTTTAAAAGGATCTCTTGGTCCAATCAAATTTGTTATAATGTTATTGATTTGACAAAACTATTTTTTATTATTTCCCAATTTTTTTTTACATTTTATTATTTTATAGATTTATATGTGTTGATATTAACAAAAAATTCTAACTAAATATTATTTATTGGCCACTAATTTATTAGTTTATTAACCATTAAATATTTTGATTTATCTTTCACCATGTTTGTAACGATTGTGTTTAATGCCACACGGCAACATATTTTATTACAATTTTTTTCACTGGTTTGTATCTCTAGCCATTCGGTCCATTATGAATAAATTGAATTTCTATTAATGTGTAAATGTGTCCACTTGCTTTTAGCTTAACCAAAATAGTAAACTATATCAATAGTGTTATAATGTGTTAGGTTTAATCAAAAACTGAACCGAATAAGTTATATTTATCCGATAAACCGACCTGTTTAAACTAAAAGGCGAATAACCCAAAATCGTTTTGGTTCGAATGAGTTATTCAGTTTTGGAGTTTTTCGAAACCAAAATGTGCCCCCAACCATAAAACTTTCTAGATCCACCATTGACTCTAAACCAGTGACCGTGCGCCCACTCAACCAACTTTCATAAGTATAATGTCTTTCAGGGTATGCAAGGTGACGACACTAAACTTTGGGGGCGTTTTGTGATATTTAAATGTTTTTTCTTTGTTTTTTGGTTGTACGTACTCCATTAAATCGTAAAGATGAAAAATCGAAAGACAAAAAGCAATTAAAAAAGGGAGATCGATGACAGAGGTCAACGACGATGGGTGGTATGGAAAACGAACATTGATGGGCCGACAAGGGGAGCAATGTTAAAATGTATGTGTGGTTTGAATGACATAAGTTTTGCGAATGGTAAAACTGATTTAGGTTTTATTTTCATTTTAAAATTTTCTATCCGATTACAGATAGTTTTTTCATTAAAATGATGTAAGCAACAAAATTTTAAAAATTTAATGGCTTATTTATTAAAAAAATCGAGAACTGGATCATTCAAGAACATAGTTCTAAAACTTAACTATTTAAAGGGAAAAATATAAAAAATCTAACAAACTATCTGATTTTAAATGGTTAAACTTTTAAACTTTTTTTGAATGTAAAAATTCTTATACTTTCTAAAACCGGTTAAATACATCATTGCAACCTGTGTAGGTTGATGGATGTGATATTTTTTTAGAAAGGTCTAAAAAGCCCAACAAAGTATTCGATTATGAATGATTAAGTCGTTGTTACACTACTAAACAAACCCCAATTTCCGGCGGAACCTTTCCGACGTAAATTAAAAAAGTCAAATTCCATAGACTTCCGCCGGAAATCCGCCGATAATATATATCTATTTGTTTAAAAAGAAATATGACTCGTTTCCGGCGGATTTCTGACGGATTTGGAATTAATATGTAATTAATTATTTTTAAAATAAACAACGGTTAATTAACCAACATTTCCAACGGATGTTAATTCTTTATTTTTATTAATTACAATCCGTCGGAAACGGATTTTATTTTTCTAAAACGGTTTTATAAATTTAAAAAAAAAAATTTGGATCCGCCGGAAACGGGTTTTATTTTTTTTTAAAATGGTTTTATAAATTTAAAAGAAAATTAAATATTTTAGGATCCGCCGGAAATGGATTTTATTTTTTTAAAACGGTTTTATAAATTTAAAAGAAAAAATTTTTTTTTTGGATCCGTCGGAAACTTTTTATATTTTTTTAAACGTTTTTATATATTTAAAAGAAACATAAAAATGCGTAGTATATAGATTCGGTTCACAAACACACACATATGTTTGTATCCGTATTGCGACACACATGTACGAGTTCACATGTATATGCACGCGGTTCTCATGCATACATATATGTTTATGTTTATATGTACATCGAGTAACATGCATACATATATGTTTATGTTCATATGTATATATAGCGAGTCACATATCTATAACAGTTCACATACATACATGTTTGTCTTCTGTACTAGGCAGCAGATCATATACATGACATACTTCATATACATATATAGATGTCATTTCACAAGTAGCGTTCACATACATATATGTTTGAATGTGTTCATATATGTAGCGTGTCACATGTATACATATATACACATAATACATATATACATTCACTTTATATGGGTTCACATACATACTTAGGGCTCGTTAAGTAGCGGCTTAATGAGCTGTGTGGTAGATATGGCTGATTCGCACAGCCATATCAACCTGTTCGGTAGTGGCTGATTGGCAAAACAAGTGGCTGATTCGGTCAGCTGAGAAATAGGGGTCATTTACACTCAACTCTCATTATTCCTCATTTACCCCTCTCCCAACTACCCTCATTAATAAAAAAGAAAACCCTACTGTAACAGCCTGAATTTTCAATAATAGTAATTTAATGAGAATTGGGATCTAATTGTATTTTGGTTTAAAACCTTGAATTATGTTGTAATTTATAATTCAATAGGGTTAAAATACAAGGGTTTAAAGTTTGGTGTTGTTTTGAGAAATAATGGAAACTTGGAGGTGTAAGTGGTAATTTGTGAAAAGTGTGTTTGGATAAAGTAGATGAAATCAGATTGTTATCTGATTTCATATGTTGGGTCGGTTGGAGAATCAAGAGAGAAAGAAAGAAAAAGAAGAAAAGAGGAAGAAAAGCAAGGGTTTGGCTCAAATTGGTAAGAAATTAATCCGAGTTTCTGATAAATTGTTGTAGTTATAGGGTTGTAAACGAATCTATGATTGTGAATAGGTTTTCAAATCGTTTACAACAGTTTGGGAGTGAATTTGTGCAGCAAAGTGGGTTTTACATCAAAAAGGTGAGTTCATTTGTTCCTTGCTTAAATCAGTGTTTTCATGTTAAATTAAACCTTGAAATAGCTGTATAAATTGGTTATGAACTGTATGGGATGGTTTAGAATGAACTTAATAGAACAGGAACGAATCTGGATCGAATGTCAGGCTGCAGAACCGAGTTTTCCGGATAAATCGTCGTATCCGGATACCTCTGATGATGAAAGTTTCCGGACGTAATAGAAACCGGGTAAAGTATTATTTTATTGTAAGAATCCGGATGAATATAGTTACCGGATGGTATCCGGATGGTTTTAGTATCCGGATGTCGCCCGTATTAGAAAAGTATCCGGAAAGTTTAGTTGTCCGGAAAATCCAAGTTACCCGGAAAACCCCTGTTGTCCGGACACTTTTGTGAAATTGAGAATGTTAGGTTCTGATGTCTGGATGCAGATTCTAGATGTTTTGTCTGGTTAAGTTTTCAAAAAAAATTCTAGGGGCGCTGCCCCTTGACCCCATCCGCTAACCGGGTAGCGGAACCCCCGTGCTAAGTCGCCGAAGGGGGACATTTGAGGATGAAGATACAATAGGTTATCTAGTATTCTTAGATTTGAGAATATGATGGAGCTGTAATATGTTGTTATGCATATACGTTAGTAAAGTGTAATGGATCCATAGGCACTAGTGTTTGGTAATCACATGGAATAGGCGTGTGGTGATAATCGTTATTCCAGTGATGTGTGTAGTACTAATGGTTATGTGCACGTGGAATAGATGAAGTTAGTCATTATTCTGATGTGTGTAGTACAAATGGTTATGTGTACGTAGAATATATGAGGGTTATTCATAATTCCGATGTACGTGAGAAATGGTTATGTGTACGTAGAATGTATGAGGGTTATTCATAATTTTGATGTACGTGAGAAATCGTGGAATAAACGTAATTCCCGATTCTTAAGGAAGAAAAAGGGATTGACATAAGTGCTTGTAATCTCTACTTCCTTTTCTAAGAAATGAGCATGTGTATATTGCGATTTCTTAGGTGGGAGCATTAATCTAGAATCTGAGAAAGATTCGTAGTGTGGCTCTGGAATAGGATGTGTACAGAAATGGGCATGTGCATATTGCGGTTTCTGGAATAGATGTGTACGGAACTGGGCATGTGTATATTGCGATTTTCAGAATAGAAACATTACTCTAGAATCAGTGCAGATTCGTAGTGTAGCTCTGAGACATGATATGATGATGGAATGTGTGTCAGTCATATTCATGGGATTGGATGAAAATCGTGTTAACGGAATAGAGTTACACGTATGGTAAGAAAAAGGGTAATCAGGTTCGATATAACTTGTTTACATTGATTTTGCAAATATTATTATGGAAACGAATGTTCTCACTAGGCGTTGGCCTAATCGTTTCAAATGATGTTTTCTTACCAGGTACCGGCTCGGGAAAATAAGGGTTGTGGGACGAGCGTTTTGGAATATCAAGGAAGTCAATTAACAGAAGAAGATTTTGAGGGATTGCTTAGATAACTTAGTTAATCTGATTATAGTGACATAATTAGATTAATAAGTTATTTGTAGGATCCTGTATCTGTAAATGTACTCTTGATGATTAATTCACTTGCTATTTATGTAAGTTTAAAGTTTATATTATCATAGCTTGTGGAAATTTGAGGTTCAAATTAGCCCAAAATTTTGGGGTGTTACACCTACCATATCTGATAACAGAGCTCATTCTCTCCTTCACTTCACATCACCATCGCAGCTTCCTTCCAAGCTTCGTCAGGTCGACGAACATCAAGCATTCTTCACTGATGAATCTGCAATTTTCATTGATTCTGTGTGTATAAATCCATCAATTTTTTCATTGTTTTTTCTTCTTCTGATTTTCACTTATCGATCTCATCTTCACTGATTTTCCATCGATTTTCCATCCGCTTTTTTGCTGATTTACTTGCGATTTATGCTCACATTGTGACTGTCGTTGATAGTCAAACATTGCTATCCATAGTCAAACATTGCTGCTATGTTTAATTTCTTTTTGACAGCAAAACATATCATGGGTCGGTGTTCTTAAACGGTAATGTGTTTGCTGCATTCATTCGATGACACATGTGCTGAGTTGTATTTCATTAGGTGATAGTTGTATAAATGCGTGTGATTCATGATGGGAGTGATTCAAATAGATTATGAATCTGCATTTCTTCATGAACCTGTGATTTTCAAAAAATCATTTTTTGTGGTTGTGGTTTAATGAGAATTGAAGAAGGATTTATCCGTAAATCACTTTTTCTGAGTGGTTGTGGTTTAATGGGAATTGAAGTTCATAAATTATTTTTTTGTGTGGTCGTGGTTTAATGAGAAATTAAGAAGGAAAATTGTGAAGGAGAAACTAGTTTTATTGAAGAAGTTTGTTTTATTAGGGTGCTAATATTTTATAAAAGAGTTGTTTTGCTAAGATAAAAATAAAGATTCGGGGTAAAATGGTCATTTCTGACATTTAGACTTTTTATTCAGCACAACAACCGAACACCAAATTATCTGTTAACACCCAGACAACCATATCCACTCATACAACTATATCCAGTCTTAACAGAAAACAAACCGAACAACACCTTATTGATCTTTAATGGAGTCAATTGGTTTTTGATGGATCTATTTAGGCTTTAATGGACGATGATGGGTAGGGGTGTGCAAAAAGCCAACCGATCCAATAAGAACCGACCGATCCAATTAGAACCGACTGACCTTTATTGGATATCCAATTGTAATTGGATCGGATCGGGTCAAAATTTTCAACATCCAGTTTGGATCATTGATGGGCTTGATTGAACCATTTTGGGCGTACATGGATCGTATTGGGCTTGAATGGACCGTATTGGGCTTTAATAGACTGTTTTGGGCTTGAATGGATGGTGATGTGCTTGAATGGACCATTTTGGACGTATATGGACCGTTTTGGGCTTGAATGGACAGTGATGGGCTTTAATGAACCGTTTTGGGCTTTAATAGACCGTTTTGGGCTTGAATGAACCGTTTTGAGCGTACATGGACGGTGATGGGCTTTAATTGACCGCATTGGGCTTGAATGGACCGTTTTGGGTGTACATGGACCGTTTTGGGCGTACACGGACTGTTTTGGGCTTGAATGGACCGTATTGGGCTTTAATGAATCGTTTTTGGCTTGAATGGACCGTTTTGGGCGTACACGAACCGTTTTAGGCTTGAATGGACCGTATTGAGCTTTAATGAACCGTTTTTGGCTTGAATGGACCGTAACCGTATAATAATAATAATATAATAAAAATTTGAATTAAACAAAGTTATAAAAAACAAGGACTTTTAAATTGTTAACTTAACTTAACAAAAACTTAAATCTTATATTATTAAAAAAAGGTAACTTGAAATTCCCAAAAGAAATTTAACCGGTTTTTATTTTAGAATTTTTGAAACCCCCAAAATATTTGAAACCTAATTAAAGTCCCCCCCCTCCTTTTTTTTTAGTTTCCCGATTTTAAATCCAAAGCCCATGAACCTAATTTTTTAGCCTCTTCACTTTCCCAAAAGCCTCTTCTCTTTTTCCATCGAAGACAACCTCTATCACCCCTCATCTTCTTAGGGGGTGTTTGGATGTGCGTTATAAAACTGCTTATTGACTTATTGGCTTTTCAAGAAGCCAATAAGTTAAAATTAATGTTTGGCAAACTCAAAAGCACTTTTAAAATTCCTTTTTGATTAACTTGAAAACGCCATTTTGAAGAAGTCACAAATTCCCGACTTTTTGATTCAAAAAGCCATTTTTGTTAACTAAAAAAAGCCAAACACTTTTAAAAAAAATAACTTATTGACTTATTGGCTTTTCCTACCACAAAAGCTAATCCAAACATTTTTTTAAAAACTCATTTTCCCACCACCATAAGTCAATAAGCACTTTTGGGACTTAAAAGCACTCCCAAACACCCCCTTATTCTCTTCATTTTTCCATTGAACAAAAATATGCTGATTTTGTTTAATACTTCCATATATGGACAAAGAAAACTTCATCAATGCTCCTCTAACATTCTCAAGGTTTGTCTCTCTTCACCTTCCTCTTCTCTTAATCTGCTTCCATTCAACAACCTCTCTACATTCTCAAGGTTTGTTTTTAATCATCATATGGTCGTTGAATAAGTTTTTTGATGTTATTGTTTTTCTGATTTTGGTGGGTTTTCATGGATGTTTTTTTCTCGATTTTTAGGAAAGCGGGTTTCTTTGGTTCACCGGAATCTACTCCTTCTCATCCACATTCACCACCGCCGTTTGTGAAAGCTGATGAAGATGCTTGGAATTTGATATAGGTTGCGGTAGGACAAGTCGTGAGAATAAAGATGACGATGAACGTGACCACTGACTGCGTCATTGCTAACAAGAATAATAGAGGTTTACTCGGATCTGAGTTTTTCTCCATGGGGGAAGAGCGAGGGAGATGCGTTTTCCGGCAACAAACAGTTTTGCCAGAACAAAGGTTGTAACAAAGCTTTGGAAAATGATTTTGTGTGCGTATGTATGCAAGAATTTACGGATCTGAACATTAATCTGAAAAATCCACGTCTCCTTGCGATAGTCTGATTGCAATGCTTCCCAAAGACATTTTGTTTTCTACAATTACCTTTTTTTTAAATAAAAGTTAAATGAAATTGCAATAAATCAGTTTTATCTGGAAAGTTGCAGGTGCTCTTGTATATATGTATGTATATAATAAATATAAAAAATCAATTTTTTTTAAAAATATACAGAATTTCCGATGTACTTCCGACGGATTATATAATTAAAAATTTAAATATAAAATTGAGTGAATTGCATTTTTGGTCCTTGTGGTTATATGTTTTCTTTGAAAGAGGGACATGTACTTAATTATCTCAAAAAGTGGTCCATCAGTTTTGAATTTTGTTTTGAAAGTGAGACCTGACCACTAACTTTGTTAAAAAACTCAGTTAGAGTCAGGGGCATTTTCGTCCAACCATATTTTGAATACTTTTTGCAACATTTTTTTGTTTTTTCTTGTATTTGTAAAATCCATCAAAGTTACGAGACCAAATATGTAAATAACTATAATTATATATATATATATATATATATATACATACATACATACATACAAACATATACATATCCATGGTTTATCACAGAGACCAAACCCAGTTCATCTCCGGCCAAATGTGTAACATCTCGAAATTTCGTTATATTATGTTTTAATATAAATGAAGTTGTTTGGCAATTGAATTGTAAGTTTGGGCTATCTTTGAAAGTTATAACTCAATATGGGGTTAAAAGCATGAGAAATCAAAGTTGGAGCTAATCTTAATATTATGAATTTTGGAAGGTGTGTTTGGTCATTTAGTGATAGTGTGTATGGATAAAAAGGCTGAGTTTGAGAAAATATCTTATTTTCTTGGCTGAAGTCGGTTTAGAGATTCAAAGAGAGAGAGAGAGTAGAGAGAAAGAAGAGAGGAAGAAGATAAAGAGGAAAATCAAGCTTTTGTCTTCATTTTTGGTAAGAAATTTATAAAGAGTTTAAGATGAAAGTTGTTATAGAAGTATGGAGGTGAACAAATCTGTTGGTTGAATTTGGTTTCCAGAATTACTGATAGCAGATTGGAATCAAATTGTGAAGTAAAGTGGGTTTATCTCCTTCAAGGTGAGTCCATTCTCTATTTTGATCTAAATCCTTGTTTTCTGTTAAATTAAACGTTAAGACATGTGTATAAACTGTATTGGGACTGAATGGATGTGTTGAAACAAGCTGAATGGAACAGACACGGATTTAGATTGTAAAAATAGGCTGCAGGTCGTAGTTTCCGGATAGAAGAACAGTATCCGAAAACCTCCGTTTGAAGGTTTCCGAACAAGACAAAGTTATCCGGTAAGTTTCATTTATTTCGTAGTTTCCGGATGAACTAGATACCAGATAGTATCCAGATTACCTTGGTTTCCGGATATTGTCCGGATTGATTATATTATCCGGATTGATTATATTGTCCGGAAAGTTATGTCATCCGGATAGAATTAGTATCCGGTAAGATGTGTGTATCCGGTAAGTTATGATGTCCGGATAGTTTGTGCTGTCCGGTAACCTTTGTTGTCCAGACAATTCTGATGTCCGGATATAGTTTCTGTATGTGCTATCTGATTTAGTTTTCTAAAAATAATTTATAGGGGCGCTGCCCCCAGACCCCATCCGCTAACCGGGTAGCGGAACCCCCGTGTTAAGTCGCCGAAGGGGGAACCAATTGAGGATGAGGACACGATAAGTTATTTAATATTCTTAGAATTGAGAATATGATACGAGAGTGGCATGATATGTTGTTATGTATATACGTTAATAAAGTGTAATGGATCCGTAAACACTAGTTGTATTGGATAACGTAGGATAGACAAAATATAATTGCTATTCCTGTTTATAGTGGAATGTAATGAATAGGCAAAGTAGAATTGCTATTCATGTTGAAAATATGGAATATGTAAAGTAGAATTACTATTCATGTTACAATAACAGAATATGCAAAGTATAATTGCTATTCCCGTGTATCCTTGAAAAGGAGGAATAGGCGAGGTATAATTGCTATTCCCGTGTATCCTTGGAAATGATTGAATAGGCAAAGTACAATTGCTATTCACGTTGATTGATTGGATAGACAAAGTATAATTGTTATTCATGTTGAAATGATTGAATAGACAAAATATAATTGTTATTCATATAGAAATGATTGAATAGACAAAGTATAATTGTTATTCATATCGAAATGATTGAATAGGCAAAGTAGAATTGCTATTCATATAGAAATAATTGAATAGACAAAGTATAATTGTTATTCATATAGAAATGATTGAATAGACAAAGTATAATTGTTATTCATATCGAAATGATTGAATAGGCAAAGTAGAATTGCTATTCATATAGAAATGATTGAATAGGTAAAGTAGAATTGCTATTCATGTTGAAATGATTGAATAGACAAAGTATAATTGTTATTCATATTGAAATGATTGAATACGCAAAGTAAAATTGCTATTCATATAGAAATGATTGAATAGGTAAAGTAGAATTGCTATTCATGTTGAATGATTGAATAGGCAAGGTAGAATTTGCTATTCAGATTGACAGTAGTGAATAGGCAAAGTATAGTCGCTATTCGTAATTGAGATGAGGAAACATGAATTAGATGAAGTGTAAGTGTTGTTTGACGGATTTGAAATAGGCAATATATATGTATAAGTGTTGTTTTTGTATTCCATTTCAAGAAGAAGGTAGACGTTTGAATGTAAGTCTGTAAGATTGATTGATAAACTAGAATCCATGAGGATTCGTAGTAGGTTATTGAATATGGTGACATGACTTTATGAATGGTAGTTATACTCATGGGATTGAGTACGGTTCTGTCATTATGAGACGAGTATGAGTATGGTAAGAATGGTGATAAATCAGGTTTGATTATATGAGTTGATTATCTAAGTTTCCAATGCTGTTAATGTTTTAACTTGAAATTGGATGTTCTCACTAGGCGTAAGCCTAATCGTTTCAAATTAACTTTTCTTACCAGGTACTAGCTCGGGGAAAGTAAAGGGAAGAGGGACAAGTGCTTTTGGGTATTCAACTTGTTGATGTTAAGAAGAGAAGTTAGCTGATATGAGGATGTTTTGATGAATGACTTAGACAACCAGTTTAATCTTTTCATAGTTGACAAGATTAGATTAATAGGTTGTTTTGGAGAATTCGAATTGTATGTATTAAACCTCATAGTTAATTCTCTACTTATATATGAAAGTTGGATGATTCTATAGTTAACCTTGTTAAACTTAAGGTTTAAATTGGCCCTGATTTTAGGGTGTTACAAAATGCTTCACTCATAAATTGGGTACTTTTTTGGAATTATTTGATCATTTATGCAATTAATTTCAATTTTATTTGTGGGTTAAGTGAAATTCGGGAATGTTTGAAATTGAAAATTCTTATACCATCAGAATGGTATTTTTTCAAAGCACACTACCATTCCCCGGTCTCGCCTTCATTTCGTGCACCATCGAGTCTAGAGCCATTTGAAATAGAAAATTCTTCGGCTAGGACACATGATGAGGAACACCAAATCGAGATTCTTCGTGACTCGATCGGAACGTCTGTAGTGTCTCCGTCAGGCGGGAGACGAGGATCGGACGGAAATCCTACCACAACTACCGAATTGCCAACTGTGAACGTAGGTGGCTCTGCCTCTAAGGTAGATGCCTCAACGGGTAATCTAAGTGATCCCGGTGTTATGTTACCCGACTTTGTGTCACAAGGGTCCCTGGACAGCACCCTCAAGGCTGTCCGCGAGGTAATGGAGCAGCACATTGCCGCTGAGCTCGCCAAAATCAAGAGCTTAATCAAAGGTAAAGAGTAGATCGTCGACCTCCACCGGCTCTTGCTCAACCTACCTATTCGGTGGACACCCTAAAGACGATGCTTCTAGCACAACTGCTCCAACAATCTGAAACCAACGCCTCAACCGAAGCAGACCTGCTATCCGTTCTGAAATCCCAGCTCACTGCTCCTTCGTCATCCATTACCACTCGCTTGGATACAATTGACTCGACTCTCAAGGACTTCAACCAAGCGCTCACAACGCTGTCCGAGAGAGTCCGTTCACTCGAAGATACCTGCAAGAGTCAAGCAGGGGGTCTAAAGCGCAAGCACGATGACCAGGATGATCCTGATCACCGTGAGGGGGAGAAAAGACAAAGACTAACCGAGACCGCCCTGATCCTCTCTGAAAATACAACCATGGTTCAACAGGAACCCTCAACTGCGGCTACTACAATAGAAGCACCCGAAGTTGAGTTACCTTTAGCCGAGATGGTAATTGACATGGATATCTCGGATGACGAAGACCCGACGGTTGAAAAGCCAGAAGGAACAGAACAGGAACTGGTTACTTTTGACACATCAGTTGAGTCTACAATCAACATGATAGATCCAGACTGCGAGACCAACCCGAAAACCGAAAATGCATGGTATGAAAAAGCCGCCAGTGCCGCAAATTTCCAGGTTAATTTGGTCTTTCCTACTGATGAAGATGACAACGTAGACTACGACCAGTTTCTGCTCCATAATTTGTATAATACCCCCGTTCACTCTGCTCAACCCGCTGAAACTTCAACAAGACCTGAAACCACAACTGCCTATATTCCGACATCTCCTCAGCAACCGACAGCTTCTGATCTCCCACCACCTCAACAGCAACAAATCCGTTGGGAGAAGATCCCGATATTTATTCCTCACCTGGAGGAATCTCTGAAGAAGTTGTTCGTCCACAAGCTACGCCCAATCGAGCCGACCTTCTGCCTTGGTATTTACAGTTCCAACCCCGAATACCAACGCCGGTACGTAAGTGCAATGAAGCGGTGTCTACCAGTTAGCCAAGTCCAAACCAAGCATCAGATCACAGAAGTGCTCAACATCGAGTCAGGTCGCATTATGAAAGTTGTTTATCCAGTATTCACCGTCCGTCGCGAAGATGGGAATGAATGGAGATTTTCTGAAGCCGACTTCCAGCACCTCCGACCGTTCGACTTCTATGCTATTCTGAAAGACCTTCGTTCAAGAACTATCCGACCGCTTCCAGTTACAAAGGCGCTCGAAGCTGTTCGTCGATTCCTGGTCCGTACAATCATGATGTCATACCTCACAGACTTCCAAATGGCAATCGAGAACAAGGCAAAAAAGGTAAATCTGATAAAGCCGAATCTGAAAGCTCCTGAATTGAAGATGTATCCTTAGAACGCTCTGCTTCTAGAACCTGAATTTGGGATAGTCTACATCAACGAACAGAAAGAGAAAAGATTTCTGTGGTTCAGTCAGGTAGATAGATTCTGCGACGGCACGCTCTTCAAAGTTCAAGATGCTCTTCGAAAGATCATTACGCACGAGTCTGAAAATCCAAAGTATTCGTATGTTCCGAATCCGAATGAAACAACTGCTCGGAATGCTTTGGAAATGGTTGAAGATCGCATCAACTATCGCCGCGCTATCAGATGGTTCGAGATTCACTTTGCGCTCCGTAAAAGATATGTTCATAACTGGCGCGAACTCGAACTTCAATTCAAAGGGTGAGATTGTTAGGGTCATTTATTTGTTGAATTAAAGTTCAAGGGGTTGTTTTGTAATTCTTTATTTTGAGCTTGGTTAGTGAACGGGCCGTGGGCTTGTTAACCACGAGCCCGCCATATATAAAGTGTATTAGCCTTAGAAAATAGGCTAGTCGTATTTATTGCTTTCCTACTCTCGTATTGTAAACTCTCTCAATTGAAAGCATTATATGGATGACCAGTTGAAATCATAAACATCATAGTTTTTATCGTTTGATTTCATTGTTCGTTGCACGGATCTGAGACTCACAAAGAGCACTGTGTGGTTGCTGCTCGCGAACAACAGTAGCTCATTTCAGGAACTGTTTGGTCTTGTTAATTGATAGTGCAGTGGTGGTGCTTGTATGTGACATCCACTGTTGGTTTCAAGGGTTGGTTCCATAATGTGGTTTGTATTTAGACCTTTGGTGGTAATTAAATATTATTTTGCTGCTAAAAAAAGTTGGAAGATTTAATGGCGTACATCTGGTAAGACGGGGGGCGAAAGGATTTCGACGGAGAAGACAGTGGGATGGCAGTGTTAGTAACCAGATGAGTCCTGAAATGGGTGGAGATGGCTACCTGTGTATCGTCGTGTGATTTGGTGATGGTGAAAAGGATGGTCAAAATGCTCCACCGCTTTAGCCGGAGATGGAGATATCCGATACATACATACATACATATATATATATATATATATATATATATATATATATATATATATATTAGTTAATTATGTGTTTGGTCCTGTAATTATATGGTTTTAACAAAATTATAGAAAAAACAAAAAGAATTGCAAAAAGTATTCAAAATATGGTTGGACGAAAATGCCCCTAACTCTAACTGAGTTTTTTAACGAAGTTAGTGGTCAGGTCCCACATTAAAAACAAAATTCAAAACTGAGGGACCACTTCTTGAGATAATGAAGTACATGTCCCTCTTTAAAAAAAAACATATAACCACAGGGACCAAAAATGCAATTTAGTCTATAAAATTAAGTTTTATTTTTTAAAATTTAATTAACATTACGGCGGAATTCCGGCGGTCGGAATTTGCCGAAAATGGTCAATCTGCCGGAATCCACTTTTGCGGCGCCCGGAGCTCTGGCAGCCGTATCCGCCGAAAATAGTTTTTCAAGCGGATTTCCGGCGGATTATTTCGCCGGAAATGGTCTTCTGTTTTGTAGTGTTAAAACACATAAATCGCAAAGACCAAACATGTAATTTACTCTTGATTTTAATTTAATTCATTTTATGTTATCTAACGTCATGAGCAGAACTATGAATGAAGGCACTAGCGCAATCTTGTGCACCTATTTGACGGACTTTCACAAAAGGAATGTTTGATGAGTATAAAATGTGTACATGCTAAATATTGAGGGATATTCTGGAATATTAGAAAATAAAATAAATATCAACTAAAACCCGAAAACTCTTTCTAACACCCCGAAAATTGGAGAACCAAAGTTTGGCCCACGAACGTCCGCAAGGGACATGTCGGACGTCCGCGAGGTGCGGACATCCGCGGAAGCATTAGAGAATTTCAGGGTTTCGATTCGGTTGGAGCCGGACGTCCGCGGAGTGACCATGCGGACGTCCGCGAAAGGGTCTGAGATATTTTTGTGTTTAAAGAAAACCCTTTCTCACCCTCTTTCTCATTTTCATTCCAAACCCCAACTTCTTCTCTCTTTCTCCCTCTCACTGAATCGACTTCCTTCCCCAAAACAACCTCAAATCCTTCCCCCTCCTCTTCATCTTCTCCACTCAAATCAACCCATTTCCACCATTGTTGAACATTTGGGAGTTTGAAGCTTTTTAGGAGTCTAGGAGCTTTCTCTTGGAAGATTCAAGTGGTAAAGCTAATCTCTCCCTACCCAAAAGTGTTATTGTTGTTGATTTCATCTTCTTTCTATCTTGTGGTGTTGTTGGACGATTTTGGTGATGATTGGTTAAGGAAACTGTTTTCTTCATCTATAAGAACTAGGGTTTTGGTATAAGTTAGGGATTTTGATGTTTTATGCTTGGGGAATGATTCTATATGGTTAGATCTTGATGGTTGGAAACTTATGAATCTAGGTTTTGAAGGTTTTGGCTTGAAGATGCAAACTTCTTCAAAGGAGCTTACGTTTGGAGATTCTAAATTTAGCCTAAATCTAGCAAGGTGAGTTCAAGTTGATTTGTGAAAACTTTGTACATGCCAAAAATAGTATTTTCCAAATATTTGTGTGTTTTACTTGAAAATATCTATGGTTGAGTTATTTGGATAGTTTAACTCTTTTGAAGTGTTTATCTTCATAAATGTGTAAAACACCCATATTTGGGGCTTTTGGGTATTTTGATGTGTAGAAATCATAATATGTCGTTAAAAGAATAATTGCTCAAAATGATGTTTATTTGATGGTTTAATCATGTTGGAGTAATTGATTTTGTAAACCATTTGGAAAATGCACTTTTAGTGTCGTGGGTCATTTTGAGAATTATAAGGGTGTGAGTCCTTTGGGAAAACCCTTTTGTTTAACCCGTGTTGAGTTTTGGGGTTAATGATGATTTTGTGGTACTTGTTTATCTAAACAATGTTTAAACGCATTTTATGCGATGATGACCGTTATTTATGGATCTAGCAAGCTTGGAGCACTTTGCTCAGTTTTGACTTTGAGATAGTCTTAGGGACATTTGTCCGGTTTAAATGGCTCGATGTGGAGTCTTATTTATGGGTTGCTTTTATTGCACCGTTTTGCATATTATTGCACGTTATTGATATTTACACGCTTGGGTGCGTGAGTCATTCTGAGATAGGCATGTTGTCTTAGACTGTGTTGCATCGGATCCATAGGCATATAAGTCAGTCGTTGGTAATGGTCGATTGGGTATCTCGGGGTTGGACCTCGGTACCCATGTTTTATGACCTTAACTTTTATGGGTTGAGTCCGGAGGTGCTACCTTGGAGGTAGGCGCCAGGACCCACGCCGCTTGTGGAGTATGCCATGGAGGCGGTCCTAAGCTGCCGGGCCTTGAGGTGGAGTCTTGGAGACGGAAGCCAAGGTCAGCCTGAATTGTGATATGCGAAATAGGCATAACGTAACTTGTAATTCCCATTCACATGGATATGGAGAATAGGCATAACGTAATTTGTAATTCTCGTTTCGTAGATCAGAAGTCGAGGAATAGGCAAAACGTAAATTGTAATTCCCGATTTCGTTGGGAGGACCAGAAATAAGCATAACGTAATCTCTACTTCCAGTTGTGCGATGAACGTTGTATGCGTGGTATACTTATGTGTTACCTCCACCTTCAACGGATACGAGTCTCCCCCCGTCTATGGTATTTGAGTTTTAATACATTTTACGTTCGCGTGAGTATTGCTTCGTATTATGTTTTAATAAAGTGTTATATTTAAATGAATGGTTTCCATGATTTATGGGTTGAGGATTTTGTTGTCAACCGTATTTGAAGGTTTTGCCTAAATTAGATTTATTCACGTATTGGAGCGAGTTGGGATTGTAATTCATTTTAGAAAACACTTATTACCTTTCGAGAACTTTTTCTCATGGAATTTGGGTGCGTTGGAAAATGAGTCATTTAGATCATTTTGGGAAACTCTTTTGGAAATGAAAAATCTATGTCGCAAACTTTCATTTAAAGAATTATTTAAATCATGCTATAAACTCTTGAACTCACTAGGCGTTAGCCTAACCCTTTTTATTTGTCAGCATGTGCAACAGGTCTCATGTTGGGAGTAGTTCTAGTGACACGTGTGAAAGGTCGTGTGCTAGTAGAGTGCTCGAGAGGTGATTTGGATTAGTGAAGTCTTCCGCACTTAATTGGGACTAGCAACTTGTGTTGTGTTAAGTAACACCCGTTTAATTTATTTTATGGTGGGAATTATAATGTTTTAAATTCCGAGGTATTTTAAGGAATGAATTGTAGAAATGATTTTATCTACTGATTGGGTATTTTATTGAAATTTCATTTAGTTGCTCGTTCCAAATTCGAGGGTGTTACAAGTTGGTATCAGAGCATAACTTTGAGAGATTTAGGTGTTGATTTTGGATACCTAGACTCAAACTAGCATTCTTTTAAGTAAACGAGAGTGACATTCACCATTAGGCACTTTAAGATAGGATGTTTCGAGGTCAATGGATGTTGTTAGAAACGAGATACACATCACGAGTAGCAAGGATAGTCAGTTACGGTACGTTCATAGTGACATCTGGCCAGTGTCATGGTGAATCTACTAGTACTTGTGCATACTTGAATTACTTTAATGTGATGATCGTTGGGGTAGTGAAGAAGGTTTTAAGCTAGTAGTCGTTGGAATAGATGGACAATTCTAGCATTAGTCACTTGGAGTGACGATAAGCATGATAATTGCTTTAAGTAGACCGTTTCGGGTCAAGATTGATAATTGGATTAGAACCATAGGCTTATTGAGTCGACTTTGATTTTAGGAAAAAACGTAAGGTTAATTGATATAATTCCCAACTTGCCTTAAGAGGTTTGAATGTCCGGATGACAATAGTGGACCGGAGGGAATTGGAGGAGTATGAGTTGAGATGTTGAATTGCCGACTAAGTTATGCACAAAGTTTATTTTGAAAATAAATTGCATCAACTATTTCTTGTGTTTCAAATCTTTATATGGATTGTGTTGCAAATTTGGAAAATGTTTAGCACACACACAAGATTTTAAATCATGGTTTTGAAAGTGCATGAAACCATTTTATTGCGGTAGTTGCAAACTTCGCCGGGACTTGTTTTGTTTTATTTCATTATTGTTCAACATTTGTTTCGGATATAATGACATTCATATTTTTATGATGTTTAAGATGTTGGTCAAGTAACTACAGGTTGTGATTTTAACATTGGATATCCTCCACATATGTTAGAGTTTGGATGGAAAGTTATCTCCCATTATGTCTATGCAAAACTATTTTGGGAATATGTTTAGTGTGAGTTTAGCAAACAATATTGTTTATATGATATTACAACGGAAAGGGATTTTTGGGATTTTGGCTTTTAGGTCATGATTTTGCTTATTGCAATTTGACTTTTGGAAGCACAGTATTTGGTGCCATTTTATTGACTTGAGGTCACTGAGCTCGTTGAATTTCATGGAATTTTGTTGTACGACGTTTTGTGTCGTGTGGGTACAATTTTACAATGTGCATACTCCGTTTACTTATGTGAAGAATTTATGAGTTATGTTGGGTATTTTGTCCCGCTCGAGCTTTGTTAAGAAATGTTAATTTTATGCCATGAGGCGACTAAAAGGGATGAGTTTGGAACTTTAGTGTCGCGTGACTTCTCTTTCAAGAGTTTGTGTTAACAAGTAATTCGTTGCAAATAGTTCAGTGTATTGATTGATTTATACGTGACTTAAGTGATGCATGAGAGAACCCTTTGGGGGCATTGCATGATAATTTTTTTGGTGCGCTTTCGGCCAGTTGATTTTCTTATCACCATTTTATGTAAGTACATTATATCGATTAGGGGTATGCATAGCTTGGTAACCATTGTTTCTCAACACTTTGATAAACGAATCGGGAGTGAAAATATTTTCTTAACTCATTGTATAAATGATGGCCATTTGATCGAAGTGTGTTTTAGTGTTGGGAAATTGTAAGCCTTTTAATTTTAAAGAAAATGTATATTTTGAGCATTTTAACAAATGCACTTTTAAGCATTGACGTTTTAACACTTTATGTTATAAGTACGGAACTTTGATGAAAATGCGCTATGATGAAGATTTTAGAAAATCATTTGCCTAAAACTATAGTGCGCGAAATTTCTTATGTTTGAGCATCGACGCACACTGTCGGTACAATTTAAGGTTTGAAGTCGGTTTGAACCCTTGTTGGGTGTCTACCTTTTACTAACCTTTATTTTCTCATATGTTTTGGGAAAACGCATTGTGGTGTGCAAGTTTTTGTCAGAAACGTTTTGCTCGCGTGTCATTATGTGACCGGCTGAGGAAATTTTAGAAAATTGATTTAAAGAATTTTACCTTTCGGAATTTGATGTGAGCTATTTGGTGCATGTGTGCCATCACAAGAAAATTTCTAAGGAAATGTTACAAGTTTGCGTGCCTACCCTAATTTGAGGTTCCCTTATGATATTTTAGTCGATATTTTCAAATGATGGAAACTTATTGGTTTTGTCTTTAAATTGGAACTCACGTGAGTCATTTTGTGTTTTGACTAAGGTGTATTTATAAATCGTTTCATCATTTTGTATGATAAACTGGCGCGCACAAACTTTGTTGGTAAGCCTTTGTTCCATTTATGGTAAGAAAGGAATTTTAGAGTCAAAAGTCGTTGAACTTCTTTTGAAGTACGTGCAAAACTTTTGTTACACACAATTTAAAGTGGGCAATTACTTTACGTGCATGTCATGAATCAATCCATACTAGAACCGTGGCAGTTTATTTTAAAGAAGTTGTTTATTACGCTTTTGCGTTTTGTTGGTAATCTGAACTGCAATGAAATAATTTTCAATATGATTTTCATATGTAGGACGAGCGTGTCCATTTTTGCGTAACTACCGAATTGATGATAGTAGTTTTCTATGCGTACGATTTATTTGATATGAAAATCCTTGTGTTGGAAATTTTTGTGAAAGGTTTTGTTGATTGGCATATTTATTGAATAATTCACTTGAAAACCTTTAACTCGTAGGACCTTGAAAAGGGTAAGTAACCCAGTTAAGGGTAAGTGAGTATAGCACTTCGACGGTGGAAGGTTGGGTATTCCACGCGTGATAGTACTGTAGGCCGAATGATATCGGTTGAGGGGATGATGCACTTTTTAATTAAGATAATAAATTCGCAGTAACCTATATTGAGGTAGGTGGTATATTTAGGTTTGCAGGTAAGGATTGGAATGGATTGGATTTCATGTAAGGATTTGGAGGGATTTGGAGGGATTTGGATTGGGGGGGATTTGGAATCCCATCATGTGTTTGGTTTGTAGGATTTGGAATGGATTTGAATTCCACTCCATTATAAATCATGTTTGGTTTGCAGGATTAGGATTTGGATTTGGACTTGGATTTTTTTTTTGTAATTATTTTTTTGTGTTATAAAGAATTTGTTTTTATTGGTAAATTACCTTTTTATCGATTTTTCCAAAATTGTATATTTAATGACCAAATCTCTTTATTGTTCTAAAACACATATCAACCACTAAACTAGTTCAACCAAAATACATATTAACCACCAAATTGTTCTTCCAAATTGTTCTAACACACATTAACCAATAACCACCAAACTATTCTTCCAAATTGTTTAAAAACATATTAACCACCAAGTTATTCTTCCAAATTGTTCTAAAACACATTAACTACCAAATTATGGCACACACAAGAAGGGAGGGCGGAAGAAGTTTGGATTGGAGTGTATGGTTAACATCCCCACAACAGGCGCTGAGTCTAAACAAACAGCCCCTACGTGGAGATCATGCAGGTCGCACAGAAATCTGAGAGGAACCGTAGACTGGTTCGGGCTGCTGTGTGTGCGTCCAAGGTAGCTGTTGGGTCACCAAAGATTTGAAATTGACTCACCGATGTTTTCCCTAAAATCCTACTTAGAATATTTCAGTTTGGTTCTTCATATGACTTGTACATTATAGCAACTGTTCGGTGAAGTCGAAGATCAACCGAAACCAAGCTTGAAGACTCTCTACTTGTGGAAAATAGAAGACTCTTCTCAACAAACAAACAAGTCATCATTCACCGAAGTTGTCCTCACAATTCGGTGAACAACATGTCCACCGATTTTGTTCTCACAAATCGATGGTCAACATCTCCACCGATAATGCTTGCATTATTCGGTGGACATCTTCCACCGATGTGGTCTTCAGAAATCGGTGGACATCTTCCACCGATGTGGTCTTCAGAAATCGGTGGAACTCTTCCCACTGATGAGGATACTTAAATCGGTGGGATCTATGTGAAATTGGTTTCCTTGCAGATGTTTTCAAAGACCAATGACAATTGTATCGGTGAAACATCATCGGTATGATTGTCTTGGAATCCACATCAAGAAGATCATTTACTTCGGGACAAAATCTTCTTACAGGCAAAAGCAACCTTTTGTCTTATTATCTTTTTGGAAGATGTCCCTTCAGTATGGCTTCTATTCCTTGTTTCAAGAAAAAGGTGATAGTGACTTATCAGCCTTTTAGAAGTCCACTGGTACTTTTCCAAAGACCATTGGTTCGTTGCAAATGACTTGAGGATAATAGTACCATGCATTTAATGCTCAGTACCTTATCCTCACTATAAAAGGAAGATGAAGACTCCATACAAATTACGCTTTCTGGATTTCTCTCAGTGCAAGATTTTCATATTGCTTGATAACCTTATAGCCTTGCTCTTAGTGTTCTCTGCTGTATTGTTTAGTTTACTTTGTGAAAGATTGTTAGAATAGTTCATCTGTTCTTTTCCGCAACAGTCTTTAAGTTTCTTTGTGTAATTCTAGTTGAAAGTTTTTCAATATAAAGAATTAAAATTGTGAAAATTTTGAGTATTGTATTCAACCCCCCCCCCCTTCTACAATACTTGTTAAGCCATCTGGGACTAACAAGTGGTATCAGAGTAGAAAGTTTAATCCCATAAACTTGATATGCGATGGCTGCCTCTTCTTCTTCTACAATTGAAAACTCTTTTCAAAACAACTTTTCTGAGAATGGCTCCATAACCAAACCTCCTAAGTTTAATGCTAACAACTTCTCTTTGTGGAAGAGCCGCATGATGCTATTCATGGAGGGAGTGGATACTAAATATCCAACCATTCTCAAAGAGGGACCTATCATCCCCAGAGTTTGGGCTCGCTTTGAAACGCAGAGGCCTGGTAAAGAAAATTTGGAAAAAGAAATATCTAGTGATTCTGATGAAGAAAAATTCAGTGCTACTGGTCGTTACATCCTCAAAAATCCTAAGAATTTTACTGATGAGGAAAAACGTTTGGTCTCTCTCGACTCTAAGCTAAGAGCAATTATTGCACTCTCTCTTCCTGATGAGGTCTATCACTCTCTGGTTAACTTTGAAACTGCCAAATAGATGTGGACCACTCTATGTGTACTGTACGAAGGTACTGTGGAAGTAAAGAAATGTAAAAAGATTGGTCTCATTAGAAAATATGAACTATTTGCTTTTGAAAAAGGAGAATCTCTTCCTAGCTACTATAATCGTTTCAACTCTCTCTTAAATGATCTGAAGTTATTGGGCAGAGTCTATGATAATGAGGAAGTCTTAAGCAAGTTCATGGATTGTCTTCCAGATTTCTGGGAGAATATATGTACTTGCATTAAAACTACCAAGGACCTTGAGTTCATGCCCTTAACTGTCCTTTATGGAACTCTCTTCAATTTTGAGCAAACAAAGTTACAAAGGAAATCTTTCATCAAAGAGATAAAGAGCTCTTCTATAGCTCTTATCAGTGAAAGCTCCAAGAAATCTCCAAGAAATCTCAAAATGTTCCTAGAATCACCTATCCGTCATCAGACTCTGAAAATGACAGCCAAAATAACTCTACCCACCAAACGGAGGCATATCTTAGTGATGCTGATGATGAAGGTGAGGAAATTATGGTTGAACATTTGTCTGAAGAAATGGCAATGATGGCTGGCTTTAAGAACAAATTTCGTCCTTTCATCAAATCCAGAAACTTTAGAAAATCTTCTGCTTCCAAGACTTCATCTGATAAGTCAAATGAAGAGTGCTTTAACTGTGGCAAGAAATGACACTTTGCATCTGAGTGTAGGAGTAAGCGTGTTACTAAGTCTAGGAACCCATCCTCTGACAAATATTCTTCAAAGAATGAGAAACCCAGAAATAATCCTTTCAAATCAACCTTTTCCAAAAAGGATTCCCAATCCTCTTCCTTAGACCATCAGGAGCGCGCTGAGAAGTATAAAGCCAAGTACAAGAAAGAGAAAGAAAGGAGTGAGGGTCTTGAAAGAAAAGGAAAATGTCTAATGGCAGAAACTCATAACTGGGATGAAGAAGACACCTCTGACAGTGATTCTAACAATATGTGCTTCATGGCCATTTCTGAAGAGATGGAGGATTCTGACAAAGCTATCTCTCCAATGGCTCTTGTGTCGACTGGGTGCTCGACAGCTTATGCTCAGGTACATCCTTTTAATGAGATGAGTGATAGTGAAAAGATAGATGCGTATGAATCTTTAACCAAAGACTTTTATTCTGTCAAAGATAGCAAGAATAGAAAATCTGCTCAAGTGAAAGAACTCAAATCTGAACTTGAAATTTGCATGTCTAAGCTTAAAAAGTTTAAGGAAACCAAAGCTGAGCTTGAGGACTTGAAAACTATAAATCATGCGATTTCAAAAGAAAAGAACTCGCTTTTTAAGGAACTTAAAAAGGAGCAAGAGGTTGTAAGAAAATGGACAGATTCTTCAAAAAATCTTGAACAGCTCTTTCAAAGTCAAATCAGTGGAAAGAGCAAATTCGGTCTAGGATTCGGCAAAGTCTATCCTGAAGTTTCTTCCCATGCACCTATTCCTATCTCCAGTGTGTGGGATGATGCATCTGATTCAAGTTCTTGTGATTCCATCTCCTTAAATTCTTTAGATCTGGGTGAAGCTCGAAAATATGGAATATTTATAAAAGCAAAAGAGGCTTCCTCAATTCAATTCATTGAGGAACTTGACTCTGATGAAATTTCAAAACTCGTCCCTGATCTCTCAAAAAGATCAACCTTTGATGAAGCCTCTTCCTCAAACTCCTCAAAAGTCTCATTGCTGAAAAAATCAAACCACACCGATGATCCTCCAATACCTCTCCATGAGTTATTAAAGTCTATTCACATAGATGAATACTCTGAACCTAAGCCCTCAAAGATTCCCAAAAGAGAACCTCAAGTTCCCACAAAAGGTTTTTCATCTTCTGACAAAGGGAAATCGGTGGTCGAATCAGTGGCCATTTCCCATCCCAAAAGATTCACCCCAAAGAATTTTTCTGGTAACACTTCTAGTCTTCCTATTCCAAGATCTGTTCTTTTGAAAAAGTCAAACCCCAAAGAATCATCCAACTCTCCAATCCACAACTCTGACAAAGGAATTCCTGGGTCCAAACCTTCTGCTTTGTTCTCTTCTAACACGGTAATAAAACCTAATGTTAAAAGCCTAAACAGGAAAAGTGGTCATAGTGTTAAAAAGATTTTTATCTATAGAAAATGCTATAACTGTGGTGACACGTTTCACTTAGCTAAGGATTGTCCCAAGGAAAGAATAGATAGAACCAATTCAAAGGACTCAGTTTCTTCTAACCCCAAAGGACCCATTACAAAATGGGTACCAAAGAACTAATCTGTGTGTGCATGCAGGTTTCTGAGCACCATCAAATATGGTATCTGGATAGTGGGTGCTCACGCCACATGACCGGAAACAAATCTCTTCTCATCAACTATGTGTCTGGAAAGGGTCCATCTGTCACTTTTGGTGACAACTCTAAAGGCTACACCAAAGGCTATGGAACTCTCACAAATGGATCTGTCACTTTCAATAAAGTGGCATTTGTTGAAGGTCTCATGCATAATCTTCTCAGCATTAGCCAACTGTGTGATCTTGGATATAAAGTTATCTTTGAACTTTGTATCTGTACTGTTGTGGACAAAAACTTCAACGTGATGTTATCTGGAAAAAGGATGGAAAATGTCTATGTCATTGACATGGGACTGAGCAACAATTCATCCAATGTCTGCTTTGTGTCAGATGACTCATCCAAAAGGAACTGGTTATGGCATAAACGTCTCTCTCATCTTAATTTCAAAACCCTCCATAAAATTTCAAATAAAGAGTTGGTGACTGGTATGCCAAAACTGAATTTTGTCAAAGAAAAGCTGTGTGATGCATGTGAAAAAGGGAAGCTCACCAAAACATCCTTCAAGACAAAGCAATGCTCTTCCATCACCCTTCCACTGCAGATGCTGCACATGGATCTATGTGGACCTGTCAGCACTCTTAGTCTAGGAGGAAAAAGGTACATTCTTGTAATTGTTGATGAATTTACCAGATATACTTGGGTCTTTTTTCTCAGGTACAAAAGTGATGCTACTGAAGAAATCATCAATTTTGTCAAGAAAAATGAAGTTCTGAATGGCCAACTTGTTCGATCAGTAAGAAGTGATAATGGCACTGAATTCAGAAACAGTGCTCTTGAAAACTTCTTTACTGAGAAAGGAATTTCTCAGAACTTTTCTGCAGTACGAACTCCACAACAAAATGGTGTGGTGGAAAGGAAAAATAGAACTCTGTGTGAGGCTGCCAGATCCATGCTAAGTGAATCAAATCTACCTACCTATTTTTGGGCTGAAGCTGTTAACACTGCTTGTTTTACCCAAAACAGGTCGGTAATCTCTAAAAGGCATGATAAAACCCCATATGAAATTTTCCATGGCAGAAAACCAAATATTGGCTTTCTTCATGTGTTCGGCTGTGTGTGTTTTATTCTAAATGATCGTGACAACCTTGGGAAGTTTGGTCCCAAAGCGGATGAAGGAATTTTTGTTGGATACTCTCTTCCCTCCAAAGCTTATCGTGTGTTCAACCTAAGGAGAAAATGCATTGATGAATCTATTCATGTCAAGTTTGATGATTTGAGATCCTCATCTCTTCCAAATGATGATGATGATGAACTACACAGATGGATCTCCTCATGCATCGGTAATGCTCCCCAAACCAACTCCACCGATGCTTCTCCCATTACATTGAACCCACAAATTCCTTCTACCGAAAATAATCAAGTTGGGTCACCTTCTATATCTCCCACCGAAATTGACCATGTCACCACCGATGTACCTCTTCCCACCGACGCTCATCCCTTCATCGATCCCATTGCCTCACACCGAACCTCTGATCCCACAATTTCTTCACCCCAAACACAAAACATTCCACCACCTTCACCTCCTGCAACCAAATGGACCAAAGATCACCCCATAGACCATAGACCAAATCATAGGTGATCAGCAAGCAGGTGTCCAAACTCGTAGAGGAGTTGAAAATATTTGTCTCTATGTGAATTTTCTCTCTCTTATTGAACCCAAAAAGATTGATGAAGCTCTCTCAGATCCTTGTTGGATCACTGCCATGCAAGAAGAACTTTCTCAGTTTAAGAGAAACAAAGTTTGGAGATTGGTTCCCAGACCCCGAAAGAAGACAATCATTGGAACCAAATGGATATTCAGAAACAAGATGGATGAAGATGGTACAGTTATCAGAAACAAGGCAAGACTAGTAGCTCAAGGATACAGACAGGAAGAGGGCATTGACTATGATGAAACATTTGCCCCTGTTGCAAGACTTGAAGCTATAAGAATCTTTCTGGCTCATGCTGCCTACATAAATCTTAGGGTCTTTCAAATGGATGTTAAAAGTGCCTTCCTCAATGGGGAACTTGCAGAGGAAGTCTATGTGAAACAACCTCCTGGCTTTGAAGACTCAGCTCATCCAGACTATGTGTACAGACTTGACAAGGCTCTTTATGGTCTCAAGCAAGCTCCTCGTGCTTGGTATGACACTCTTGCCAACTTCCTTCTAAAGCATGGATATTCCAGAGGTAAAATCGACAACACTCTCTTCATCAAGGAAACCTCAGGTAATCTCATTCTTGTCCAAATCTATGTTGATGACATCATCTTTGGTGCCACTGATGAATCACTTTGTGATGAGTTTGCCTCTCTCATGATGAGTGAATATGAAATGAGCATGATGGGAGAGCTTACATTCTTTTTGGGCCTTCAGGTCAAACAAACTTCAGAAGGAATATTTATAAACCAAAGTAAATATATTCGTGACCTTCTAAAGAAATTCAACTTTCTAGATAGCTCTCCTATGAAAACTCCCATGGCACCACCTTTGAAACTCAATGCTGATCTTAAAGGTGAATCTGTGGACATTACCCTTTATCGAGGAATGATTGGTTCTCTTTTGTACTTAACTGCCAGCAGACCGGATATTATGTTTGCTACTTGTCTATGTGCCCGTTATCAGGCCAATCCTAAAAAATCACATATCGGTGGACTCAATCTCTTGTTAATATCCTAAAGTCCACCGACGCCTCTCAAGCCTTAACACCGAAGTCTTTTC
This sequence comes from Saussurea involucrata, assembly GCA_033807775.1. Classification (NCBI taxonomy): domain Eukaryota; kingdom Viridiplantae; phylum Streptophyta; class Magnoliopsida; order Asterales; family Asteraceae; genus Saussurea; species Saussurea involucrata. The sequence continues at coordinate 17,964,352 of CM066325.1, forward strand.
GGTGTTCAAAAACAGCTACACCGACATCGTTCTTGAACTTCGGTAGAAAAGTATAACACCGACATCGTTCTTGAACTTCGGTAGAAAAGTATAACACCGACATCGTTCTTGAACTTCGGTAGAAAAGTATAACACCGACGTGTTTACACCGAAATACAAATCTCTGTACACCGAAATCAACCAATTCCCAAATCTTATCGAATACACTTCCCCATGCTTCCATAAGCCGGAAAACCCTAAGTGTCAGGATGAGATGTGACCATTCCCATTCCAAGTCGTATTCTTTCACGCATCCCAAAACCTCATCATGACTTTTCATAATTTCTTTTAAAAACCGTTCCCTCTCACCCTTATAAAAACCCCTTCTTCCTCAACACCTCCGATTCTCTCAAACCTGCAAATCTCTCGAACCCCACTCATCCCTCAAACCTTCTTCTCCATTATCTTACTTCCCACACTTGATCTCTCTCTCGACCTCATCTCACTCAATGGCATCTTCCAGAAATGCAACTCCCACACGGTTTGAAGACCTCAAGTTCAACCCATGCAATCATGTCGCTCGTTTCGAATCAGATCCATCTCATCCCGAGTTCTCCACGATAGCTAAGTTTCTCACTCGCTCCCCTCTTCTTCATGCTTTTTCTTGCAACCCCAAGATGAGCAAAATGCTCATTGGGAACTTTTGGTTAACCTGTGTGTACGATCCCTCAAACGAAGCCATTCACGCTTCCATTCTTACCAATGAAGAAGGTGATCACGACCTTACGTTTGGGGTCGACGATGTTCGCCTCGCCCTCAAAATTGACGCTTTTCCAACCTACGAAGACATGTTTGTGGAAACCATACATGAAGATGTTATTCAAACAACCGGCTATGTGATCGACGATTCCTCCAAAAGTTCTAAAGGCCCTGGTACTCTTCTCCGTAGCAAAATGGGAGGCATATGGAACTTCTTCTTTGCCCATGTTATTCACTGCCTCTCTCGCAAAACTAGTGGGCATGATCATTCACCGTCATACATCACAAAGCTCGCCCATGCCCTCATCTTTCAAAGAAAAGTCGACTTCGCCCAATACTTCTTTTCTGAACTTGTCGAGGTAATCAAGCATCCCAAGAAGTGTTACGTTGCCTATCCGCGATTCATCTCGATGATCATTCAGCACAAGCTCAACAAGGTATTAGAGACGGATCGAAAATCTCAAGCGCCCCGATTCATGTATGATTGGTCTTCCCCAGTTGTCGGTCTCAAAACACTAAATGTAGGACCTCTCGCCACCGACAAACCGTTAAGACAAGGTATGATTTCTCTCGCTCTCTCTCCCGATCTACATTGGGGCGATGCGGAAATTCCCGGATTTAAACACCCGAAAGTTCCCAAAGCACCCCATGATGTAGTGGCCCCATCCTCCCTTACTCGAGTAAAGTCGGGCGGCGCGAAAAAGAAACAACGTACGGCCCCCGACACCTCCGCACCCGCTTCTAGAACTATGCCACCGAGAGATCCCTCGGAGGCTTCCCCGGTTCAATCCCCTTCTCATAAGCGGAGGCACTCGTCTTCCCCTTCGAGATCTCTTTCAAAGAGGTCTCGGAAACCATCGGCCCCACCGTCTAATCCAACTGTCGATTCTCGAAAATCGCCAGTTGTTGAACTTCAACCCTCCAGGCCAAGGGAATCCGCCATTAACCCCACCGACTCCTCTGTTGCCTCTCAAAAGGTTTCAGTTGTACAATTGGAGAAACCTCAACCTACCTCCCCACTCAATTCTTTGGGTGGTGGAGATGACCTCGAGGTCTCTCCCCTCGAGGGTACTGATTTTTCACTTCACGACTTTCCACCCGATCTCTATGAGATCGATGATGAAGCACAACTCGCCTTGAGTTCCCCCCCATTACCTCCACCCCCACATGATTTCTTTGATTTTCTTTTAGCGGACACTGGTTCTCCCCGAACCATCCCGTCCACCGAAGAGAATCCCACCGAGTCTCCCTCGCCGAAGAACCAATCCACACCACCGATCGTTTCCCCACACCGATCACCCACCCCACCCCGATCCCCTCCACCACCGAGAATCCTCTATACCGATGTCATGTCAACTTTCCTCCCAAATCTCATCACCGAAGCAGATCCCCAACGCCTCCGATTTTCTTTCCCAGAAATCGGTGGTCAGACCTCTTCAAACATTGGCCGCCACTCTGCTTTTCTTCAATCCACCATTTCGTTGCTCTCCCAAGCAAACTCCAGAATAACCATGCTCGAGTCTCAGTTGCCACGAATTCTTCTCGATGCCATTACCGATGCCCTGCGACCGATAAATGATACAGTCTCTTCCCTATCTTCAAAAGTGGAGTCATTTTCAAAAACCTCCACCGACACTACCAACACCGAGCAATCTCAATGGGAGATGGACTTGGGGGATTTCTCCTTGGTTCCCGATACCACCACTAAAAGCTTGGCTTCTCTGCACTCAAAGTTTGACAAGGTGTTTCATGAATTGGGTTTTAAGCTTCCGGCTGTTGCTGAGGGGGAGAAAACCACTGCTCGACCGAAATTGCCTTACATCAAGAGATTTACCAGCAACAAGTCTCCACCGAAAACCTCTCCGCCATCACCGAAATCACCTAATTCTTCACCGACTCATACAGGGACCACCGAATCAGTCGCTTCACCGATCAAGTCCCCATCGGCCGTGGAAATTGATGCATCAACTGAGGGGGAGCAATCCAGCAAAGCTCCCAAAGACAAAGGGAAGAAAGTTATTTCGGCCGAAGACTTGGCAAAAAAAGAAAAGAAGAAAAAGGATTTGGCTAAGTATGGGGCTCGACCTGAAGGTGCTGAAACTCTTAAACTCAAGCCTCAATCCCAAGAAACCACCACCGATCTCGGTCTTTCTCCTCAGGAACTTGAGGAAGCTAAACTTGCTCAAATTGCTTTAGATAAATCTAAAGCCCTCTCTATGAAAGCTGCCGAAGAAGAAGCCGCTAAAGCAAAATCCACCGATGCCATCGGAATCCAGAAATCGGTACTAAGTGCCGTTGAAGAAGAAAAGAATGACGAAATAAGTTGGTATAAGAAGACCATGCACCACCGAAGTAGCAGAGCCCAAATCTCAAATGTTAAAATTGCTACTTCCAAAGTCAACCCGAAGGATATCAGGCTGATCGTCAACAGAGATGATGGTTTGCTGAAAAGTTTAACAGATGCTCATCTCAAAAATCTCGGCCTCACCGAATTGTATGAGATCTCTAAACATCTAGTCAAAAGTGCAAACCCGAAGAAAGACACTTTTATCAAATGCATTGAAGGTTTGATAGAAAGGATGAAGGAGATCAAAAGAAAACACAACATCATCCTTTCCTCCGATGAAAGGGCAAAACTTCAATCAATGAAAGAAGAAATCCGTCTTCCCTTAGTCAAGAATCCTACCGACAAAGTGTTCAAAGAAATGGCAACGGAAGGAAAGATCCCAAATGTAAGCAACTTAAATCTTTCCCTCCCTACTTCGGTGCCATATCCTACTACGACATTGAGCCTCTCACCGATTCCCGGGTTGTTCTTCAATGATGGTTACAGTCGTCGTGCGTTCTTCAGATTTGCTCAAATTGCCATAGCCGACACCCTGTTTCTTCAAGGCATCACCAACCTATTTCCAAACATTCCCGAAGCTCAACCTTTCTTCAGAAATGTGTTGGAAGAAATCAAGCGCAGGCAATTTTCCAAGAAGTAGGTTCTCTCTTTCAATGGTGCTTGTAATAGTCTGTTTATCTTCTTACATTTGTACGAGAAAACTTATCTAAATACAAGTACCTTTCTATTTGAATTTTTTTTTGGTACATAACTTTACTTTCATTTACTTATATATATTGTACATAGTATACATACTCATACAAAATAAAAAGATCAAAAAGAACAAAAAGAATGGTCTATGTGAAAAGAACCCAAAAAAAGAGTAAAAAGCGTCAAAATGCATTTTAATCTTTCATACTCCTAAATATTCTAAGAAAGGAGCTCAAATTCAAATAGGGGGAGATTGTTGGGTCACCAAAGATTTGAAATTGACTCACCGATGTTTTCCCTAAAATCCTACTTAGAATATTTCAGTTTGGTTCTTCATATGACTTGTACATTATAGCAATTGTTCGGTGAAGTCGAAGATCAACCGAAACCAAGCTTGAAGACTCTCTACTTGTGGAAAATAGAAGACTCTTCTCAACAAACAAACAAGTCATCATTCACCGAAGTTGTCCTCACAATTCGGTGAACAACATGTCCACCGATTTTGTTCTCACAAATCGGTGGTCAACATCTCCACCGATAATGCTTGCATTATTCGGTGGACATCTTCCACCGATGTGGTCTTCAGAAATCGGTGGACATCTTCCACCGATGTGGTCTTCAGAAATCGGTGGAACTCTTCCCACTGATGAGGATACTTAAATCGGTGGGATCTATGTGAAATTGGTTTCCTTGCAGATGTTTTCAAAGACCAATGACAATTGTATCGGTGAAACATCATCGGTATGATTGTCTTGGAATCCACATCAAGAAGATCATTTACTTCGGGACAAAATCTTCTTACAGGCAAAAGCAACCTTTTGTCTTATTATCTTTTTGGAAGATGTCCCTTCAGTATGGCTTCTATTCCTTGTTTCAAGAAAAAGGTGATAGTGACTAATCAGCTTTTTAGAAGTCCACTGGTACTTTTCCAAAGACCATTGGTTCGTTGCAAGTGACTTGAGGATAATAGTACCATGCATTTAATGCTCAGTACCTTATCCTCACTATAAAAGGAAGATGAAGACTCCATACAAATTACGCTTTCTGGATTTCTCTCAGTGCAAGATTTTCATATTGCTTGATAACCTTATAGACTTGCTCTTAGTGTTCTCTGCTGTATTGTTTAGTTTACTTTGTGAAAGATTGTTAGAATAGTTCATCTGTTCTTTTCCGCAACAGTCTTTAAGTTTCTTTGTGTAATTCTAGTTGAAAGTTTTTCAATATAAAGAATTAAAATTGTGAAAATTTTGAGTATTGTATTCAACCCCCCCCCCTTCTACAATACTTGTTAAGCCATCTGGGACTAACAGTAGCCTCTAAGTCGTGATGCAAGGTTCGTGCCCAAGGAACTCGCTAATCGAGATGGGCAGGACAACTTTGGTTGAGTCGGGGGCTTACTGGATTAAGCCGCTGTTTAAGCATTGAGTGCAGGGGCAGCGGCTGGATCATTAAGCTGTTGTCCCTGGTTATGGATTTTTTGTTCAGCAGCGCCGGGCCGATTGCAGGCTGTTGTGATTTGTTTGTGCAGGGGCTGGATCATTAAGCTGCTCACCCTGCTTGTGGCCTGTTTATTCAGCTGCTGCTGTTCAGCAGTGCTGATTGGCGCCTAAGGGCTGTTGTGGCTTGTTTGTTATATTATATTATATATATATATATATATATACTGCAATTATGAATGTCAATAGCTACTGTCAAAGATCACTGCAATTATGTTGTCAATAGCTATTATCAAAGGAAAGGCCTGTTTTCTTTGGCACAACTACTGTCAGCTCAACAACAAGGATTCTTCTACATTCATTTTTTTATTTCTTTAAAAAACAATTATTCCAACACTTGATACATCTACCAATTTTATGTTTACATTATTATTTTCACATTTTTAATATATATATATAGATGATATAACTTAAAATATGATCCGTTTAACATATAATTAATTTATTTGGAAGTGGAGGAGTGACATGAATTACTCCCTGTATCATGTATGCAACCAAACAAAACTCTTTTTAATAAAAGATGGATGGGATCAATCATATACATACACATACATATCTGCAGATTTGTGTTCAAAAGAGTATATCTTATTATGTCATTTAGTACAGACATTTTATAGATATCGAATGCTAATAAATGTTCAATGTTCAGCTGGAAATGAAAGGTGAATATAACAATTTCAGGGTATGTTTTTCTAGCAAACACAAAACAATGAAAAGGATAAAATTTTGCAAACAAAACATTATGTAAATCAATGCATCAGAAAGATTCTCAAATTTGAAGCCCACTTTTTGTTTCTTGATTATTTTTGTGTTAGAGAGTTATCGACAAAACAATGCATCTAAGGGGCTGTTTGTTTACCTCTTAATGGTTCCATTAAGAGGCAACCTCTGAATCGCTAAGAGGTCAATCCTGTTTGGCAAAAAAAACGTCTGCCTCTTAATGGTTCTAAAACCCTCTAAATGATTTAGCATCCTGGGCCTCCCTTAACCATTCAGCACTCTGATTTCATTCTAAACAAATACCAAACAACCATATTTCATTTTGCACTGTATCGTAAAAGCCTCTTAATCATTCTGACCACTTAATCATTCTGCACTAAATCATTCAGATATCAATTAAATTCCACCAAGTTGCATGATTGTCATTGGTTTTTTCCTTAGTAAATTCAGTTTTCATTTGCTAGGAATTGTTAATTAACTTATTGATGCTATTTTCAGATTCTGAATGCATAGGATCATCTTAAAATATTGGATCATGGATCAAGTATGTAGTTGCTTGTAGCCAAGCAAGGTTCGTACAAGATGCATATAGAAATGACATGTTTAGTTGTGTACACATTCAAATTGTTCAAAAACATATTAACCACCAAGTTATTACTATGACAGTATGACAGGAGGTATATGATTAACAGAAACCTTAATGAACAAAAAGAACAGAACCCAATTGCAATTACCAGCTAGAACAAACACAAATAGTTATCAGAATTCAGAAACTGGGACAGCAAAATCAATACACACATATACATATATGAACACATTTCTGTAGGAGTATACATAGATTGGTAGAATTAATACCTACTGGTGTGAAGCAGTCGTAGGAAGAAGACAGTGGCTGTTGCGATTTTTCTTTTTGGGGAGAGTCTATGGAGGAGCCAATAGACGACAGGTAGTTGTGGTCTGTGGAGATAACACAGAGAGAGGGTTCAAAATTGATGGCCGCCTGTGACTGTGATTGAAGAAAACGGGGATAAATCAAGCAGAGCAGATAAGCCGAAATCAAACTACCATGAAAAGATATATAGATCAAGGAAGTAGTAAGAAGACAGAAAACGAACCCGCCGGAGATTGAGAAAATCGGCGACTGTGGAGACTGGAGCTCGGCAGCTAATTTTGAACCAGAGATTAGGGCTTAGGCCATCCGTATCCATACCCTCAAACTCTCTTGCCACCCTCAGCGCAACATCAGCTTTTCTCCTTACCCTCTCCTTACCCTAAAGTAGAGTACCCATACCCTCAAACCCTCTTGCCACCTCATTTTTTTTTAATTCTTTTATTTATACATTTAATTATTTAACAAAATAAAAATATTTATATATTTTTTAATAAATAAAAATAAGATAAATAATAAAAATAAAAATTCATATCATTCATTAAAAATAAAAATTACAAAATTCAAAACGCTAAAAAAATAAAAATTACAAAATACAAAACGCTAAAAATCATGATATTTTCTAATAATTGCTTTTATCGCTAATATATATAGTGTGATTAAAATAAAATAAAATTAAAAAATAAAATAAAATTACATATAGCCGTTGGAGTTATTATTTTCAAAATTTAAAAAAAAATTAAAAAAAAAACAAACCATCCGGATCAATCGGGTTGGGGAACCCGGGGCTGGAAGCCCGCTGTGAGCCCGAGCCCCCCGTACCCATTCCCGCTGAACCCGTAGCCAGCCCGAGCCCTAACCCGCCTCCGCTACGGATGGCCTTAGGAGCAAATATGAAATCCATGGGATTTGGATTTGAAATTCCGACTCTTCCCAAAGGATTTCCAAATCCATCAGGCATAAGATTTTAAAAAAGTCAAAGGATTTTTAAGTCGGTCAATATTTTCCATTCCTCCAAACTCTTCCAATTCCAATTCCAATTCATTCCCGCAAACCAAACACGCCCTTAGTATTCACCTATTAGAAGCACCAACAAACTTAATGGTCATAGTTACCGTAACTAGTTACAATTAGTACCATCTAATTTTCGTTGTAAACTGTAGCTTTTGTAGCTGAAAACTTATTTATTAATAATAGAAATGAAACAATCCTTATATATATACAACTTTCATTGCATACCTGTATGAGTACAGACAATTTCAGCATTAATTGAGTAATTATCTACAAATAACCAAATATGTCACAGTATACAAGTCTCACCACATACCTAATTACTTGGAACAAAACATAGCATACCAATTTATAAACTTGTGACTTCCATTTGATTCTTCAACTGTAACATCTTGTTTAAGGAACCAACATAGATTATGATGATGTAGATAATTATATACATGGATCCTCCTGTTCTGCTGCAAAAAAGAAGCCAGAGAGATTATTGGTAATTATGTCACATATGTTTATACCATTTCTTGGATAACGGTAATTTTAACGGTCGGGATGATAGTTCTATTATCCCATAGTATCTCTAACAGCTTTGCTAAAATAGAAGAAAATGAGTTTTTGTTTCCTAAACCTCTCTAACAACTTTGCTATCTTGTTATAATAGAGAAAACCTGAAAATTTTATAAGTTTAGAGAATTCTCTAAAAGTTGATGGTAGGAGAAAGAAATGATTATTTTGTTCAATCCCACCAATGAGATTGAACTTTTATTATTTTATATTCAGATTTTTTTAAATGAATAAATTAGAGAATATTATATTAATATAACTTATGTTAAAATCTCTAAAATAGAAAACCCGTTGGAGATGAATGTAATTCTTTTTAGAGATTTTAACTTTTGGTTCTCTGTTTTAAAAAAAATTATAAAAAACCTGTTGTTAGAGATGCTCTCATAAATTCTATTATCTTATTTAATCTCTCACACCTCTTCAGGAATCTCAAAGAAAATTAGGACTATGATGCATACAAATTAATAAGTTGTAGCCCAGTGGCCGGTAACATCCCTGGAGGGTCAGTGGTTGAAGTCCTGACTACCTGGGTTCGAGTCCCTTGGTGATCACTTCTACGGTATCCCGATGACAGGGACGGACCTGGTGAAGGTCACGTGGTGGCACGTGCCACCGTATTAGTTTTCCGGCGAAGGGGGAAAAATCCATTTTCGTAAAGGTGTTGCCGTATCGATTTATATAAAGTTACTATATAATTTATTTAATGCAATGATTTTCAAAAATTAGCTTTAGCGCAGTGGCGGAGCGCTTTTGTTGTTGTGTGTGTGCTGTGTTTGGTCCAGAGTTCGAATCCCTCCATTTACATTTTAGCTTCTTCCAACAAATTTTTTATTTTTGCTTATGTGTGTACGTGTCTGTACCCATGAACCCATCTTAACATCCAGCCCAATTTCCCCAGTCCAATAGGCAATAGTGAATAGTCCATGTTATTTAGATTTTACTGATTTACTTTTTACCCTCATTCTTGATGACTTGATTGAACGATTTCCAACCACAACACAAAATCGATCTCACTCAGCAGAGCCACTCACAAAATCGAATGAATCAACTTGCTCCGCTCACCAAATCCAGTCCGATTTGAATGAATTAACACGTCGAGGACAAATTTAGGAATTGGTTCTCAATCGTAAAAAAACATACTTTTTGTGTTCATTTTTGGGTATATATTGACCGTTTTCAAAGGATGAAGACGGGTGGGTACAAATTTAGGAGTTGATTCTCGATCCTATTAAAACATATTTTTTGTAATTATTTTTGGGTTTATATTATATTATATTATTATATGGTGCCACCATCTGAAAATTTGTCTAGGTCCGTCCCTGTCCTGATCGTGGGCCTGCCCAATTGGGCCGGGTCGTGGGTCGAGGGGGATTAGTCTGGGTGGCACCCTTAAGTGGGAGCCCAGGATACCCCCGGAAAGCGTGTGTGTGTGTTGCCTTTAAAAAAGATAGTGATGCATTACCTAGAGAAGAAATAGGGAAACCTATATACTTCAGTTTGATACCAACGCCATTAGATCATCATCGGTAATAACCTATATTATAACTCACATTCGACAACAGTTAAAACATTTTTTTCTAACATAGAAAACGCTCAGAGCATCTCCAACAGCTTCCCCAAAATGGGGAAAATGGAGAAAATAGGAATTTTGGGCTAATATTTTGCTCCAACGGCTTCTCCAAAACGGAAAAAATGGAGAGAGAAGGTTTTTTTCTTCCAAATATGGAGATCATTCCAAAAATGATTACCAAGTGAGAGGACCAATAAGAAACTTTGAAAATAAATATGCAGAGAGAGAATTAATATTTTAATAGGTGGATGAAATATTTTAATATTTTAACTAATGTTGAATTCTCCACAATGGGGAATCTGTTGGAGATAAATGTATATTTTTTTGGAGATTTTGGCTTATTGTTCTTCATTTTGGAGAAATTTTGGGGAATCTGTTGGAGATGCTCTCAATACCATGAAAAGAAGATTTTCACTACCTTTTTCATTTCAGCTACGGATTTAAATCGCCAAAAGAGATCATTAAGTTCCTTTCCTTTGAAATAATAACCAAGCTGAAGAGAAATAGAACAGATGTTTAGTTCATAACAACAAAGGTGTCGGTTACTTGTTTCATTTGGCGCCGTACATAAATATTATATACTTCAAAAAAAAGGTGTCGGTTACTTCATTTAAAATACCAAGAGTTCAACATTGCGCTATATATACCTCAAAAAGTTTAGCTTTCAAAGCATGGCGTCCACTGTACAGAAAATTTTGAAAATCATTAGACAACTCAACTAATGGAATGCAGTAAGCGAGGGCCGAGGGGGCACTTTTAAAAAAATTAACAAGTTTTTTAGAACATTTTTCTAATAAAGCGTCATATTAACTATTTTATAGGACTTTACTTGATAAGGTGTCCTATAAACACAAGTGTCTTATAAAAATATGAGTTTATAAGACACTTTTCAAAAGCGTCCTATAAAATTAGTTAATACAACACTTTATTTTGAAAATGTCCTAAAAATTTGTTAAGTCGCTCAAAAAGCGTCCTATAAACTTATTGTAATTCTTTTAGATAGGATGTTTCTTTGTTTGGTCCTATAAAACACTCTATTAGGATGCTTATTTATTTTAGACATCCTATAAACTCAAATTTGTTGCATCGACTTCTTCAACAGCAAATAATCATCAAACATATATCTCCGAGACCAAACCATATAAAGTAACAAACTACATGTCACGATACCTAAGTTTTCCAAGTGTAAGTCCAGAGTCATTAAATCGGTGAAGTCCAATATCTTCCGGACACATGATTTCATATGTGCTTTTGTTCTTTAGCATTCCGTCCTAAGTACAACGTACATAGAAAGCAAGGTTATATATATGTAGTAAGCTAAATGGAAGTTATTAGAGCAAGCCACATAACAATGTACAAACAAAGAGCAACCTGATGGATTCCACTTTCATGAGCAAAAGCATTAGCACCAACAATGGCCTTGTGTGGCTGCACCAGCATTCCACTATACTTTTCCACCTAAATATCACATGTGCAGAGTGAATATATAGAGAGAGAAAGGTATATATATATATATATATATATATAAGTGGTGAAATAGATTATTAGAAATAAGGCTTTGGTATATACCATCTTGCTAGCCATGACAATATGTCTTGTATTGATGCCAGTATAAAGACCACCTAATGCATCTCCTTTGCTTTTCATAATCATTACCACCTGTGCTCAATATATAAACAAGTCATCCAAAAGTATATACATTAATTATTTAGGCTGTTAAAGAAATACAACACCAAAAGTAAAACTCAAGTTTAAATAGTTTGAGAACCAAGATCCAGTTAGATATGGACATATGACGTCTAAAATAAATAAGCGTCCTAATAGAGTGTTTTATAGGACCTTAGTTTACAGAACCCAAAAAAACGTCATATCTAAAAGTGTTATAATAAGTTTATAGGACGTTTTTGAACGTGGTAACAACATTTTCAAAATAAAATGTCGTATTAGCTAATTTTATATATAGGACGTTTTGTGCAAAATGTCCTATAAACCCATATTTTTAGACGACACTTGTGTTTATAGGACAGTTTTTCAAATAGTGTCCTATAAAATAGTTAATATATAGGACGCTTTATTTGAAAATTGTTCTAAAAAACTTGTTACGATGTCCAAAGACGTCCTATAAACTTTTTGAAACATTATTAGATAGCACATTTTTTTGTTTGGTCCTATAAAACATCCTATTAGGACGCTTATTTATTTTAGACGTTCTATAAACTCAATGTTGTTATAGTGGCGGGCTATTGACTAATTCTTTTCTATGCCTATGTTTAATTTCATTTGATATTCATTGTGGATTGCTAGCCAATTCATGTCCATTTTTCTACTCTATATTTAACATAAATGTAGCAGATTCAGTTTTGGAAATTTTTCAGTATGCAACTGTCCACTGCTAAGTGCTATAGACACTTCATCAGAAATTTCCTACAACAAATTTAGTCTATCGCGACGACAAAACAAATTTAGTCTATTGCAACGACAAAAGTTGTTGCTAGAGATCAATATTGATCTTTAGCGACGACAAAAGTCGTCGCAATAGACTACATTTGTTGTAGTGATTACAAACTCACCTCTTCCAAAGAAGCATTACCAGCTCTCTCTCCAATTCCGTTTATTGTTACTTCTACTTGTCGTGCACCCGAATAAGCCCCCTAGAATCCACATAAGTCAGCATTTGTGTAAAACACAAATTAAGAACATAACAATTGTATATATATATGTGCCTATACCTCTAAAGTATTGGCAGTAGCCAGTCCTAGATCATTATGGCAGTGGGTAGAAATGATGACATTCTCAACGCCACGGGTGTTGGCTTTTATGTCGGCTATAAGCTGGCCAAACTCACGAGGCCAGTTTTAGCCAACAGTATCAGGTATGCAAAGAGTCGTCGCACCTGCTTTGATAGCTTCGCCCAGGATCTCGTATAAAAATTCTCTCTCCGATCTGTTGACAAACAACACATATCTGAAATTTCTAATGATCATCACTCATAAACAAACAGTCATTTTAAGAAAATCCGTGGCCCTTTATAGAATCTCCAACGGCTTCTCTAAAATGGAGAAAATGAAGAAAATGGGGATTTTGAGCTATAATTTTGTTCCAAAAGCTACTCCAAAACTATCTCCAAAATGTAGAAAATAGAAGAGAGAATGATTACTATAGAAAACTTTGAAACTAAATATTTAGAGAAAAATAATATTTTAATAGATGAATTGAATTTTTTGATATTATAATCAATGTTGGATTCTCCAAAATGAAGAATCTTTTGGAGATAAATATAATTTTTTCGGAGATTTTGACTTTTGATTCTTCATTTTGAAGAAATTTTAGAGAATCTGTTGGACATGTTCTAAAACTTTTTTCAAACCAACAAATCACAATGAAAATTTAGATTAAACATCCTCCCACAGTAGAAGCATCATCAGCACATGCGAAACGGTAAACCGTAGTTCAAAACAAACCATCGACGTTGCACAGAAATAACCCTAATCCTGACAAAACCGATTCGGATAAGTCAGAACCATGCGAAAAAAAGACGGGGGAGGGATAAATCTTGGTTTTAATCCCGAATTATTTACCTTATTTCTAGAAGGAAAAGAAAAAAGACAAATGTTTTGTTATAGCAATGGATAACCTTTTGATATGAATTGAAGTAAGTGTTTGTTTACCAAAAAACTGTTAAGCCATATGTATGGCTAAATTTGTCTGTCTGGATAAAAATGTATTGTTGTTTCTTTTTTTCTCAGAATTAACTATCTGAATGGCATAATTGATCATTTTACCCCTCAATAAACTAAACATTTTGCCGTCAATGTGCTTTGATTGAACTGGATTCATACCAATAGTACCATTTACTAGGTTTTCATGTCATCTCAATATCCACGTTAAAAAAATATAAAAAAATGAAAATATAATATTATAATAAAAATATATAAAAAATTAAGTTACTAAAAAAATCCCAGATTAATCACAAGTGTCCTCCTAGGTAAAAACACCATCTTTATGTACAATTTCAAACACCATCATCATCACAGAGGGAAGGAAAACTCGTTTCAGCAACACCAGACCGAGATCGAGAAAACAAGAGATTGAGAAAGCATTAGACTGAGATCGAGATGGAGAGCGAGGGTTGCAGATGAAGAGATGGAGAGATGGGAGATGGAAGAACCTTTGTTGGCCCATTAAGTCATTTTTCGAACACTTATATATATGGTTGTGTGAATAAGCCATATAGGTTATTCAGCCCGTTAAAGCCACAAAGGAACAACCCCTAACCCCTTAGAATGATGTATCCTAAAATTAAGAATACAATATTTCGTATATATCATTATTAAAGGTTAGCTACAATAATATACATATATATATAGAGAGAGAGAGAGAGAGGTTCAGGGGAAAACCTCAAATAAATGGAAAACTAAAAAACACTTTATCAACCGTTAGATCAGATGATTTGATGGATGTGATTAGACGGGCGGTTACAACAATATTAATTAAATAAAAAAACTTCACCCCCTATTTTTTATTCGAAAAAAGACGAAAAATAAACAAAATTCAAACGAAATAAATTACACCAAATAAATGATCATATTTTCTCGTTAATTTGACATCCATATTGATATACTTTTTCCTCCGTATTTTCGTGGTTTTTCAGTTTTCCGGTTATTTAGGGTTTTCCCTTGAACCTGACCCTATATATATATATATATATAGAGAGAGAGAGAGAGGGAGAGGGGAGGTTCAAGGGAAAACCTCAAAAAATAGAAAACTGAAGAACACCCTAGGAGCCCTTCATCTGGACGGTATGCACTTGTGCATACAGGTAAATAGTTGACTTTTTGGTTTTATGCACAAGTGTATTATGCATTTGTGCATATATGCACAAATGCATGTTACAAATAACCTGTATGCACAAGTGCATACCGTCCAGATGAAGGGCTTCTAGGGTGTTCTTCAGTTTTCCGTTTTTTTGAGGTTTTTCCTTGAACCTGACCCTATATATATATACCTTCCAGCATCTTCTGGGCTAAATTGAACGTCCTTACAGCCCAAACTCCGAGCATATGCCACCATAGTCCTTGCTTTTTCAATCACTTCTTCTTTCGATATTTTTAGCTTATATTTCATATGAATCTCACTCGTTGCTATAAACATGTGTATCCTTGGGAATTTGGCATACTTCAAGGCCTCCCATGCCTTATCGATATCATTCTTATTGCACCTCGCAAGGCCACAAATCACTGGGATGTGAATGCGACCATCACTATGAACAATTGTATTTCCAACCTCGTGTGCAATTAACTTGACATTTTCTAGATCGGCATTGTTGGAAGCAGGAAACCCGGCTTCAATGATGTCAACGCCTAGTTTGGCCAAGCAACGAGCAATGTGGAGCTTTTGTTTGGGGGTCATGGAGGCACCCGGAGCTTGTTCACCATCCCGCAATGTGGTATCAAGAATGCGAACATGGTTAGGGTTTTGAATATGGTTTGGGATGTAGTCTAGGCCATGGGAACAAAAGATTGGGAATGATTTAGGGGGTCGCGTTTTTGAGGGATTGAAAATAGATTGGATAGTAGTTGGACCAGTGGACATCGTGGCAGTAATGGTTGTGGTGGCATTCGAGAAAAAGAAACTAGAGGTATGTGAAAGATATGTAGTCATGGATATGGTAAAAACGGAGTTTTTTTTTTACGTGCAAGTAAGAGACAGGGTATACGAGCTTGGTTATGATCAGAAAAAGCTAAATGGTTGAAACGTTAATATAGTACCCGCGTGATACATATCCAATAGTTATAATTATATTTATTAGGATCGAATTTTTAAATGTAACATATAAATCAACATGATATTAAAAGAGTCATTTGATTATGACTAACAAGATGACAAATCATGTTTAATAAAGTTCCAGATAACATGATTGATTTAATTCTATTATAAGTAAATATAATGTTTTTGGAAGAATATCAAATTTTTAAAAAAGTATTACATTATTATTTTCATAGTGTGGTTTTTAATCATGTTTAATAAAGTAATTAACCATTAATTTTAATGGACATAAAATGATGCGGGTCAACTTGGCTCATAATAGACCATATTAACAAATTATTCGTTTTTATTTATTTATTATTATTTCGTTTTGTTCCATTAACGAAGAAGGGTTAGGTTCAAGGGAAAATCTCAAATAAACGGAAAACTAAGGAACGCTCTGGTAGCCCTTCAGCTGGACGTATGCACTTGTGCATATAGGTAATTTGTAACATGCACATGTGCATATGCACAAATGCATAATGCACAAGTGCATAAAAAACACTTAATTTAATATATGCACAAATGCATATCGTCCAGATGAAAGGCTATCATGGTGTTCCTTAGTTTTTCATTTTTTTTAAGGTTTTCCCTTGAACCTCCATCTATAGAAGAAATAAGGGAAATAACAATTCGATCACCCATCTTTTCAACTTTATTGTTAACCGAATAAGAGCATCTCCAACAGGTTCTCTATAATTTCTCTAAAATAGGGTAATCAAAAGTCAAAATCTCTAAATAAAATTGCAATTCACTCCAACAGATTCTCTATTTTAGAGATTTCAACATTAATTATATTGTTAAAATATTATAAACTTTATCATCCTAATGCATTTTTGAAAACAAAAAATGATGATAATTTAATCTTATTGGTGGAAATCAATAAAATAATAATTTCTTTCACTTTCCACCAAGTTTTAGAGAATTCTCTAAACTTGGAGTTTTTTTTCTTATTTTCTCTATTTTAGAGAACAAGATAGAGAAGTTGTTGGAGCCAAATAGAGAACAAAACCTCCATTTTTTCTATTTTAGACAAGTTGTTGGAGATGCTCTAAATAGGTACATAAATATTGTGTCACCACCCATTTTCTCAACTTTGTTGTTTAGAGCTATGCTATATTTTCTTTAAAATAAAGTATTAAAAGTCAAAATCCCTAAAAAAATTGTTTCCATCTCCATTGAATCTATTAACTCCCTTTCTCAAACCTGCCCCTTGCTTCCGATAGATGGCTTTCTAACCGGCCTTAGACTATTCCTTGAGAAAGTGATTGTCGCCTACCGGCCTACCCTAGGGCATGAACAACTCCAATTTAAGCCTTTATGAAAGTGGGCTACCTTATTTATTCAAGCCTAAACTAGGAATGGGCTAATAGCAATAGCAAAAGAACGGTTAAGGCGGTGAGGCGAGATAAAGTAAATCAACAATAGGCCCTATCTAAAGACAACAATTATGCTATTTTAGAGATTGTAATATTAATTAAAATATTAAAATAATCACTATATTAATAAAATAATATTTTTCTCTCAACCTTTTAATTCATTGTCTCTTATTGGTGGAAAGAATAAAATATTATTTCTCTTTCCTCTTGTCTCTAGTTTTAGCATACAAAAAAATTCCTCCAAATTTGGAGATTTCTACCTTCTCTTTCACCTTTTTCTATTTTAGCATACAAGATAACATACGTGTTGGAGCAAAAATTTGTTAAAATCCCTCTTTTTTCTATTTTAGCATAGCTGTTGGAGATGCTCTTACGGAAGAAATAGGTACATAACTATTGATTATTTTGGTTTTTTGTTCGTATATTTTAGCACCAACAAAACATTTATCATTGTATTTTTAATCTTACGAATAATTTAACTGCATTATTTTTTTGTTTTATCGTTTTCTAATAAGATAAATTCAAGATTCGAAGAAGCAAATTAATAAAAAAAATTAAATCTTATTTTATCCAGGGCCGGTCCTAAGGTTTTTGATGCCCTGTGCGAAAATGCTAAAAAAATGCCCCTATGTCTATCTTTTTAAGCAAATGAACGATAAAACATGCGATTTTTAAAGGGCTTGGAACCTAGTCAAGCTAGGTGACTCATCCTCACATTAATTTTTATTAATTATAATTACAAAAAAAGGTGCATAAAAAACAAAACCCCGAATTACAAAATATAGATAAAGGGGTAAAATCTGAATTAAGATTGTGTTTTCCGGTATTCTCTTTTACAAATTGAATATAGCACAATAGAACATTACTTCAATATATGAAACTTAAAAGTAAAAGGTAAGAAAAATATTAGTTTTAACTTAAAATAGTAAATTACATTAAAGTCCATGTCATAGTTAGCAAAAAGTAAAACGCATACCGTTAAAGGTCTTAAAGACTAAATCTAAATCTAATATAGTAATGTCAAATAAAAAGATGTTAAATAAAAATCCGTTTTATTTGTTGAAATGGTTGGGTGTTCACCGGTTCATGATGTGCATTTAATATCCATCACTACGAAGCCTTGGTCTAGCTATATTTATAGTTAAAACTCAGTTATCTAATTCCCAAATTATTAAACCCAAAATCTACATATATACTTAAAAGTAAGATATAGAATTGCTTAGGTGGCATAATGAGAAGCCTCCTTCACTATTTTCTATTTTCTCCTAATTTTGATTTTTTTTAAATAAAAAACTATCTTCTCATTAAATGACTTTAATATTTCATTTAATATCTAATTTTCTTTATTATTTTATAATTATTTTTATTTGTACAACATAAAGACATCAATAAATATAATATTATTTACCTTTCATTTTTTTATTTAACATCTAATTTTCTTTATTATTTTATAATTGTTTTTATTTGCATATCATAAATACATCAATAAATATAATATTTGTTTATCTTACACTTTTTTAATTTAATCAAACATTTTATTAAATGAATCCACCATCTTTTAATTAAATTTTTAGAATTATAATCTATATCTATATCCATATCTATATAAAGGGAATCATCAAAAGATGATGTGATATTTTGAGAAAGCTTGAAACATTAGTTGTTATTTTCTTCAGTTTTTGAGTTATTACAAAATAAAATATAATAGTAAATGAATGAATGAACCATTCATTACCTTTTACAAGTAAAATTTCATTATATAAATATATAGGCTAATTTACATAATAAATCTATATAAATGAAAATAATCAAAAGATGATGTGACATATTTACAATGTAATACTTAAAATGTTTTCTCCATTTTCTTATCAATTTTTTATGTTTTAAAATATTGAAAATATCAAAGAATTGTCCATTCTCATATTTAAATTATATTTTCATTATAAATGAGGGTCTTTAATAATAATTTTACATATCTATTGCAATTTATGTTCTTAACCATTTGTTTTCCTTTTTTATGGTATTAACTATTGTTTTTATTATTTATTTGAGTTAATCATTCTATTTATTGTAATTTATGTAAGTTAACCTTTTATTTTCCTTTCTTTATGTTACCACTCATTCATTTTCATTTATTTATTATAATTAATCATTCATTTCCCTTATTTAAGCATAAGTGTTGTTTTGGTTTTTGTTGGTTATGTTATTAGTTTTTTAACCTTTTTGTCATGCAACAAACTAACTCTCAATCTCTCCCTCTAACACATTTTCTCTCATTAGATTTGTATTGCTAAGAGATTAATCATATTTTTGTTATCGATATTTGGTTATTTTTGAATTATTTGCTATTGTATTGACTTTATATGTTTTTATGTTGTTCTTTTTGTAGTAAATGATAAGGGAAACAGGCTATCTAAATATGTCGAAAAACATCAAAGATTTATCATCAAGGCACACATATTATCATCACATGTAAGTCTTTCATTCGAGTATTCCTTCAATTTCAATGTATTATTGATTTTGTGTATTTTGTAATTTCGTGATTTATTGCTAACTAAATTCTCATTTCTTTGCCTTTTTTTTCTTCAAGAATGTAACCTACAATGCTAAAAGAACATTTGAGTATTAGTTACTTTGATATTACATTATTACTAGCAAAGGACAATAAATCTTCATTTTTATATTTGTTCCTTGTTTTGATATATACTAATATGTTTTGAGTGTTCATTTGGAAAATTAATGTTCTATTTAAATATAAACCGACTAATATTCTTCAAATTTGTTTTTTTTGACCTCCGATTATTTTGAATTATGTTCAAAATTAGATTGATTTCATTTTGTGAATTTACTTTTTTTGCTTCATACAACTTATAAGTTTCAACATTAAAATATTGCAACAATTTAATAAGATCGATACCACTGTTGACAATGTAGCCGAGACAATCAATTAAACTGCAATGCTATGTAATCGTGTTCATGTAACTCATGTATTAATACAAATTTTGACCCAAACTGCAAAAAAATCAAGGAATTGATGATGAAGGAACAGAAAGATTGAATAAAGTCGATGACTAAACGAAAAAAGTGAATTCTTGATAAAAACATTTTTTAAAATCTAAAGACTTCTACGTATTTTCTTATAATAAAATAATAATATAAATAAATACAAACACTTTATTAAATTTAATCATGTATTGTCGTAATTTTTTTAGTAGACGATTATAATTTTTGAATATTCATATTATTGGTCATTTATATAAAGATTATTTTAATTACCTATCTTAATGATATATAAATATTTGATAATATAATTTTATTCAGTAATTGTTGATACAATTTGTATATATGTTGTTTCTATTTAAAGAAACATAGAATATTTATTCTAAATCTAAATATTTTTTATTTTTTTTATTTTAATGTGAGTTTTGGTTATCCGATATTTTTTACTACATTGGTGACCTATGATTTATTTTTCAATTTATATCATATTTTGTATTGATTTATTTTAAACAAGTTCATTAATGTTATATATAAATATTTAAATTATAGTCATTACTAATAATTTTCAAGACACATCCAACATATTTCATAATTTTATTAGTTGATTATGTTTAAAGTCAATCTTTATCCAAAATAAATTGTTGTATATGGATTTGCAACATATTTCATATATGTGAAAATAATAAAAACAATTTTTTACAATTTTGTTAACATAAAATTTGATAATCGCGCAACGCTCGATGTCGAACACTAGTTATTAATAATAATAAATGACAACTTGATGCCCTCTTAGACTTTGATGCCCTGTGTGGTGGCACGGGCTTGATGCCCCCTTAGACTTTGATGTCTTGTATGGTGACACGGGTTGTACATGGCTAGGACCGGCCCTGATTCTATCATCTTAGTGAGAAAAAAATATATATATTCGATTATAAAAAAGGTGTAGTGGTGTAGAAAAAATAATTATAAAATAATATCATTTTAAAACACGAAACTAAAAACATGGTTGTTATTATTATATATGATATTACAGAGATTACAAAGTTCAATTAATAAAATATGAAATCAATTATAATTTTTATATGACAAATCTTCACCAAGACACCAACTCTACGATCTTTTGGAGAATCTCCAACAGATTCTCTAAAATTTCTTTAAAATAGAGAACCAAAAGTTAAAATCTTTAAAACAAATTACTTGCATCTCCAACAGATTCCTCATTGTGGAGAAAAAAACATTGATTATAATATTAAAATATTTCATTCATCTATTAAAATATTATTTCTCTTTCCAAATATTTTTTTTCAAAGAATTCTATTGGTGCTGTCCTTTAGTAATCATTTTGGTGGGTTATCTCCATATTTGTAGAAAAACTCGTTCTCTCTCATACTTTCTTCATTTTGGAGATGATTTTGAGGAAGCTGTTGGAGCAAGAAAAAACAACCCAAAATCCTTATATTCTCTATTTTCTCCAAAATGGAGAAGCTGGTGGAGATGCTCTTAACATATAACTAGTAGTAGTAGGGTTATAAACAAATTGAACTTTCAACAAATTATTTGGCGAATAATTTATTTATGTTCATTTATTAACATGAACAAATGTCTCATTCATTCATCTATGTTTGTTTACTGATGATATAATATATAATATATGTAGATCTTCCATGAGGGTTGAAGATAGAAGACGTTTTTTTTATTTTAAATAAAAAAAAAGACAAGTTAATCAAATATCAAAATAATAATTAATAATAATCAAATATCAAAATATTCAAAAATGATATTTATTGCAGGGAACTCAAAGCTTGAAAGCAAGAATTTGGTAGCAAAGAAGAGAAAGAAGCAAAGGTATTTGGCATAACAAGCTAGCAGCGAGGATGATGACATGCTTAATGAGGTCGTTGTCGACGCGCATGCATTGTAACGTTTTTTTCTTTATCTAATTGTTGCGACATGTAGATTAAAAAACCTCTTAATACCTCTGAAGTCTGAATCGGCCAAAAAACCAAAAAACTTGTCACATGATCTCATGCCCTAAAACCACTGTTCTAAAAGGCTCGCCGTGACAGCCGTCATGGCGCCCCGTGGCTCAAGGCTTGTGTCTCACGCCACGTTATGCATGTGGCACGTCATGGCCTTATGTGCGGTCTTTAATAACGCGATATTTAATTTTTCCTTACGTTTTTAATATATAACATAATTTAACATGTTTATTGTCATTGACTCATCGATAATTAATAGTTTAATACTACAAAACATATGTTTTTATATATAATATTATGTGTGATATAGAGATTTGTCATATAAGTCATGCATTGATAAACGGCATGGCCTCACCATGACTCCTAAGGCTTGAGGTTTGGCATCGTCGTCACATCATGCCTTACGTCATTTAGAACCTTGCCTAAAACTGAACACTTATGACAAGAGTTTTATAGGAAAAGTGGAAGAATATTTAAACTTATTTATTTCGATTTTAAAAGTAAAAACTAAAAGTTAGTTTGGACTGGGGCTAAGGCCATCAGTACCCCATCCCTCCTATCTGTGAAAGATTCTCTGCCACGTCAGCGCCACATCAGCTTTTCTTCCATCCCTCACCCCATCCCTCACGATCCCTAAACATCCGTACCCCATTCCCTCAAACCCCTTTGCCACCTCATTTATTTTAATTCTTTTATTTATACATTTAATTATTTAACAAAATAAAAATATTTATATATATTTTTAATAAATAAAAATAAGATAAATAATAAAAATTAAAATTCATATCATTCATTAAAAAATTAAAAATTACAAAATAAATTTAAAAATCTACTCGTCGTCATTCCAATCATGATATTTTTTAATTTGCTCTTTTCTCTTTAGCGTAGCCATCAAAGCGCGGCCCGAAAGGTGATCATGCGGGGTTATGTAAAACTGGAAGTCTGCATCAATTGCGGATGATAACCTTGTTGTGTAAACGCTTGGAAACCAAGCTCTTGATCTTCTTGCGATTGTGGTGTATTCGGTCGGTTACGACGGGATGTAGGTGTTTTGTTTGGATTCATGATGAGAGAGGTGTGAAAAATAAGAGGTTGAGAGAATTTGAGAGAGTTTGAGAGGTGTGAGATTGAGAGAATTTGATAGTGTGAAAAATAAGAGGTTGAAAGATGTGAGAAATAAGAGGTTGAGAGGTGTGAGAAATAAGAGGTTGAGGGTTAAATATATAGTGGGATTAAATTTAGAATTTTTTTTTTTTTTAAGAAATAGCCGTTCAACGGTTGTTTTTTTAAAAAATTTAATTAAATTTTTTTTTTTTTTATAAAACCCTCGGGATGGCTCGGGAACCCAACCCCGCTCACCATCCCGCTAGCCCATCCCGAGCCGTAGCGCCACCCCGCAGCCACCTCAGCCATCCCGAGCCCCTTCCCCGCTGGGGTACGGAAGGCCTAAGGTTAATTAAAGAGTTGTTTATGACGCTTCACATGCTACTATTTATTATCCAAGTCGTTTTGGGTCCCGTCCGTATGCTATGGGCTTTAAATCAATATATATATATTAAAACAAAAACAACGTGGGATGACGTGGAACCTTCTCATGCTTAGAATCTCTTCTTTCTATTTTCTTAATTTTTTCATTTTTTCTAATTTTTAATACTTTTTAATCTATTTAATTGATTTCATAATATGATTTATTTAGGGTCATTATTTAAAACATAAATTTTGCAACTTTTCATTCACCCTTTAAACCTTTCAACTTATTATCCATCAAATCATCAAATACATGTTACAATCAAAGTAGTAGATGAGTCATTTTGGTTTTTTTGTTGAGTTTGTTAACAATCGTGTGTGGATCTATTTGCATGATTCATCCAATTGTAAGCTATTATTAGATGTCTCGTTAAAATGGAAGCTACTGTTCTTCCTCCGCAAATTTTTCAGGTAACAACTTTTTATGTTTTATTTCATGTTTTGTAGAGGTTATATATTGTTTTTGATGTTTGTGTATATGTTTTTTCTTCAAAATTTGTTTTTTCCTCGATTGTGTTTTGCTCATATTATTGTAGTTTCTCAAATTTTGTTTCTTTTTGTTTTCAGGTTACAACAATCATGTTCTAAGGTATGATTTATGTAAGTTTTTAGTAGATGAATTATTTGTGTTTTTTTTGTTGCGTTTGTTAATAGTATATCTATCTATCATATTTGTGCATATTTAACTGTATTGAAGAAACAACCACATCCAGCTTTTTAGTAGATGAGTTATTTGTGTTTTTTTGTTGCGTTTGTTAATAGTATATCTATATGCCATATTTGTGTATATTTAACTGTATTGAAGGAATAACCACATCCAATCATGTGGCACAACGGTGTAGTAATTTTCTCAAAAAATTTTGTTAATGTTATGACGATTTATGATGTCTATGAATTCAATACTAAATAAAATGGCCAATGGCATGTAGCTCAGTTGGTAATGGGTGGGGGCATCTTTGTACAAAAAGCAGAAGGTCTCGGGTTCGATCCCAAGACACCCCCATAGCCACAACCGTTGAGTGAGTCAGGTATGCCCCCCACATTATGGATAGGTAGCCGATTGTGGGCCGGTTGGGGTTGCCGGTATCAACCTTTTTGTACAAAAATTACTAAATAAAATGAAATCCTAGAAATTGTTTTGGTGGGGGATGAAGAAGATGAAAGTTGAAGAAGACATGAAAGATTTTAATTAGGTATTGTAACACCCGTGATTTTCGGATAAGTACAATTTCGGGTTGGTGTGGAATCAATCTTTTAAGACAAACATGAAAAATAGGATTTTGGATTGAATCCTATATTTTATTGTCTAGTTGGATAGAGAATCCAAATACGAATCCAACGGGCCTTTCTGGAGCGAAAACGGAGCTAAAACGAAGAAGTTATGACCAAAACAGTGATCGGGCAACAAATCGGGAAACCAGGGTCAAGTGGACGTCCGCATTAGTGGAAGTCCGCGTGTGCTTCCGCGGAAGCAGCAGAAAGTTGGTCTGGGTGCAAGTGAACGCCCGCATAGGACTCCAAGCGGACGTCCGCATTGTGTCAGATGTGATTTTTTCACCTTTTTCACCCTCAACCTTCCATCCTCTCTCTCCTACCTTTTATAAACCATATTAGGTCTGATCCCTCTCCTCTCCCACTCGATTTTCTCCCCAAAAACCCTAAATCCTTCATTTCTCTCATCCCATCTCCTTCTCCTTCAAGAACACTAAGGTGGGTTGATGAAATAAGCTTCAGGGTTTTAAAGCTTCAAGATCTTCATCTTCTTCACCACTTTTCCACCATTGTTGAACTAACTTGCGGTTTTCTTCAAATACTCATTTGTGAGTTCATCTTCACTTCCCAAACCTTTATTTTGGTAACCTCAGAGATGTTTTGTGGGTGGATTCAAGTTGTGGTAAGGTAATCTTCTCTTCTCTTCTCTTCTCTTCTCTTCATCTATGAAAAATTAGGGTTTTGGTATAAGTTGAGATCTTGATGTGAAAATGTTTGGGGAATGATTCTTTATGGTTGGAACTTATGGATCTAGGTTTCTGGAAGATTTGGGCTTGAAGGTTCGTGTTTCTTCAAATGAGCTTACGTTTGAGAAAAATCTAGATTGAGCCTAAATCTAGCAAGGTGAGTTCAAGTTGCTTTGTGAAAATATTGTACATGCCAAAAATGTTTATTTTAACGTGTTTATGTGTTTTATATAAAATTATCAATTGTTGAGTTATTTGGTGAATTTTGATTATTTGAAGTATTTAACATTATAAACATTGTAGAATACCCATTTTTAGGATTTTTGGGTAATTTGATAAATGAATCATAAATGGAAATGTTTTAATGAATTATTGCATAAATGGAAGTTATTTGGTAAAAAATGCATTTTGGTGTTTTGTTGGAAATATGCATAGTTTGTGTTATAGTACACTTTGAAAATACAATCGTGTGAGTCATTGGATTTTGGTCATTCCCGACCTTACAAATATTTTGGAAATTGTAAACCTTTGGTTTTGAAGAAAAGATATATTTTGAATACTTCGATGAGTTAATCTTAGGTATTGATATATTTTAACGATTTATCTTACGAGTATAAATCTTTTGGTACAAATGCACCATGATGGGTGTTTTGGAAAAATGATTTGTATTAAGCTAAAGTTGTGTGGAGTCATTTACGTTTATGGAGCATGTTTCGTATACACGTGGGGTATTTACGTTTTATTTCATTTTATGACTTTTAACAAATGGTCTTTTGATTAGTTGAGTTTGTGGATCGGTATTTGATTATGTTGGGTTTTGGGGGACATTTGTCCAGTTTTGATATCTCAACGTAGAGCTTGGTCATGATTTATAATTATTGAGAATTACATGTTTTGAATGCGCTAGTTCATTCGTTTGGAGTCATGTAATGTTTTTGACCTTAGTTGCTATGGATCCATAGGCACTTGAGTTTTCACGTTCAATGATGAGACGCTAGTTTCTCCCATTGTAGCACGGAATAGGCATCGGGTTTCCTGGTAAGTAAGACGTGGGCCTATATGGTCGGGCATCGTCCCATGAGCAGTGAGATATAATTCCATATGTGCTTGGCACGGGATAGACATCGGGTTTCATGGTAAGTAAGATGTGGGCCTATATGGTCGGGCATCGTCCCATGGGCAGTAAGGTGTAATCCCAATGTGCTTGTTTTTGTGGATTTGGAGTGACCCAATGTATAGACCTGGAGTGGTTGAAATTGGGGGCTCCCCAGTCTCCACGGGCAATAGATCTGGAGTGGTTGAGCTCGTTACATTATGAGAATAGTCCACATGTTTGTTTTATTACATAGTTATGTGACCCACTTTTATGTCCCGTCACGTGCGATATAACCGAGCCTCCTCCGTCACCGAAAGGTGTTGCTTTGGGTATTTATTTTTATCTGTGGTTCGGTGGCGTATTATATTTATATGGATTGTTTTCCATGATATATGAGTTGTGGTTTATGCCTCATTCGTGTTTGGGATGTTTTGAATACTAGCGATTTATTCATGATTTCAATCATTTTGGAAATCAAATACTATTTCACTTTTCAAGTGTGTTTTGGGATGAGTCCATTTTGAGAATCATTTTATATTAAAGCTTCCAGCACGGGATTTGTGTGCGTTGGAAATAGGTGATTTGCATCTTAAGTAAGTTCTTTTGAACTCATGATTTAAATTGCACCTCTCTCGTTTTAGGAATTAGATAATCATGATAAAACTCTTGAACTCACTAGGCGTTAGCCTAACCTTTTTATTTGTCGGCATGTGCAACAGGTTCAGGTTGGGAATAACTTTAGCGACACTGTGAAAAGATGAGTGCTAGTAGTGTGCTCGAGAAGTGAATTGCTTAGTGAAGTCTTCCGCACTTATTTTGGGATTAGAATCATGTACTTGCGTTAAGTAACATCTGATGTGAATTTAGCCTTTGTAATAAGACTTGGGTTATAAATTGTTTGAGGGTAATCATAGATTTTAATTTGAGGTAATTCCCGTATTGACTTATAGGAAGAAATTCTATTCTGTTGGACGTGTTATTGAAAAATTTATTTAGTTGCTCTTTCCAAATTTTGAGGGTGTTACATGTATGTATAAATTATATTCTCCAAAAAAAATGTTATTTGTTATTACATATTTTTTCTTTACATATTGTTGGGTTTGTTGTTATCCTACGACAATTGTGTTTACGTTTAAATTAGATACATTCAAATAGAATTTTGATATTTTGTGATTACATGATCAAATAATTTTTTTTTCCAAATTTAAGCTCCATTGACATTAACCATTTATACGTGATTGATAATTGCGTTAAATTTTGACTACTTCAAAAAAATCTGCTGATATTATCATATTTTTTACAATTTATGATGTTTATGAGTTCATCCTCAATAAATTCATCAAAGTTCTTTTCACCGTCAATTGTCGAAATATTTTTTTATTGAAAAGTTTCTTAGATTTATTTTGTAAAAAGCTAAAAGTTTTTTATTTATAGATTTTCATTTTAACTTACGCATTGTTTATTTATAAGGTTTAAAAAAATAGTTTTACGTTTTATTTTTTCATAGATGATATTGCATTTTAAGATAATTTGAAATATTATTTATTATTTTCTTCAACTTATGAATTAATTTAAATTAAAAATATATCATTAATAAATATACTTTTCATTTTCTAAACTCAACACATTGATTACTATTTTTTTAATTTACATAATAAATATGAATAAAACTTTTTACTGTTTTTTTTATTAATTAACATGTAACGTTTATTTACCCTTATTTTTAATTTACAACAATCAGTATAATTAAAAACTATTTTTATTTTATATGAATCTGTTTATTTACAGTTTACATTATTATTTTAACAATCAATGTAATTAAAAAAATTAGTTTTATTTACCATTCATATTTTATTTACACAACAATCAATACATAAATATATTATTATAATCTAAATAATATGTATTGGTATTTTAAAAATGTTTTGATGATTGTTTTTATTTTTATTCAATTTTTAGTTTTTTAAATCTATATATCTGATTAATTGATTAAAATTATCATGTATGTTATGATTATTATAATATAATTATACCTCGTTAATTGATCTAACTATTCATATTCTTCTTTTATTTCTTATGAATCAATATACATAAATGAAACACTTATGACAGTTCATACTTTAAATTAATATATATGATAATATTTATATTTTTTTCTTCTTATTTTGATTTATTTTTAATCTAAACTCAACACGTTAATTTCTAAAACTTTTCAATTTCACATTTTATTACATAACAATCAATATCATTTTTTAAAACTTTTATTATACTTTATTTCAATGACAATCAATATAATCAAAACTATTAGTATTGTGATAAAACATATTCTAAATTATTTTCTCATTAATTGAAGAAACTTATCATTAATGGCAATAAAATATTATTTTATTGATAATAATATATTAAGCAAAGTTATACCCGAAGTTTAATGAGATAATATTTTTGTTAGAAAATATATAATTAAGTTTAGATTAAATTAGGCCAATCGTTCAATTCCACCATTAATTACAAAAAAACCTATCATGTATGTGTGTGTGTATATATATAAATATATGTTATAGTTCCACTAACTAAATTCTAATGATTTCTACAAATAATTTGTATAATGTTTGTTGATTATCATATTTAACAATTAACATCTTTTATATGAACAATCTTCATATTGCTA
Organism: Saussurea involucrata; assembly: GCA_033807775.1. NCBI lineage: Eukaryota > Viridiplantae > Streptophyta > Magnoliopsida > Asterales > Asteraceae > Saussurea > Saussurea involucrata. Next base: position 17,993,783 of record CM066325.1, read on the forward strand.
CCCAAGTTATTCACACTACCGTGCAACAGACAGTTGCAACACTAGTAGTCTTTGATATTTAAATCCCCAACCAAAATATCTTCACTACACTTTCAAATATAAATATTCTTCAATAATATTCATTATTACAATTCAAACTTACAATAATTGATAACAAAATCAAGGTTAGATTATGGGTTGGTTTTTATCATATCTGTAAAAAATATGTAATTTATTTAAGAAATTAGTGTATATTCTTCAATAATTGTTCTGAAAACATATATTTATAAATTTATTCACAAGTTGTACCTCGTAACCAACCAAAAAACTCTTGAAATCAATCAAAAAAACCAACAAAATTCCTCGAAATCGATTAAGAAACTTAAGAATTAAGATTATCTCGAAATCAAGCAAAAAATTTAATAAAAAATCAGCAACACCCAATACATGAAAACACCCAATTAAGAAATTAATGAAAAATTTAATAAATTTTATATTGGGAGAAATTGATTTGGACAAAACTTGACTTTCTGCATAAAGCTCCCTCCTAAAAGCTTAATAAATAAGTCACTTTCTATATCATTAAGTCACTACCAAACAGTCATGTATAGCTGACTGAATAAGCTATCAGTCCCATTAAGCTCATTAAGCTGCTAACAAACAGGCCCTAAAACGGATAGATTGAGATCGAGCAAAACTGATTAAATCCGAAGCAATATTTCATGCATACAAGTAAAACATATTGCAGTAGTTATGGAACTCTACCTCCTTCCAGGTAGAAACCCTGTGCAAAACCAGCAATTGTCGCACTTTCATTTGACATCATTGTGGATTTCAACTACGAGAGCTCAACGATCTTTGGTCGCTTTCTTCTTTGGCTATTTTCAGACATTGGATTTGTCGGTTTATCATCGAGGGCTTTACATTTACCCTCGTTAGTTTCATCATCACTGCTATCTTCGGATTCAGATTCAGAGTCACTACTACTAGCATCAAGAGAGATGACTGGTTGAGCACCAATAATAGCAGATTCAGCAGCAGCCACAGCCTCAGGGGTGTGAAGATCAGCAACACCCAGCATCAGATCCTGAGTTTGTCAAGCGACACAAAACAAAATTTAAAAAAACGCTAAAAATTGGAAGTTTGTGTCTAGCAGCATACTCCATCCGTCCCAAAATAAGTTTCCATAATTCTATTAGTTTGTCCCAAAATATAAGAGTCCAATTTCAAAAATAAGTGTCTACTTTCCAATTTTGGGCTTAATCATCTATTATAAGGGTAAAATTGTAATTTACTTGATTACAATATTGTGAAAATTACATATTTCTAAAACTGTGTGCCTTTTTCATCTACTATACGCAAACAATTTCAATAAGATAATCAAAATTTCACAGAAACTCTATGTTTGCAAATTGGTCTGCATGGAGTGTTTGATCTTACTTTTCACCAAGAATGCCTGTAATTTGTATGCACAAAGAGTAAAGATGGCCATTACATACCATTTCGATGTATTCTGATTCATCCCCTGTGAGTGCCTCAATATCATAGTTCTTGGAGTTCTGCGTATAAAAGTGTACAATTTGGTAAGATGTCTACTATACACATGTGTTGAACAATAAACAGAAGAAACTTTTCATACCATTGCATCAAGCTGCAACTTCTTGTTTGACTCTGCCATGACTCCTAAAAAATCCCTCACTTTTCCCATTACTGCAGCAACAATAAGACATTGAGCACCACATAAATATACATTTTTTATTTCATCTCATTGGTTCCTATACTTGGTACACTTTTCTAAGACCATAAACTTTCTTTGAATGTCTTATATATGTTCCACATTACAAAAGAAAAAGAAAAAAAAAACAGGTAGATATAACCAAAAGAAAATGTGACCACATAACATATTTTTCACGGCAGTAATCCTCTGCATTAAAAAAAAGTTTCTTCATAATGAACTAATTTTATGCATCATATAAGCTGTCAATCTTCCTGCTAAATAGACATCCCTGAAGAAGGATAGAAGCCAAGATACATAAAAACGTATTGGGACTGTAGAGGGGAAAAGGAGCATCGAGGAGGGCTTCAATACAGCCAAAAAGAAACCGTACACACAAACAACAAGCACACTAAACCATTAAAATAGTCCAAACTTTCAAACACCAAATCCCTGTGTGCCTTTCCCATGTTCATTTATTACAGGGTTGCTTGATAAATTGTTCAACTAAGGGGTTGTTTGTTTACCTCTTAATAGTTTCATTAAGAGGCAACCTCTGAATCCCTAAGAGGAAAATCTTGTTTGGCAAAAGAAAAATCTGTCACTTAATGGTCTAAAACCCTGAATGATGAGTTTGTATCTTGGGCCTCCATTAACCATTCAGCGCCCTGATTTCATTCTGAACAATTACCAAACAACCACAGTTCATTTTGCACTATACCATAGAAGCCTCTTAATGATTCTGACCACTTAATCATTCTGCACCAAACAATTCAACAACTGCCAAACAGCCCCTAAACCTAGTGCACATGTTCAGTTTAACGAAATCAACTCAATACACACTTTGTTGTGCAGATGGCTATCAATCTATTCATCTTTGCGTAGTTCAAAATCCAGGTTTTAACACTAATCATGCATCAAAACATCCGGAATTCATCAAATTAGAAAAATCAGAAAATTAGTTTAGAACATGGTTACGATTACAATTCTTACAACAAATCACTGATAATTAAGCATGTATAAACAAAAACAAGGATAACGTGTAACCTTGGCTAGGAGGAGGAGCGGCAATGGTGGGCTTGAAATCAGGAGGTCCATTAGCTCTAGTTTTTGCCGCTTCGAGCTTCTTCAACAGATCCTCGTCGCCTCTTTTGCAAACAAGAAGCGCTGATTCTGCAAGTAGAATGATTTGATTAGCATATAAAGTGGATACTATCGGTGTGTTTGAAAAAAATACCTTTGGAAGAGGAACTTTGAGCGCTGTTTTCCAGGTCTAGAAGAGCTTGACTGCTGTTGCTACTACGCCCCATGCTCGCTCCACAAAAACTACTACGAGCACCGCCGTGTGTTACAGAGGTAAGGGAGGAAGACGGCCGCAGGAGGAGGAGGAGGGCGGCCAAGGCAACTTAGGTTTGGTTTTAAAGTTTTCTTTTTCTTTTTCGTTTTTCTAATTCGAAAAAAGAAATTATACAAAAAAAACTAGACATGAAAATTGACTCAAATAGCTTTCTATTCAAATAACTTGGTCTCATAGCTATTACCGTTCCATTTTCACCAAAATGTTACTATTTTTACAATAGCTAGGTCTCTAAAAAAAACACACACAAAAAATGAATCTGATCGATTTTTCGTATAAAAAAGGGGCCCGCAATTGCGTATTTGGATCAATTTTTTTTCAAGGGGTTTTTAGCTAGGTCTGTAAGTTAAGGACATGGATATTACGGATGTAGTGACATTTAAATCTATCCAAAAGAGAAATACTTAGGACACCAATTTTGTTGGGTAAAATGGTTATTGAGACAATTTCCCTAAATATAAACTTCTTATTAATACTTTTAGGTGGCAATAATCTATACTATATTATAAAGCATTTATGAAAAATTCTTAAAAACAATCCCTAAAACTTCATGTACCGTTATTTAATGCTAATTACTTAAAATCTCTTAAAAACAACTAATTAAGCTTTATGTACCGCTTTTAATGCTACTTGGTTAATACTTATCTCTAAAAACCTTCAAATCCTTAAATTGTGGACTCTTATTAATTAATCCTTATCTGTAACCACTTTCAAATCCTCAAATCATGAACTCCTTAAAAACGTCATTCTTTAAACAAATTTAAAAAAAAAAAAATGTTTTCTCAAAACCACACATTAAAATAAATAAGAACATTAAAATCGAGATATATCACGCTGCATTGCGCGAGTAGACTTCTAGTTATTTTGAAAATACACTCTAATATCACCAAGAGGTTTCTAAATCTGCTGGATCGGTTCAAAATTTGTACTCCTTACGTCTTAAAGGGTGCGTTTGGTACACTGGACAGGACAGGACAGGACAGGACAGAACAGAACAGAACAGAGATCACTATCCCATGTTTGGCAGGACTTTTATGTGGAACAGAGTGGAACAAGCTGGAACAGGCATGTTCCACCCCTACCCCATGGAACAAGGTGGAACAGACTTACGTTTTACCAATATAACCTCAAAATAAAATATAATTCACTTCTAAAACATCAAATACACATTCCATTTTATATTTTATTCATTCTTTAAATTTTATTTATTTGTATTTTATCGAATGTTATCTGTTCTGTTCTGTTCTGTTCTGTCCAGTTCTATCTACCAAACGCAGAACAGTTGTCCTGTCATGTTCTGTTCTGTCATGTCCCGTCATGTTCTGTTCTATCATGTCTGCATACCAAACACACCCAAAATGTTCACAATTAAAAAAATACTTAATTTTAAAAATACATAATTGTTACATTTTTAAATAAATGAAATGAAGCGGTACGTTTAAACATAGAAAGGAATTAAAAATTGTGAGAATAAATCCAATTAAAGTAATAATAAGAATTTAGGTTATAAATCAGTTTATGATTGTTATTTTTTATTTGACATCAATAGTTGAAGAGAATTTTTTGAAGAGAAAATGGATTAAAAAAAATATAAAACATGTAGAAAATTAAATGTATTAGAGCATCTCCAACAGCATTGCTAAAATAGAAAAAAAAATGGGGTTTTGTTTGCTATTCTTCTCCAACAATATTGCTATCTTGTTTGCTAAATTAGAGATTCAAGAGAAAATCTATAAATATAGAAAACTCAATATAATTATCTAAATAAGAGAGAGAAATAATTATTTTATTCAACTCATCAATAACATAAATCTTTTATCGTTTTATATTAAGTTTTTCTTTTAAAATGTATTGAGAATATAAATGAGAGAATATTATATTAATATAATTCATGTTAAAATTTCTAAAATAGCAAAGTTGTTGGAGATGAATGTAACTCTTTTTAGAGATTTTAACATTTGATTCTCTATTTTAGAAAAATTATAGAAAACATGTTTAAGATGCTCTTAAATCGTAAACCTAGTTGTTATAAATATGTTTAGAAGATAGTTTCTGAAACCAAATTCTTTTGTTGATGGCAGGTAAAATGACGTTTAAGATTTTTTATTAAACAAGCTTAAGGGTGTGTTTGGTTCGGAGAATGATTTCTGCAGGAATGGAATCTGTCAAAGGAATTGGAATCTGGAAGGAATTGGAATGGAATGTTTTCAAGTTTGACCAACTGTTTGGTTGACAGGAAATGGAATGTAATCTTGAAATCTGTCTGTTTGGTTTGCAATGGAATCGGAATGGAATTATGAAAAATGACAAAAATACTCTTTCTTAAATTTTTTTTTCTTCTTATAAACAATTTTAAAACAATGAAAATATTTGAAGCTTTTAAACTTCTCATGTTTTTATTAGGTAAGAAGCATGAATCACCATACTTATAAAGTGTTCTACCCACCAAATTCTTTAAGGTATGAAGTTTAATTCTATTAGTTTCATACTTGTTGAGCCGCAACTAACTGAAGGTCCACCAGATGAACCCAATGGACTTGCTGATAAATCAGTAACACATAACTCACATAACTTCAAAATCGAGCAATAATAGCAAGAAATAGCGAGAAATCGAGAGCAATAGCAGAAATCGTACACAAATCGAGAGCAAAATAGCGAGAAAATAGCAAGAAATCGTGAAGAAATCGAAAGAAGAGAAGAAATCGTCGATTTGAAGCTCTCTTGCGATGGCAGTGAAACACATAAGCAGTATGCGGCTTCTTCAATCGTGAAAAATGAAACAATAGTGGCTAGGGTTTTTAGAATGAGATGAGGGTATTTTTGTCATTTTTGTAAGTTTGGGTGGAATGGATTTCAATTCCATCACATTTGGTAAGGAATGGTGAATTCCTGATTTGGGGGGAATTCTTGGAATTCAATTCCATTCCATGAAGAACCAAACATCAGAATGGAATTTGGTCAATGGAATTGACCATTCCAATTCCGCCCAATTCCGTCGGAATCCGCCGAACCAAACGCACCCTTAGGTTACTTCAGCTAGAATATTTTGTTATGTTTTTTCTCATAATATTTGGTGATAAAGTGAATACGTTATAAATCAGCTTGACTAAGGGGCCGTTTACCTAATCACTTACCCGAGTAAGTGCTTACCGGTAAAATTCAACAGTATCACCTATATCCCGGGTAAGACTTTAGTCCACCATAATGGCATCGTATGCTACAATTTAGCCGGTAAGCGCTAACAATGGTAAGAGTCGTCGCACTCGCTTACCGGATAAGACTCTCGGTTGTTTTCATCTCTCGGTCTTTGCTTCCGCTCTTACCGGGTAAGATTTTTGATGCTTGTCATATTCATCCAGTAAGCTAATATGACTTGTGATAAGCATTTACCCGGGTAAGCGTTTTATAAACGGCCCTAATACTGCATAAAATTAAATAAAATAAAAATCTATTGGTTTTAACGCAACACCAACATATTTTAATTTTATAAATAATGTATTGAATATAATTAAAAAAACCGTGTTTATAAAATAAATAATATTTTAATAACATTATTTAAGAGATTATAAACATCTAAACACATTTGGACAACATAATCCAAATCAATTCACTTTCAAATATCTGTTTACACAAAAATTACAAATTATTCGCTAATATTCTTTTTAAAATTGAGTTTCAGCCGAGGACAAAATGGTCCATTCATCCATATCTACTTTCTTGTGATAAACGTTCTACAGATCACAAGTATGTTGGTAATGTGAGTATCAGCAAGTGAAAATACATATTTACCCCTGCCATGAAACATGTAACACTGAATCACAAGTCATATTCTGAAACAATAGTTTCTCACCACTGAATGATCAGTAGAGCAGCACCTTGATCAAGCCAATTCAGCGACACACAGAACCAACGCTCGTGTAGGTGAGCCTCGAGGGTTCGAGTAGGTGAGACTCGTGGGCTCAATCCTATCTAGTGGATCAAAAAACGATCTCTGCAAATGCTAGCAACTCGAACCATGCTGGAGATTATCTTTAGGAGCAAAAACCGTCGTACCAACACTCTGTGCAAGGCCAAATAAAATAGACGCCTCCTGCAAATGTTGTATGCAACCAATGAATCTGAATCACGTAAACAAGCAACATAGTGACGAAAAGTTGAGCATGTAACGGATTTGTAGCCATGGGTGGACAAATAAAGGTCAACAGGACAAGCGATAGTGAGGTAGGCAAATGAAAGAATTATGGAATATTTTAGAGTTTTTAATATGACATGGGTAGTTTAGTAATTTACTGATAATGTCCCCATCTCCCATATTTTTGTTCCCACCTATTTTGGTGGGACAGAAAAACTGCATTTTTGTCTCACTCAGGTCTTGTCCAGTCCTATCCCAGTCTAATGTCGCGTCAAACATGGGACAACAAGTTTAAGTAATTTACCTTATCTTGTCCTATCCCAAATTTTAAAATCAGGGACGGGTAAGATAGGTAAATTACTAAACTACCCATGTCAAATTAAACTTTAAAACCTTCCACAGTTCCTTCACCCGCCTACCTCACTCTCCGGTTCAGCCCGGTCCAAACCTGTCCGCACACCAAACGCACCCTATGAGAGCCATTTTATCATACTAGAAGAAACGAATATGTGATAACAGTTTCCACCTACCAAAATTGAAACATAAATAAATAATGAATAAAAATAGTGTGGGAAAATGTAACCTCATAAGTGCATCTCGTCATCCTCGTGTCATGCCGACACGTATGGCCCTCACACCTAACGTCCATTCGAGCCACATTGTGCGGCTGAGCGAATAAGCCCAATGAGCAAAACTGCAGGCCCTACTTCTGTTCATTCGTGTCGTTATAAGGAAGCCATTGAATATCCTGTTAACATACGATAATTTCCTTTCTTAAAGAAAGATAATCTAGAAAGAAAAAATATAATACGTAAATGTGCGGTAGCAATTTCTATGCAACAAATATTTGATAACGACACATGGAAGGATAGCTTAACATTTAGATATTATAACAAGTTCAATAGCATGCGTACAAAATTAGAAATTGCAATCACTCCACGGATCCAAGGTAAAATCATTCATTTGCTAGTTATAATCAGTCATTGATAAAACTAAATTGATGGTATTGAAGGGTATTTTAGATATTTGACAAAATAGTGGAGAACATTTTCCCTGAAACTATATTTCAAGTCGAAAGATTCGTCTGAAAAAGAAAAGTTACAATTTCTATAGTTTGAGAAATTTTGAAGCAAATTAACGACTAGAAGCTGCGTACCATGTAACATAGGCTCCGAGAAAGTTGAATTGCGTCCTCCCACCTGTTGACTTTTACAAGACCTTTGACAAGGTGGACAAATACGCCGAGTTCAGGAATCCCGCCTTTACTAATCACATCTGCATATAACTCGAAAGCTTTCTCTACCCTATGTGAAACCGCGAGACTCTCAATCAACGAAAAATACAGAGATTTGTCCATTGAATAACTTAACGAGCTGATCTCTTTAAGTAACTCCAACGCCACTTCCAACTCTCCAGCCTTTCTATAACTATCAAACAGAAGCTTATAAGCTGGAATAATGGGCACAGACTCATATTCGCTTATATCATCTAAAAGACCAAGATTAATCAAAAACTCCCGATTAAACCCTTCAATGACCTTGCGATAACTTGCCATATGCTTGGGCCAATACGTTTGTTTCATCTCCTCAAGAAGCTCACGAGCTTCATTCAAACGACCAGAAACACAACAATGGTGGATTAAAACCGTATACGTGACATAATTTGGAGCACAACCTTTGCTACCCATTTGTCTAAAGATTTCAAGACTTTTTTCCACTTTACCCATTTTCCCAAAACCATTTATCATGGCTGTATAAGTTACAACATTCGGTTTACACCCTTTTACCTCCATCATCTCCATGAGCCGATACGCTTCATCTGTCTTCCCAACTTTACAAAGCCCATCTACCATCTCCGTGTAGATTACAACATTCGGGGGGCAAGAATTTTCAAGCATATTAGACAATACTTGTGAAGCAAGATCCAAACGATTATCTTTAAACATCTTATCAATCATAGATCCGTAAGTAAAAACATTTGGACTATACCCACGCTCACACATTCTTGAATACACCCCTTGTGCTTCCGGAAGCTTCCCATCCTTAAGCAACCCATCAATAAGAGCATCATACACGATATTATTCGGTTCACAACCTTCAAGACACATCACGTCCAAAAGTTTGCACGCCTCATCAACTTTATGCACTTTGCACAAACCATCCACCAAAGCTCCATATGTCACAACATTTGGCTCCAATTTGTTGTTTTCTTTTCCACTAAAGTATTTGTTTACATCGTGAATTTCTTTACCCTTCATTCTTTCATAAATCCGCAACGCTTTTTCAACTTCACCAGCTTTACAATGACCATCGATTAGAGCGGTTATTGTGACAACGTTTGGAGAGCAACCACATGACAACATCATCTCAAATAACTCGTTTGCTTCAGTTATCTTCTTAGCTTTAAGATAAGCATGCATAAGCGCAGTATAAGTGACCACATTTGGAGAACAACCATTCATAACCATTTCATCAAACCAATTGCGAGCCTGCAAAATTAACCCAGCTTTACAAAAACTATCAATCAACATCGTATAAGTATGAACGTTTGGAAGAACGCCGTTCTTTTTCATTTCTTTGAACAACCAAAAAGCCTTCTCGAATTTGGAAGCATCACACAAGAAACTAATCACATTGGAATACGTACTGGTGTCAGGTACAAAACCCTTGCTCATCGTTTCACGAATAACATTATAAGCTCTCTCAAACTTCCCAGCCTCACAAAGACATTGAGCATAATTGCTGACGTTGATTCTATTCAACACAAACCCCGCCTCAAGCATTTGCCCATAAGCCATTTCAGCCAATTCTAACTTATCAAGGCTTGCCAGCTCCTTGGATCCACAAATCCCACCAATAAATATGTTATAAATTACATAACCAGGTTGAACACCGTATCTAGCCATTTCTTTAAGCAACTTATACGCATACTTAAAATCTTCTGACTTACAATAAGCATGAACAAGAGAATTATATATTTTAGGACTCGGGTAACACCCTTCTGCAATCATCATACTAAAAATTCTCTTACATCTACCCAACTTCCCTTTATTCAAACACCCACAAAGCAAAGTCTTATAAGTCAAACCATTAGGAACGCAAGAATCAGACCTCATTCGGTTCAAAAAGTCCATAGCTTCTTCAAAGAACGAACCTTCACACAACCCACCTATCATTCTAGTGTATAATACAGTATCAAGCGTAAACTTTTCTTTATCTACCATATCAAGGGCCTCCTTCCATTTCCCAGCTTTACACAAAGAATATGCAAAAGTACCCAAAGTATGTGCATTCATTTTGTGACCTAAATCAGCCATTTCTTGGTAAATAAGACAAGCTGTATCGAGTTTATCTAACTTGAGAAACACCTCCATTAAAGCATTGTAGGTGACTTTAGAAGATTTGTATCTGAAATCTTTGAGCCTGCCTAGCTCCTCAAGTGCTACATTCCATGAACCATTTCGACAATGTTTTCGAATCAATACGTTAAGCAGTTTTCCAAGAACTTCTTTATCGTCGTCATCTTTAATTTCCCTAAGAAAATGATCGGATAATCTATTAGCATTGTTACATCCCATTATATCTAATAAAGTGTCATAAACAGCCAATGAATGATTATACCCAATTTGTCTACCTGCCCATAAGAAAAACTTTACACCTAATTCAGCATTGTGAAGTAACCTTAACACATCAACCACCAGTGATTCACTCAGTTTCTCCCTAAACTTACTAAGAAGTTTTTGGGTTTTATCACCAAAATCCGAGCCGTTATGTCTAATTAAATTACAAATAACATCTACATCTGAACACTTACGAGATGCGGACTTGTCCACGGACAACGAACCCTGCAAAATTGCAAATTCTTCTGCCAAATTGCTTTGAGGATCCAAATTGCTTTGCGGGGGGTTAAAACGGGGATCGATCAGTCCCTCCAATTGATCAGGAGATGAAGTGCTGATGGATTTTTTGAAGATGTCGTATACTGAACTTTGGCGGGAAATTTTTGATGAATTAGGGTTTGATATTAGAGAAATTAAAGTGGCGAATGATGAAGAATGTCGCTTTGATAGATGGAGATTAACCTTTTCCCAGCTTATTTTCATCCTGTCTGAGAATTTGAAGTTTGTGGATTTAGGGTTTGTAATCGATAGCTTCTTATGGACCCGGAACTTTTCCCCAATTTCTTGACTCAATTCTTTAAATTTAGTCTTTAAATTTTTTTGAAGAATCTTTAAATGTTAAAATACGAAGTAATTTTAAAAGAAAAAAAATTCAAACACAATAATTTGAAAAGTTAGGTTTTAGTTTGAAAATAAATATCTAAAAGAACAAATGATTTAAGTTTTAAAAATTCAAAATAATTTGTTTATGAATTCCATCGGGTCAAACCTAATTGTGTGTTTGGTACGCAGAACAAGATGGAACAGTACATGGCACTGACTTATTTCATGTTTGATCATTGATGTGACTATATTATGTCGGACACGCTAAAACTTAGTGAAACATATATATATATATATCGGGTTGGGTTCACGTGAGACCAATAATTTTGTGTGAGAGCCGTAAGACCATTTGGTGTCCGTTGATCAAATTTATAAGATGAAAATCTGATTGTTATAATCTGACAATAACTTTGAACGTGGAGGGGCATTTTTGACCATCTAATTTTCCTAATTTTTCTTCTTTAACACAAGTCTAATTTTCCTTCTTTTAACTCACGATTGAAAACACGAGGCTTCTTCCTGTTACAGCAATCGACTTCCATTGATGCTGCTTTCTTCCTTCGATGAAATAGGTATTCGTCCTTTGATGAATCGGCTTCCATCTGCTTTCTTCCTCATATGAAATCGGCGTTCTTCTCCTAATGAAATCGGTCTTCTTCCTCTGATTAATATCTCAATCGATTACTCTCACTGACACTGTTGAAATCACCTTCTTCCTCATAACTTCGTGAACTTCTCTACTTTAATACACGTAATAAAACCTTGTGCAAATACATAGACCTGGCAAAAAGTGACACGACACGCTAACTCGACACGAACCCGACACGAATTAAACGGGTTTGGGTAATACATTTCAACCCGTTTAAGTAAACGGGTTGACACGACACGACACGAAAATTAAACGGGTAAGGTTAGGGTCAACCATTTCAACTCGAAAATGACCCGAGTAACCCGTTTATATATATAAGTTAAAAATTAAATATATGTTTAAGAAAAAATAATTATAATTTAATTATTATTATTATAATTATAATTATTATTATTATAATTATAATTAAAAGTAATTGGTTTATGGAAAAATAAAACAAATCAGAGGAACTAGTTTGGCTTCACTTATATACATGGTTCCAAGATTAATTTTGCTATAAAACTTTCGATTTGGGATACCTCAAGTGAACCAACCCATTTTTCTCATCAGATTTCATCCCACATCGCCCAAATTTCAAACCACAACCCTTACTCTCAACTATAAATACCCCTCATCCCTTCCACATTTTGAATTGCCATCCTCATTTGTTTGAGTGAAACAATTGGCTTGAGCTGGTTTGCTTGCCGGTTGGCTTGAACTGAGTTAAAAATTTGATTGGAGCACCCTTTTAAAGTCGGTGTACCTTTAAGTTTATTTTTCGATTTTTTTGTGTTTGTGCGAACGTAAATGAACACGAACATATCTTTGTTCGTGTCGTGTCGGGTTAAGTAAACGGGTTAATCGGGTTAACGGGTTTGCGGGTTTAATGGGTTAAGAGGTTAAACGGGTTAATCGTGTCGTATCGGGTTAGGCGGGTTAAATCAGGTCGTGTTCAGGTTGCGATATTCTGACCCGTTTATTAAACGTGTCGTGTTCGGGTTTGACACTCCCAACCCGTTTAACCCGTGAACCCGACACGACACGACCCGTTTGCCAGGTCTACAAATACATAATTTGTTAATCTTTATTTTTCTTGCTTTGTTTATACATAGTCGATAAGAATTCTCCTTTAATATAGGGTTTATGATATTTTAATTTCAGGTAAAAGAATGTCTAACAAAGATGATCTCTAAATTATCTTGAATGATGCTTTCAACAATGTGTAGGGTAATCAAGGTCATTAGTTTATTTTGAATAATCTTCTTGTTGTGAAGTTTCATTAACCAGGTGCAAATATTCAAAACTTTCCAATGAATAATTTTGTTGTTGTGAAGATCACAAACTGAGTTCTTTTGGTGCTTCGAGTTCAACCGCTTCAGGTAGGGGTGCTCACGGGTTGGGTTGATCGGGTTGAAGGCATTTCGACACATCAACCCAATGTTGGCGGTTTGAAAAAATTTCAACCCAACCCAACCCAAACAAATACACAACCCAACCCAACCCGTTCGGGTTGATCGGGTTAGTCGGGTTGGTCGGGTTGTGTTTAAACAAGGTGAAATCAAAATTAAAAACATAAAAATAAAGGAAACATGTCTTTAAAATACAACCGATAATTCAGACAATACTTAGATACTATATATAAAAATGTCTAAACCAAATATGATCAAATAACTTGACGTTTTCAATTTGCATATTTCTTAAATCTTAAACATATCGTTATCAAATGTTTTTCTCAATTTACATATATATGTTAACATCTACTATATATATGTGTGTGTGTGTGTGTGTGTGTGTGTGAAGGAGTTGTATAGAGATGGATAAGAGATTGAATATATATATAGTTATATAGAGATGTATACGAGATTGAATATATATATATATATATATATATATATATATATATATATATATATATATATATATATATATATCGGGTTCATCGGGTTGGGTTGGGTTCAAATTATCGTAACCCGATATCAACCCAATACATACGGTTTGAAGATTTTACAACTCGATTGGACATCGGGTTGCTTCGGGTTGGGTTTTTCCATGTCGGGTTGGGTTGGGTTGATCGGGTTGGTCGGGTTGATCGGGTTTTTGAGCACCCCTAGCTTCAGGAGTCGAAACGTAATCCGGTGCTCAATTTCTGCGGGGAAGTCCCGATATATACCGTGACCAAGCCAAATGACCTAGCCATGGATTTCCCACCATCAGCCAATTATCAACCATGGATCATCCATTCACTAAGATCCATCAATGTGGAACGCATGAGCGATCGAAGCCAGAACTGTCGTGTAGAGCCCATTACAAACCAGATGGATTACAAGAACAATTTCTGCTCGATCTCGATAAAATTGCCAGGGAAGATACTAGAACGACTTTAATGATAAAAAACATTTCTAATAAGTAATTTGTACTTGTTTGTATCTGATTCAAGGTTTATACCAAAAGAACTCAGTTTGTGATTTGTTGTTGTGAAGTTTCATTACCTGGTTAGTGCTTATGTGGGTAGACTATTGCAACCAATGTCACTTTGATAGACTATAATCTTACTCGTTTTGTTAAGTGATAGTGTTGAACCTTTAATTGTAAGCATTTACTGGGTGGGTGTCTAGGTAAGTAGCCCCTAATTGCTTGTGAAAATACGTTAAAAATATCATTTATGATCGGTAAACTTATTCCTTCACATTAAGTTTACTGTGAAGGAATAAGGTCACTAGTTTAACTTAATGTAAAGTTTATGATAGATATTCATTTATGTAAATGGAGAACTCGTCATTGACTCGAGTAAAGGTTATAAGAAGTCACTCAATTTATAAAATTGGTACAAGGAATGACTTAATTTATAAAGTTGACTCGAGTAAGCATTACATGCAATAACTTATTTAATAAGCAAATCTTAGTGTTATACAAGTTTCCCTTCTCATGAAATAGAATGCGAAGGGGTTGGGTTACGTGAGACCAATCTATTTTCGTGAGACCAAGAAATTAACACTAAACCTTCACAGCGATTCATTGTGAAGGTATAAAAAACAAAGAACCTTCACAACAAAAACACTGTGAAGGTTTTGTTGGGTCACCTATATTTGAATTTGACTCACCAATGTTCTCCCTTATATCTTACTTAGAATATTTTAGCATGGTTCTTTTAAAGATGACTTATACAAGATATCAATTGTTCGGTGAAGTCGAAGATCAACCGGAACCAAGCTTGAAGACATTCTACTTGTGGAAAATAGAAGACTCTTCTCTACATTTAACCAAGTCATCATCCACCGAATTTGTTATTACAAATCGGTGGACAACCCTCCACCGAATTTGTTCGTACAAATCAGTAGACAACTCTTCACCGAACTTGTTCGTACAAATCGGTGGACAACTCTTCACCGAATTTGTTCTCACAAATCGGTGGACAACCCAACACCGATCTTGTTCTCACAAATCGGTGGACCATCCCTCCACCGACATATCCTTTGTCGGTCAGCATCATCCCACCGATAAGGGTGCTAAAATCGGTGGGATCTATGTGTTATCAAATAAATGAGTTTCTCTCTGCAGATTGTTTCAAGTTCCAAAGTCAATTGTATCGGTGAAACTTCATCGGTGCGACTGTCTTAGAATACACATCAAGAAGATCATTTATTATGGGACAATATCCTTTGACAGATAAAAGTGACTGTTTGTCGTTTTATCCATTTTCAGTTAAAGTCCCTTTCTTCTGCATGGGTTCTATTTCTTGTACCTAGTAAAAGGTGATAAGGACATCTCAGCTTTTCAGGAGTCAACATCCTCGGCAAATTTGATGATGACAAGTGTCTCAAGCATTCAATGCTTGTACACTCGTTGCCACTATAAAAGGAAGAAGATATCCCCATGCAAACCACGCTTTCTGGAATTCTCTCAGTGCAAGAAATCTCCATATTGCTTGATAACTTAATAGCTTTGTTCTCAGTGTTCTTGGTTGTTTTGTTTAGTATATTTTGTGAAAGATTGTTAGAATAGTTTATCTGTTCTTTTCCGCAACAGTCTTTAAGTTTCTTTGTGTAATTCTTGTTGAAAGTTTTTCAATAAAAGAATTAAAATTGTGAAATTTTTTAAGTATTGTATTCAACCCCCTCCCCCCCTTCTACAATACTTGTTAAGCCATCTGGGACTAACAAGTGGTATCAGAGCAGAAAGTTTAATTCCATAAACTTGATCTGCGATGGCTGCCTCTTCTTCTTCAACCATTGAAAACTCTTTTCAAAACAATTTTTCTGAGAATGGCGCCATAACAAAACCGCCTAAGTTTAATGCTAACAACTTTTCTTTGTGGAAAAGCCGCATGATGCTATTCATGGAAGGAGTGGATACTAGATATCCAACCATTCTCAAAGAGGGACCTATCATCCCCAGAGTTTGGGCTCGCTATGAAACGCATAGGCCTGGTAAAGAAACCATGGAAAACGAAATCTCTAGTAATTCTGATGAAGAAAAATCCAGTGCTGCTGGTCGTTACATCCTCAAAAATCCTAAGAAATATACTGATGAGGAAAAACGGTTGGTTTCTCTTGACTCTAAGCTAAGAGCAATTATTGCACTCTCACTTACTGATGAGGTCTATCACTCTCTGGTTAACTTTGAAACTGCTAAAGAGATGTGGACCACACTGTGTGTACTGTACGAAGGTACAATGGAAGTAAAGAAATGTAAAAAGATTGGTCTTATTAGAAAGTATGAACTCTTTGCTTTTGAAAAGGGAGAATATCTTTCTAGCTACTATAATCGTTTCAACTCTCTTTTAAATGATCTGAAGTTATTGGGCAGAGTCTATGATAATGAGGAAGTCTTATGTAAGTTCATGGATTGTCTTCCAGAATTTTGGGAGAATATATGTACTTGCATTAAAACTACCAAGGACCTTGAGTTCATGCCCTTTAACTGTCCTGTATGGAACTCTCTTCAATTTTGAGCAAACCAAGTTACAAAGGAAATCTTTCATCAAAGAGATAAAGAGCTCTTCTATAGCTCTTGTTAGTGAAAGTTCCAAGAAATCTCAAAATGTTCCTAGAATCACCTATCCTTCATCAGACTCTGACAATGACAGCCAAAATAACTCTACCCACCAAACGGAGGCATATCTTAGTGATGTTGATGATGAAGGTGAGGATATTATGGTTGAACAGTTGTCTGATGAAATGGCTATGATGGCTGGTTCTAAGAACAAGTTTCGTCCTTTCAACAAATCCAGAAATTTTAGAAAATCTTCATCTTCCAAGACTTCATCTGATAAGTCAAATGAAGAGTGTTATAACTGTGGCAAGAAAGGACACTTTGCATCTGAGTGTAGGAGCAAGCGTGTTACTAAGTCTAGGAACCCATCCTCTGACAAATATTCTTCAAAGAATGAGAAACCCATAAATAATCCTTTCAAATCAACCTTTTCCAAAAAGGATTCCCAATCCTCTTCCTTAGACCATCAGGAGCGTGCTGAGAAGTATAAAGCCAAGTACAAGAAAGAGAAAGAAAGAAGTGAGGGTCTTGAAAGAAAAGGAAAAGGTCTAATGGCAGAAACTCATGATTGGGATAAAGAAGACACTTCTGACAGTTATTCTCACAATATGTGCTTCATGGCCATTTCTGAAGAGATGGAAGATTCTGAAAAAGCTACCTCTCCAATGGCTCTTGTGGCAACTGGGTGCTCGACAGCTTATGCTCAGGTACATCCTTTTAATGATATGACTGATAGTGAAGAGATTGATGCCTACGAATCATTAACTAAAGATTTTTATGCTGTCAAGGATAGCAAGAAAAGAAAATCCATTCAAGTTAAAACTCTCACCTCTCAACTTGAAGTCTGCATGGCTAAACTTGAAAAGTTTGAGGAAATCAAAGTTGGGCTTGAAAATGTGAAAACCATAAATCACGTGATTTCAAAAGAGAAAAATCACCTTTTTAAGAAACTAAAAAGGGAACAAGAGGTTGTTAGAAAATGGTCAAATTCTTCCAAAAACCTTGAACAAATCTTTCAAGGCCAAATCAGTGGTAATGATAAACTCGGTCTAGGATTTGGGAAAACTGTTGCGAATAACTCTCCCCTTGCACTCATCCCTTCCTCTAATGCATGGGACGATGCCTCAGAGTCAAGTTCTTGTGACTCCATTTCCTTAAATTCTTTAGATCTGGGTGAAGCCTTAAAGTATGGAATGTTTATAAAGGCAAAAGAATCCTCTTCATTCCAAAACATTGAGAAGCAAGATTCCAATGATGTTTCAAAACCCATCCATGATTTTTTAAACGATTCAGTCATGGATGAAGCCTCTTCCTCTAACTCCTCAAAAGCTAAACCTTTTCAAAGAGCAAATCCCACCGATTTCTCCACCGATGAGCAACCCTCAAATCCCACCGATTTCTCCACCGATGATCTTCCCATACCTCTTCATGAGCTGTTGAAATCTATTCACATAGATAAATACCCCTCTTCTGATCATAAACCTTCAAAGATCCCTAAGAGAGAACTCCAACCTTCTTCAAACAGATTCTCCTCTTCCGTCAAAGGGAAATCTGTTGTTGATCTCCATCCCAAAAGTAATTCTCCAAAGATATTTTCTAGCAACTCATCTGTTCTTCCCATTCCCAGATCCGTGCTTTTGAAAAAGTCAAATCTCAAGGAATCATCATCTTATAACTCTGACAAAGGAATCCTTGGACCCAAACCTTTTGCCTCATCCTCTTCTGCCAAGATAATAAAGATTAATGGGAAAAGTAAATTCAAGGAAAGTGGTCACAATTATAAAAAGATTTTTATCTATAGAAAATGTTATAACTGTGGTGACACTTTTCACATGGCTAAGGATTGTCCCAAGGAAAGAATAGATAGAACCAAACCTAAGGACCTTTCCTCTTCTAACCCTAAAGGACCCATCTCCAAATGGGTACCAAAGAACTAATCTGTTTTTGCATGAAGGCTTTTGAGCACCATCAAATATGGTATCTGGATAGTGGGTGCTCACGCCACATGACGGGAAACAAATCTCTCCTTATCAACTATGTGCCTGGAAAAGGTCCATCAGTAACTTTTGGTGATAACTCTAAAGGCTATACCAAAGGATATGGAACTCTCACTAGTGGATATGTCACCTTCAATAAAGTGGCCTTTGTTGACGGCCTCATGCATAATCTTCTCAGCATTAGCCAACTGTGTGATCTTGGATATAAAGTTATATTTGAACTTTGTATCTGTTCTGTGGTGGACAAGAACTTCAATGTGGTGTTATCTGGAAAAAGGATGGAAAATGTCTATATCATTGATATGGGACTAAATAACAATTCATCCAATGTCTGCTTTGTGTCAGATGACACATCCAAAAGGAACTGGTTGTGGCATAAGCGTCTCTCTTATCTAAATTTCAAAACCCTTCATAAAATCTCCAACAAAGAGCTGGTGACTGGTATGCCAAAGTTGAACTTTGTCAAAGAGAAGCTGTGTGATGCATGTGAAAAAGGGAAGCTCACCAAAACTTCTTTCAAGACCAAGTAATGCTCTTCCATCACTCTTCCTCTCCAGATGCTGCACATGGACCTTTGTGGACCAGTCAGCACTCCAAGTCTAGGAGGCAAAAGGTACATTCTTGTAATTGTTGATGAATTTACTAGATATACTTGGGTGACTTTTCTCAGGTATAAAAGTGATGCAACTGAAGAAATCATCAATTTTGTCAAGAAAAATGAAGTTCTTAATGGTCAACTTGTTCGTTCGGTAAGAAGTGATAACGGCATTGAATTCAGAAATAGTGCTCTTGAAGACTTCTTCACTGAGAAAGGAATTTCTCAAAACTTCTCCGCAGTCCGAACTCCTCAGCAAAATGGAGTGGTGGAAAGGAAAAACAGAACTCTATGTGAGGCTGCTAGATCAATGCTAAGTGAATCAAATCTTCCCATCTATTTTTGGACTGAAGCTGTAAATACTGCTTGCTTTACCCAAAATAGGTCAGTGATATCCAAAAGACATGATAAAACCCCATATGAAGTTTTCCATGGCAGAAAACCAAATATTGGTTTTCTTCATGTTTTTGGTTGTGTGTGCTTTATTCTAAATGATCGTGATAATCTTGGGAAATTTGATCCCAAAGCTGATGAGGGAATCTTTGTTGGATACTCCCTATCCTCCAAAGCTTATCGTGTGTACAATCTCAGGAGAAAATGCATTGATGAGTCTATTCATGTCAAATTTGATGATCTTAGATCATCATCTCTGTCAAATGATGATGATGATTTACACAGATGGATCTCTTCATGCATCGGTGATGCTCCTTTATCAAACTCCACCGATACATCTTTCACTCCCTCCAATCCATCTCCATCAAATAATCAAGTCGGATCATCATCTATAATCCCCACCGAAACTGACCATGTTTCCACCGATGTACTTTCTCCCACCGATGTGCAACCCTCCACCGACGAACAGCCTTCCACCGATCCAATTTCTTCCACCGAAAATTTTGCCTGCCACCGAACCTCTGATCCCACTCCATCTTCACCTCTATCACAAAATATTCCACCACCTTTACCTCCTGCAACCAAATGGACCAAAGATCACCCCATAGATCAAATCATCAGTGATCAACAAGCAGGTGTCCAAACACGTAGAGGAATTGGGAATATTTGTCTCTATGTGAATTTTCTCTCTCTTGTTGAACCCAAGAAGATTGATGAAGCTCTTGCAGATCCCTGTTGGATCACTGCCATGCAAGAAGAGCTATCTCAATTCAAGAGAAACAAAGTTTGGAGATTGGTTCGCAGACCCCAACAGAAAATAATCATTGGAACCAAATGGATCTTCAGAAATAAAATGGATGAAGATGGTACAGTTATCAGAAATAAAGCCAGACTGGTTGCTCAAGGATACCGACAGGAAGAAGGCATTGATTATGATGAAACTTTTGCCCCTGTTGCAAGACTTGAAGCAATAAGAATCTTTCTGGCTCATGCTGCCTACCGTAATTTCAGAGTCTTTCAAATGGATGTCAAAAGTGCCTTCCTCAATGGGGAACTTGCAAAGGAAGTCTATGTGAAACAACCTCCTGGCTTTGAAGATCCAGCTCATCCAGACTATGTGTACAGACTTGACAAGGCCCTTTATGGTCTCAAGCAAGCTCCACGTGCTTGGTATGACACACTTGCCAATTTCCTTCTAAAGCATGGATATTCCAGAGGTAAAATTGACAATACTCTCTTCATCAAAGAGACCTCAGGTAACCTTATTCTTGTCCAAATCTATGTTGATGACATCATCTTTGGTGTCACTGATGAGTCACTATGTGATGAGTTTGCTTCTCTCATGATGAGTGAATATGAGATGAGCATGATGGGAGAGCTTACATTCTTTTTAGGCCTTCAGGTCAAACAATCTTCAGAAGGGATTTTTATAAACCAAAGTAAATATATTCGTGATCTTCTGAAGAAATTTAATTTTTTAGATAGTTCTCCTATGAAAACTCCCATGGCACCACCTTTGAAACTCAATGCTGATCTTAACGGTGAATCTGTGGATGTTACCCTTTATCGAGGCATGATTGGTTCTCTTCTGTACTTAACTGCTAGCAGACCGGATATTATGTTTGCTACTTGTCTATGTGCCCGTTATCAAGCAAATCCAAAAGAATCACATTTAAAGGCTGTAAAACGGATTTTTCGGTATCTCAAGGGTACCTTGCACTTGGGTCTTTGGTATCCCAAAGACTCAGGTTTCGAACTAATTGGGTATTCAGATTCAGATTATGCAGGTTCCCAGATTGATAGAAAAAGTACTACAGGAAGTTGCCATCTTCTTGGTGGCAAATTGGTAAGTTGGTCCAGCAAGAAACAAAACTCTGTGTCAACCTCTACTGCTGAGGCTGAATATGTAGCTGCTGGAAGCTGTTGTGCTCAGATCCTGTGGATGAGAAATCAACTCAGGGACTATGCTCAAATCTACTCCAAAATCCCAATTCTATGTGATAACTCAAGTGCAATAGCTATTGCAAACAACCCAGTTCTTCATTCCAGATCAAAGCACATAGATATCAGATATCATTTCATCAGGGCCCACATTTCCAAAGGTGACATTGAGCTACATTTCATTCCTACCGATCTACAGCTTGCTGGCCTATTCACCAAACCCCTAGATGAAGCCAGGTTCAACTTCCTAATAAGTGAACTTGGCATGTGTAATTTTCAATAACTGTGTGTCTTCACTTTCCACCGATCTCACATCGGTGGATACTCTCTCCGTCTCTCTTCTTCCACCGAAATCTCATCGGTGGACACTCTCTTCTTTCCTCTTTCTACACCGAATGCACACCATTTTCACCATCGATATATACACCGATCACCGATGTAACTTTCTCACCAATCACCGACACCGATATCCTCTACCGACGTCGCTTTATCGGTGAAGTTATGTTCCACCGAAATGACCACCGAGTGATTCTTCCACAAATCTCTCTTCATCTTCCCACCGATATCCTGTCCCCGTCGGTAAGATCTGCCCACCGAATCTCATCATCGGTAACTTCATCCTACCGACGTCTCTTCATTCCCATCGGTAAGATCTGCCCACCGAATCCCTACCTTATCCCATACGCCTCCCCATGCTCTCATAACCCCTATGACCCTAGTTGTCAGTGACTTTGACCGTTCCTTTTCCATGTAAAACCTTTTTAACCACATACCCCGAAACCCTCATCATTACCTTTTCCAACTTGCTTATTTTATTTAATTTTTTTTATAACCGTTCCCTCCTCATTTCTTTTTAAATACTCCTAAACCCTTCACCTTCCTCCTATATATACGACCCTTCGCCCTCCTTCATTTTCTCTATACGAAACCTGCAACTCCTCCTCCATTTTCTTACTTCCTATCATTCTCATTCTCACAATGGCACCCACCAAGATACCTACGTGCTTTGAAGACCTCATCTTCAACCCTTGCAACCATGTAGCAAGGTTCGAATCCGATCCCGCTCATCCCGAGTTCAACACCATTATCAAATTCTTAACCCGCTCACCTCTTCTACATGCTTTCTCCTGCAACCCAAAGATGAGCAAAATGCTCATTGGCAAATTTTGGTTGTCCTGTGTGTATGATGTTTCAAATGAAGCAATTCATGCCTCTATCTTTTCTGACGAAGAGGGTGATCACGATGTTACTTTTGGCGTGGATGATGTCCGTCGTGCTCTCCGGATCGAAGCCTTTTCAGAATATGTTGACATGCATGTCAACAACTTTCTTGAGCAAGTCATCAGCACTATTGGCTATGTCCAACATTATGAGGATAAAGCTTCCAAGTCTTCTAAAGGACCAGGTACCCTTCTTCGCAAACATATGGGTGGGGTTTGGAACTTCTTCTTTGCGCATGTGATCCATTGTCTCTCTAGAAAGACAAGTGGTCAAGACCAATCCCCATCTTATATTACAAAGCTTTCTCATGCACTGATTTTTCAAAGAAAGGTGGACTTTGCTCAGTATTTCTTTACTGGGCTGACTGAAGTAATCAAACACCCGAAAAAGTGTTATTTCGCATATCCTCGTTTCATCTCCATGATCCTTCAACACAAACTCGGTGCGGCGTTGGATGCGGATCGTAAGTCTAAAACTCCTCGCTTCATCTACGATTGGTCATCACCCTTTGTTGGCCAAAAGACGCTCAATATTGGCCATCTCGCTACTGATCTCCCCTTACGCCAATGTATGATTTCTTTCGCTTTATCTCCCGATCTTCACTGGGGTGATGCGGAAGCTCCCGGGTTTCAACACCCGGAAGTTCCCGAGGCACCCCAAGTTGTAGTGGCCCCCTCTTCCCTTACTCGAGTAAAGTCGGGCGGCGCGAAAAAGAAACAACGTACGGCCCCCGACACCTCCGCACCCGCTTCTCGAACTATGCCACCAAGAGATCCCTCGGAGGCTTCCCCGGTTCAATCCCCATCTCGTAAGCGGAGGCACTCAACTTCCCCTTCGAGATCTCTTTCAAAGAGGTCTCGGACACCATCGGCCCAACCGACTAATCCAACTGTCGATTCTCGAAAATCGCCAGTTGTTGAACTTCACCCCTTCGGGCCAAGGGAATCCGTCATTATCCCCACCGACTCCTCTGCAGTTTCTCAAAAGACTACAGTTGTAGAAATGGAGAACCCATATGCCTCTTCCCTCACCACTTCGGGTGGTAGAGATGACTTCGGGGACTCTCCCCTCGAAGGAGTTGACTTGTCACTGCACGACCTTTCACCCGGTCAGTTTATGATCGATGATGAATCACAACTCGATCTGAGTTCCCCCCCAAATCCCCCCCGAATGACTTCTTTGAATTTCTTTTGGAGGACACTGGTTCTCCCCGAACCATCCCGTCCACCGACGAAATTCACATCGAGCCTCCCTCAATACAGATTAATCCCACCGAAGGCATCTCCACCGATCCTCTCTCTCCGACTCACCGAACAATCTCCCCTACACCGAAGCCGCCCTCTCCCCGACTGTAATGACCCGTAATCCCATACATAGTTCAAATAGCATACATTGCATAACGTCGTTAAAATAAGAGATACATTACATAACAAATACGGTCCCTTAGTCTTTTACAAACATTCAGTACATCATTACAACGTTTACATAGTAATTTACATCATTACTAACAACATGCTACATCTACCAAACACAACATAGTCTTCACTACATAGTCCCCTCAAACGCTATTCTCGGTTTAACCTTCTTATTTGCTCTTACTTGATCCTCGACCTGGAATACATATTTAAAACAAAAATGAGGGTTAGACGTAATGGTCTAAGTGAGAAAATCCATGTTTCCTTGAAAATCCTTTGCACACCAACATTCACATAATACAAACACAATTATCAATCATAACTCACTCATCACGTAATTCTCTGTCTCCTTCCCATGGCCATATTAGTTGGTTGCAAGCCAACTAATAAACAACGTTGTACAACAACTACAACCAATCAACACTGTACAACAACTACAACCAACACACCGGTCCTATGCCCGGCCAACGTATTATAACATAATATAATACTCACGTAATTACAATATCTCAACATATTATAATTCAAACATAAACATAGTCACACCATTTATCACATATCCAATACACACATATATGTATTCCAGTTTCAAAACGTTTTAAAGTAAAACTCACCTGATTGCTTATCAACACGTTTCCAATCCTTCTAAACAGGTTCAGTCCTTTACCCAGAATTCACAGGATCTGTAACAAATAGATACGGATATCTCTTTACCACATAAAACACATAAGTCTTACTAAGACTAAGAACTCTAAAGAACTCAATTCCTCAAATGTTGCCCCCAAACCCGTACTCAAGTCAAGACCACAGAATAGTCAGTTCTCATTCATTCCCTATCTAATGGTTAACAAAATACAGGTTACTGGATACTCGATAGCATCTAAACTCTCAATATTGGCCAAACAGCAAAAGTATCCGGATACCATAAGTTATCCGGACAACACCACTTTTTCGGACAGCATGACTTTTCCGGACAACCTATACAATCCGGACGTCATCCGGACACCAAAGTAATCCGGACAGCATCCGGTATCTTAACTCATCCGGAAACTATAGAAAAAGAGACTTACCCGGATAAAAGTCTCGTCCGGACACCTTTAGAACATCATCCAGACACCACTAAAGAAACTACCCGGACACATTCATGGTGTCCAGAAACCTCTGTCGGTTTGGTGCTTTTTACCCAGAAAACCGACTGAATCATCCCCAGATATGAAATCACTGATTCTACACCGATAGAAACTACCTAACAGCAATTATACACATAATTTGTAAAGAAAACATACATGAATTCAGTTCCAAGTGCACCAATTGATGCCTTAACCTAGTTTTTTCTTCCTTTCTTCTTTTCTTCCAAAACACACACACACACCATGAGCTGATTTTCTGGATAATATCTACTGTTGTGAATTATCTGATTTACTAAGAGATAATATCTCATTCACTTTATCACTCTAGCCCCTAAACTATCCATTAATGACTAAAACACCTTTAACTCCTAAATTAACCCAAAATCACCCTAAACATCAATTATAAAGTTAATTAAATTTAACGAAACTAACATTTAACTAACGAACTTACCCGGGGTATTACATCATCTCCCCCTTAAAAGAATTCCGTCCCGGAATTCGATTTAAGCAAAAAGGTGCGGGTACTTAGTTCTCATTTCGGATTCTGATTCCCAAGTAGCATCTTGACCTCTATAATGTCTCCACTGAACTTTCACTTGTCTGATCTCTTTATTCCGCAACACTTTAACTTTGTGGTCAACTATGGCTTCCGGTTCCTCTACATAATTCAGCTTTTCATCAACTTGTATATCTGGTAGAGAAACCGCCTGATCCGGCGTAACTAAACACTTTCGAAAATTCGATACGTGAAACGCGTTGTGAATCCTGCTTAACTCTGGCGGAAGATCCAACCTGTAACCTACTTCTCCAATCCTTTCTGTAATTGCAAACGGCCCGATATACCTTGGACTAAGTTTACCCTGCTTCCCAAACCGAATAACTCATTTCCAAGGTGAGACTTTTAACATTACAAAATCTCCAACTTGGAACTCTAACGGTTTCCGACGTCGGTCGGCGTAGCTTTTCTGTCTGTCTTGAGCCACTTTCAATCTTTCTCGAATCTGAGTAACCTTATCCGTGGTTAACTGAACTATATCCGGCCCCGCTAGCTGTTTCTCTCCCACTTCGTTCCAACACAAAGGAGTTCAACATTTTCTACCATACAGAACTTCAAACGGTGCCGCTTGTATGCTGGAGTGATAACTGTTGTTGTAGGCAAATTCTATCAGTGGTAAGTATTTATCCCACGATCCTCCAAAGTCAACAATGCAAGCCCGGAGCATGTCCTCTAAAGTCTGAATCGTCCGTTCACTCTGACCATCAGTTTGAGGATGATACGTTGTACTTAACTTTATCTGCGTTCCCATTTCCTTTTGGAAACTTCTCCAGAATCTTGAGGTAAAACGGCTGTCACGATCAGAGATAATCGAAATTGGAACTCCATGTCGTGTTACTATTTCGTTGATATACAGTTTGGCTAATCTTTCCAACGAATAGGTTTCCTTTATTGGTAGGAAGTGTGCAGACTTGGTCAACCTGTCAACGATCACCCAAATAGCATCAAACCCTTTCGGAGTCCTTGGTAACTTCGTGATGAAATCTGTAGTGATTTGATCCCATTTCCACATCGGTATTTCTATTCGCTGCAACTGACCAAACGGTTTCTGATGTTCAATCTTCACCTTCTTACAAGTAGTACAACCTTCCACATACTGAGCAATACTCCTTTTTATTCCAGGCCACCAATAAAATTGTTTCAGGTCTTTATACATCTTATTCGTACCTGGATGAATAGAAAACGAGATTGATGAGCTTCTTGTAGTACACGATCACATAAACCACCCAAACGAGGCACCCAAATTTTGTTCCCCAGACACAATAACCCACGATCATTTTTCACTAGCAATGCTGATAACCCCACTAACCGTTCTGATTTCAGATATTCTTCCTGATAGGCTTCTACTTGACACTTATTCAGTTCATAAAAAATGTTAGGTAGAAGCTCAGCTCGTAATGCAATAGCTTTTATTGTTCCACTTCTTTGTTGATGACTCATTGCATCAGCTACCACGCTCGCCTTTCCCGGATGATAAAGGATTTCACAATCGTAATCATTCACCAATTCTAGCCATCTCCTTTGCCTCATATTTAATTCCTTCTGATCAAAAAGATGTTGGAGACTCTTATGATCGGTATAAATTTGACATTTAGAGCCGTAAAGATAATGTCTCCAAATCTTCAACGCAAAAACAACTGCTGCCAGCTCCATGTCGTGTGTAGGGTACTGTCTTTCATGATCCTTTAGTTGACGAGAAGCATAAGCTATAACCTTTCAACGCTGCATTAGTACACACCCCAATCCCAGTTTGGAAGCATCACTATAAACAACAAAGTCCTCGGAACCTTCTGGTAATGACAAAATAGGCGCACTGCATAGTTTCTCTTTCAAGATTCGGAATGCTTCATCCTGATCTGCTTTCCATTCAAACTTTAGATTCTTTCGGGTCAACTTAGTCAAAGGCGTCGCAATACGAGAAAAGTCTTTTATAAAATTTCGATAATACCCGGTTAAACCTAGAAAACTTCGTACTTCCGTTGGTGTCTTCGGCGGTTCCCATCTTTCAATTGCCTCCACCTTCGTCGGATCAACTTGAATACCTTTCTCAGAAACTACATGCCCCAGAAACTGAACTTCCCGTAGCCAGAATTCACATTTCGAAAATTTAGCGTACAACTTTTCCTTCTTCAGTAGCTCCAGAATCAAACGAAGATGTTGAGCGTGCTCTTCTTTGGACCGGGAGTAGATAAGGATATCATCGATAAACACAATAACGAATTTATCTAGATATGGCTTACATACTCGGTTCATTAGATCCATAAAAGCAGCTGAAGCGTTCGTCAATCCAAAAGGCATTACTAAGAATTCATAGTGACCATACCGCGTGCGAAAAGCAGTTTTCAGAACGTCTTCTTCTTTAACCTTCAGCTGATGATAACCAGATCTCAGATCAATATTGGAGAAATAGCAAGCTTCAACTAGTTGATCAAAGAGGTCATCAATTCTGGGTAGCGGATACTTGTTCTTGATCGTGCGCTTATTCAGTTCCCGGTAATCTATGTACATTCTCATCGACCCGTCTTTCTTTTTCACAAACAGCACTGGTGCTCCCCACGGCGAAGAACTAGGTCTGATGAAGCCTTTATCGGATAAGTCTTGTAGTTGTACCATCATCTCTTTCATCTCTGGAGGTGCCAGACGATACGGTGCACGGGCAACAGGAGCGGCTCCAGGAATCAGATCTATTCCAAACTCTACTTGTCTAACAGGCGGAAGACTATTCAAGTCTTCAGGGAACACTTCAGGAAATTCACTAACAATCGGAATATCTTCTAACTTATTCTTTTCTGGCTTAATATCTATCACATAAGCTAAGTAACTTGAGCAGCCTTTATTGATACACTTACGAGCTTTCAACAAAGAGATAAGGCAAGACTGATGATTTCTACGGTCACCATAAATCACTACTGGTCCTTTCTCAGGTAAAACAACATTTATCAACTTCTTATTGTAAACTATACTAGCCTGATTCTCGGCTAACCAATCCATTCCCACCACCACATCAAACTCGATCAAGGCTATAAGGAATAACTGAATAGGCACTCCACACCCATCTATGTTTATCACACAACTATCAAATATCTCACTAACCGGTACTTGATTATCATTAGCCGTATCTACCATTAACACATGATCTAACACTTTAGGCTTTAAATGTATATAGGCAGCAAAAGAAGGCGACACAAACGATCGGTTTGCACCGGAATCAAATAACACTTTAGCACGTGTAGAATTTATTAAGAATGTACCTGTAACCACATCGGGAGTCTCATCTGCCTCTTGCTCTGTCATCTGGAAGGCACGACCTCTTGTTCTTGGTGGCTCTAGTCTTGGTACTACCGGTCTGACAACCACTGGTTTCCCTGACGTACCCCCTTGTTGTATCCTTCCCCTCGGACAATCGGACTGTATGTGATCCAGAGAATTACATGAAAAACAGAACCGCGTGACACGACAATCCTTAACAACATGCCCAGTCTTCCCACACCTATAACAGACCCGCGAGTCACCCTGACAATTCCCTTGGTGGACACGGTTGCATTTCAGACAAGGTCTTTCCGTTGGTCGGAAAGGCGGACGGTTATCGTATCTCTGAAACCTGAACTTCTTTGGATCGTGTTGTGGTCCTTCCCACTTCCTTTTTCCTGTACCTTTGTCGCTAATATTTCTTCCTTTATCCTGCTCCACGGTTTCCGCGGCGTCTACTGCAGCGGAGAAAGTTTCGGGTCCTTTAGCAATTACAAAACTCCTGACTTCTGCATTCAACCCGAAGATAAACCTTTCAATCTTCATGGCCTTCGTGGCAACATAATATTTTGCAAAACGAGATTTTTCCAGAAAACGAGCAGTGTAGTCCCGAACAGATAAATTTCCTTGCTGCAAGCTCATAAACTCTCCCTCTAGTTGTTTAACCGCTGCATGAGGACAGAACTGCTTCCTGAAAACTATAACAAATTCTTCCCACGAGAAGGTAGAATATATGTCAGAACCTCCTGAAGAAATATGAGCTTCCCACCAGTGTAAAGCGTCACCTTTCAACATTGCGGCTCCATAAAGTACCATATCCTCTTCCGCACACTTACTAGTCTTGAATATAACTTATATTTCCTTCAGCCATCGCATAGCTTTCACTGGATCCCGGTCTCCTGAATAGGTCGGATGCTTACAACTGAGAAACATTTTATAATCACACTTTTTCATTACTGGTACAACAGTAGGAGTAATAGGCATCTCTTCTTCATGTGAAGGATCTGGTCTTTCTGTTTCAGTATTATGAGTCTGGTTAAACATAGCCTGGATATTTGCCTGTAATATTCCCATTTCGGCCGCTAAGTCGTCTCTTGTAACAAACTCCGTACCACGCCCCTGAACTCTGCCCCCAGTTCTGCCTCTGCCTCTTTCTCCCCCTCTTCCCCTTCCTCTGGCTGTTGGATTGGATCTATTCGGATTTCCTCCCCCTTCCCGATTCGTTTGTCTCGTACCACTTGCCATTCTGTTGATTCAGACAAGGTTAATATACACATAAGCACATACCCCATATAACAAGGTATTTCAGTCCAAACATGTACCTGTAAGATCACAATTACACTGGCCAGGTGTAATAATGAAATTACCTTACACGATGTTCCTTCTACCTTTTTATATTTAACATCCCAAGGTTCTACAATAACAGGGACATCCTACTTCACATGCAGTTTAAGTCTAGGTACAGATACTAATACCTAAATCCCTTAAACTATGGCTCTGATACCATCTGTAACGACCCGTAATCCCATACATAGTTCAAATAGCATACATTGCATAACGTCGTTAAAACAAGAGATACATTACATAACAAATACGGTCCCTTAGTCTTTTACAAACATTCAATACATCATTACAACGTTTACATAGTAATTTACATCATTACTAACAACATGCTACATCTACCAAACACAACATAGTCTTCACTACATAGTCCCCTCAAACGCTATTCTCGGTTTAACCTTCTTATTTGCTCTTACTTGATCCTCGACCTGGAATACATATTTAAAACAAAAATGAGGGTTAGACCTAATGGTCTAAGTGAGAAAATCCATGTTTCCTTGAAAATCCTTTGCACACCAACATTCACATAATACAAACACAATTATCAATCATAACTCACTCATCACGTAATTCTCTGTCTCCTTCCCATGGCCATATTAGTTGGTTGCAAGCCAACTAATAAACAACGATGTACAATAACTACATCCAATCAACACTGTACAACAACTACAGCCAACACACCGGTCCTATGCCCGGCCAACGTATTATAACATAATATAATACTCACGTAATTACAATATCTCAACATATTATAATTCAAACATAAACATAGTCACACCATTTATCACATATCCAATACACACATATATGTATTCCAGTTTCAAAACGTTTTAAAGTAAAACTCAACTGATTGCTTATCAACACGTTTCCAAGCCTTCTAAACAGGTTCAGTCCTTTACCCAGAATTCACAGGATCTGTAACAAATAGATACGGATATCTCTTTACCACATAAAACACATAAGTCTTACTAAGGCTAAGAACTCTAAAGAACTCAATTCCTCAAATGTTGCCCCCAAACCCGTACTCAAGTCAAGACCACAGAATAGTCAGTTCTCATTCATTCCCTATCTAATGGTTAACAAAATACAGGTTACTGGATACTCGATAGCATATAAACTCTCAATATTGGCCAAACAGCAAAAGTATCCGGATACCATAAGTTATCCGGACAACACCACTTTTCCGGACAACCTATACAATCCGGACGTCATCCGGACACCAAAGTAATCCGGACAGCATCCGGTATCTTAACTCATCCAGAAACTATAGAAAAAGAGACTTACCCGGATAAAAGTCTCGTCCGGACACCTTTAGAACATCATCCAGACACCACTAAAGAAACTACCCAGACACATTCATGGTGTCCGGAAACCTCTGTCGGTTTGGTGCTTTTTACCCAGAAAACCGACTGAATCATCCCCAGATATGAAATCACTGATTCTACACCGATAGAAACTACCTAACAGCAATTATACACATAAGTTGTAAAGAAAACATACATGAATTCAGTTCCAAGTGCACCAATTGATGCCTTAACCTAGTTTTTTTTTCCTTTCTTCTTTTCTTCCAAAACACACACACACCATGAGTTGATTTTCTAGATAATATCTACTGTTGTGAATTATCTGATTTACTAAGAGATAATATCTCATTCACTTTATCACTCTAGCCCCTAAACTATCCATTAATGACTAAAACACCTTTAACTCCTAAATTAACCCAAAATCACCCTAAACATCAATTATAAAGTTAATTAAATTTAACGAAACGAACATTTAACTAACGAACTTAGCCGGTGTATTACATCGACATCGGTACCTTTACCCCGAACCTTCCTGGGTTCAATCAACTTCCTCTCACTTTATTGAGGATCGCATACTACCTCATTCCCGTTTGGCACCAACAGAACCCCATCTGCGAGCTCACAATCCTCCCCCTACCGATACTCTTCGTGAAACTCTTCGGTCTCTGTCTGACAACTTGGCCTTATTAGCCAACAAAGTGGATACTTTGACCACTTCCCACTCCAACATTGCAGCTTCATTCGATGCTTTCAAGGCTTCATATATAGTCAAGGATACTGAACTTCAGAGACTTATTCAAGAGGCCAAAACTCATCAGGATCTTGACAAAAGCATCGCCGATTCTCTTAGCTCTCTTCACACCAAAGCTGACAACATGCTGGAGAAAGCTCAATGGGAAATGGACTTGGGTGATTTTTCTATGATCTCCGGTGACACCAATCAAAGCTTGGCTCATCTTCACACCAAGTTTGATAGTGTTTTTGTACAGTTGGGTTTTAAGGTTCCGGCTGCTGCTGAGGTGGAGAAGACTCTTAGTCATCCAAAAATGCCTTCAATTAAGAGATCTATCATCAACAAGCCTTCACCCACCACCGAAAAATCTTCACCCTCCACCGAAACCTCACCTACCACCGAAACATCTTCATCCTCCACCGAATCATCACCTCAGGCCACCGAAGCACCACTTATGCCCTCACCGAAAATTGCAGGTACCACCGATCAAATCTCCACACCGACCAAGTCTCCATCAGGGGTGAAAAGTAAGGCAACGTCTGAGGGGGAGCAAGTTTCTAAAACCCCCAAAGACAAAGGCAAGAAAACCCGCACTGCTGAACAGTTGGCCGAAGAAGAAAAGAAAAAGAAGGAATTGACAAAATATGGAAATCGACCTGCTGATGCCCAAACTTTGAAGTTAAAGCCTCATTCTCTACAATCTCAGGAATCCAACCTCGATCTGACTCCTCAGGAGATTGAGGAAGCCAGACTTGCTCAAAAGGATTTAGATGACTCCAGGGCTCTATCTTTGAAAGCTGCACAAGAAGAGGCCATCAAAGCAAAGTCTACCGATCCCCTCTTAACCCGAAAATCGGTGCTGAGTGCCATTGAAAAAGAAAAGAATGAAGAAATAAGTTGGTACAAAAAGACCATGTACCACCGAATGTCCAAATCCCCGATCACAAATGTCAAAATTGCTACCTCCAGAGCCAACCCAAAGGACATCAGGATGATCATCGATAGAGAAGACGGATCAATGAAAAGTGTGAGAGATGTTAACCTCCAACATTACGGTCTTCCCGAATGGTATGAGATCTCTCAAAACTTGGTCAGAAGTGCAAACCCAAAGAAAGACATTTTTATCAAATGCATTGAAGGACTGATGGAAAAGATGAAGGAGATTAAAAGAAAACACAACGTCATCCTTTCCTCCGATGAAAGGGCGAAACTTCAATCGATGAAAGAAGAAATTCGTCTTCTCAAAGTCAAGAATCCGATCGACAAGGTGTTCAAAGAAATGGCAAGTGAAGGGAAAATTCCAAATGTAAGCAACCTAAATCTGTCCCTCCCCACATCTGTGCCTTATCCCACCACAATCTTGAGCCTCTTACCGATACCTGGACTGTTCTTCAATGATGGTTTTGGTCATCGTGCCTTCTTTAGATTTCCACAAATTCCCATCGCCGATACCGTGTTTCTTCAAGGCATCTCCAACCTCTTTCCCAACATCCCCGAAGCTCAACCTTTCTACCGAAATTTGTTGGACGAAATCAAGTAACGTCAAACTTCCAAGAAATAGGTTCTATCTCTAAATGGTACTTGTAAAAGATTGTGTTTCTTCTTAACGAATGTATGAGAAAACTTATCTAAATACAAGTACCTTTCTATTTGAATTTTTTTTGGTAAATAGCTTTACTTTCATTTACTTGTAAATACAGTATATAGTATACATACTCATACAAAAGAAAAATAGATCAAAAGAACAAAAAGAATGGTCTATGTGAAAAGAACCCAAAAAGAGTAAAAAGGGTCAAAATGCATTTTAATTTTCTATACTCTTAAAATATTCTAAGGGAAGATCTCAAATTCAAATAGGGGGAGATTGTTGGGTCACCTAGATTTGAAATTGACTCACCAATATTCTCCCTTATATCTTACTTAGAATATTTTAGCATGGTTCTTTTAAAGATGACTTGTACAAGATATCAATTGTTCGGTGAAGTCGAAGATCAACCGGAACCAAGCTTGAAGACATTCTACTTGTGGAAAATAGAAGACTCTTCTCTACATTTAACCAAGTCATCATCCACCGAATTTGTTATTACAAATCGGTGGACAACCCTCCACCGAATTTGTTCGTACAAATCGGTGGACAACTCTTCACCGAACTTGTTCGTACAAATCGGTGGACAACTCTTCACCGAATTTGTTCTCACAAATCGGTGGACAACCCAACACCGATCTTGTTCTCACAAATCGGTGGACCATCCCTCCACCGACATATCCTTTGTCGGTCAGCATCATCCCACCGATAAGGGTGCTAAAATCGGTGGGATCTATGTGTTATCAAATAAATGAGTTTCTCTCTGCAGATTGTTTCAAGTTCCAAAGTCAATTGTATCGGTGAAACTTCATCGGTGCGACTGTCTTAGAATACACATCAAGAAGATCATTTATTATGGGACAATATCCTTTGACAGATAAAAGTGACTGTTTGTCGTTTTATCCATTTTCAGTTAAAGTCCCTTTCTTCTGCATGGGTTCTATTTCTTGTACCTAGTAAAAGGTGATAAGGACATCTCAGCTTTTCAGGAGTCAACATCCTCAGCAAATTTGATGATGACAAGTGTCTCAAGCATTCAATGCTTGTACACTCGTTGCCACTATAAAAGGAAGAAGATATCCCCATGCAAACCACGCTTTCTGGAATTCTCTCAGTGCAAGAAATCTCCATATTGCTTGATAACTTAATAGCTTTGTTCTCAGTGTTCTTGGTTGTTTTGTTTAGTATATTTTGTGAAAGATTGTTAGAATAGTTTATCTGTTCTTTTCCGCAACAGTCTTTAAGTTTCTTTGTGTAATTCTTGTTGAAAGTTTTTCAATAAAAGAATTAAAATTGTGAAAATTTTTAAGTATTGTATTCACCCCCCCCCCCCCCCCCTTCTGCAATACTTGTTAAGCCATCTGGGACTAACAGGTTTAGCTTCACAATAACTTCACAGATTTTTGCTGTGAAGGTTTAGTGTTATTTTTGTGGTCTCACGGAAATAGCTTGATCTTACATGATCTCAAGTCGAATGCGAAGTTCAAGTTAATTTTTAAAATTGGAACTTTACAAAACGTGTATGATAATCTTACTTGCAAAAGTTGTATTAACTATATGTATAATCTTAAGTCTACTTGACAAACCTCACTCTTGTGCATGGACAGACAAGTTATGTTGTAGAACCTTAAGTCTACTTGATAAATCTCAAGTCTCAGTTGATAAACATGTACCTTCACAGCATCAATGTTGTGAAGGTATAAAATAATAAATGTAGAATAATAAAAAATCTACTTGATAAACCTCATTCTAGTGACTAGTGCATGGACATACAAGTTAGTATCATTAGATAGTAAAATGTCGACAAACGAAAATGCAACTCTAATTATCAGTTGTACCTTCACAACATCAATGTTGTGAATGTGCGAAATAATAAATGCAGAATAATAAAAATTCTACTTGATAAACCTCATTCTAGTGCATGGACATACACGTCATTATCATTAGATTGTAAAATGAAGACAAACGAAAACGCAACTCCAATTATCAATTGATAAACTTGTACCTTCACAACATCAATGTTGTGAATGTATAAAATAATAAATGCAAAATAATAAAAAGTCTACTTGATAAACCTCATTCTAGTGCATGAACATACAAGTTAGTATCAATAGATAGTAAAATGACGACAAACGAAAATACAATTCCAATTATCAGTTGATAAACATGTACCTTCACAACATTGATGTTGTGAAGGTATGAAATAATAAATGTAGAATAATAAATTCTACTTGATAAACCTCATTCTAGTGCTTGGACATACAAGTTAATATCGGTAAAATGAAGACAAACAAAAATTCAACACTCGTTATCAGCTGATAAACCGGTACCACCACAACATCTATGTTGTGTAGGATGAAATAATAAATGTAGAATAATAAAGTCTACTTGGTAAACCTCATTCTAGTGCTTGGACATACAAGGTAATATCATTAGATGGTATAAGACAAAACAAAAATCCAACACTAGTTATCGGTTGATAAACCTGTACCTTCACAACATCTATGTTGTGAACTAAAAACAACATATAGTATTTTATACATGCTACTAAAACATGATTGTCAACAAGCTTCCTAATCATTAACAAAACTACCTCAAGAAACAACTGTGTAGACCATTACACAAAATACCTAAAACATATAACAATGTACCAGATCGTTTCTCAAGAAAACCTATTTTCCAAATCTTCCCTAGGTTTTTCCAGATGTCGGTTTTGTCTTTGGCATCAAAGTTTTTCCATTCCTTCACTTTGTCGGCTACTTTAGACTTCATTGTGTTCAAACTGACTGCATTTAGTTAACAAGAAATCATACAAAGAAGGGCCAAGTTAACGATCAGATAACATCACTACCTTCACAGCATACTTACTGTGAAGGTTTATTTTAACATTACCTGCTTCTTCAACTCGTGTAGCCTTCAAAGCCCTTTGGATGCAGATTCCTTTTTGAAAGTATGGGTTGACTTGATGGCATAAGGGATATGTGTTCATCGTCTCTCAAGCTCACTACATTCTCTAAAGAAGAATAAACTTAGAATGGTTTGCTTCCATAAGATGAATGTAAATTGTTTGTAATGTATTTATTGAGGACACATAACACTGAAATGAAGGCAAAAGACCAGAAAGTTAATTAAATTGTTACCTTCAATGTTCATCTCATTTTCATGTTTTGAAGTTTGGAGCTTCGTTTGGAGTACTTCTAAACTTGGCAACAAGACTTTTTGTTAATGGTTATTTTGCTGTTGCCATTTTCAGTGAGATTGATGAAATATAAAAAAATAAAACATGTGAAGTAAAAAAGCTTGTACTTTAAATGTAAGGGTGAGTATATTCTACATACAAGCCACTAGATGTCATCCAGACATATAAAAGCATAAAAGCATGGAGATTTACCATTTCTTTTAATAAATCACATTAACAATCTAATTGTACCTATATGTAATTTAGCCCTTGTAGTACCTGTATGTAACTACAAGATGAAAACCTCATTGTTTCCATATTTGTCATTTTTCTGTGAAGTATGATGTGTGATTGCACACAATAGCAGTACTACAATGGCCTAGGCAGGTGCAGTGAACCAACAGAGAGTTACCGGAAGTTTGTTTGCACAGTGAGGGTATCTTTGAAAAAATAAAGTACTATACAGTAATCATTTAATAAAATCTAAAACCACAGGTGGTCTTTGAGTCTTTGACCCAATTGAAAGTAGAACCAATTCATATTACAAACATTCATTTAGTCCTTGAACATATATTTATTATAATTAGTTAATAAATAGAACATAAACATGGAAATCTAACATCTAATGCTCAAGTATGTGTACTATAAAGTGGAGTATTATTGATCTATTACGCAAGTGAAGTATGATCAACCTGTCTCAACCAGAAGTTTTAACACCATTATTGCCTCATCATAATAGTTTATGATATTGAAATACCAATAACTTAAATTATAAGCAACATATCAAAGGCAAGTTGGTCAGTGAAATCAAGTGAACCTTCACAATAAGTTTGAAGTGAAGGTCTGTTCATTAAATATGAAGGTAAGAACTATTTGACACATTTTTTTTAGGAAAGCTCGATGATATTTTACCTTTCTTCTACTTACATTAAAATAAAACTTTAAAGAAAATTTAAAGAAAATTTTATTTCCCTTCTTTTTATTTCCCAAAAACTTTAAAGAAAATTTTATAGCCGCAAACTTGAGATCAAACACACCGAAATGCGTTTGATTCACTCAAGCCGTGCTCTGATACCAAGTTGTAACGTCCCAAAAATTACAAGGAATTTAAAATTTTTAAAGTAACATTTCATTAATAAAAACTCATTTAATAATTCAATCATCTCGTTTGCAAACTCATAATTAATATTCTTACGAACAATAAACATCGGAATAAATGTCTAAAATTAAAATCATAAAAGTAATCAACTCTTCCCACGCGCCAGTGTGTACTCGTCACGCCTTGGAGCCACTCGCACCTGAAACCACAATTTTATTGGGAAAGGGTAAGCACAAAGCTTAGTGAATTCAGACACCATAAATAACACAGTTATTTCCACACCACCTCTAAACAGATAAATGCACATAACCAGCATACAAGTCCACGAACAAATCATAAACATGCATACCTACACCATCCCACCCAAAGGCATAAGCTGGTCCACCCGACCACACAATAACCGTGCAAGCATTACCCGGCTCCCCCGGGTTCCTACGCCACCCGCGTATATAAACCTCGGCCCCGCCGAGTCACTACGCCACCCGCGTATATACACCTCGGCCCCGCCGAGTCACTACGCCACCCGCGTATATAAACCTCGGCCCCGCCGAGTCACTACGCCACCCGCGTAGTCATAACAATAAAGGTCCGACAAGACACCCCACTACTTAGTCCCGCATCACAAACAATTAAAACTACCACACACGTACAAATCGTAATGTAAAAAGTAACCGACATTAGTTATAGTGAGAGAACTCACCTCGTAAGCGCGCCTAGCTCACAAACAATAATTCAAGCTTCACAAATCCAAGATCACTTCCCAACACCTAA
Source organism: Saussurea involucrata (assembly GCA_033807775.1). Lineage (NCBI taxonomy): Eukaryota > Viridiplantae > Streptophyta > Magnoliopsida > Asterales > Asteraceae > Saussurea > Saussurea involucrata. Next base: position 18,033,315 of record CM066325.1, read on the forward strand.
ACAATCGTTACAATGTATTAACACGAGACCCGGACCCTAAAACACGACGCACCCTTAAATCGTCACTAAAACGACTTTTCGGTCTAACCAAACAGGTCTGTTCGGGACCTGTTCCGACCTCCATAAACCCAGAAAATCCTCAATTAAATTACATAACCAGAAAGTACTCAGAGTTAGGGTTCCAAGGACATATTATACACCTCCTAACGATTTTTCTACAATTTAATACAGATTTTACAAAATTGGCTAACTGCACAGCGAAAAACAGCACCTTTCGTTATAAAACAGCAGTTTGACACTAGCTACGGTCCGAACTGGTTTTTCCGCAAAACATAAGAAACTTACTAGACTCAGAATGGGAACTTTTGGCACTGGTTTCACCCCAATAAGACGTTCCTATAAAAAGTTATGGCTTTCCCAAAACAGTGGCAGAAACTGTGACTTTTAAAACGGAACGCGGACTGTCAAATCCGGACCTGCTGTATAAACAGCCAATTTACGCCTAGTTAGAGGCCGAACCAGACTTCCGCTAAAACACGAAAAGTGTGCCCGGCACAGAATGTGAACCGTGGGCACCGGATTCGCCTCAATCCGAGCTACGACGGAAAAGTTATGGCCGTCGCAGAACAGGGGCAGAAAAAACGTTTTCACATAAAATGACAACTATAGCTAATTAACTCATTAAGTCATGGCTTAATTCAAACAGACCCGAAAAGCCTACAAGCTTACTGGAAAGGGCTGTACTACGCTGGACAACAACCGTGCACCACCCCCTGCCGCCTCCGGCGGCGGTGGTGGTTGGCGGCGGCGACGAGGGTTACGGATTTCCGGCGAAACTACACCCAAAAACACCGCCCAACCCGACTTACCCGTAACCTCATACCCGCACACACCCACACACAAACACGCCCCTCCTGCCGTCACCCGGCGGCACGCAGCGGCGGCCCCACCGCCGGCAGCCGTGGCTGCGGCGGTGGTGGTGGTTTGCGATCGAAATGACAACGGGGAAAGAAACGGATGAAAGTTTTTACCTCGAGACGACGACGACACGACGTAACCACACCGAAACCGACGGTGGTTCTCCTACGCTGGCGACCTCCTTCCTCTTCCTCTCCACCCACGCTTCCTCTCTCTCGGTTTCTCTCTCTAGCCCTCACGGTTTCTCTCTCTCTCTCTCTTCTCTTTTTCTCCGGCCGGCGACAACGAACGGGAAGGGGAGGGGGGTAGCAAGTCGTAGGGTTTTTGGTTATCTATTTTTTTTATCTCTTTTCTTAACTCTTCCTTGCAAGTCACGACACCACACATCAACATAAGAATGGGTTTTGGGTTCTTGGTTGCATGGGCCGAAACTTATAAAAGTTTTGGCCCTTGACACAAATGGTCCCTCAACTAAAAACCTTCTCGCTACTAACCAAAAATTCCGACATTTTACGATTAGGTCCAACTCGACTAACCCCGCTAACAAAAACCACGTTAAATAAAACTTAAAAAAAAAGAATTAACACTAATAAATCACATACCGGGATACGGGCTTTACAGCTGTGAAGGTTTAGTGTTATTTTTATGGTCTCAGGGGTCTCACAGAAATAGTATGGTCCACGTGATCTCAAGTCTATGGTTTGCTGTAAAAAGAAGTAACATATGAATCACAAAGTGGTTTATGTATGTTTCAAAACCATGTCAGTTAGTTATATGATTGTTAGGACAAATATGTCTTCAAGATTTAAACTTGATTTATAGAGTCAAAGTCAATGTATTTAGTCTTGTGTAGAAAGTCAAAGCTAGCTCATTTCCTTAATAAGTCTTAGGGTATAAATAGCTTTGTTTAGACTAATCTTGTAACACTCTTGTAAGCTTTTGGTCATAACTCATATCTTGTAATATTGAGAGCCGACACAATAAGATCTACTTTCTCTCTCTACTCTTTCTCTAGAATTTCTCTCTAATCTTGATAGATCTTGGTTTAACAATTGGTATCAGAGCAGATTCAAGATTTAGAGGAAAATTTCTACTGATCTAACACATCAAATTTGCGGAATTCTCAAGGAAATTTGATCGATTTTCTTGATTTTTCAAGAAAATCTCGTTTTCTTGGATTTTTGTCAAATTTGTGTGATTCTTGGTCGAATTTGTTCAAATCTTAGTTCGTTGGATTCTTTTTTGATAGAGGAACATTTCTTGTTCAAGAATCGAGAGCTAATTCGAAGGATTTCAAGATCAAGTTTGCACTTTTCTGAGTTTTTGGTCTGTTCGCAGGTTTCTACTGTTCGATCGATTCAATTTAGGATTAAGAGGTTTTCAGAGGTTTGTGTATGAAGAAGAAGTGTTCGAATTTGGATTTCGAATCTGTTTGCACAAGTTTTTCTCAGAAATTTTGGTGTTAAGAGAATTTTCGAAGATTTTGATCGTATCTCGCTAGATCTGGACTTTTCGCAACATTCATCATTTTTTTCGCAACCTTCATACCCGAAAATTCAAACTTTGTGCAACCTTAAGCTGCGAAAACCTTACTTTTCGCAACCCTTTGACCCGAAAACCTTACTTTTCGCAAGCTTCTGTTGCGAAAAGTGATCTTTCAGCTTTCAAGTTTCTGCCCAAGTCTACTTTTCGCAACCATTGCTTGCGAAATCCTCATTTCTCGCAACCGTTGCTTGCGAATTTCTCATTTCTCGCAACCGTTGCTTGCGAGTTTCTGACTTGTTAAAAAAAGTATTTTGAGAAAAAAATTTATACTGAAATTTTTTCTATAGTGTATTTCATACACTTTAAGAGTTTTTCAAGAAAAAGTTTTATATAATTTTTTTTAATTTTCAAACATGAAGCGGCTTCCAGTGCTGTTCAAAGAATCTGATTTTGAACTATGGAGAGTCTCGGTCATCGATTTTATTGCAAGTAGAGAAAATGGTGAAAATATGATAAAATCTTTTACTGAAGGCCCAATGATCAGAACTGACAAAGATTATACAGAAGAAGAGATTAACAGAATGAAAGCCGACAAAGAAGCTTCATCCAACTTGATCTTCGCACTTTACAAACTTCCACAATACATCTTCAAACGCGTTGAATGTTTCAAAAACAATCCAATGCTTATGTGGAACGAGTTAACAAAGCAAATGCTTGGATCTGAAGTTGTGTTTAAGAGAAAGGAAGAAGAAAAGAAAGCTGAAAAAGAGGATACGGAACAGAAATCATCAGATGCTGAAAATGAGGAACTCAAGCAAAAGGTTATTGAACTTACAAAGAAGTTGTCTGAAACGGAAAAGTTGCTAAAAGAGGAAAGAGAAAATTTCAGAAAAGAAAGTGTTGCTCGTTCAGATGACAAAAAGCAAATTTTGTCCCTTTCCTAGAAAGTTTCTGAACTTGAACAAGCTTCAAAGACGGAGAAGAAAGAAAGTGAAGAAAAGAAAGCTCTTGAACTCAGATGCAGAAAACTTTCCAAACAAAATTTAGATTTTGAGAAAGTTTTATTTCTTGAAAAAGAGAAATTGGAGAAGGAAAGGCTTGAATTTGAAAATAAAAGGAAATTCTTTGAAGCAAAGAATGAGAAATTGTCAAATCAAATTTCTGAGCTTCAAAAGGACTTAGAAAAGGAAAGACAAGAGCTAGATAAGGAAGGTCAAGAGCTAGAAAAGATGAAGAAAGCTGATTTTCAGACTAGGTGCGTTAAAGACGAATTTTCTAAAGAAAGGAAGATATTTCAGCAGGAAATTCATAAATTGACAAAGAATTTGGCAGTGTTATCAACTGATATTATGATAGAGAAGAGAGTTAAGTCTGACATTCAGAAGAAGCTTGATTTCTTGACTAAGGAACGAAATGACTTATCAAACAAAGTGAAGTCACTCAACAAATCCAAAAGCTATTCAGAAAGTCCGATTCGACCGTCTAATCTTTTCTATGATCATTCAGTGAATAATTCTTCCAAGTATAAATATGCTGATCTTCCTTCATACAAGAAAGTCAACATGCAATGGAGAGTCAAAGGTACAATTCCTGAAAAAGATGTACCAAAATCATTTGTTCCCAACAAGAACACTAACCTGAAAGGTAAATCTTTTGCTAAACCTGATTCATTATATTCTTCAAATCATTTAATCAGGTTAGCACAAAAGAATTTTTGTTTTTCTTATTGTGGTACTAATGATTTTATTAAAAAATGATAATGTTCAATATTGGTATGGTACTTATCATTTTCCTTCTTATAGAGCTCCGCTTAACAAGCCAGGACCCAAGACACGTTGGGTACCAAAATCTACTTAATCTGTTTTTGCAGATTTAAAAGCAAAGCGTTGAACTCTCGGAAGAAGATTATTTGTGCCATTAAGGGGGAGTAAAGAGAATGGTTTCTAAACACATCAGTTTAGAACCCGGATTTCATAATTAATGGTTTCTGGACAAATCAGTTCAGGACCCGTGCTTCAACGACTATGGCTTCTGAACAATTCAGAACCCGTACTTCAAAGACTAAGACTTCTAAACAAATCAGTTTAGAACTCATACTTATCAGGTGATATCCTTAACTGTCACATCTTTCAATTCAAGGAACAAGTGGTAAAAGGTAACATTGCATTATGTTTTATTTCTACTGCTTTGAATGTTTGAATTTTTACAAATTTAATTCAATGAAGTGAAATTTTTTCAGCTTTCATTCAATGAATGAAATGTGTGTCAAGGGTGATTTTACAAGTGTTTTTGTATTATCTGAGTTACATCTGTTTCATCTTTCACTTCTGAAATAAATCGAAAGGTCAGCAAAACACGAATGAAATTATGCTGAATGCTCAAAATTATGTGATTCTAGATTTATATAGAATATAATGCTCAAAAAGCCTTTTTGTTAGAATGATGGATGGAAACGAAAATATGGGGAAAGCACTATGTTTTAGAACCAAGTGATTGAGATGCTCTAAGTTTTAAATCTAATCATTTAGTTTGAAAGTTTGTGCCTGTGGCCTTTTTGGTTTGGGAGATTAAGTCCTAAGGGGTGCTCGACACCTAGTCCCTAAGACCAACTGGTCTGGGATCGGCTGACCCAAATCCTGCTATAGAACCATATAGAGAAAGTCATGTTCTACTGGTACAAATGGGTTTAAGATATATCGATGTGGCCTTTCTGGTTTGGGAAAGTAAGTTCTAAGGGGTGCTCGTCACCTAGCACCTAAGGCCAACTGGTCTGGGATCCGCTGACCCAAATCCTGCTATAGAACCAGATAGAAAGCCATGTTTAACGGTGTATCTTATTCTTAATAAACTTTGTGATTAAAAGATGCCAATGAGCACAAATTCAAAAGATGCCTCTGAGCACAAAATCAAAAGATGCCAATGAGCACACATCTCTTGAAACTTGGGGAAAATACAAAGTCGCGATAAACCTGTAAATTTGTGAAAATTCTGATTTTAGACAAATAGTGTGAGTAGAGCAGAGTATTCTGATATGTTTTAAAATTGCATATGCTTGTTGCTGATCATATTTCGCATGCTAGCACACCAAATAGATTTAATAAAGGGGTTGAAACTGAACATTTTTAACTTGATATGCAATGATGTCTGGTATTTGAATCCAAACACATGCATTTGATTTCATTTGATTGATAAATCTGTTAAATTTCATTAAGTTGAATTTCTTTTGTAAAGTTTTCAAATGATCAAATGTTAGTAGTTATAAAATGTAGTTCAATGAATTTTATTTTCCTTGTATAAAATTTCAACTACTGTGCCTAAATGAAATATATGCATATTTTCAGGGGGAGAAAACAAATTGCTCCAGAATTCTTATTTTGAGGAGGAGCAAGGTTATTCTTTAAGGAGGAGATTGTTAGTGAGAATCAGAGACGCGACTGAAATTGAAGAAGGTTTTCGATGATCATGATGCACACTTTCATCGAAAAAGGGGGAGAAATGTTTAGTTCAATTTCATGTCAAAGCTTTCAAGTCAAATATTCGATTTCATGAAAGGGGGAGAAATGAAGAAAGAAGATTTCGTCTCAAGCTAGTAAAAGGGGGAGAATTCTTCTTCAAGAGTTTAAGAGAAATTGATTGATCATCTTTTTCAAGAAGATCTCTTTTTCTTAAACTTGTGCTATATGGTGAATATCCTTACTGAAGTTGAAGTTCTCAAGTCAAAGAAAGAAAAGGGGGAGAATTCTTCAAGAGTTTAGGAAAAATCGATTGATCATCTTGGTTTCTCAAGAAGATCTCTTTTTCTTAGATTTGCGCTACATTGTATCAAAATGCCTTGTGTGAAGAAACAAATTCTCCATTTCAAAGAAAGAAAATCTCCGTCAGTTCCCCATCTGAAGATTTTGTGACAATTTGACTTTGACAAGCCTGATAAAGACCGAAGATTTTGAAGATTCAAGAAGCCGAAGACTGTTGTTCTCAAATGTTTAAATCTTGAATCCAAGGGGGAGATTGTTAGGACAAATATGTCTTCAAGATTTAATCTTGATTTATAGAGTCAAAGTCAATGTATTTAGTCTTGTGTAGAAAGTCAAAGCTAGCTTATTTCCTTAATAAGTCTTAGGGTATAAATAGCTTTGTTTAGACTAATCTTGTAACACTCTTGTAAGCTTTTGGTCATAACTCATATCTTGTAATATTGAGAGCCGACACAATAAGATCTACTTTCTCTCTCTACTCTCTCTCTAGAATTTCTCTCTAATCTTGATAGATCTTGGTTTAACAATGATGAAGCTCATATATGGTTAGAGGGACAAGCATTGCTTGTAGAGCTATTTTGAATTTGAACATATGCCACAAATGTTTGGCCATTCATAGATTTATCATTAAAAAGATATCCATAGATCGATTAGGAGACATTATTACAAAAGCATTAAACGGAACTTGTAACTACTTTTATAAAAAAGTTGGACATCATCAACATGTATACTCTGGCTTGAGGGAAATTGTTAAGGAAACAATGTATTGGAATATACACATCAACAGACACTAATAGCAGACAACAATTGTTGAAGGTACACAAACTCAAAACATTTTTCAGACAAACAGGTGATGGGGTTGGATTTGGATTTGGTTAGCATTGGTGCATGTGAATCAGCTGAAAGCTCTGCTGGAATAGGTTTTATGCAGAAGTGCGCACTGACTCATAGGCACGAAAACAGAGTGAGACTCTGAAAAAAAGATGCATTCGGTTTAAAATTGATTCAATTTTTTAGTGGGTCCAAATCCATGTTATAAAATATATAATTGAGAAGCAAATCTTCTTATGGTTATTGTCTATTGACTGAGAATTTATACAATAATTCCTATATAAGCATGGACACTAGGAATAGATAAAATCAAACTTCTATAAGAGACACAAGACAACCTCAACAAAACATCTAATGGCTAACATGTGGAATTGTATTTGGAGAAAAGTCAACAATTATTCTCATATACCACTCAAAATAATCTGATGTTGATAGTGTGGTTCCCATGACCAATTATCATGAATGAGTACATAAAGATGTTTGACAACAACAAATATGAAATCATGGAGAAGAATTGCCTTTGAATATAAAATATGGATGCTAAAATCGACTTAGGAGAATGATTGTAGCATTGATGATCGAAGTTTACCTTTAGATGAATGACTATAGAATCGAGAATCGCTTGAGTTTAAGGAGGTTTTGATGAGTGGAGAAGCCTTCAATCGATGAGAAATCTCGGAGTAAACCTTGATGATCCTGATAAGAGTCGACGATCAAAACCCTAATTTCATCTACTTTCTTAGGAAATCGAATGAAATGAAACCCCTAATTTGTGTAAAAACCTGAGTAAAAACTTCGATGAGAATCAAACCCCTTCAATCAATGAGGAATATCTTAGTAAAAACCTGGATGATAGCCGATGATGAGAATCAAACCCCTTCACTCGCTGAGAAATATCTGTCGTTTGAACTTTAACAAAAGCCACGAGACTTCAAACTAATTACAAAAATGCCACCGTGTAACTTGAGACCATTGATCATTTTGATGATCTAATCCAAAGGCTACGAATGGGTCTTACCGGTCTCTCTCATCTTACAAAAATGCCCCAAAAATCCGCGATAGAGCTCGCGATCGCGGGCCCCAGGCCACGTGTCACCAAACTTTGCCCACTTTGCCCGCGTTGGTCCCTCAAGAATGCCCGCGGTCCAGATTTCCCCCTCAAGAATGCCCGTGTTGGCAGTTTTGGTCCCTGCCCGCGTTTGACTTCTTTTGACCCCCGCGATCGCGGGCTGACGTGGCACGAACTTTGGCCAAAAGTGCCCCGCGGAGCCCCTCAACTTTGGTCGCGGTGCACATTTGGCCCCTGCCCGCGATGGACCAAATTTTACAGTTTTGGTCCCTAGAAATCTAAGATTTAACCCAAAATCTTACCTTTCATATTTTTCTTAAAAGATCGGTTTCTCACTGATTCGAAATTATGCTTATCCAAAAATTACGGGTGTTACACTTATCAGCTACCAGCTAGCTTATCAGTCGCTTATCAGTTAACAGCTAGCTTAGCAGCTAGTTTGCCAAACATAGCCCAAGTCACTTGCATCTCCTTTGGTTATCAACCGTTGAATGTACATTAGAATGAGATGCAATGAATAAATATTTATATCAAGTTTAATTCATGGGTGGACGATTAAAAATGATCAATAATTCAAATCCACTTATCACACTTTTCATGTCAACTCAACTTCTCATCCTTCACGCTACAGGAAAATAGTTATAAGAAAATAATTATTATCGGTGCATTTTAAAAAGTTCTTTTAACAACTAGAAGTGTACTCGCGCAATGCAGCGTGATACATTTGAATTTTAGGGTTTCGTTTTATTTTTTGTCTTTGTCGATTTTATAATACGATTTTATGTGGTTTTGAGAAAGTGACAAGTTTTCTATAAATTCGTTTAATTTAATTTTTAATTTATTTTAATTTAATTCACTTTTATTGGTGATGTAATTTATTTTACATTTAATAATGTAATGTTTTTTTTAAATAATATTAAATATTTTGTTAGAATTCAAAGATTATCTTGATTATATTTTAAATATTTTATATTAAAAATTTGATGTTTATCCTGATTTGATTATATATATCAGTTAGTTATGAATTCAAACATGTAGCTTTAAAACGTTGTATTCATGCATTATTTACTGGTAATCTTGAATTTCAAGTAATAGGCATCAATAAACAGTACTTGATGCATAAAATTTTGTTTTTAAGAGTTTTTCTTAAATGTTTTATAATATAGGATAGACTAGAAGTCTACTCGCGCAATGCAACGCGATATATCTCCATTTTAATGCGTGGTTTTGAGAAAACGGTTATGTTTTTTTATAAATTTGTTTAAAGAATGACGTTTTTTAAGGAGTTCATTATTTGAGGATTATTTAAAGGTGCTTAGAGATAAGGATTAATTAATAAGAGTCCACGATTTAATGATTTGAAGGTTGTTAGAGATAAGTTTAATCAAGTGATTAGCATTAAAACGGTATATATAGCTTCATTAGTTGTTTTTAAGAAATTTTAAGTAATAAAATTAAATAGCGGTACATGAAGCTTTAAGAATTATTTTTAAGAGTTTTTCATAAATGCTTTATAATATAGTATAGATAAGATACATTCATTATTTATTATATTTTTTTAATTATCAACTAAAAAAATTAAAATATTTCATAACATTTTTTTATGGGAAAACAATGTTTATGTATTTGTTAAGAGAAGAAAAAAAAATAGTATTTGTTTGCAAGGGAGAGACTGGAGAGTTCGATTCTTCTGAACAAGTGTCAGCGACCTTCGATTTCAGATGGCAGCATGTTAAAATCACGTTGTTGTAAGTTCAAAGCAAATCAAGAACAGGTGTTGCCATTTTGGTGGGAGACAACAATTCCAATTCCAATTCCAATTCCAATTCCAATTCCAACCGATTGGATCCCATATCTTCCATTAAATTCATTCCAACCCTTTCTCAAATCAATCTCTGTGCATGCTCCCTCTTCATTCTTGGGAACTGGATTCTGTCTTCTTTCCCCCAAGTTCCAGGGTTTAAGTTCCACTTCATTTGATTCGTTACAGATCTAAGGGTATCGATACTTCCATTTTCATCTTAGGCCTTGTGTCGTGGTAATTTCAATATTTCATTTATTTTGATTATCGTGTGAAGAGGCTCAATTTTGATTTAACGTCGTAAGATCTAAGTTAGGGGTAGCGAAATTGAAGTTTATTGATCATAGGATATTTTATTTAAATCGACGGTATGATCTAATTGAATTGCGTTCTAATGCACACTGTATATGCTTTACAAAGTTATTGATAAATGATCCAATATCTGATGCAAGTGTATCAAGTCATTAATTGAGGGTTTTGGTTTATTACTAGGATAGTAACCCATTCATCAATGCTGTTTATAATTCCATCATGGATGCTGATTTGGTTATGAATTTTGTTGTAGCTTGAAATTTTGGAGAAAAGGGATATTGATAAAGGGGAGGTTTTGGATGAACAAAAACGGGATGATAGAGTGCAGTGTCTGTCATTCCAAGTTGGTGAAACCATCCACAAAGACTGTATCGAGGGCTTATGATCAACACCGGAGCAAGATCTCAAAGAAACACCGCGCACTCAATGTTATCTTGGTTGTTGGTGATTGTATGTTAGTTGGTTTACAGGTGAGTTTGTCTTCTAGATTGATTTCTTCATAAAGGTTAATTTTGTATATGCTTTGCTTTTGAACTGATCATGTTTTAGGAAATTTTTGATACATTTTAGGTCCTGCATTTGTCTCTGCTTTAGAGTATTTGCCATTTCACAATACTAAAACATAGCATCCTAAGCAATTGCACCACATAGTTAATTAGGGGTGAACATGGTACGGTACCATGTTTTTTTTTTCTCAATACCGTATACCAACCAACTCTAATTGGTACCAACTTTTTTGGTTGGTACATGTTGGTACGGTTTTGTACCAATGTCTTAAAAGTTAACAAATCTGTTGTCCAAAGCCGGTTGTTCGTTAAACTTTTAGTTGTAAAACAATAAAATGCCCGAGTTGAGGTCTTTGAGTTTGAGGGCCGAGTGAAATTTTTAGTCTTTTACTTTAAATTGTAAAACAATAAAATGTTAATTACTAAATAAATAAATTTCTTTAAAATACAATGAGGTCATCTCATTATCAGATGCATAAATAATACATTAATAATCAAATATGTTGCAATTCATTGATTTTTTATTTAATAAATAATTAAAAGTAATATATATATATATATATATATATATATATATATATATATATATATATTCACACACATACATAACTCGGTTCAGTATGGTATTACCGTGGTAGACGATTTTCAATACCACGTACCAACCAAGTTTGCGAAGTTGGTACGGTAAGGGCCTTTGGCCTAGCGGTATCTGAGCCTTCGGCCTCCTAGAAGGTCAGGGGTTCAAACCTCACCAAAGGTGAGGAGGATGTGTGAGTTTATTTGTTGCATTTGCCGTATATAAATCAAGGTTCTAAATAGCGTGAGGCGTGGCGTGGCGGCGAGGCCAAGCCTCAAGTCTTAGGAGCCATGGCGTTTTCAAGGCGTGACTTATGGCGTTAAATTTTAACCCATATATAATATTATATATAAAAACATATGTTTTGTAGTGTTACTCAATGAGCCAATAGTAGTAAGCAAGTTAAATTAGGTTATATATTAAAAAACTTGCAAATAAGACATCAAAAACGTCAAGAAAAATCAAAAATCGCATTATGAAAACTGCACAAGCCTTGGTGCCATGGCGACTGCGTGGCGAGTTTTTTAGAACATTGATATAAATATTATATACTCAAATTTTTTTTTGATACCAATTTAGTTAGTACCAATTGAATTGATACGGTGGGTAATGAATTGGTTGGTTTGTCATGGTACAAATTTAACACTCCTAGAGTTATTAAGCTGAATATTGCTATGAAGTGCACAAATTAATCAGTGGATTGTTATTTCATCTTCTTGTTACAGCCAATATTGGTGTACATGTCCAAGGTGGATGGGAAGTTCAAATTTAGCCCCATCAGTGTCAACTTCTTGACCGAAGTTGCAAAGGTTTTCTTTGCACTGGTTATGGTTATAATCCAGGTAAGTTATTGGATTGTGAAATATGGTACAAATTTGATCGAATTGTTTAGTACAGATTTGCCTTTTTATGGTTGTAACTTTATCTTTAAACACTTTGAAGTTATATTCATGGACTATCTTTTAAATTAATGTCACTGTTTGACATTTATTAAACAGTTGAATGTTATTTGTTGAATGGTTGGTTTGCAGGCTAGAAACCAGAAGATAGGGGACAAGCCAATTCTTTCGTTCTCCAGTTTTGTACAGGTAACGCCATCAAGTTTCAGCTCTTTGGGTTAATACATTAAGGCCTTGACTTGCTTTAATCCATTGCAAAGTAGTAATATATGAAAATATTACTATAAATAATTGTTTTGCTTCAGGCAGCCCGCAACAATGTGATTCTTGCTGTTCCAGCACTTCTGTATGCTATCAATAACTACTTAAAGTTCATCATGCAGGTTTTTTTTGGACGATGAATTTCATCTGTTTATTTGCAATGGCTAGAATCTTATTTGCTCTCTGGTATCTAATTATGAGAAATTTTTGCAGCTCTATTTTAATCCAGCAACTGTAAAGATGCTGAGCAATCTGAAGGTAATTGTTGATTGCATTGTTCAATGTTTTCTTGTCGAACCATAACATCAACTGGAATTTGCAGGTCCTGGTGATTGCGGTTTTGTTAAAGATTATAATGAAGCGTCGATTTTCCATTATTCAGGTTTGTTAAGAGATTCAAAATGTTAATTAAAGTAATGTTTGTTACAATATGAAACTAGCTTTGCTACAATTGTTCATTACTAAAGTAATATTTGTTTTGAATTTCTTTGTTTCAGTGGGAGGCTCTTGCCTTGTTGCTTATTGGGATCAGCATAAATCAAATGCGTTCCTTACCCGAGGGCACTACTGCAATGGGGCTTCCAGTTGCAATGGGTGCATATATCTACACATTTATCTTTGTAAGTTACCTTTTTAGCCTTCTGTGTTGATATGTTCCTACATGATATTAATCCAACTTGAGAACTTCTCTGCAGGTGACAGTTCCGTCTTTGGCGTCGGTTTTCAACGAATATGCACTAAAGAGTCATTACGACACGAGTATCTACCTTCAGGTGATCTTATATTGTATTAGTGCCCAACTTAACTATCTTTTATTTGTTGAAGTGACCCAATACCATGATTGTGATAGTTAGTATAAATACCGAATTGTATTATGAAGGCTTCATATTCTAGATTATGAATATTTTCTTCTGAATTTGTATTCTGTTGTTGGATTGCAGAACTTGTTTTTGTATGGATATGGTGCTATATTTAATTTTCTTGGGATCCTTGGAACCGCCGTAATCAAAGGTACTGTCAAAGATGTTAACTATTTATCTTTTCGGACTTAATTTACGCCAAAAGTTTGTTTTTCAGGCCCTGAAAGCTTTGATATAATGCAAGGACATTCAAAAGCTACTATGCTTTTGATTATTAACAATGCTGGTCAGGGAATTTTATCCTCTTTTTTCTTCAAATATGCGGGTAAGATAGTAATGTTCATACTTCATTGCTTCCCTTAGAAGGGGAATTCTTCCTCTTCTAAGCAATTAATAGTTGTTCTTTTGTGGTACAAGTTTGCATACTTTATTTATATTTTGAGTTATAACATTATTCATAATTTTTCTCTTATTCTCTGAAGGTTTGTTTGTGGCATGCAGATACAATTTTGAAAAAGTATTCGTCAACTGTTGCCACAATCTTCACTGGCTTTGCATCTGCTGCTTTGTTTGGCCATACTCTAACCATAAATTTTCTGCTAGGAATTTCTATTGTTTTTATTTCAATGCACCAGGTATGGCTATAAGAGTTCATAATTTTCAATTCGTTATGTAACTTACCCTTTGTGTCGTTCTTTATCCAGTTTTTTTCTCCTCTTTCAAAAGTCAAAGAAGAAGAAAATGGGGTGATGGAGTTGGAACCTGTTCAAAGCAACGATAGGTATTAATGTGCTAATGCTAATTCAGATGTTGAGTTTTAACATCGGTTGAATTTATATTTGACTTAAGTCTTGCTAGTCAAATACGAGTTTGTGCAGATAAGATCCGTTTGCAGGGCTAGTTACTTGATTCTTATCAACTTTTACAGGTCAAGAGACTCAACTTTCATAAATATGACAGCAGGTGCTAATGAGGAGGTAAAGATGTCCATAGTTTCGCTTCTTGTGCTTTAGTAGGACTACCAAATTGTAACACCCTAAAAACAGGGCCAATTTGAACCTTAAATTTTCACAAGGTATACCAGAAAACTTTCAAACTTCCATACAAATAAACAGAGAGTCAACTGTGAGGGTTCCTTCAAACACAAATTGAATTCTTCAAATAACTATTAATCTAATCATATCAACTATAAATAGATTAACTTGGTTATCTAATCAATTCATCTAATCAATTCATCAAAAGCTTCCTCACATCGTCTAAGTGCTCCGCTTATCATCAACAGTTGAATACCAAAAAGCACTCGTCCCACATCCCATTACTTCTCTGAACTCGTACCTGGTAAGAACATTGAATTTGAACAATTAGGCTTACGTCTAGTGAGAACATCCAATTCAAATTAAAACATTAACAACTTGAAAACTCAGATATTCAAGCATGTAAACAAACCTGTTCACCACCATTCTTACCGTACTCGTACTCGTCTCATAAGGACGGGAATATACCCGATCCCATGAATATGACTAACATTCAGAAAGTCATCATCAAGGATTCTAGTTTATCGATCAAGCCTAAAGACTTACAATCAATTGCCATACCTTTTCTTGGAATGGAAGCAAAAATAGCATTTATATATTGCCTATCTCTAATCCACCGAAAGTAAGTGAAAACAACACTTATACTTCATCTAATTCACGTTTCCACATTTCAATCACGAATAACAACTATATTTTGCCTATTCCACTATTTCAATATGAATAGCAGTTTTACCTTGCCTATTCAATCATTTCTTATAGCCTCCCGAAATGGGATTAACAATCCACATTATAGACTATCGCCTCCCGAAATGGGATTACAATCCACATTATAGGCTATCGCCTCCCGAAATGGGATTACAATCCACATTATAGGCTATCGCCTCCCAAAATGGGATTACAATCCACATTATAGGCTATCGCCTCTCGAAATGGGATTACAATCCACATTATAGGCTATCGCCTCCCGAAATGGGATTACAATCCACATTATAGGCGAATGGGAATTACCATTAAGAGCCTGGTCTATCCCACATTTCTCATCACCTTAGAATCAATGGCCCAATGGGATCAATAAATCGCGATTCATAGACGGGGCCCCCGATGATTCAAGGTACACTCATTCACTAGAAATTACACCATGTGGCCAATGGCTAGTATCCGGCTCCCATAAGACCGTACCAATTTGCCCCCGATGACCCGATGCCTATTTCTAGTTACAACATGAGAATAACCGTCCCATTAAAGACAATAAAGATTGACTTGCATGCCTTATGGATCCATTACAATTTTAATGAATATGTATCAAACATATCACGCTATAACCCACAACATATTCTTAACTATAAGAATATTCAACAATTTATCGCATTTATTGTCAATTAATTCTCCTCTAATAATTATAATCAAAATTATTCCGAACTCAATTAACGGAATTATTTGAATAAGGATCCTAATTTAAAACCCAATTCTCTAACTGGATTCTAACCTTAATCCGAGTCCATTTAATACCGTACTTTAAAACCTATTCCGGGATTCTCTATTCTTATTGAATTATGAACTCAATACCGGAATTTGATCAACATTGGAACATTTTAATTACGATATTTGGAAATGGGCCGTGAGATCATAAAATAAACTAATTCCGGAACCCAAAAGGGACAAAGCCCAATTTCGGTTGTTGGACTCTAATTCCGGAACACACACACACACTTTAAATTCCGGTTCTTGGACTCTAATTCCGGAACTCAAAGGGACAAGCCCAATTCCGGATGTTGGACTCTAATTCCGGAACACACACACACAATTCAAATTTATTACCGGAACCCATATAACTCCGGAAGTCCACATCGCAAGCCCAAATTCCGGAAGCCCAAACCTTTACCGGAACTAAACCCATTCCGGAAATAATAATTCCGGATCTAACACTGTGCAAGCCCATTTCCGGAATAATAATTCCGGATCCAATTTTATCCAAACCCACTTCCGGAATTGCTCCAATACCGGAACTCAAACCCCAATTCCGGAACCCACCAGTTCCGGATCCAAGAGCCCAGTTCCGGATCTCATCTTTTCCGGAAATCAAATCAGTATCGGGGCCTCGATACTGGTTCATCTATTCGCGTCAATTTTAACACAAAGGCTCATTTATAATACAACTTATAAATCGACTTAAATTCAATACAAACTTACCAACTCATTCAGACAGTATATAACTATATATACCATTTCATTCACTTTCAATTGTTAATTTCTAAATTGAAAAGAATGAACTCACCTGGTAAAGATGAACCCAGCAATCCGAGTCTTCTCCTCTCTGAATCAATCAATCACCAAAAGATGATTCCATTGATGTTACCCAACTGATTGAGAAGTTAAAGAAGGGGATTTCAGTATCCTTACCACCAGAACCATAGTTCAATTTCTCTCCTCTCCTTCTCTTTCTCCTTTCTTTCTCTTTTCTTTCTCTCTGCCCTTTTTCCTCTTGGACCGACTCTACACCAAACATTTGAGATATTTCTCAAATAAAGACTCTTACCCTTTACTTGGGGTAATCTCAATTATCAAAGAATGACCAAATAAACCTTCAAGTTCTAATTTCTCCAATTAACATATAAACTTTGGTCAAAATACCATTTCAACCCTGGAGTTTATATTTACAAATAGTCCCCAATTTAGACTAAATTACAATTCGATCCTATTTATATTAATTAAAATATCATGGAATTCGGGGTGTTACACAAATATTAGGGGGCCGTTTACCAAACACTTACCCGGTAAGCGCTTACCTGTAAAATTCAACATTATCATTTACTTACCGGGTAAGATTTTAATCCAAATAAACAGCATCGTATGCAACAATTTACCCGGTAAGTGCTAACTGTGGTAAGATTCATCACCCTCACTTATTGGATAAGACCCTTGGTCCTTGCCTCGCTCTTACCGGGTAAGATTCTTGGTCCTCGGCATATTCATCCAGTAAGATAATGTGACTTGGTATGCGCTTACCCGGGTATACGTTTGGCAAACGACCCCTAAGCCACTTTGTTTTCTTTTTTCAGGCTAGTCATCATGTTGGTTCTGATGAAAGACGACCACTTCTTCCCAATTAATCAGTCAGTGGTATGTCACCTGCACTACAATATGACCCTTCTAAATGCATTCCTTATAGTATTGTATTCCTTATACAATATGACAATTTATCATTTTCATCATGTTGGTCTCACTGTAGCCTATTCATGTGATGTAAAGAAAAGAACAAAATTCCATTGATATCGAAACATATTGAAGGCCATTGCAGGCTGCTTCTTAGAAGTATGGGAGTGCAAGCACATTGGCTGCAGTCGATGAAGATGAGTTGAATAAAAATAGGAATTATTTTATGTAGTATACGGTTTATGGGGTTGCTGTATTTCGTCAGTAGATCGTTGTTGATATCGTTGAAAAAGTATATGGTTTTTGAAAGGCAAAAAGAGGTTTAGGTAGGGAAGAGAAGAGAAGAGCAAACTTGGGTGTGTTTTTGGAATATGATACCATCATATATACAAGGTGGCATTATTTGTACTGATCAACACCTAAACTATATTTGTATATCCACATTGAATTACAACAATTTTGGATGTTAAATGTGGTTTCAACATGTAACAACCCAAACATACTTAACATAAAGCAATAGCCAAAAAAAGCCCATAAGGGTCCCAATTACATCATAAACTCCAAAATGGATTACATTGTTTACGGTCCTCAAACAAATACAACCGAGATGCTAGCTAACCAAAAACTGAAACATGACGGTCTCTAATCTTACATCGCCGCCTCAAACCTTCTCTTTTCCCTTTGACGTTGCACCTACACGATCCTTACCTGAAAATGGTTTTTAGTTTTGAAAAGCGAGGGTTAGACCATAGGGTCTAGTGAATTCCCCCGAAAATACGTTCACAAATCATTTACAGCAAAATATCTCTTTACAAAAACAGTAACGTATCAAATCATCTTTGCAACAACGGTATGCACAGCGGAGAGAAGACCATGGCAAACACCCTACAAAGCCGGGTATGGCAACACCCTACAAAGCCGGGTACGGCAACACCCTACAAAGCCGGGTACGGCAAACCAAGTAGCCCCCTCCCCCACGGTGCAACCCAACTTCACAATTGATAGTTCAATAAAAACATGCGATTTCACATACTTGAGGACAACCCTCCTTTATTTGCAAAACAAGACTTTTCATGCCAAGAAAACATACGTTCGTAAAGCTTGCGTAAACCAATTTCAGTCATACAAATCTTTGCAAATCATTTTAAATAAAAGTGGTGCATAAGGGAACTCACCTGATGCTCGGCTATCGACACACTACACGGAGCTCACTCAAACACCGAACGATCACCTGAATTGGGGTTAACAAAGGAGGTATTAGACTCCCCTATTATACTTTAAAACATCCCCCATAGCGTCTTAAGACAATCCCCTAAACCAAGCCTCGAACCCAAGCCCGAACGACCAACGAAGCAGAAAACGAGAATCGCCAATCAGAGACTTACGCGGTTTGCTACGCGGTTTGCAAACCGCGTAGTAAGCCGCGTAACCCTCTGGACGGGCACTCTCACTTCTGCTCACCTAGGTCAGCTCGAAAACTCAATCCATTCCTCCAAAACTGATTCCAATTGATAGATAACTTCCCAAAACAAACTCTAAAACTATATATACATTAAGGAAACAATTCTCATTACTTAAATCAATCAATTCCTCAATCAACCATCATGAAATACTCTTTTGAAACACAAATCCCTTTTTAAAATGGATTAGACTTAAGAACCTCCATTGGAAGGGTGGAACATCACCAAGAGTTCACTAATTCCTCAATGGATTCATCCAACACACCCTTCCACTTGGTTTTGTCTCAAAACACTTAAAGAAGAAGAAGATTGCAACATGAATCTTACACCTAAGCTCCATTTCCCCAAAACCATTCAAAGAGATGAAGATGAAGGTATACCTTAGAAGAATTTCTGAAATCTCTAGCTGCAACACCTCTCCAAGTCTTTAATGGAGGAATTTCTTGAGCTCTTCTCCTCTCCAAAATTTGCTCCAGCCGACAAGAATAATAAAATAGGGTTTTGGAAGGGTTTTTATCTTATTAAACTTTTCCTTTTCACAACCCAGCCACTGAACTTTGAGTTTTTACAAAAAGACCCCAGAATTTCTTATTCCTGCACTAAAACCACAAAGTTGAAACATGGGATGTTACATCACCTCCCCCTTAACAGGATTCCGTCCCCGGAATCTCATCACTGAAAAGGTGTGGGTGCCTTGCTCTCATATCGGTCTCGGTTTCCCATGTCGCTTCACTCCCTTTGTGGAAACGCCACAACACCTTCACTAGGCTAATCTCCTTGTTCCTAGTTCTCCGAACCTTACGGTCGGTGATAGCTTCGGGCTCCTCCACAAAGTTCAATTTCTCATCAATCTGGATTTCGTGCAGGGGTATAACCATATCGGCCTCCGCTAAGCATTTCCTCAGATTCGACACGTGGAAAGTGTTATGTATTCTTTGCAGTTCTACTGGCAACTCCAACTTATACGCTACTTCTCCGATGCGCTCAATGATCTTGAACGGTCCTATGTAGCGGGGGCTCAACTTTCCCCTCTTCCCGAATCTGATTACCCCTTTCCAAGGGGATACCTTTAGCATCACCTTATCCCCAACCTGGAACTCGATATCCTTACGCCTCTTGTCGGCATAACTCTTTTGTCGGTCACGAGCAACTTTTAGCCTTTCCCTCACTTGGTCGATCTTGTCGGCAGTCAACTGTACTATTTCGGGTCCAGCCAGTTGTTTCTCCCCGACCTCGTTCCAACAAAGAGGTGTCCGACACTTCCTACCGTAGAGTATCTCATAAGGAGCAGCCTTTATGCTCGCATGGTAACTGTTGTTATACGCAAACTCGATCAACGGTAAGTGGTTCTCCCACGAGCCCTGAAAATCTAATGCGCAAGCTCTCAACATGTCTTCCAGGGTCTGGATGGTTCGCTCGCTCTGACCATCAGTCTGAGGATGGTATGCGGTGCTCATCTTGATTTGAGACCCCATTTCTCGCTGAAAGCTTCTCCAAAAAGTCGACGTAAATCGACTGTCACGATCGGAGACTATTGACGACGGTACCCCGTGGCGGGTCACTATCTCGTCAATGTACAACTTTGCCAACTTCTCCATCGGGTAGGATTCCTTTATTGGAAGGAAGTGCGCCGATTTGGTGAGTCGATCTACAATCACCCAAATGGCATCGAAATCCTTTGGAGTTCTAGGCAGTTTTGTCACGAAATCCATCGCAAATTGATCCCACTTCCAAACCGGAATATCCAAGGGTTGGAGTTTTCCGTACGGTCGTTGGTGCTCCACTTTCACCCTCAGACAAGTATCACACCGCTCAACAAAATAAGCTATATCCTTTTTCATACCTGGCCACCAATAGTCTTGTCGCAAATCACCAAACATCTTGTTCGTTCCCGGATGGATGGAGTACTTTGATTTGTGAGCCTCCTCTAGTATCAACTTCCGCACATTCCCCAACTTCGGAACCCATATTCTACCATTGAGGCATTTCAGTCCTCGGCTATCTTCTACTAGGGAGTCCACGTTCCCCACCATCCGCTCCTCCTTGAGATTCTCAATCGCGGACGCTTCCACTTGCCATTTCTTTATTTCACCCAGCAGATTAAACGTGACCTCAGCCCTCAAGGCTATGATCTTCGAAGCTTCTCCCCTTTCTTTACGGCTCAAGGCGTCAGCCACTACATTAGCTTTCCCGGGATGGTACTCAATCTCACAGTCGTAGTCTGATAACAGTTCCATCCACCTGCGTTGTCTCATGTTCAACTCCTTCTGATCGAAGATGTGACGAAGGCTTTTGTGATCGGTGAAGATCTTACACTTCGTCCCATACAAATAATGCCTCCAAATCTTTAAGGCGAAAATGACGGCCGCCAACTCTAAATCGTGTGTGGGGTATCGCTTCTCATGCTCCTTCAATTGACGGGACGCATAAGCGATCACTTTACCACGCTGCATCAAGACACACCCCAAGCCCAATTTAGAGGCGTCGTTGTACACTACAAAGTCTTCCGTTCCCTCGGGTAAGGTTAGAATTGGAGCCTCACTCAACATTTCCTTTAACTTCTGGAAAGCTTCTTCTTGCCCTCCGGTCCAATTGAACTTGACGTTCTTCTTGGTCAAGGAAGTCAATGGAGTAGCAATCTTTGAAAAGTCTTTGATGAACTTCCGGTAATACCCCGCTAACCCAAGGAAACTACGGACTTCGGACGGCGTTCTAGGCGGTTCCCAGTTCTTAATAGCTTCTACTTTTGCCGGGTCAACCTTGATTCCACTCTGGGTCACTACGTGTCCCAAAAACTGCACCTCTCTAAGCCAAAATTCGCATTTCGCAAATTTGGCATAAAGTTTCTCCCGCTTCAACAATTCCAACACCGCTCTCAAATGCTCCCTATGCTCTTCCTCCGACTTCGAATAAACGAGAATATCGTCTATGAAGACGATCACGAATTTATCTAAATAGGGTTGACATACCCTATTCATCAAATCCATAAACGCGGCGGGAGCATTCGTTAATCCGAACGGCATTACTAAAAACTCGTAATGACCGTATCGGGTTCGAAAAGCTGTCTTTGGAATATCTTCTCCTCGTACCTTGAGTTGGTGGTATCCCGATCTCAGATCTACCTTTGAAAAGTAGCTAGCCCCTTGCAACTGGTCGAACAAGTCGTCAATACTGGGAAGGGGATACTTGTTCTTGACAGTGACTTTGTTGAGTTCGCGATAATCGATGCACATCCTCATAGTCCCATCCTTCTTCTTCACAAAGAGCACCGACGCACCCCACGGCGAGGTACTCGGTCTCACGAACCCCTTGTCTAGCAACTCTTGGAGTTGAGTCATCATCTCCTTCATCTCGGAAGGTGCCAACCGATATGGTGCACGAGCTATTGGCGTGGCTCCTGGCACCAAGTCGATTCGGAACTCAATCTGGCGATCCGGTGGTAGATCGCACAAATCATCCGGAAATACCTCCGGGTATTCCCCCACTATCGGTACATCTCCTACCCCGCGCTTTTCTTTCTTTGCATCCACCACATAGGCTAGAAAACTCTGACATCCCTTCCTTAGACATTTAGTAGCCTTAATCAAGGAAATAAGACTAGACTTCCTATCTCGACGGTTCCCATAAATCACTACCATTCCCTTATCTGGCAATTGCACACGAATCAACTTCTTGTTGCAGACGATGGTAGCATTATTCTTCGCTAACCAATCCATCCCCAACACTACATCAAACTCTCCCATCGGCATAGGGTATAAACGTATCGGTATCAAACTCCCCTCTATGTCTATACAACACTCTTCCACCACACTACTAACAAGTACCACGTTATCATCGGCGGTCTCCACTTCTAAAGCACTACCCAAACGCTTAGGCCTCACCCCCAAGCGTTTCACGAAAACAAGAGATACAAAGGAGCGATTCGCCCCCGAATCAAATAACACGTTGGCACATAAAGAGTTCACCAAAAAGGTACCTGTCACGACATCCGGAGTTTCCTCCGCCTCATCTGCAGTCATACGAAATGCGCGCCCCTTCGCGCGTGCCGGCTCCTCTTTCTTCTCAACTCCCTGCACCCCTTGACGGTTTCCAA
Source organism: Saussurea involucrata (assembly GCA_033807775.1). Lineage (NCBI taxonomy): Eukaryota > Viridiplantae > Streptophyta > Magnoliopsida > Asterales > Asteraceae > Saussurea > Saussurea involucrata. The sequence continues at coordinate 18,056,329 of CM066325.1, forward strand.
ACTGACCCGATCCTCCTCTCTTTAACATAGGGCAATCAAACCGACGGTGGTCCGGCAACCCACACTGAAAACAACCCCGCTTCTTCGGGCAATCCCGAGACATATGCCCCGGCGATCCGCACTGGTAACACAACCCCGAGTCCGCCCTACATTCCCCTTTATGCATCCGGTGGCACTTCCCGCACGGCTTGTCGCCATAACTCCGATTTCCACGCGGCTCCGGCCTCGAAACCTTCCCCTTTCGAGCATCATTCCCCGATCCATCCCATTTTCTCTTTTCTCCGGCCCTCTCAATTTGTTGACGATCTTTCTCCCTCTCTACCAACTCGGCCGCATTTATAGCAGCTTGGAAAGTGGTAGGATTTCTTGCCATTACTAACTCCCGCACGCTACTCTTCAATCCATAGAGATACCTCTCGACTCGGCGCTCCTCGGTTGGGACATACAATTCCGCAAAACGAGCTTTCTCAATAAACTTGGAAGTGTACTCCCTCACGGTCGAGTCCCCTTGTGTTAGGTTCAAAAACTCCTCTTCCAACTTCTTAATTGCCGCTAGAGGGCAAAACTGAGCCTTGAACCTCCTCACGAATTCCTCCCATTTCATGGTCTTGGCCACTGACGATCCCAACCCTCCGGTTTCGGCATCCCACCAAAAGATGGCTTCCGACTTCAGCATAGACAGAGCATAAATCACTTTGTCCTCGTCGGCACACTTACAAATGTCAAAGACCAACTCCATTTCTCGAACCCACCTAATGGCTAACACCGGGTCGCATTCCCCTTGGAAGGTAGGAGGTTTGCAGGATGTGAATGCTTTGTGGCTGCATCCTCTAGCTGCCGACTCATTCGCCACTAGCGTCGTGGATTGCTTGTGGCTACCAACTTCTGTCGGAGGTGGGCTAGACAATTCGGTGGCCGCTTTACTTCCACTGTTCTCCTTACTCCCCGTCGCCGAAATATCATGATGATTCATCCATCGGTCCAACTTTTCCTGCAACTTCACCATTTCGGTGGCGAAGGCCTCTTGAGTCACAAAGGCATGATTCCCCGTTGCCGAGCCCTCTCGGTGAGATCTTTCCCGATCGGACGGGGCCTCAACACTTTTAGTTCGGCGAACAGCCGGAGTTTTCTTCTTTGGACGAGCACCCTCCACATTGGTAGTAGCCTTACGTGGAATGGTCTCACGTCCCCTTCCACGACCTCTTCCTCTACCCCGGGCAGCCGGCGCCCTTGGAGGGACCACAGGTTCGTCCACTTGAACCTCCTCAGACGTGGCCATTCTTACACTGGGCACCGACCTACTCCTTGACGCTCTTCCAGTCATGACGAAACTGATACAAAACACATAAAACAAACGTTTAATACCAATACCACCCCCCACGAGGTAATTTAAGCACCTTCACGTGCCTGTAAATTCGAAATTATATTGGCCAGGTATAATTCCCAATTTACCTCACATGATGATCCTCGACACCCCATTCCACTCATTCCTCTTAGGTCTCCTCCTATGGTCATCCTATATCTCGGTTGTGTCCCTACCCCAAAGTTTAAGTCTAGGCCCATCCGGTCACCTAAATCCCTTAAACTATGGCTCTGATACCATTTGTAACAACCCAAACATACTTAACATAAAGCAATAGCCAAAAAAAGCCCATAAGGGTCCCAAGTACATCATAAACTCCAAAATGGATTACATTGTTTACGGTCCTCAAACAAATACAACCGAGATGCTAGCTAACCAAAAACTGAAACATGACGGTCTCTAATCTTACATCGCCGCCTCAAACCTTCTCTTTTCCCTTTGACGTTGCACCTACACGATCCTTACCTGAAAATGGTTTTTAGTTTTGAAAAGCGAGGGTTAGACCATAGGGTCTAGTGAATTCCCCCGAAAATACGTTCACAAATCATTTACAGCAAAATATCTCTTTACAAAAACAGTAACGTATCAAATCATCTTTGCAATAACGGTATGCACAGCGGAGAGAAGACCATGGCAAACACCCTACAAAGCCGGGTACGGCAACACCCTACAAAGCCGGGTACGACAACACCCTACAAAGCTGGGTACGGCAACACCCTACAAAGCCGGGTACGGCAAACCAAGTAGCCCCCTCCCCCACGGTGCAACCCAACTTCACAATTGATAGTTCAATAAAAACATGCGATTTCACATACTTGAGGACAACCCTCCTTTATTTGCAAAACAAGACTTTTCATGCCAAGAAAACATACGTTCGTAAAGCTTGCGTAAACCAATTTCAGTCATACAAATCTTTGCAAATCATTTTAAATAAAAGTGGTGCATAAGGGAACTCACCTGATGCTCGGCTATCGACACACTACACGGAGCTCACTCAAACACCGAACGATCACCTGAATTGGGGTTAACAAAGGAGGTATTAGACTCCCCTATTATACTTTAAAACATCCCCCATAGCGTCTTAAGACAATCCCCTAAACCAAGCCTCGAACCCAAGCCCGAACGACCAACGAAGCAGAAAACGAGAATCGCCAATCAGAGACTTACGCGGTTTGCTACGCGGTTTGCAAATCGCGTAGTAAGCCGCGTAACCCTCTGGACGGGCACTCTCACTTCTGCTCACCTAGGTCAGCTCGAAAACTCAATCCATTCCTCCAAAACTGATTCCAATTGATAGATAACTTCCCAAAACAAACTCTAAAACTATATATACATTAAGGAAACAATTCTCATTACTTAAATCAATCAATTCCTCAATCAACCATCATGAAATACTCTTTTGAAACACAAATCCCTTTTTAAAATGGATTAGACTTAAGAACCTCCATTGGAAGGGTGGAACATCACCAAGAGTTCACTAATTCCTCAATGGATTCATCCAACACACCCTTCCACTTGGTTTTGTCTCAAAACACTTAAAGAAGAAGAAGATTGCAACATGAATCTTACACCTAAGCTCCATTTCCCCAAAACCATTCAAAGAGATGAAGATGAAGGTATACCTTAGAAGAATTTCTGAAATCTCTAGCTACAACACCTCTCCAAGTCTTTAATGGAGGAATTTCTTGAGCTCTTCTCCTCTCCAAAATTTGCTCCAGCCGACAAGAATAATAAAATAGGGTTTTGGAAGGGTTTTTATCTTATTAAACTTTTCCTTTTCACAACCCAGCCACTGAACTTTGAGTTTTTACAAAAAGACCCCAGAATTTCTTATTCCTGCACTAAAACCACAAAGTTGAAACATGGGATGTTACACAACATGCTATTTGAACTTCAATGATACGTTCCTTATGGGAGGGGTGTATTGGTATTCCTTGTCCCACATCGCTCTCAGGCAGAGGAGATGCTGGGTTCATATATAGTACTCCTTGGCCTAACTGGTAAGACGCGTTTTGTAAAGCCGTGAGGGTTAAACCCCAAAACAGACAGTATCTGACCCAGTTGGTTGGGGAACGTATCATTCAATTTGTTTGCTTGCGTAAAAGGGTCTGTAACTGACAACTCTTAAGTCGGTCCATATCATCTTACCCCAACCAAGAATATTATATATGGGTAAATTAGGTGTATTTTGGCCCCGCTGACTGCTAGGTGGTTGGCTTAGGAGCCCAATAAACCCTTGACTTTGATCTTGATGCGGATGGTCTAACTACCGTATTATGTGTAAAGTGACAATACAAAGTTTCATGCGGATGGTTTAAGAGCATCCACAACAAGGATTTCATAACAATTTCATTTGGATTGCAAATGCGACACATAGGATTGCTAAATTAGAAATTGTAGTGGTTGTGAGTATGATTGCAAAATTAGAAATTGGTTTTGGTAATTTGCAAATGTCAAATCAGTATTTTTTGCTGATGTGACAGTGAATAGTATATGAAATTGTAGGGAATAATTTCTAAATTAGAAATTGCTTTATGTCAAATCATGTTTTGTGATGTTTTGTAGAGAATGTTTATGAAAAAATGTATGAATAATTTTATTTGTTAATAAAAATATTTTTTTTGAAAGACAAATATTAAAAAATGCAAAATATAATTTATATTAAAGTACAATAAAATAAATTACATATTAAAAAAAATACAAACTTAACACATAAAAATACATCATTGTTCTTTTAGAAGTTCTTCAAGTTGATATTCGTACAATCTCCGTTGTGGTTCGCTCATTGATATCAACATGTTAGACCGTTCTCCCGTATTCCATGAGGTTTTGGAAGGGAAAGCACCACAAGTTAATTTCTCCGTCAATGGTAACAATTACAATTTAGGATATTATCTTGCTGATGGGATCTATCCTAATTGGGCTACATTCGTGAAGTCAATTCCATTACCCCAATCCCCAAAACATCGACTATTTGCAAAGAAACAAGAGGCTGCTAGGAAAGATGTAGAGAGAGCGTTTGGGGTACTCAAATCACGTTTCGCTATTATATGTGGGCCATCTCATACGTGGTGCAAATAGATAATTGGATAAATAATGAGAGCATGTATAATCATGCACAACATGATCGTCGAAGATGAACGTCATATTTATATTCGTCAATTTGATGATATAAACGATGATGTTAATTTTACTATAACTACGCCTCAAATCTCTCGTACCATACTTCCCGAGTACAAAAACTATCTCCAAAATCACATACAAGTACGTAATCGGTCAACGAATCATTGTTTACAATCAGATTTGATTGAAAAGATTTGACAAAGATTTAGAGAAGAAGAAAATGACGATTAATGTAATATTTTTACTTTGTATTTTAATTTAATGTTTTATAAATTAAATATTTTATTTAATTATTTTATTTTATTTTATTATAGTTATTTAATTAATAAAATATTTCATATTAAATTATAGTAAAGAGTATTTAATTGTAGTGTTGTTGTTATTTGATTAAAATATAGTTTTTTATGATGAGGTGTCACATTTGCAATTGGGTGAAATTTCATTGTTGTGGGGGATAATTTCAAGATAATTGCAAAGCTGATGTGGCGCTGATGTGGCCCATTTGCAATTGGGATGAAATTTCATTGTTGTGGATGCTCTAACTACCATAACATCTTCTACATCAGTGCATGATCAAACTCCTTTCTAAAGTGGTCCTCACTACCAATATTATAATATAATGCATAAACTAATGAAATAAAAATATATAATAAACAAACATTATATAAATAATAGTATTAATTTATTAAACTTAGTGAATCCCACAACTTGCAAGGCCTTGCTAATTTAGCAAGTTTAGGAGTGTCTTGCAAGACCTTGCTATCTATACGGCAAGTCATGTCATCTTGCAAGGTCTCTAGCAAGATGGACGTAGATGCTCTTAGGCCCAAACCGCATAAACTGCAATTGATGTTGTAGTACGGTCTATGGTGTTTTGGGGTTTTAAACCGTAATTTTGAAAGAGTATTTAGGGATATGACTTTAAATGAGGTTTTAATTAGATTCAACACCTCTTCCTAAAAAAGATTTTTAGGTGAGATTTTAATTAAATCTATGACTAGTGGCGGAGCCACCTTAGAGCTAGGAGGGGCATTGGCTCCCACTCCCTTTTTAAATAATAAAAATTGTTAAGTCCCAAGCTTTAATTATCCTTTAAAACTTTGTTTATAAATATCAAAATCTCTTTTTTCTTCCTTTAAAAATACCAAATTTTTTAAAAGATGTTTACCAACAACCCATTTTGATGTTACCCAGTAAGAGGCATAACAAAGTGAATGAGAAAACTCTTTCCTATTAGACAGTTTTCAGGTAAAAGACGCTTACGAACAACCCATTTTGATAGTGAGAATGTTACCCAATAGGATAAGTGAGGGTGGTGACTATTACCAATAAACACTTACCTGATAAGTGTTTGGTGAACAACTCGTTACTAATGTTTTTGAACTCTTTTCTAATAACCATTTTTAAGAACGAGTATTTAATAACAAAACGTATATGATTTTTTCATGTTGTTTACAGGCTCCCCCTAAATACATTTTCTGGCTCCGCCCCTGTCTATGACCTCATGAGTATAAAGTCATTTTTTTCTTTATAGGCCATTAGGTAATGGATTTTATTAAAAACTTATTTAAGGTCATTATCGGAAAATGACCCATATATAACCTTAAATGAGATTTTAAATCGAAGGGGCGGTTAGCCGGTAAACTCTTACCGGTAAGAGTCAACACAATCATTACCTTACAGGGTAAGCACTAACCGTATAAGAGTCGTCGTTCTCACAATTCTTGTGGTCGCTTTTACCGCGTAATATTGTTTATATCCGTAAGCGTTTAATAAAGTGTCCCTAAATCTATCTGGTCAGGTCCGAATTTAATAAAAACCGACCCATTTAAGACAAACTTGAGAACCGAAATATATGATATGAACCCCCGGGAATAATTGAAGGGAAAGGTGCCGGAATGAACATGATGAGCAGGAGCAACGACAACAGCAGCAAATTGAACTCCGTCTTCTACGCACACGCCTACCATCCAATCCAAGCCGGTAGCATCGACGGCACCGACATTCTTCCTCACGATAACGCCGTCTACAGAGCTCTTCTATGTTCTTCCGCCGGTCTCTGTACGTAATTCTAATAATATTTTCTTAATTTCTTCTTCTTCACTGAACCCCTTCATTTGTGGCAGATGATCCGTTGGGTGATCCCAATGTCATCGGCGAGGATCCTTATTGCACCGTTTTCGTCGGCCACCTCTCTCAATTGACTACCGAAGATACTCTTCGCATGGTTTGATTTGCCCTAACTATTGCGACTCAATTCGATTGCATCCTAAAATTCTCTATGGAGGTTATGGAATATGTTCGATTTTAATGATTTTCCATGGCCTTTGTTGAAAATTGATGTGGTTATTTTTTATAATCGGAAATTAACCGTCAATAAGAACAAAATAAGTCAGGAATACGTCTTATCCTTCTCTTGTTTTAGGTGTATTACACTAGCTGATCAGAGAACAAAGATATTGTTACTGTAGACTCTACATGTAGTGGATGCCTCGTTAATAGGAATTCCTTAACGATGGAATATCCATGTTTCAACTCTTTGTCCGGATATTGATATTTGTATGAAATTGTGCTGCAACTACAGGGCATTGAATATTTGCTGTTTTTTGTTTTTGTTTTATAGGCTATGAGCAAATATGGCACAGTGAAGAACTTGCGATTGGTCAGGCATATTGGTAATGCATACATATTATGGTGTTTGAGAGTGCTAATATAAGAGTTTATCGCAGGCAATTTGTTTATTCACTTGCTTTACTGAACTTGGGATTTGCTTGAACTTTTAAATTGCAAAATTAGTTTACCATAATGCTATGGGTATGACATCCCTCTTCTTTGTGATGCATTGTCTTGTAGAATGTAGATACTATTGGCCTCTACCTTTGGCTTCTCAATTAGTAGCTTGATAGGATGGATGGCAGTTGTTAGTTGTTACATTTGATCTTGATGGTCCAATGCTCCTAGTTTTCAAGTTTGTTACAAAATTTGATGTTCTAAACTAAGTTGCCGCTAAGTCTTTATACGATTGCATCTCTGATTATATTGGTTGCTTGTTTACAGTTACTGGTGCCTCTCAAGGTTACGCTTTTGTTGAATTTGAAAGTGAAAGAGAGATGCGACGAGCATATGAGGTGATGTGCTGCTTGGATTCTGATTCATGTCCCATCTTCCTTTTCCTCAACCCTCGTTTCTTATCCACCACAATTGTATCGTCTTATTCTTTATGAAATGGAACCATTCTACTTGGAACACTATTGTCCCATGTATTTAAGCCATTAACATAATGCAACAAATAACACTACAGAAAAGTAAAACTAAATGTCCATGATGATCTTGTCCATAGGGTATGTCACTTTCCTGCTTTATTACCTTTTCTTATTGCTACTTTTGAGTGTCAATGTTGATGTAAAGCTTTTTCACATTTCGTTGTGTGCAGAAGGCGCACCACTCAGTTATTGATGATTCTGAAATTATAGTTGATTACAACCGGCAGCAACTGATGCCAGGGTGGATTCCAAGAAGATTGGGTCATTTAACTTCTCCCTTCTTGAATGTCATTTTACGATATGCTACGATTAGGTTTTGAGTTTCCCTTCTTGCAGGAGGTGGTCTTGGGGGTAAGAAAGAATCAGGGCAGCTTCGGTTTGGGGGACGAGAAAGACCATTCCGCGCCCCATTGTATGCATTCTAAAACTCTATTCCTTGAAATTTCAGGCAAAGGCTTTTGTGCTTCTGTTGAGCAGCCAGACAGTTTTTTTCATTCCAATTCCAACTAGAATGCTTATCCATATGCTAAAATCTACTCTCTCCATCCCAACTAAACACGCAGCTTGTTTATTAATTCAGTTATCTGAAGTTCCCCTCAGTAAGGACAAGATAACTTTTATGAGCCAAAGTTGACTTTATCAGCAAACGGGGAAATAGCAACTACAGAAAGTTGTTGATTTATTTTGGGACAGAGGGAGTAATGGAGAACTTATGCAAATACTGCCTAGTTGGTCGACAACTGCTAGAAAATTTGATGTGTAGAGATGAAACTAACTTGTCTCCTTTTCATTTCTTTTTCCTCGGTAAAGGCGTCCAATTCCATTAGATGATTTGAAACGGCTTGGGATCCCACCCCCCCCTGAAGGAAACTACATGTCTCGATTTGAGGTATGTTTTCGAATTCTTGCTGCCATGAGAAAGTGTTAGCTGTAAATGGATGCTGATATCTGGACCACCACATGTTAAGTTTAGCTGTTATGGCATCCTCCTTACCAAATTCCATAGGATTGAGTAAATGTCCATGTAGGCTGAAGTACTTTCCACAAGCTTTCCATGTGAATCATGCTAGTTGCTTGTTTAGTAGCCTACACCATTTACATCATCACATCCATTACTCCTGTTATTAAGGGCAAATTTTGATTTATTCTTTTATTGAGTGGTCTTTAACCCCCCTTTTGTCTCGTTTAAAATCTATTTGGATTCTTTATCCGGATCCATTAGGACGGGGAGTTAGTCGCCTATAGATAGCTCTTTAGTTTGATTGCAGCTAGCGCCCCCCTTTTCTTTCCACTTTCTCTTAGTCAAGCCCCTACTGGGATAGGATATTTGAAGAAGCGCAGGTTTGGAACCCTATATACAAGGGGCTGGTCTCGATCTCGCTTGGTGGCCCCCCTTTGGATTATTGTTGACTCAACATTGATTTTGTGCTTGAGTTGGAGGGCTCTACCTCTATCCATCGAGTCAGATCTAGTATGGGTAGTCGATTAAAAAGTGCAATAATTACACATCTATAAAACTATGCCTCTCTCTCTCTCTCTCAATATGGACGATTATTTTTTGGGACGGAAGAGTACAAAATTACCACTTTGCCATTGGCGGTGCATTGATAGCATTATTGTTTGGAAGATTCTCTATTTTGTTATTCTTGATTATTGAGACAGAGCTAAACTTAACAATGGAGGGAGTAGCTTTACTTGTATAATTAAACACCTTATTTTCTTAAAAAGCAGGTATTCTAGTTACTATTGACATTACATTTGATAATGGGTGTAGGTTCCATCCCCACCTCGAAGGAAGACAGATTATGCAGATAGGGAAGACAGGCATAGCAGAAGACGTGAGAGAAGATCCGGTAGCCGGGATCACTTATACGAGCCAAGGAGATCTGTGGATAACGATGATGGCTCCAGGAAGAGCCACAGTAAAAATTATTCTGAAAGAAGGTCCAGCCGTGACCAATATGATGAACGAGAAGACAATGCCAGAAAGAGATCCAGAGATTCTCATAGACGTGATCACATCAGTCATGACCATGAGAGGCGTTCTAGCGACAGGGAACAACGGTCTCACAAGCGCCACAAACACGAGTAAGATTTCTTTGAAATTAAAGTACTTACAATTTATTTGTATTTAACTCCGTTATCCGTAAACATTATAGCAATGAATATTTAGGGTTTAAATCCCTCTACTCATTTGACATTAGAAAAGGTATCCGATTGGCTTAGATTGCCCTACCTTTTGCCATTTCTTTTCGGTAACAAATTAAAATCGATTAGTATGTGTTATCAACACTTAAAAGCAGTTGCGAACAAGCAAAATGGATAAGGATAAACTTTTATTCATTATATTTGCAAGATAGAATTATGTACTACATCCATTGGAGTCTTTGTTTTCTTGATCCCATTACAAACCCCTTAAGAACAAACTCCATCTACGGACGGATCAGGTTTAATCATTCCGATAATCATCGTCTTAAACCAGATTCTCAAATGTTGTTGATGGTTAAGCCTAGCATGAGATGCAAGTCATCTCAGTTGCATAATCTCACTGTGCAAGCAACTGTTTGTGCCCAAAATTTCAGTCTGGCTTTCACATCCTCAGGGTCATCACCTGCACATAACTTTGAGTCAGTTTCATTATTTGGTATGATATAACTTAATCACATCCTTAAATACTTCTAAGTAAACTCAATTGTAAACTTAGCTCTTTGATTAGATGATGCAACTCCAAAAAAATTGATAAGATTCATATATTAAGCGCGATGAGGTTCTCACGAGAACAGTATCATTTTACGAGAACGCCATAACACCTGAAACAGGCAACTGGTTTATTAAATGTGAAGGTTTGTCTCGGGTATTCTCGTGTTCTCGTAAAATAGTACCATTTTCATTTCAAACCTTCCCATCTCTCTAGCATAATCAGATCCAAATTATTTAAACAATTTCAAACACCCTTAGATCCATTTTCCTAATCTAGAACAATATCATTAGAATAACTTGTACATCATGCATTGGAAGTTGTAAATCACCCTATACTTTATCAATTTTAGCACCACAAAGTTATATCAACATCCCTAATATCATCCTTCTTATTATCATATTGATATGCATATGATCCACACTTAACTTCAAAAAGGCCCCAATTTAATTTAATTTAATTAGATAATTAATTACCATAAATAAATTTTGTTTCAATTCAAATTTGAAAACCCATTTAAATATTTAATATTATGAATTTCAAAATACTACTCACCAGGACTAGAAATCTTCCAGTTAGCTGTAGCACCTGAAGCCGGCGACGATGCTTCACTCGCCGCCGACGGAGACTCCGGCGACTTCTGGTGATCATCTAGAAACTTCTGACTCATGGAATAACACAATTCAAGCGCCGGCAAGGTGTTACAGAGCTCCGGAATTTCATCATAACTAAAACCAAATCCTAAATCCAAACATCCTTTAAGCTCTTCTAGATCTTCATCTGTTAAACTCTTGGCTCTCACGATCTCTTCATCGTCAGGTGTCTCCACATACCCTTGAAGAAATACATGATTCTTCTTTCTCTGCCATGAATCCTGGTTCTTGAAGAACCCAGATCCCTTTTCGTGATGGAATGATTGAAGATCTGGTGGGTATTGAGATTCTTGAAAAAGGGGTTTGTTGGAAGGTTGTGTTGATGATCTTGAAGAGGTTTCCATTTCTCTGTAGTAGTAACGTAAGTGAAAGGGGTTGGTTCTTAAAGACGCAGAGTTTGGCAAGATACGTAGGCAGGCCATTAGAGTGTGAAATTCCCACAATACCCTTTTGGTATTTTTAGATTCTTCTAGAGAATCTGGTTTGTACCACCTTGTGAGAGTTGTAGAAAGAAAGTTCCCTTTGTAATAAAACCAAGTAAACGGCTTAATTGGGTGGTTGAGGATAATATAAGATAATATAATCCGTGGTCGGTTTGAAAAGATTGAGATAATAGTAGTTATTTGGTTCATTTATCGGTTTAAAATGAGAAATTTGTCCTAGTTTGAGATAATAGTAGTTATGGAGTTTTGTTAGTTTGACCGATCTGGTCTTGTACAAATCTATCAATTAGGTGAATGGGAATTGGGTTGTTTACTAAATGCTTATCTGGTATGTGCTTACCAATATCCTTTACCTTATTGATCGTGTATGGAAAAGATCAAGAAGCTTACTCGGTAAGAGACAGGACTGAAAGTCTTACCCGGGAAGTGTGGGAAATGACTTTTATCAGGTAACGGCTTTTCGGTCAAAGGATCAAATTACTTGTTGATGACGCCAAGTCATTGTTGTTGAGAAATTAGATGAAAAACAAGTCATTGTTATTATTAAGATAACTAGATAAGCATGATATTATTTGCTAAAATTGGCTATCAACAACTGTTGTAGTATATGAGGTAGACATGTATACAATTCATGTGGACTTAGTTTATCTCACATTCTTTTCAATTATAAATAAGCATGGTATTATTATTTGCTATTGGCTATCAACCACTATAATAGATTAGGTAGACATGTGCTTAATCCATATGGACTAGTTTATCTCACAAAAGCTCGGTCAAACCAGTAAATTCGGTTTCATAACTTTACAAAGCAAAACCAGCAAAATTACTGGGTTGACCAAACAAACTAGAGATGCACAAGGACTAATTCTTTGATTTAGGGGTCGTTTATCATATTCTTACCAGGTAAGTGCTTCACTTTCATTTTCCTTATCATGTAACATCTTTGGCCCTGAAAATAGATTATTAGTAAGTATCTTAAAACCGATTTTTAGACCCTTCATACCCACTTCTTGTTTCTAGACCCGACCATGCTAGGTTGAATTCGGTTTCATGTTCAAGTTCCATACGTTGTGTTCCTAAGTCATGACGAAACTCGGCTAAGTGTATCCTGTTGCTCCTTTCTTCTATCAACTCAATTTCCCCCTTGCCTTGAGGTTCCACGGCAAATTTTATTTATAAAAACATATAGTTAACACGTATTTTCTTTATAAACTGTAAAAACATCGAAATTAAGTTTGTAATTGTTAAATATTATTTTGCAAAATTCATCTCTGATTTAAAATTTGATATATATATATATATTCGTCAAATAAAAAACGAAAGTGGAAAATACAAAAATAAAATTTGTAGCAGTGTAGGGTGGATTTTGACATTATGAGAAACTGGGGGAGAGATTGAATGAAAAGAAAATCTGAGGGCCTAAAGAGACAAAAGTGATAAAAGAAGAAGGATAAAGATGAGGTGGATGGCGGGACAGGTGTCACGATGGTAGTGATTGGAGATTACTAGTGATTATGTGGATCACATTTTCTTTATTTATTTCTTTTTATTTTATCACTTTTATCTCATTTAAATTCAATGCATTTTGTAACAAAGAAAGAGAATTTGAAGAAAGCAGTTTATAATTGTGTTGATATGTATGAAAACTTTTGATGATAATTAAATAAAAGTTATATAATTAATAAATAGTTAAACAAAAATAATATGGTCATTAAAACATTAGTATGCGTTTGAAATATTTTCTATTTCCAGTTAAACGTATTTAACTAAAAAATATTATTATATTTAATTATTAATTCATCTATTTTGTTTCAAATCAGATAAAGATAAACTCATCAGGGCTGATGAGTTTAATCATGGCTGATGTCTTACAGTCATAATTTGCCAAGGGATTTATTAGTCTAGGCATAGTCTATGACATCTTTTTCCAAAAAAGATAAACTCATCAGCTTTCCAACAAAGTTTCCTAATATATACAAATTTATAAAAAAAAACCAACTTTACAAAACGTTTCATTTTGGGTAATATGAAAAAAAGCGTTTGACATTTTTTTGGTTCTGATTAATTATAGAGAATGATAATAGGTTTAATCCTGATACGAACTCGACATGAAATAAGCGGATTTGAGTAATAATACATTTCAACCCGTTTAAGTAACGGATTGACACGACACGACACGAAAACTAAACGGATAAGGTCAAAGTTAAAAAATTCAACACGAAAATGACACGAATAACTGATAGGCGGGTTTACACCCCGTGTGACTAACCGCAAGTGTACGGTGTCGTCTCAAGTAATACGTTTATGGAAGTACGAGTATCGAACCCACAGGAACCAGGTGTTAAGTACCACAATGACTGTATTAACTATTAACTGAACGGTCGAAAATTGGTTTGGTTTGAATTTCTGAAAAACTAAAATATTAAAGCATACGAAAACGTAAAACAAGTTGATTAATTGGGATGTCTAGAGAAAAGATGGAGGGTTGGAGTCTGAATGGATCATGTAATAAGAACTCTAAATGACTTATGATTGGTTTTAATAATCAATAAATTGCAAAACCCAGAATCATTGCACTCTTTCAAGCTACAATGAAAATTAACTTAATTATGAATTGCTTATCTCTCGATCTCACAATTGAATTAAGTTAAGGAATAAGCTTGAGAACACAACACCGAAGGAATTGTTATATCTCTATCCAATTCCTACCGGTAGCAATTGAATCCGACCTAAACTTGAGGCTTTTCTCAAACGAACTCAAGATTTGCAAAATCGTTAAACAAATGATCAATTTATTAAACGCAGTAAGCATAGATTCAAAAGCTTCATTCATCTATTAAACACCAAAACACGAATCATTCAAAATCCATATCTATGACCCAAACGTCATCCAACCCCCCAACATGTAGTTTAGCTCATGTTGGGGTGTAAGAAGGAAATCGAAAGGTTACAAAAGATGCAAAAGCTATCATTGTTCAAGAAAGTTTAAAAAGATGATAAGTAACTCCCTGAGAAGAAATCCCTTCCAATCTCACGTACTCGTTCGTCTTTGATTCCTTGATCCAATTCGTTTCCCTCGTGTTCTTCCCTTCAAACATCTCTTTTTAGCTCCCAAAAATTGCCTCTTAGTCGGTCGTCTTCGTCTCAAAGTGAAAAGTTCCCAAACCCTAGCTGCAGAATTGTTTTTAAATGAACTGGACGTCGGGGCCAGTTGTGGCGCAGATTGACTGGCGCCGAGACTGGCGCCAACTTCTGTTTGGCAGCTTGGCATGGATTGTGGCGCCAGTTGACTGGCCCCAGGTTCTGGAATGTTTGCTCGCGTGGATTGTGGCGCCAGTTGACTGGCCCCAAGACTGGCACAGAGACTCTGATGGATGTCTTCTTCAATTTCTCTCGTTTCAAGATCTGGAACTCGAATATGCTATTCTTTTGAATGAAAATGCCTGGACCTGTACTTTCTCACCAAAAACCCGTTAAAAACTCCCATTTTACTTGAAGACACGCGTGAACCATCCAATTTGAGAGTAAAAATAATGTCTAAAATCGACATTATCAACAACTCCAAACCGAGTGTTGCTTGTCCTCAAGCAAAATAGCGATAGGAAAATTCAAAAACCAGGGTCATAACAAAAGTCGCACAATTGTGAAGTCGGTGGTGTCAGTATGGATCTTTACACATCCCAATCAACGAAAGAAATTAGTAAATTAAGCAGAATCCTTCACTGAAAAATCCCCAGTTTGTAAAGGTCGAAGCACTGACTTTTTTAGAATAGAACTGATCGGGACCACACCACATTAAATTAGACATAAAATCATGCAAGATTAAGGAGGATTTCGCCTTGACCCTACCTCACTGGAATCTCAAATCACTCGAGCCCTAGACTGTCTCACATGTTGTCATGCATTTGGAAGTTATGTGCAATAATACTCGAGATAATAGCATGAACAACTTAACAAGAAAGACGTACCAATGTTCAAAGAAAACGATCTCGGAAGGAACCAAACAGCAAGACTAGGACTATTAGTGCAACTTTCATCTATCCTTATACTTTCCAAAAGATCATTCAGGTCTTTACAAGGGTTGTAATGGGGCTAGGCTATTGGCTAAGAAACGAAAGGTATGTTGGATCAAAGTCCTCAAAGTACCAGTGTACGAACAAACGGTTCCCATTCCCCCTCTTTATCTTGCCCTTTTCACTGTTTATCATCCCATTTCCCTTGGTTGAGTATGTCAACCTCATTTTCCTTCTATGCAATTGAGTTCTCCCTTTATTTATTTTTCTGCAGTGAACTGGCCAATTGTCTTTATTTATTTCTCACCTTTTTTATTATTTGACCCTTTTTGTCATATCAATCTTTCCGTGCTCCACTGTGATTCACCTCTCTCTGTCCCTCCCCTTTTCTGTTCAAAATCCCACCCCGTCCTTCGTAACCGGCACTTGTTTGGACAAAAGGTAGGCTACTATAGAGGTTAGGGTTTAATACGGGGTTTAGAAACGAAGAAAGTAGTGTTTGGTTGCAAAATGGTTAAGGGACGCTCAAATAGAAGGGTGCGCAAGATAAAATCGCTCTATACTCACATTATCTGGAATCATTTCTCAAGGTCCGTAATAAGATGCTAGTGTCACTAGATATCGTCTTTGCTAATTGGTGCAATTCTATAGTGAGATCAACTATAGCCACAACAAGGAATTAGAGAAGAGTGTATCGAATTTATGCATTTAACTCTCATAATCGAAGCTATAATGGCTCAACGTCTTACGGGTGGTCTCCACTAATGTCCCTAATTCATGAAATCTTTCCGGTCTCCCTCAATGCTATAGTATCCCTTACAGTTTCATTCCTCAAAAAGTGGTGGTCTAGTTACAACTGAAGGTAAATCAGAAAAAATTCTAGCACAACCACAACCCAATCATTTTCTAAGATATGAAATATCACAGAATGACACTACACGACTACCACCCCAAATCTAATCTACACATTGTCCCCAATATGCATACAAGTCTATTACAGTCATCCAACAAGAATATTGTGCGAATTTATGTACAGTCATCCAACAGAATAGAGAATAGCAGATCAAGAAGAAAAATGAACACAAACCGTCTTCATTCCTCGCGGTTTTGTTGTCTTGAAGATGATGGACCACCCGACTGCCTTCTCCTCACCCTACGAGTTGCCGGTTGTGGGTCATAAGGGCCCGCCTCATCCGCATCTGCACCGCCTCAGTTCTGCCCGCTCATTGAGCCCAATGTGGTGGTAACGGAACCACCTTCCGGTTGTATCAGGATTTGTTCGCACCATTTTCCTGCAAAAAGGGAAGTCCATCAGGCAAAAAGTAACCAAGTAGGCCACCCCAAACCTAATCCTTGGATTAGGTTTGGCACACACTCAAATTCGTTCATTATAAGCACACAAGGGCACCCCAAACCTTGGTAAAACCAAGGTTTGCAATGGGGTGTTGTGTGGGAAAAGAAAACCAAAAGTGGGCACCCCAAACCTAAGTGAAACTTAGGTTTGTTTATCCTCTTTAGTATAATGAAAACACAAATATCCCACACAAGTAAACAGCTTAATCATTAAGCACTGATCCACAAAATTCAGAAACTTCAAGTATACAAGTAGTCTCATGTTGGCTAACAAAGCAACCCTAACCTTTGAAGCCAAAATTCACACAAATGAAGAGATTCATGCTATCATGCTACTACAACCACACTATTGAACATTCTTCACCACTTGAAAGTATTATTTCAATAACTACCATGAAATCCACAAAAATATGTCCTAAGTGGAAGTCCCCAAGTAAAATCATACAACTCAAGCACATAGTAACAAATCTCATGGATATGCATCTTAAAAAGAAGAACACATGAAAGAATCTGAAGTGTTACCTTCGATTTGTGTGGAGAAACCCAAAACACGAAATTAAGGCCATGAAAACATACCTTTGAACTTTGTGGAGGAGAATATGGTTCAAAATTGGAAGAACCTTGCAAATGGGGGTCGAAATTGAAGAAGGAGGGTGCTTTGGGAGCAAAAACGGCGCCTGATATGTCATAGGGTTTGCAAAGGTGACTGAAAAAACGAAAAAGGGCCTTTTATACCGGTCTGTGCACCCGCGCGGGTACCGGTGCCGATTGGGTCGCGCGGTAACCCGGGTCAGCTTCTGTCCATCGTTTCTCGCCCTTTTTCACTACCCTGATCAATATTGCTTACCGGAACGATTTAGAGGAACACTTCCAAGGAAAAACAACATAAAAACAATTAAAAACGAAACTCACCAAAAGAAATAAAAAAGAAAAACTAACCTACCGTGGGTTGCCTCCCAACCAGCGCCTTATTTCACGTCGTGGCACGACGTCCTGATCTGATTACTCCTTGAGCTCGTCTAGATACATGCACGATGTGCTCGTGACCTCATTGCCCAAGTACGGCTTTACCCTCTGGCGGTTCACCTTGAACTTATGTCCATCTGTTCCCTCCAACTCTATTGCTCCGTACGGGAACACCTCCGCCACCGTGAATGGACCCGACCACTTTGACTTCAGTTGTAACACCCTAAAAACCATGATAAATTTAAACCTTCGATAAACAAGGCCTATAACAATTTCTTCCCAAAAATTTCATACAAAATGGAGGATTAGAGACAAGGTTAATATTTGCAACTGATCTATTGTAAACAACCAACTAATCCAAATCATAACTAATAATATCATATTAGACTGGTTATCTATAGTATTTCCTAAATGATCCTTGTTCTACTAAATTCTCCAATCTAGCTCTAAAAGTGTAACTCTGGGACTTCTCCACACTCATCCCTGCTTATCTCGTCCCAAGCTAGTACCTGGTAAGAAAATTGAATTTGAAAAGATTAGGCTTACGCCTAGTGAGAACACCCAGTTTTCAAATTAAAACTTTATAAGCTTTAAAAAAACAAAACTGTAAACAAAGCATATAATTTAACCTGCTCGCAATCTTTCTTACCGTACACGTAACATCTTTCGATGACGGGAATCATACCTGATTCCATGAGTATGAAAAACACTGAGTAAGTCATAACATCATGTTAAAGAGCCCACTACGAATCTCCACGGATTCTAGATCATTGCTCATATCCAAGAGATTACAATTAGTCCATGCCTATTTTTGGAGAAGAAATAGAAATAGCAGTTATATCTTGCCTATTCCTTATTTCCTAATAGAAAGCGGAAATAGCAATTATATCTTTCCTATTTCGCATTTTCACGTCATAGTACAAACGGGAATAACAATCATCCCTTGCCCATTCCACATTTCTCAAATATAATGGGAATAGCAATCATCCCTTGCCCATTCCACATTAATCAAATATAAACGGGAATAACAATCATCCCTTGCCCATTCCACATTTATCAAACATAATGGGAATAGCAATCATCCCTTGCCCATTCCACATTAATCAAATATAAACGGGAATAACAATCATCCCTTGCCCATTCCACATTTATCAAACATAATGGGAATAGCAATCTACTTTATGCCTATTCCACGTTTCTCATCACCTTTCGAAATGGGAATTACAATTTACTTTATGCCTATTCCTCATTTCAGGTCAGCGGGAATTACAATTTACTTTATGCCTATTCCATGTTTCAATTAATGCCAGTGCCTATGGATCCATTACACTTACTAGTATATATGCATAACAACATAAACACGCAACATCTCATATCATATTCTCACGTTAAGAATCCTAGATAATCTATCATATCCCTGTCCTCAATTGTCCCCCTTCGGCGACTTAGCATGGGGGTTCCGCTATCAAAATCCACCAACACAGAATCACCCAAATCTATCCTGAACGAGGCATCGTGTCCATCATATGCTTCAAACACGGTTCTATAAGGGATGGCATTCTTGAGCATCATATAAGTTGAGTTCTATCTAGTAGGAACATCAAGACAAAGAGAACTTTTTTCTTCCACCCCAAGTAACGTAGCCAGTTCTCTAAACTTGAACAACCTAGCCAGTGAACCCCTTACCCACCTAACAATCTCTCTAAGCTTCTTAACAGATGAATCTGCCATCTTCAACCCATCTTGGACAACCAAATTCAAAATATGTGCAACGCATCTCATATGTAAGTGTTGTGCCCTAACAGATGAACACCCCCAAGATACCAGTTTGCTTTTCAAGAACCCTATGGCAACATCGTTAGAAGATGCATTATCTACTGTGATGGTAGAAATGTTTTTGATGCCCCAGTCAACCAAACAAACCTCTAACGCTTTGGCTATTGCATCCCCCCTATGCGATTGGATTGGCACAAAAGATATTATTTTTTTGTTCAATCTCCATTAGGAATCAATATAATGTGCAGTTATGCACGTATAATTGATCCATTGCACGGATGTCCAAGTATCTGTGGTTAAGCTAAGCCGTTGGAAGTGTTCCTTAAAAAACTTTTTAAGACTATTCCGCTCTTCATAATAAATGGTGAATATGTCTCTATTAATTGTCCATCTAGAAGGTATTTTGAACATCAGACACACTTCTTGATGTAATACCCCGGGTAAGTTCGTTAGTTAAAGCCTCGTTCCGTTAAAATTACTTAACTCTATAATTGATATTTAGGGTGAGTTTAGGTGAATTTATAAGTTTAGGGGTGTTTGGATTAATTAATAAGTTAAAAAGGTATTTTGGTCATTATTGAATAGGTTAGGGTCTAATTGGTAAAATTTGGTTGATAATATCTCTTAGACTTCAGATATTATCACAACACAGAAAATCAGAAAAGTGTGTGTGTGTGTGTTTTGGGGAGAAAAAGGAGCAAAGGAAGAAAGCTAGGGTAAAAGGCTTCATTTGAATTGCTTGACAGTAAATTAAGGTATGTTCCTTGTATGTTTTATGGCTGTAATTACCAATAGATAGTTTCTATCGGAGTAGAATAACCGATTACACGTCCAGTAGTAATTTCTGTTGATTCTGGGTCGAAATTGAAGAAACCGACAGAGGTGTCCGGACACAGTATGAAGGTGTCCGGGTAAGTTCTTTTTTCTAATGTTTTCCGGATGGATTCAGATACCGGATGGTATCCGGATTCTTTTGGTATCCGGATGTCGTCCGGATTGCGTATGTTATCCGGAAAGGTTGTGCTGTCCGGATTTGTTGTGTTATCCGGAAAAGATTGTTTTGTCCGGATAACTTATGGTATCCGGATACTTTTGCTGTTTGGCCAATATTGAGAGTTTAGATGCTGTCGAGTATCCAGTAACCTGTATTTTGTTAACCCTTAGATAGGGAATGAATGAGAACTGACTATTCTGTAGTCTTGACTTGAGTACGGGTTTGGGGGCAACATTTGAGGAATTGAGTTCTTTAGAGTTCTTAGCCTTAGTAAGACTTATGTCTTTTATGTGGTAAAGAGATATTCGTATCTATTTGTTACAGATCCTGTGAATTCTGGGTAAAGGACTGAACCTGTTAAGAAGGCTTGGAAACGTGTTGATAAGCAATCAGGTGAGTTTTACTTCAAAAATGTTTTTAAAACTGGAATACATATACGTGTAAGATTGAAAAGGTGATAGATAATGTGATTAGATGCTCATAAATGACAATATGATATATTGAGATATATATTGTATTTATATGTGCATTACACTACACAAGTATACGTTAGCCGAAACTCTAGTCGGCGGTGTTTGATGTAGTTGTTGTACATCGGTGTTGCTGTAGTTGTTGTACAGCGGTGTTAGCTGTAGTTGTTGTACAGTGGATTAGTTGGCTCGCAACCAACTAACATGGCCAGGAGAAATGAGAATGAGAAAGAGGATGAGTTGAACACAGTGCACGAGTCTTGATTGGTATTTAATTACGTGTGATATATGTGTGTTTATATAAAGGATTTTATATAAATGGGTTTTATAATGATTGTGAAATGACAGGGATTTTCTCACTTAGACCGCTAGGTCTAACCCTCATTTTGTTTTAAAAATATGTATTCCAGGTCGTGGATCAAGTAAGGGCAAATAAGAAGGATAGTCGTTGCTTAGCTTTTGGGAAGACTTGTGTTATGAAGATCATGAAGTGTTTTTGTACTTATGGCTTTATTGTTAGTCATAATGTAAATTATTTAGTCAAAAAGTTTGTACTGAATTACTTATTATGTTTAGTAAGACTATGGGACCGAATATGCAATATGATGTATCTTTTGATGAAATTATGTTATGAAATGTATGTTGTTTGTATATATGGAAATCGGGATGTTACACTTGAACCCATTGTCTCCACCCCCTACCCTCTACAAACTTGAAAGGTAGTTCATATATTATGATCATCTTAGTGGTTGCTTTTCTAACCCTCTCTTGATTAAAGACCCAATTAGTCAACACGCTTTCGTTTTCAGAATTTGAGGCAAATGCTAACATGAACTGTCTAGTCTCTTTTGCCTGAGGGTTTTTAAGGCATGAAAGGGCATGGTTTTTTAGGGAGGAAGTCCCATGCTTTTTAGGGTCGGCTGCGTATACTTTTGCACAATACTTGCACTTTGTTTTTATGGTATTACCTTGGTCATCTAAAACTTCTTCAAAGTGGTCCCAATAAATTGACCTTTTTTCCGCCGCTTTACGTTTTTTTGTTTCTGGTGGCGGAGGTGCACTACTATCGGCTTCGAATTGAGACATTTCAAATGACACCAAATCTAATATCAAGTATTCAAGTGAGATACCGAATCATGTATTAAATATTAATTAAAGTATTTTAAAACATTCCAAAATAAGTTTATTGTTATTCTTAATACTTAACAAGATCATAAATTCATAATTCATTACCCTTTCAAAAAAAAATAAGTTCATAAGTCATAACCACAAATCCAATACCAAATTACACTAATAGTCTAATAGAGTCATAGTCTCATAGAGACATAGAGTAATACTTACTTATACACTTATACAGTAATATAAAACATAAAACATCCTAAAATGTAAAAAACATATAACATTATAAGTTATAACATATTATGAATTTATGATATTACCATTTACTCATTTAGGCATTTACCAAACAGAAGGCATATAAATAATAACACAGTGAATTTATGATATTAACAAAAATCAACAATTCAACATTCAAATTCAACAATAGAAAATTTCAAAAATAACAGTGGCCATAATGATACCAAGAATGAACATTCAAGTTCAACTGATTCAAGTATTCAATTCAACTCAAGTTTCAACAATAGAAAATCAACATTCAGTACCTCACAAGTCAGTAAGTCACAAATCAGTGAAGAAAAAGAAATGGTCGGCGATGGAATTGTGCGTCACAGGCTCACAGTCACAGCCACTCAGCGGCGATGGAATTGGGCCGTGGTTGGTGGAGAATGGCCGGCGGTGGAACCGTGGATGGAAGACCTCAGGCCCTCACTGGCCGGCAGGGGGTGTGTGGCGATTTAGGGTTTTCGTTTCGGTGCAAAATTAGGTTAGATGAGGTGATGAGTTAAATTAATCGATGTCAAGTTGTCAACAGGTATAAGGTATTAGACTATTAGGTATATGTATTTTAAATTTATAAAATAAAATTTATTTTTTTAAAGTTCGGATATTCGGACGGGTCGGGTGGGTAAAACCCAAACCCAACCCGATCCTACTTTACCCGAACAAAATATCGGATCGGGGAATTTGGGTATCGGGTTTTAGCCACAACTTCGGATCGGGTCGGTCGGGGATCTCGGTTTTCCGGGTTTTGCTCACCCCTAGTCTTATTAGAAAGAAAGAGTATTATTTAAATAACATAGTTGTTATGATCGTATTTAATGGATTTATTATTCAAGAAGGACAAAAATTGTTGGTCCATTAACTTAATAGGTAAATTTTGAGAATTTGATTTAACGACCATTAATAGATTTGAATATTGCAAATGTTATCAACTCTCGAAAGTTGTAGTGTAAAAGTTTGGAAGAATATTTGGTCCATATGAAAGATGTGGTATTTGTAAACCTTGTAACTAGTTAGGTCAAATGCGTTAGAGACAGCGGGAGAATAAAGGAAAGAACAATAAACTGATTACGTTCCAAAATTTTAGTAATCGCATCAACGGTCTCATATAAGCAATCTATCCAGAACGTGAAAGAGATTCTCATAACCAAAACCTAATTCCCGATCCATGTGGCATTCACTCACAACTAAATTACTCTTTTGTAGTAACTTCATTTTTCGTTGAATTTATCGAACGATCAAATTCCTGCGACATTTATTGTGTTTCAAGCAATGTTCAAAAGGGCTCGTCATGGCAGTTGCCTTGACTCACCCTGGCTTGAGACTCGCCATGGCCTGACGTGCGTTTTTTGTAAGATGTTATTTGTTTTGTTTGTTACTTCTTTAGGGTCTTACTTTTTTGTTTTTACTATATAACTTGTATAAATGATTCAATATCATTGATTTATTGAATAATAATAGATCCACACAAGAACTAACCCAAAATACATGAGTGCATTCACCTCCAACATAGTACACATGCGAATAATAGTCATTACAACAGACAAACTCGTTTTGATCCCTTCCACAACTAAGCCTCTTAAAAAAGTAGTACTTTTACAAACGAATAAAAGGCCGTGTCCAACAGATATTCTCGAGCACCTTGGACAAAAAAAAGGTTCCACAATGTCGTTTTCACGTACACAATAAGTTGGGTTCTTGCTCGTGGTCCAAAAGGACCTATTTTCGTTGCTTCGATGTAATCCACATAATCATACATCAATCATTCTCACAATAGATGTGGTCCAATTTAGTGATATGATTGGATCATGGTTCAAACATGCGGTAATTATAACATCTTATATTGATTTTTACTCTAACCAATTCTCAATAATCCAACCACATCATCATTTATTTAAGGTAAAAAGAAATAATTGAACTAAATAAGGTATATTTAATTTGTTAAACGGATTTTTTTAATTTGAAAATCAAATTTAACCAAAATCGTATCCGGTTTAAAATAGTTTTCAGTTTCAGACTTTTTAATAACATACCTAAATATACATCAAGTCATTTATATTTCTGAATCTGTGACTGTCTGTCTACGTAAACTAAAAATACCGTATAAAATCGTGTGTCGGCAAGCTATTGAATTATAGACCACATGATGAAAAGGGGTAGGGGTGCATGGGCCAAGAATCACGTGGCTAATCACCATGTTGACCAATTTATTCATGGTGCACCCACTTGCTATTTTGGTGAACCACCAACCACTACTTTTTCCACTTATTATTCACTTTTGAACTTGATGCTAACATAGTAACATAACATGTATATTTTATGTGGTTTCAAATATAGATTATATAATTCTTAGGCCATCCACAGCGCATAGATAAAAGCCTTCAAGCCCTCAGCGTCACATCAGCTAAGCCCTCAATGCCACATCAGCGCCACATCAGCTAAGCCCTAAAGACCCCCAG